>CM070636.1:25923180-26627550 GCA_036346255.1 Ampelocalamus luodianensis | reverse complement strand
GAACTTCCCCAGTCACTTCCCAACCAAACCAACGATAAGTGAATCCCTATTCACCAATCGACACAAACCACCAAGTGAATGACCTATTCACCAAACAACCATTATATTCACAAGTGAACTTCCCATCCACACTCCGACATATTTTTTAAGAAACTCTATCTCCCGTGTGAAATCCCCGAGCACGTCCATAACCGCGAACACGGATATTCGAATAGTTTTACACTCTGCAGAGGTTGTACAGCTTGACCCACAAGAGATAGATCAACTTATAATGTCTGTTTAACACACTTAGGGTGTGCGACTAAGTGATCATCACAAGGCTTTACAAAGCTTTTCTTAATCGATTACGCGCTAAGGATTCAACATGAATGTCTTTTCGACCAAGCAGGCCCCCTCTTGCGCCACCATGAGAATACATTTCCCATAACTCACACTTCACATGACAGAACCGAAATTAATACATTGCTAATTAGTCAGCCAGGCCCATCCATCAGGCATGTGGTTGTACGATTAGGGCCGAGTTCAATGCGCACAAGATTAAGTCCTTGACAAACTACTCAAGCGAGACTACCACAAACCCACAACATGTTCAATCCACATCCCCACTATCCACCAACCACTCGCCCGAGCAAAACCCATTTTGTTCAACTAAAGCCCATGACTAACCCCGTCATGGTACACAAATTTTATCCAGAGTGGCTCACCACTACGGTTCCATATTTCATTAAGTAAAGATTAATCATTATGACACATGTGATGACAAACCCATCATAACTAAGCAAGACTAAGCATATGTACGATACCCATGTTGGTAATACAAATTTATCCAACTAAAATTACCCATGCTAAGGTGGCAAAGGATTCATGGCATTCAAATAATCAAAGGAGGCATAATGATAACAGGCAATAACTATACCCAAAGCAATTTATATAAACATAGCATGCAATTGTATAAAACAATATACTTTTGAAATCATAATTTCAATATGATAAAAGGACCACGACTTTCCTGGGAATAAATCCTGAGATTGATCTTGATCTTGGTATGCTACTCCTTGCTCAAAGCTTCTCGAAGTATCAACGTCTACTTGCAAAACAAGCAAATAAACCAAATAAATAAATAACAGAGGGAAAACAAACTCCAAAAATTAAATAAAAATCTCAGATATAGATCTCAAATTTAGATAAATTTAGGAATTTGAATGGACTTAATCGGAGTTCGGATGCGAAAGATATGGGCTCTGGAAGATTGAAATCTAAAGAAAAACCCTAAATTGGATTTTCCAGATTATCCCGAATTATTTTCCAGAATATGACGCACGCTGACGTCAGCGGAGAACATTCGAACAGATTAAAATGAACTGACGGGCGGGTCTCACTTGGATGTGGCTAGGCTCATGGTGGACTTGGTTCACCGAGCCAGGCGGTTGGGATTGGATCTGGATCGCCACATGGCAGTGCTGACTGGGCTTCACGCGGGCGACATGAGGGCGCCGGGCTGAGGTGGCTAGCAAGGTGGTGCTGATGTAGACGACGGCAAGAGAAGCGGCGCTCGGATCCCGACAGTCCCGGCGAACGGCGGCTCACCGGCGGCGACGAATGGCACAAGGAGGTAGAGGGTGAGATGAGGATCACAATGGTGCGCTCACGTGTGCTTGGGGACAACCCAGATGGCCGGCGGTGACGATTAGGCGTAGATTGGGCCACGGGTTCGACGGATCTAGGGTTCCGGTGGGCTTCTGGCGAAACCAAGGTCGCCGGGAGGTAGCCCTTCGACCTTGCGAACTCGAAGAAGGCGACGGCGTGGCTTGAGCGGCTTCGACGGCGAAGAACGAGCTCGTCGAAGTTGCGGTGGCGCAAAGCTTCCTTGGCGGAACCTAGCGGCTAGGGCTTCGCTCCGGGGTCGAGGCGGCCGAGTATGGGATGCGGAGGGTGCAGGCTCTCGGTCCCTTTTTAAAGCCTTGGCCGGGGGAGTCCGAGGCGGCTACGCGAAGAACGCGGCGCGGCGAAGGAAAGCGGAAGGGAGGAGAAGGAGTTCGCGAGGCTGACGATGCTGACATGGCAGCGGGACCCACAAGACAGCGGAAGCGACTCGGTTGCGACCGCGTGCGAAACGACACGAAGGCGATTGACCGGTGGGGCCTCTCACGTGCGCGCGGGCGGAAAGAGATGGAGCGGGCTGCGGCGAGAATGGGCCGGAAGCGAGGAGAGTTGGGCCGAGGCTTAGGGTTTCGGCCCAAAGGACTGTTCTGAGATTTTTATTAGTTTTTTTTTATTATAAAATAGCAGAAAACACAAATGGCAAATAGAAAATAGTAAATGCACTAGAAAATATTCTAGAAAAATCTAGAAAATATATCCAAGCACATAGAATCCAAATAAAATAATTTTGATAATAGTTGATGTTGACATTATTCATATTAAATTGTTTTTGAACTCTGAAAATTCATATTAAGCTTTTAACTTTACCAGAAAAATCCAAATGGTTATTTTTACTTTTAAAACTTCAAAAACAGACCAAATTTTTGGGATGTTACAGATGTCGAGCGCTACGTTGCTCGCTGCACTACATGTCAAAGAGCTAAGTCACGACTTGATCCTCATGGTTTATACATGCCTCTACCAGTTCCCAGCGTTCTGTGGGAAGATATTTCGATGGACTTTGTTTTAGGATTGCCTATGTAACATCCCAATTTTGGGCTTGTGTTTCAAATGTAAGAAAATCAGTAGAAATTAAAACTTTTTCTTACATCATGTAATTCCTGTGGTGCCAAGAAATTCTTGTACAAGGAATTATGGAAATACATTGTCACAAGTCTTGTTGATCCAAATCTTGTTATTCCAAAAACAATCTTGTCAAATCTTATGATCATCCTCTGAAATATTTTTCCTAAGTCTCTGTGATGGTATGTGACCCTCTGAAAAATCTCACAATTTTTAGAAATTGTTTGAAAATTTTTAGAGGCGAGCAAACTGTTTGACTCTCATCAAACATTAAAACAGAGCCTTGCAGAATTTTGGAGATTTATTCGCAGCATAAAAATCTCTGAAAATTTTACACAAGGTTAATATCTGAGTTAGCAAGCTCCTGTAAAATTTTCATAATTTTTGGAGTTATTTTGCTACCTCAAATAAATCTTCGAGTCTCTCGTTTTTTCAAAGTCAAACTTGGTTTATCGTTGCTTGGGTTCGAGTCGACTCGGGCTCGAGCCACTTGATTCGGTCCACCAACTAAACGCACCGAGCCACTCTTTAAAACGCGCAATCGATCTCGTCCGTTAGATCTAAATCGCACGCGCGCGCGTGTATCACCGGACCTTCCGTTGCAAGTCCGAATGTCACCGATAGATCCCCATCCAACCGCTGAGATTTCCGAAGCCTTCGGACCCTCGGTTGCATTTTTGAATCGAGCCGTTGGATTAAGATCCAACGCCGCGTACCCTTCGTTGTAAATAGAGTTTGCGACGTGGGGCAATCTGAGCCGTCCGTTTCTAATCGTAGGGCTCGCAATCTCCCCGTTGTGTTTTGAAGCCGCAGCGTGGCGTTATCTTGGCCGTCCGTGTCTAATCCAACGGTGAAAATCCTCCTAGTACATTCCGCATCGCCTCCTACCTCCAGATCCATGCATGCACACAGTGCAGAGGGGATGGAGGTGTCAAGTCTTGCTCCCGGTCATCCTAGTTAACATTTAGGGTATGGGAGACATATGCGGCGAGCCATACCCTATGCCATCATCTCCACCTTTTTCACTTTCGGCCATGCCTTGTGCTTTGCACCATGTCTCCCGAAAAGCATTATTGTCAAACCCTAATGCTTTCAAAGCCTTATAAGCACCCCAACACACTCCTGGTGTTCCTTTACACTGCCATTGAGCTCCATTTTCAATTTTGGAGCTTAACACCTCAAAACCGACAATCCACCATTGTTGAACCGTGGAGCTCCATTGGTGTTCTTGGTGTTCCAGTGGTCCTCCTTCATGTTTCTTTGCCCTAACCTCATCTATTTATCACCTTGAACATTTCCCCTCACTTAATTTTGGATTTGATTCTCAGGAATTGTCCAATTTGGGGTTTGTTCAAATTCGGTCGAATTTGGTCATCTTCTTCCTCAGCTCAGGTGAGTGCTCCATTTTCCAATTCTTTGCTCATATAGCTTCTGTGAACCTTATAGAAGCTCTGTTGGTGTTTTGGTGCCACTCATTTTGCTTAGGGCACCAATTTGCACCTTTCTTCTTCAAGTCCGGCAAGCCTCCACCGTGGGCAAGCATCTCCGGCCATCTTTTGAAGCTCCTCCCATTAAGGTAGCTCCTTATTAGTCCCTAGAGGCTCGCACCCGCTTCTGCGGATCGCGGTGAGCTTCGCTATTTTCGCATTTTAGCGATAAAGGCTCCTGTTTTATTTTCCGGCCAGCCGGCGTTCTAGTCCTCACCACGGCGTGATTGCCACCACTAGGTCCGTAAGGTTATTGCGATTCCATTTCACTACTTGGTTGACGCCGCGACGGTGTCGCCGCGATAAGCCGTGGAAGTAGCTCGATTTTGCCGAGGGAACTCCGTTTGGTATTTGTTTAGGCACACGAGAATTGCCTAATCATTGGTGATCATTGGATGTCATTATTGTGTCTTAATCCGCAATTGTGTCACTGACTTGTGGGCCCGTAGGCTTAGATTTGAAATCCAGAAGTCATTAGTGTCTCTTTTACATCCTTTTATTGCTAATCATTATTAGCAATAATTTTGTCCTGAGCCGCCACCTTGTGTCACTGCTAGGTGGGCCCTTAAACCGCTTAAACCACGTGCCAATCATTAGGGCACATTAAAGCGCTAATCATTAGTTTCGTAATTAATCGCTGTCCTAAAACTCCCCGTCGATCCACCGACGGGTGGCCGGCGATCTCGTGCTCGTGTCTTTGAAAGTCCACGTGTGTGACTCAAGGTCACTGACATGCGTGTCCCACGTGTCAGCATCCCTTTTGAACTTCAATCAATAGCCACCGTCGATCCCTTGATCAACGGCCTAGATCTTGTATGCGTTCGGACCCTCCGGTTCCCCTCATCATCTGGACCGCCCATCGCGCGACCGCGGCCGAGATCATGTGTGCAATCGGACCTTCCGGTTAGATGTGGGTTCTAAGCCGCTCATCTTTAGATCTGCGGTCGTAGTTCACCGAGGCAACCGCATCGTCCGGTTGCATGCACTCGCTTGGGCCGTTGGATCTTGATCCAACGGTGGACCCCGATTAGGTTTGGCGCGCGGCGCTATTTCCAGCGGCGTGGGGTGTTGGATTTTAAATCTACGCCCACGGGCGCCCACGCGTTTTCTTTGTTTTGGGTTGTTTCGTATTTGGTAAGTATTTATTTAACGATCAAAATGATGTAAAACTTTAGAAACTCATAACTAATTCATTTTAGCTACTTTTTAGTTAATTCCAACTGTAATAAATTATGTTATCACTTTAGCTTATTATAAAAATGGATTTAAGCATGTTCCAAAGAGTGTAAAATTGTATAACTAGGAATAACTTGATTTGCCATTTTGAATATTCCGTAAAATGAATAAAACTTTAGAAAATGCATATCTTGCTCTGTGTATGTCCAAAATGAATGATTCCAACCTTGATAAATTTGTTATTAACCCAATGTTAATATAAAAATGATGGTAGGTCCAAGATTGTAAATGTAAACCTTGATTAATGAGTTAGTACCTATTTTTAGCATTTAGAAAATTTCGAAGACTTATAAAATGCACAAGTAATTCTCTGTAAATGCAAAATATATTTGATAAATTCTAGAAAACCCTCTGTTGGTATACTTCTCTGTAAAATTAGTTTTGAACATATTTATGCTCCGAAAGTGCATTATGCCAATTTTGCATCTTAGAAAATCATAACTAAATCACTTTAACTCCAAATGACCTGAAATTTTATATGGGTTACCTCTATACCAGTAGGTAGCTACCATAAAAATTCCAGCTTCAAAATCTCTCTAGAAAATATTTTTGCTACAGTGCTAATTATGGTAGAAAATGTATTTTTATGCATTATCTTTTGCACCACAAATCCAAATTAGGTTTTTTCCAGTTTCTATGTCTAGGTATATTCGTATTCTACCTTATGTGTAAATTTAGTCGCATTTGGTTAAGTTTTGCTTGCTCTTTTGTTTATTTGTGGCTCGCCTTATTGGTTGTTCTTGGTTCTTTTGCCTTCGCTAGGATTCGACATTTGCGGTAATCCCAGAACGATCCTCCGCAACCAATTGAGCAACAGCAAGAAGGCAAGCAGTTTGATCATGTTAATCCCAGTATTTTAAGTATTTATGTTGATTACAAATTCTATGTATGCATTGCTACATTGTTTTAATAGTTGGCCTAGTAGATGCATTTCCTTAGCAAATGATTATCCTCTACTACCATGAGCCTAGGTTACTTGCTGTGATTTAGAGTTCGTGGATGGGCTCTTGTCACTTAGTAGTTGCGAATTAATTGCTTAGCCATGCTTAGCCGGTAGAAATGGGCGGTTATCGACTTGTCGATAACCTTGATCACACAAAACTTATTATGATTTATGATTTCCACCTTGTGCCATGTCTACTTGTGAAAACTAAAACTAAAAGCAAAATGATTTAGACTTGGGCACAATGGTATGTTGGTGTGATTCTCGGTGTGACCGAATGGTGCCTAAGTCAACAAGGACCAAACATCTTGTTACACTAAACCAAGCATTTTAGCGTGCTAACCACACTAGAGGGTATGGGACCTCTCTTGACTTAGTACTTTGGCGTGTATTGGCTCCGGTCGCAGGAGGTCGCAGGAGGGATGGTGTTGGGAGCATTGTAGTGTCCGAAAGACTTCACCGGGATGGGATTTGTTGTCTTTCGGCTTGCAATGTAAGCGTATGGTGTTTCTACCCATACGAGCGGCTCGTAGTTAATACACAATATTGAAAGCGTCTCAGAGGACTTAGCCGTGCCGGCATACCTACGAAGTGTGCTTTGGCTTAAAGGCGATCCAAGTGTGGGTACATTGGTACACCCCGCAGGTTAAAACTATTCGAATAGCCTCGCCCTAGGTTATGGACACGCTTGGGGAGGTCTTTCAAGAGTTAGACTACAACCTTTTAAATTAAAACTTGATGGGTGGTACGAATCGGGATTCGTGCTATGTTGTGGTGACTATTGGGATAGTCACTTCTGTGGTTACTTGTATGTATCTGTATTTCATGTTACTTTGATAACTAAACAGATTTGCAAACTTGCTTTTAAAATGTATTACATTATTGCAAATAAAATTGGCTTCATGCAAAATGAGACATACAACCTCCACCTAAATGAGCCTGCATGTAGTTTATGAATAGGTCCGCTAATCCACACGTCAGCTCTTGGGTACAAAGACAATCTTTGTACTCGGTTGCTATGCTTAATTGTTTTGTTGCGAGAGGAGGAAGGTGAGCCGAAGGGCCTCACTTTTGTGAGTCGTGTTGTGGTAGCTATGGGCGACTAGCTTGATGCCCCGGCCGGTTGCCTTGTGGTGTGTGGCTAACCGGTCGACTTTTGTTCTAGCCATCTTATGGCACATTTTGCTTCATTTGTCATTCTTGTATATTATTCTATTTGGCGGTCGGCTCTCTTTTGTAATAACTTTACTTTATGTCGTTGTTGAACTTAGTGATGTATGTGTATGGAATTGATGTATAATTTTGTGATGATGTGCATATGCTGCAATTCTGGGGAGCATATGTCCATCGAGGCTTAGAATGTCTAATTAGTAATGCTAGAACCATTTGGAGGTTAAGTGTTACTAGTTAAATATTCCGGGTCCTCACAAAGTTGGTATCGAGCCACACTTGACCGTAGAAACCCCTAGCTTGGTCGCTTTAGGATATTTTGAAAACTTACTTTCAAATAGTTTATGAAAACTTAAGTAAGTTCTCTAATTTTACTCCTTACCTATCTTAGCTTGTTCATCTCACCTTATTCTTGGTTAGATTTGGAAAACTTTTTCCCTCTCATTTTCTTTTCAAAGGTAAGTGTTTAATCGATTAACTTGGTTTTGGAAGCACCATGAGAGCCTTAAACTGAGTCTTGGCTGTTTGGAGTATGAAATAGGCGCCCCTGGAACTTCAAATTTCGGCTAAGGGATTGAAGGAGAAATTCGGACAGCTAGTGCATATATCTTGGACAGCTAGCTAGTGGTGAGTAATTAAGGTAGGAAATGAGAGGTAAATACAACTAAAAACTTGAAGGGTTAACAGGGTAAGAAGTGATATGAGTTAGCTTAGTGTCCGACCCTCCTTTAGTACGATTTTCACCATGTTCCTAGTCTGTCTCAAGCAGAAGTTAGTGCTCTGAAATTTGTCTTCCTGAAAATTGATTACTCGTTTTCCATACGAGTTAGTCATAACAGAAGGTGGTTGTTATCTTTATGACCTTGCTGCAATTTTATGTTGATACTTGAGCCTTTAAAGAGTGTTTTGTTAAGAGGTTAGTAGTTTTCTTTGTCTCTGTTCCGGTTGAGTTTTAACCTATTTTTGTGGAACAGATGACAAGAACCACTCGCATGTGATCTGGTTCTCGATGAGAGTTCCCTCCTCCGACCATGGTCGAGGTTCCGCTCAGACGAGCGGAATCGCATGGACCGCACCCGTATCTTGGAGGTCATTGCGAGGAACACCTCCGCTCCGCTGCGCCGCTCAGATCCGGAGGTGGTGGCCACCGGCCTCGTGGTGGGCTTGCGGAGTTTCCCGCACGCAGCCACCCACTTTCTCTCGACGGAGGATCCACTGACGCGGATGATTGGCTGCGTCTTGTTGAGCGAAAGCTCAATATCGCCGATGCCGGGAGCAGAGCGCACTCTTGCATCCCATCGCCTTGAGGGTGCAAGACTATCTTGGTGGGAGAACTTTCTCGCCATGCAGCCCGCAGACACGTTGTCTCGTGGGATGAGTTTCGACCGCTTCCGTCGGGCCCACATTCCTGATGGCCTGATGAAGCTCAAGAAGAAGGAGTTTCTTGCGCTTAAGCAGGGGCGCAAGTCTGTCTCGGAGTATCTTTACGAGTTTAACCACTTGGCTCGTTATGCTCCGGGAGAGGTGGCCTCTGATGAGGCTAAACAGGAGAAGTTCATGGATGGGTTGTCCGAGGAGCCGGGACAAGCTATCTATAGTGGACTTTGTTGACTTCCGTGCCTTGGCTGACAAGGCCATCGCCGAGCACAAGGCGAAGGCGCTGGTGAGTCCCATAGCGCAAGTGGGAGGCACATCGATGCGCACAGTGGCCTCACTGCCCCGTGTTGGGCCCACAGGGCTCGTGCTTGGCTTCACCACCGCCAAGGCCGTCGGCACCAGTTGCTCGTCCCCCGCAGGCCGTGTTTCAGCCACGTGCACCTGCGACCCAGCAGCAGGTTGCGCTCCGCAACCCAGCTGCTGATGTTACCTGCTTCGCCTGCAACAAGAAGGGCCATTATGCTAGCAGTTGCCCTCAGAGGACTGGAGCAGCCCCTCGTCCTAATGGAGGACGCGGGAATGGTCACACACCTGACCAGAAGGTGATCCAGAAGACCCAGGGTGTCGGGAGTGGTCGAGTCAACCACATCTCGGCTGAGGAGGCACAGGAGGCGCCCGACGTTGTGTTGGGTACGCTCCTTGTTAATTTACATCCTGCTACAGTTTTATTTGACTCTGGAGCTTCGCATTCTTTTATTTCGAGGTCTTTTGCTGTTGATTGTGGACTTCACTGTGTTCCTTTGGGGATTCCATCACGATTCACTCTCCGGGTTCGGAATTGAGAGCTGACCAAGTATGCCGGGATGTTCCTATCCACATCGAAGGAGTGGGATTCTTGGCGAATCTTATCCTACTCGACTCGGCACGCTTGGATGTGATTCTTGGCATGGATTGGTTGTCCCAACACTTGGGGCAAATCGATTGTGCCAGGAAGATTGTCTACCTCACCAGCTCTTCAGGTGAACAGGTTGGGTTTTCACCGCAGATTTGTAGAACCCCATCTTTATGTCCTTGAAGCGGCGGCATTGGAGATTCGCGACGCCCCACGGTGTGTGACTTCGCGGATGTCTTTCCGAAGATTTGCCGTGATGCCTCCTGCTCGAGATCCGAGTTTGTGATCGAGTTGCTGCCCCGCATCGCCCTATTTCTAAGAGGCCGACGCATGCCTCCTAATGAGTTGGAGGAGTCAAGAAGCAACCGGGTGAGCTGCAAGAGAAGGGTTTTATCCGCCCTAGCTCATCTCCTTGGGGTTGTCCAGATTATCTTTGTGAAGAAGAAGGACAAGACCTTGCGCATGTGTGTTGATTACCGTCCGCTTAATGAGGTGACGGTAAAGAACAAGTATCCTTTGCCCCGTATTGATGATCTTTTCGATCAATTGACCGGAGCACGAGTCTTCTCCAAGATTGACTTGAGATTGGGCTATCATCAAGTCAGGATCAGGACCGAGGATATTCCTAAGACGGCCTTTGCTACTCGTTATGGTCTTTACGAGTACACCGTCATGTCTTTTGGTTTGACTAATGCTCCGCTTGTTCATGAATCTTATGAACTCGTGATTCATGGAGTATTTGGATAGGTTTGTGGTGGTATTCATCGATGATATCCTTATCTACTCCAAGAGTGAAGAAGAGCATGCTGAGCATCTTCAGCTTGTGTTGGGCAAGCTGCGCGAACACCAGCTGTATGCCAAATTCAGCAAGTGCGAGTTCTGGTTGAAGGAAGTGGCGTTCTTGGGCCATGTTCTTTCAGCAGGAGGTGTGGCTGTGGATCCTAGCAAGGTCAGTGATGTGCTATCTTGGGGTCAGCCCAAGTCGGTCACCGATGTGCGGAGTTTCCTTGGTTTGGCTGGCTACTATCGCCGCTTCATCGAGAATTTCTCCAAGATTGCGAAGCCTATGACCGAATTGCTTAAGAAGGACAAGAAGTTTGAGTGGTCCGCTGCTTGTGATGTGAGTTTTCAGAACTCAAGAAGCGGTTGACCTCACCCCAGTGCTTGTTCTCCCGATATTCACAAGAGTTTCGATATCTATTGTGATGCTTCTCGCCGTGGTCTTGGTTGTGTTCTTATGCGGAGGGCAAGGTTGTGGCCTATGCATCGCGGCGATTAAGGCCTCATGAACTCAACTATCCTACTCATGACTTGGAGTTGGTCTGTGGTCCATGCACTCAAGATTTGGCGGCATTACGATTGGTAACCGTTGTGAGGTGTATTCCACCACAAGAGCTTGAAGTACTTGTTCACCCACCAGATCCAACCTCGTGCAAAGAAGATGGTTGGAATTGATCAAGGACTATGACATGGGCATTCAGCACCATCCGGCAAGGCCAATGTCGTTGCGGATGCACTCACGGAAGGTGTATTGCAACATGTTGATGCTCCAAGAGCAGAGCCTGCTCTCATTTCGAATTTCAGCGCCTTAATTTGGGTTTGACCGAGCACGGTTCTCTTGCTACATTGGTTGTGCAACCAACCTTGGTGGACCAAATCAAGGCGGCATGCAGCATGATGTTGGTGTGAGCGATCAAGCGAACATCAAGGATGGATAGCCAAGTGCTTTTCGGAGGATGAGCATGGCGTTGTGTGGTTTGGGCAGCGTCTTGTGGTCCCTAAGGTCATGGAATTGCGGATTTGATTCTCCACAAGCCCATGATTCTCCTTTGTCTATTCACCCGGGGCTACCAAGATGTATCGTGATCTTCGTCGAGATTCCGTGGACCCGAATGAAGCGCGAGATTGCCGTGTTCGTTGTCGAGCGCGACGTGTCTTTGTCGTGTGAAGGCCGAGCATCGGCCCAAGAGGTCTTCTTCACCTTTGCCGGTGCGAATGGAAGTGGGATTCAGCTGGCATGGACTTCATCACCGGATTGCCCCTTCGTCAAAGGGAATGATGCTATTTGGGTCGTGATCGACAAAGTTGACTAAAGTGGCACATTTCCTTCCCGCCAAGACTCGGCCGTGTGGGGCCTTTGGCCGAACTTTATGTCTCGAGGATTGTGAGTCTTCACGGTGTCAAGACGATTATTTCGATCGTGGTGCGCTTTTCACCTCGCGGTTTTGGCATAGTCCGCAGAGGCTATGGGGACCCGCCTTCATTTCAAGTCTGACCTTTCATCCTCGGATCGATGGTCGACGGAGCGAGTCAACCAAGTGTTGGAAGATATGCTCGTGCTTGTGTTCTTTCCTATGGGAAGAAGTGGGAGAAGTGCCTACCATTTGTCGAGTTCTCCTACAACAATTTGAGGCAGGTCTTGGCATGTCACCATTTGAGGCTTTGTATGGGAGGAGATGCAAACCCCGTTGAACTGGTCGAGGTGGTGAGCGGCAATTTTTCGCTCGATTCGATCAATGAGGCGAAAGTCAAGTTCGCTTGATCCGCGAGCATCTGCGCACGCCCACCCAGCAGTAAGAGCTATGCGCATCGTCGTCGCCGTGAGTTGAGCTTTGAGCCCAATGACTTTGTGTATCTCAAAGTCTCACCTTGAAGGGCCATCGCGTTTTGGCATCAAGGGCAAGTTGGCTCCTCGATATGTTGGGCCTTACCGTATCATCGAGAAAGTTGGAGCGAACAGCGCATGATTGGAGCTACCACCTGCACTTGAGGTGTGCATGATGTGTTCCATGTTTCACACCAAGAAGTGCCTCCGTGTCCCGACCGAGGAAGCTCCATTGGAGGTTCTCGATGTACTGTGAGAATTTGACCTACCGCGAGCATCCTGCTCAGATTCTTGAGGAATCGAACTGAGGACGAGGAACCGTGTCATCAAGTTCCTTAAGGTTCAGTGGTCAAACCATTCTCAAGATGAAGCAACTTGGGAGCGCCAAGATCGCCGTGCAGATTTTCCTTCTTTCTTCTCCGAGTAAACAGAATCTCGGGTCGAGATTCTTGTAAGGGGGGGAGAGTTGTAACATCCCAATTTTGGGCTTGTGTTTCAAATGTAAGAAAATCAGTAGAAATTAAAACTTTTTCTTACATCATGTAATTCCTGTGGTGCCAAGAAATTCTTGTACAAGGAATTATGGAAATACATTGTCACAAGTCTTGTTGATCCAAATCTTGTTATTCCAAAAACAATCTTGTCAAATCTTATGATCATCCTCTGGAAATATTTTTCCTAAGTCTCTGTGATGGTATGTGACCCCTCTGAAAAATCTCACAATTTTTAGAAATTGTTTGAAAATTTTTAGAGGCAGTCAAACCTGTTTGACTCTCAGTCAAACATTAAAACAGAGCCTTGCAGAATTTTTGGAGATTTATTCGCAGCATAAAAATCTCTGAAAATTTTACACAAGGTTAATATCTGAGTTAGCAAGCTCCTGTAAAATTTTCATAATTTTTGGAGTTATTTTGCTACCTCAAATAAATCTTTCAGAGTCTCTGTTCTTTTTCAAAGTCAAACTTGGTTTACTGTTGCTTGGTTCGAGTCGACTGGGGCTCGAGCCACTTGATTCGTCCACCAACTAAACGCACCGAGCCACTCTTTAAAACGCGCAATCGATCTCGTCCGTTAGATCTAAATCGCACGCCCGCGCGCGTGTATCACTTCGACCTTCCGCTGCAAGTCCAATGTCACCGATAGATCCCCATCCAACCGCTGAGATTTCCAAGCCTTCGGACCCTCCGGCTGCATTTTTGAATCTGAGCCGTTGAATTAAGATCCAACGCCGCACTTCTTCGTTGTAAATAGAGTTTGCGACGTGGGGCAATCGAGCCGTCCGCTTTAATCGTAGGGCTCGCAATCTCCCGCTGTGTTTTGAAGCCGCAGCGTGGCGCTATCTCGGCCGTCCGTGTCTAATCCAACGGTGAAAATCCTCCTAGTACATTCCGCATCGCCTCCTACCTCCGCATCCATGCATGCACAAAGGCGTAGGGGATGGAGGTGTCAAGTCTTGCTCCTCACACCATCCTAGTTAACATTTAGGGTATGGGAGACATATGCGCCGAGCCATACCCTATGCCATCATCTCCACCTTTTTCACTTTCGGCCATGCCTTGTGCTTTGCACCATGTCTCCTAAAAGCATTATTGTCAAACCCTAATGCTTTCAAAGCCTTATAAGCACCCCAACACACTCCTCGGTGTTCCTTTACACCGCCATTGAGCTCCATTTTCAATTTGGAGCTTAACACCTCAAAACCGACAATCCACCATTGTTGAACCGTGGAGCTCCATTGGTGTTCTTGGTGTTCCAGTGGTCCTCCTTCATGTTTCTTTGCCCTAACCTCATCTATTTATCACCTTGAACATTTCCCTCACTTAATTTTGGATTTGATTCTCAGGAATTGTCCAATTTGGGGTTTGTTCAAATTCGGTCGAATTTGGTCATCTTCTTCCTCAGCTCAGGTGAGTGCTCCATTTTCCAATTCTTTGCTCATATAGCTTCTGTGAACCTTATAGAAGCTCATGGTGTTTTGGTGCCACTCATTTTGCTTAGGGCACCAATTTGCACCTTTCTTCTTCAAGTCAAGCAAGCCTCCACCGTGGGCAAGCATCTCCGGCCATCTTTGAAGCTCCTCCCCATTAAGGTAGCTCCTTATTAGTCCCTAGAGGCTCGCACCCGCTTCTCGGATCGCGGTGAGCTCGCTATTTTCGTATTTTAGCGATAAAGGCTCCTGCTCATTTTCCGGCCAGCCGGCGTTCTAGTCCTCACCGCCGCGTGATTGCCACCACTAGGTCCGTAAGGTTATTGCGATTCCATTTCACTACTTGGTTGACGCCGCCGCGACAGCTGTCGCCGCGATAAGCCGTGGAAGTAGCTCGATTTTGCCGAGGGAACTCCGTTTGGTCATTTGTTTAGGCACGATGAATTGCCTAATCATTGGTGATCATTGGATGTCATTATTGTGTCTTAATCCGCAATTGTGTCATCGACTTGTGGGCCCGTGAGGCTTAGATTTGAAATCCGTAAGTCATTAGTGTCTCTTTACATCCTTTTATTGCTAATCATTATTAGCAATAATTTTGTCCTAAGCCGCCACCTTGTGTCACCGCTAGGTGGGCCCTTAAACCGCTTAAGCCACTTCGTGCCAATCATTAGGACACATTAAATCGCTAATCATTAGTTTCGTAATTAATCGCTGTCCTAAAAACTCCCATCGCTACCACCGACGGGTGGGCGGCGATCTCGTGCTCGTGTCTTTGAAAGTCCACGTGTGACTCAAGGTCAGCGACATGCGTGTCCCACGTGTCAAGATCCCTTTGAACTTCAATCAATAGCCACCGTCGATCCCTTGATCAACGGCCTAGATCTTGTATGCGTTCGGACCTCCGGTTCCCCTCATCATCTGGGACCGCCCATCGCGCGATCCGCGGTGAGATCATGTGTGCAATCGGACCTTCCGGTTAGATGTGGGTTCTAAGCCGCTCATCTTTAGATCTGCGTCGTGGTTCACCGAGGCAACCGCATCGTCCGGTTGCATGCACTCGCTTGGGCCGTTGGATCTTGATCCAACGGTGGACCCCGACAGGTTTGGCGCGGCGCTATTTCCAGCGTCGCGGGCCGTTGGATTTTAAATCTACGGCCACGGGCGCCCACGTCGTTTTCTTTGTTTTGGGTTGTTCGTATTTGGTAAGTATTTATTTAACGATTGAAAATGATGTAAAAACTTTAGAAACTCATAACTAATTCATTTTAGCTACTTTTAGTTAATTCCAATCTGTAATAAATTATGTTATCACTTTAGCTTATTATAAAAATGGATTTAAGCATGTTCCAAAGTGTAAAATTGTATAACTAGGAATAACTTGATTTCTCATTTTGAATATTCCGAAAATGAATAAAACTTTAGAAAATGCATATCTTGCTCTGTGTATGTCCAAAATGAATGATTCCAACCTTGATAAATTTGTTATTAACCCAATGTTAATATAAAAATGATGGTAGGTCCAAGATTGTATATGAAACCTTGATTAATGAGTTAGTACCTATTTTTAGCATTTAGAAAATTCGAAGACTTATAAAATGCACAAGTAATTCTCTGTAAATGCAAAATATATTTGATAAATTCTAGAAAACCCTCTGTTGGTATACTTCTCTGTAAAATTAGTTTTGAACATATTTATGCTCTGGAAAGTGCATTATGCCAATTTTGCATCTTAGAAAATCATAACTAAATCACTTTAACTCCAAATGACCTGAAATTTTATATGGGTTACCTCTATACCAGTAGGTAGCTACCATAAAATTCCAGCTTCAAAATCTCTCTAGAAAATATTTTTGCTACAGTGCTAATTATGGTCGAAAATGTATTTTTATGCATTATCTTTTGCACCACAAATCCAAATTAGGTTTTTTTCCAGTTTCTATGTCTAGGTATATTCGTATTCTACCTTATGTGTAAATTTCATCGCATTTGGTTAAGTTTTGCTTGCTCTTTTGTTTATTTGTGGCTCGCCTTATTGGTTGTTCTTGGTTCTTTTGCCTTTCACTTAGGATTCGACATTTGCGGTAATCCGAGAACGATCCTCCATAACCAATTGAGCAACAAGAAGAAGGCAAGCAGTTTGATCATGTTAATCCCAGTATTTTAAGTATTTATGTTGATTACAAATTCTATGTATGCATTGCTACTTTGTTTTAATAGTTGGCCTAGTAGATGCATTTCCTTAGCAAATGATTATCCTCTACTACCATGAGCCTAGGTTACTTGCTGTGATTTAGAGTTCGTGGATGGGCTCTTGTCACTTAGTAGTTGCGAATTAATTGCTTAGCCATGCTTAGCCGGTAGAAATGGGCGGTTATCGACTTGTCGATAACCTTGATCACACAAAACTTATTATGATTTATGATTTCCACCTTGTGCCATGTCTACTTGTGAAAACTAAAACTAAAAGCAAAATGATTTAGACTTGGGCACAATGGTATGTTGGTGTGATTCTCGTGTGACTTGGAATGGTGCCTAAGTCAACAAGGACCGAACATCTTGTTACACTAAACCAAGCATTTTAGCGTGCTAACCACACTAGAGGGTATGGGACCTCTCTTGACTTAGTACTTTGGCGTGTATCGGCTCCGGTCGCAGGAGGTCGCAGGAGGGATGGTGTTGGGAGCATTGTAGTGTCGAAAGACTTCACGGGATGGGATTTGTTGTCTTTCGGCTTGCAATGTAAGCGTATGGTGTTTCTACCCATACGAGCGGCTCGTAGTTAATACACAATATTGGAGCGTCTCGTAGGACTTAGCCGTGCGGCATACCTACGGAAGTGTGCTTTGGCTTAAAGGCGATCCAAGTGTGGGTACATTGGTACACCCGCAGGTTTAAAACTATTCGAATAGCCTCGCCCTAGGTTATGGACACGCTTGGGGAGGTCTTTCAAGAGTTAGACTACAACCTTTTAAATTAAAACTTGATGGGTGGTACGAATCGGGATTCGTGCTATGTTGTGGTGACTATTGGGATAGTCACTTCTGTGGTTACTTGTATGTATCTGTACTTCACATTACTTTGATAACTAAACAGATTTGCAAACTTGCTTTTAAAATGTATTACATTATTGCAAATAAAATTGGCTTCATGCAAAATGAGACATACAACCTCCACCTAAATGAGCTGCATGTAGTTTATGAATAGGTCCGCTAATCCACACGTCGGTCTTGCGGGTACAAAGACAATCTTTGTACTCGGTTGCTATGCTTAATTGTTTTGTTGCAGAGGAGGAAGGTGAGCAGAAGGGCCTCACTTTGTGAGCTGTGTTGTGGTAGCTTATGGCGACTAGCTTAGCGGCCGGTCGGTTGCCTTGTGGGTGTGTGGCTAACTGGTCGACTTTTGTTCTAGCCATCTTATGGCACATTTTGCTTCATTGTCATTCTTGTATATTATTCTATTTGGCGGTCGGCTCTCTTTTGTAATAACTTTACTTTATGTCGTTGTTGAACTTAGTGATGTATGTGTATGGAATTGATGTATAATTTTGTGATGATGTGCATATGCTGCAGTGCACTGGGAGCATATGTCCATCGAGGCTTAGAATGTCTAATTAGTAATGCTAGAACCATTTGGAGGTTAAGTGTTACTAGTTAAATATTCCGGTCCTCACGAGTTCTAGAGAGTTGGATTGGATTTCGTGCTCATGTATTGAGTCTTTGTCATCCATTGATGGAGTGGTCAGTAAACCGGATCAAATCAATCCAAAGAAAGTTTCTTCAAAAGTGAGTTCATGTGCTTTCTTTCTCTCTTTTGATGAATTGAGTCTTTGTTTGATCCATGAGTTATTGCTTAGTTTCTTGACGTGATTTAGCTTGCTGTGACGTGTGAGAATACATCTAGGATCATCAAGATCATCAATCACTCACGAGCAAGTCTCAAGATCATATTTTTGTTTTGACTCGGTTTTTGACCTAACTTCGCTCAATCTGTAGAAGGTCGAATCTTGGCAAGAATTATCACGATCGTTGCTTGGAATAGGTTCTGACATACTTAGGTAGGTGTGTGTCAAATTTCACGAAGTTTGGACGCACGAATCAAAAGTTTGATCAATTTGCGTTTGGTTTGTCGGGCTGTTTTCTGCTCATCGAACTGCAGGTCCGACCGCCCGAGGTAGCGGTTCGATCGCTTGGATCGGTCCGACGCCCCGTGAGAGGTCGACCGCCATGAGCCTCGTGTTTTGGTTTTGTGTTGATTTTACTTTGGGGTTTTGAGTTGATTCAATACAAGTCTTCCGATGTGCATGATTGATTGATCTTCATAGCTTTTATAGCTATTGGAGTGAGATTCGTATTGAATTGATTTTGGGAGAAAAAGAGATCGTGCTCCTATTCACCCCCCCTCTAGTCGCCTTTTCGGTCCAACAAGTGGTATCAGAGCCCGGTTAGTTCATTCTTGATCTTAACCGGTCACTGAACTTGGCGATGGATAAGTATTCTTCCAAACCGCATATCTTCGATGGGCACGACTATGCCTTTTGAAAGAACCGCATGCGTGTCTTTCTTGAGAGCGAACCACGAGGTATTTGGGAGGCTGTTCGAGGTCCGCTAATCTTGCCTGAGGTTGCTACGCCGGCTTCTGAAGCCCTTTTGGCTAATGACCGTAAGGCAAAGAATTTTCTGTATGGTGGGCTTGGTAGACAGGAATATGATAGGATTTGCAATCTCGAGACTGCACATGAGATTTGGAAGACTCTCAAAACCTATCATGAGGGTTCTTCCCAAATCAAACAAGTGCGTCAAGAGTTTATAAGAGAGAATATAACAAATTCGAGATCGTCTGGTGAGAGCATCGATGACATTTCGATCGCTTCAACACGTTGATAAATCGGATGAAGTCATTGGTATTGAATTTACGATGCGAAAATGCCATCCATCTCTGGCTGCAATCAACACCGTGGAGTGGGAGATAAAGGCTACCGCTATTCGGGAAAATGTCAACTCTCTCGATCGACTTTGGAGCCGCTCTATAGCAAGCTCAAGACTCATGAGATCCAGAAAGCTGACCATTCCAAGAAGGGTAACATGGCTTTGGTAGCAGACCCGCTCATGAGAGCCTCGATGGGTCGTTTGAGTCCTCTTCAGTTTTTCACTTGCTTCTTTATCCGCAATTCAAGAAGAGGATCTTGAGAGTATTCCCGAGCACGAGATGGCGCTTTTGATTAAGAAGTTCACACAGCCTACAACAATATGAGAAACAAAAGAGCGGCCCCGTGACTTGTTATGAGTGTGGAGAGCTTAATCACATCGGGCAAATTGCCCCAAGCTGAAAGGTAAGAGCAACCATAAGGATGAAAAGCCACTTGGAAGAAGCCTCGGGCACAAGTCCAGTTTGATGATGCCAAGCTCGGAAGGCTGCTCACAGGGTTCTTGCCGCTCTTGGAGATCGATCCTGAGTGATGTGGACTCGGGAGCGAGGAGGACAAGGAGGAGGAGCTCCTCAAGACAAGAAGGGAAGGCCAAGGACTTCAGGCATGTGCTTCATGGTGACTCAGACGACATCAATGACAACAATGAGGTATCTCCTTCTTATGATGTTCTCTTTTCTAGATGTGAAACTGTCTATGAGCAAATGCTAGGTCGGATAAAGCTTTAAAGTTCATCATGACTAAGAATGAGGAGTTAGAGTCACAAGTAAAGAAACTCACATTAGAACTTGTGAATGCTAAGAGTCTTGAATCGATGAATGTTCATCTGCTATGCTTTACATTCGAATTTGCTAAACCGCAATCTGCTCATGATATTGCTTTGCAACAACTTGAAAATGCTAGAACCGAGCTAATTGAAGTTAAATCTGCTCCTTACGAAAAATGCTTAAAGTCTAGCATGTTGGTTGTTTCGATGTGGTTGAATCTAGCTCTTGCTCATGCGCTTAGAACGTGAGCGTGAATTACATGATGTTGTAGAAGCGACTAGAGCTAAATATGCCAAGCTTAAGGACGGTATTAATTGCGCTACTTGTGCTTCATGTGAAGCTCTTAAGCTTAAAGTTACTCTTTATAAGAAGAGGTTTGATGCTAAAACGTGTGATTCATGTGTTAACCTTAGAAAAGAAATTGCTTACCTTAATGACACATTAGAAAGATTTTCTAAAGGTAAGAAACAGTTAAACATGATTCTTGACAAGTCAAAAACTCCTTATAAGAAGCAAGGGTTAGGATACAACTTTGCCTAGGATAAATCTAATGACATTCAAATTTTGAGAAATAGCTTAGTTGAATTTGATACCCAACCTGCAAAGATCACTTTCAAATCTGCGGTTTTGCCCAACCATCTGCTCGGTCAAAGGTGCTTCTCAGGTGGTACCAAGTACCATTGCACCTATTGCAAGAAGGATGGGCATTTGGTTGAGTTCTGTTGGCGTGAGGTTGAAAAATGCTAAGAAAAATCTTGCTAGAATGTCATCTAATCAACGAGAGCTTTTGTGAGACATGGTAATTTAGAAAGGAAGAAACCTGGTCTAGGATTTATTTCACATGCTTGATCATGCTCATGCTCCTAGACAGGATAACTCTCATGTTAGAGTAACCATTGCTCACAAATGAATTTCAAATAGAATCAAGGATAACACTTACGCTTTGCATACTACTCTGCAGACATGTGTCTGATCTTCGGGTTCCCAAGTCATGTTTAACTAACCCTTGATTGAGACACATCGTTCTTTGTGCCTTGATTTTCGGGATCACCGGAAGGAAGGACACATGGTTCGTGGACTCACTGCTCACGCCACATGACCGGAGACTCAAAATGGTTCACCTCCTTCACGCGGTCGATAGGTGATGTCCTCATCACCTTTGGAGACAATACTCAAGGCGGATTGAAGGAACAGGAACAATTAGGGTGAATGACAATTTCATTCTAAAGGGCGTCGCCCTTGTGGACAAGCTTAGGTTTAACTTACTCTCGTATCACGACTTCTTGATGATGGTTATGAGACAATATTTAAGAAAAATGCTTGTCGGGTTCTTGATTCTTTGGTGAGCTCGTTTTGGGATTTATAGAGTTGCTAGGATCTTTGGAGCTGATTTTTCGAATCTTTGTTGGTTCTCTTAAATGTTTGTTTACACCTTCTTTCGAGTTCGCTTTGGCACCGACGTTTGGGGCACATTGGTTTTGATCATCGACGCGAGTTAGCAACCTTGACCTCATGAGAGGTTTGCCCAAACTCAAGGCCGTCAAGGATCTTGTATGTGCGCCTCTATAGGCATGGCAAGCAAGTTGCCGCCTCAAACCCTTGATGACTTTGGTCATGACCGACTTTGACCGGGACGGTTGCTTCATATGGATACCGTTGGTCTGCTAGGTTCGGCCAATTGGTGGCAAGTGGTACATTCTTGTTATAGTTGATGATTTTTTGAGATACACTTGGGTGTTCTTTCTTGCTTCAAAGGATAAAGCTTTTGGTTATTATCGTGATCTTGTTCTTCGTTTGGCTTCTGAATTTTCTGGTGCCTTGAGAGCGATCCGCAGTGACAATGGCACGGAGTTCAAGAATGCCTCGTTTGCCTCTTTTTGTGCTGAGCGCGGAATTGAGCATCAGTTTTCTTCTCCACACGTCCCTCAACAGAATGGCGTTGTGGAAAGGAAGAACAAAACTTTAGTCGAGATGGCTAGGACAATGCTAGATGAGTATAGCACACCGAGGAGGTTTTGGGCCAAAGCTATTTCTACAGCTTGCCATATTGCAAATCGTGTCTTCCTGAGACCTTCTTTGGGCAAGACTTCATATGAGCTTCGTTTTGGTAGAAAACCCTCTGTTTCTCATTTTCGAGTTTTTGGAGCTAAGTGTTTCATTCTCAAGACAGGAAACCTAGATAAATTTGAATCAAGGACTTTTGATGGTTTATTTCTGGGTTATCCTGCACATTCGAGGGGTTTTCGGGTTTTTAATGTTGAAACTAACATTGTCCAGGAGACATGCAATGTCACTTTTGATGAGACTAGCCCTGGAGCTAGATCCGACATTTCAGGTGATACAGTGTGAAAGCATTTTTGTGGAGGAAGATGATGACGAAGCTGATATTTGTCCTCCACCTGCTGCTGCTGAGGCTCCTGTCCAAGTTCCAGAACCTGCTACGACTGCTTCACCTCCAATTGAGGCTCCTGCTGCATCTTCTTCATCAGCAGTACCTGCGGAGGTTGAGGAGATATTGTCTCCCCCGGGCGCTCCACTTCATATTCAGAGGCATCATCCTCCGGATCAGATGATTGGTAATCTTACTAAGTGAGTCACTCGCTCCGGTATCACGATCCAAGTCTCTACTCATTCCGCATTTGTTGCTTCTTTCAACCCCGCGATATATCACATGCGTTATCGATTCTAGCCAAGTTAATGCCATGCATGAGGAGTTAGAGAATTTTGAGAGGAATAAGGTCCGAATCTAGTAGAACCTCCTAGTGGTCATAATGTGATAGGAACCGTTGGGTGTTCAAAAATAAACAAAATGAGGATGGTTACGTGGTTAGAAACAAGGCTAGATTGGTAGCTCGGGGTTTTAGCCAAGTTGAGGGTTAGACTTTGATGAGACATTTGCTCTGTTGCTAGATTGGAAGCCATTCGCATTCTCGCTTGCATTTCTTTGCTTCTAAGGGCTTTAGATTATATCGATGGATGTTAAGACCGCTTTTGAATGGTTTTATAGAGGAGGAAGTGTATGTTAGACAACCCCCAGGCTTTGAGAATCCTAAGCATCCACATCATGTTTTCAAGCTATCCAAATCCTTGTATGGTCTTAAGCAAGCCCCTAGAGCCTGGTATGATAGACTTAAGACCTTTCTACTTAAGAATGATTTTGAGATGGGTAAGGTAGACAAGACCCTGTTCATCCTTAGGCGTGGCAATGACTTCCTGCTTGCTCAGATTTATGTAGATGATATTATCTTTGGTGGTTCTTCTCATGCTCTTGTTTCCAGCTTTTCTGAGACCATGTCTAGGGAGTTTGAGATGAGCATGATGGGAGAACTCAACTATTTTCTAGGGCTTCAAATCAAGCAATGCAAGGAAGGGATCTTCATTCATCAGATGAAGTACACCAAGGATCTCCTCAAGCGCTTCGAGATGAGTGACTGCAAGCCGATCGCCACTCCCATGGCGACTTCGACTGTTTTGGATCCAGATGAGGAAGGAGAAGCCGTGGATCAACGCGAGTACCGCAGCATGATCGGTTCACTCCTGTACCTGACGGCCTCAAGACCGGACATCCACTTCGCGGTTTGCCTCTGTGTGAGGTTTCAGGCGTCTCCGAGGACTTCCCATCGCCAAGCCGTTAAGCGCATCTTCAGGTATTTACACTCTACCCTCCAGTATGGCATTTGGTATTCCTGCTCTTCGTCCTTGTCCATTCGGGGGTTTTCTGATTCTGATTTTGCGGGCTGTCGGCTAGATAGGAAGAGTACCTCAGGCACTTGTCACTTCCTAGGCACTTCTCTTGTCTCTTGGTCTTCTAGGAAGCAATCTTCTGTTGCACAATCCATCTTTGAAGGCTGAATATGTAGCTCTTTGCTAGTCTTTGTAGTCGATTTTGTGGATGGTGTCCACTCTTAAGGATTTTGGGTTGGCTTTTGATAGTGTTCCTCTTTTCTGTGATAACACTTCTGCGATTAACATTGCTAAAAACCCTGTGCAACACTCTAGGACCAAGCACATAGACATTAGCTATCACTTTCTTAGAGATCATGTCGAGAAGGGTGATATTGTGCTACATTTCGTGGAGTCCGAGGCTCAGTTGGCTGATATCCTCACCAAGCCTTTAGATCCAACTAGGTTTGCAACCTTGAGAAGTGAGTTAGGGGTAATTTATCCCTACGGTTTGGTTTGAGGGGGAGTTGGCTCTGTTCTGAACTTTTCTTGTTCATTTGAGTTTTTTCTGTTTTTCTGATACCTTCTTCTAGTGGTATTTTCTTTTGATCTTTTTAGGCTCTTTAAGTTTTTGTGCATCTCATTGTTTCTTACTGCATTCATATGAAAAACTAAAAAGATGCATTGTTATATAAGCTTTTATGCTTGTCTTTTAAAATTGATGAAGTTTTGCTTATTACCCTTTTGAGCTTTAGTATTTCAATTCTACTCAATGTCATGTCTAGTTCTTTGACTTGCTAGAATTATCATGCTTTCACATGTGTAGCTAAGTCTTTGCTGAATGAGCCAGAACTTTAAGACAACTTGAACTAAAAACTGCAATTTGTGGATGTTTTAGCTAGTTGCGCAATTAGTGCTCCTTTTGTGACATTGGCCCTGTCAAAATTGCTGTGTTAGATCTTGAATCTAGTATTGATCATTACTTGAGCTTCTTGTTCTTTTAAGAATCTAAATCTGCTCTTGTGAAAAATGAAAAATCAAATTTAAAGATTATCTTGTGCTTAAAATGTGCCAAACTACTCTCACGAGACTGCATGTCATAGACATGAACTTCGAGGTAGTTTGATGATCCAGACGATCTCATGGGGACTGCTTGTCAAATCTGACATGAACCTCAAGATTTGTTGCCTTGGTAGAAGCTTAGGAAGAGTTTGTGGATGGCTCCTAGTCCAGGATCTTCTTCACTAAGATATACCTTTAATCAATTTCAATATTCATTGCAAATGAAAAACTGTTGAAAAATGGGCGTTTGAGACCAATTGAGCAAAATGATTCAATTCAGGACCTGTTTGTCTCTTAATGTGGTCATTGTTAGCTTTTTGATCTCACATTGACATTTTGACATGGCCAGTATCATCTTAGGATCCCTGTTGATGAACTTGCTAGATTTGAAGCTTTGCTTAAAATGCTAAAATTTGTTGCTTTACATTGAGCCTTCTTGCTCTAGCTTTGTTATATATGTCTTATCATGATCTTGCTAGCGCATTCAGGCTGATATGGTGTTTATGCAAAATTTGAGATGCTAGCTTGTTCTTTTGGGTAATCTCCAAAGCTTCTTGTAATCCAAAATTGAAAAATACAAAAATATGAAGCCACTTCATTACATTTCATGCATGCTCCTTCTTATGTTTTTTCCTCGTTCTGCATTTGTTATCTCTGGATGAGAGGAAGGCGTGATTCCTTGATGACTCCATTGTCAAAGGGGGAGAAGATATTTCAAGATGTGTAAAAGGGAAAAGTATTAAAAAGAGGGAGAAAATTGGAGATTCTGAAATTTGAGGATCATAGTGAGGGGGAGTTTCTTATTTGCATCTTAGTTGCATTCTTATGGTTTTATTGCTCTTTCTGAACTTGAATTGCAATTCTTGATCCTCACCGTGATCAAAGGTCATTTCGAACAATTGTTCTTTCATATGGACCTTAAGTGAGATTTTTAACTCTTCTTTGGAAATTGAAGCTTTCTTGCTTTCTTTTGCCTTATCTCACTTGCCGATGCTATTCTGAAGCCAGCTTGGTCATTTTCTTTGCTTTTTCTTGCATATGGACCAAGTTGTGCCTTTGCGCGAAAACGTTGAGTTTTTTACTTTTCAAACCTCAAAACTTGCATTTGTTGGGAATTGCCAATGTGATCATCAAGGGGGAGATTGTGGATATCATGGAGATATGCTCATGATCTTAGGATGATGTGTCAATTGGCAATGACGTTGAAGGTTTGCTTGAAACACGTTTCGGCAAAGTTCGATTCTGTCAGTCTCAGCGATCGACCGGCCTGGTGGCGGTCGACGCCCATGCCTCGGGTGTTCTCAGGTTGGCGGTCCGACCGGCGGTCGGTGGATCGACCGATTTGGTAGCGGCTCGACGGCATCTGTTGAGCGGTCGGACCGGCAAGTTGAGTGACTCGAGTTTGGTGGGCCAAAAATAGAGGTGTAGGCAAGGGAGGAGATTCTCATCGCACTTGGTCCCATAATTTTGGAGCTTCGGTCAAAAGTTCTATTCGTTTTAAATTTTCAGAGAGGTTGCGGATTTCAGTTGAAATTTCGGCTAAGTCCTTTTTAGGCGGGCCGGCCGCCTTCGTTGGGATCGGACCGGCGGTGGCGATCGAGCCGCCAAGGTGGCGATCCGACGGTTTTCACTTAAGTCGTCGCGGTGTGGCGGCGATGATTGCTTGTTAGGTCAAGTTCGTGGATTTCATGGCATATGTGTTGCATGATGCATGTTTTGACTAACGTGGGTCAAGTTGTGAAGAACTTGTTCGAATTCGATTTGCTTGTCTATTGTTGTGCGAGTTGCTTGGTGGTCAACGACGGTCAACGGCGAGGATGATCGGAACTAGGATTGAAGAGCTGAGGTTTAGAACGATCGACGATGCCGGGTGAAGTCATTGGACTCAAGTATGGTGCAAGATGGACAAAGGTGACCGAACAGGCAGTTCGGTGCGGCGATCGTTGAATCAAGCGGCGGGGGTGGTGCAAGTGCCATGGTGGTTTCGGTGGGGCGGATGGGAGAGACTTGCCGACATGATGAGAGCCGTTGGATCAACCTACACGTGGCGAGCAGCGAGTGCTTCGCACAACTGGACACGGCGCTTTAAAGGCGTGCGTGTGTCACCCGTTTGTTTTGGGCCTTAACGGGAGCCCATTAGGAGACTCTATTAGAAACCCTAAGCCTCCACTATAAATAGAGGAGGAGGTGGCTGCACCCCCGACCTTTCGACGTTTCATTGTTTAGAAACCCTAATTTTCTTAGGGAGGAGGAGAGGAGGTTAGGGTTCTAGAGAGTTGGATTGGATTTCGTGCTCATGTATTGAGTCTTTGTCATCCATTGATGGAGTGGTCATAAACTGATCAAATCAATCCAAAGAAAGTTTCTTCAAAAGTGAGTTCATGTGCTTTCTTTCTCTCTTTTGATGAATTGAGTCTTTGTTTGATCCATGAGTTATTGCTTAGTTTCTTGGCGTGATTTAGCTTGCTGTGACGTGTGAGAATACATCTAGGATCATCAAGATCATCAATCACTCACGAGCAAGTCTCAAGATCATATTTTCGTTTTGACTCGGTTTTTGACCTAACTTCGCTCAAACTGTAGAAGGTTAGAATCTTGGCAAGAATTATCACGATCGTTGCTTGGAATAGGTTCCTGACATACTTAGGTAGGTGTGTGTCAAATTTCACGAAGTTTCGACGCACGAATCAAAAGTTTGATCAATTTGCGTTTCGGTTTGTCGGGCTGTTTTCTCTGTTCATCGAACCAGAGGTCTGACCGCCCGAGGTAGCGGTCTGACCGCTTGGATCGGTCTGACCGCCCCCGTGAGAGGTCAGACCGCCCGAGCCTTTGTGTTTTGGTTTTGTGTTGATTTTAATTTGGGGTTTTGAGTTGATTCAATACAAGTCTTCCGCTGTGCATGATTGATTGATCTTCATAGCTTTAATAGCTATTGGAGTGAGATTCGTATTGAATTGATTTTGGGAGAAAAAGAGATCGTGCTCCTATTCACCCCCTCTAGTCGCCTTTTCGGTCCAACACTTCCGCATTATGGATGTTTGCTAGATGTTTTAGGTGACATCTTGGCTTCTGAATAGCCAGGGTGTTACACACAAACTGTTATAATCTGTATATTTCAGCCTTGTGCTATGTCTAAATTGCAAAACTAAAACTGAAAATGAAAACAATTTAGACTTGGGCACAATGGTACGATGGTGTGATTGGAATGGTGCCCAGATCAATTAAGGACCGAACTACTTGTGAGTACCTGTTATCCGAGCATTCTATGCGTGCTAACCACATTAGAGGGATATGGGACCTCTCTTAGCTGAGTACTTTGGGGTGTGTTAATTAATGAGTTGCGTAGTGGGTTGCATATTTAATTATATGCAACATGGACATGTTTGTCGGGAGAGGAGCACCCGCCGAGGCCGGTGTGTCCTGCTCCACGTATGGGTCCTTGTGATCCATATTTCGTCGGCGGATCACTAAGGGTTAACCCCCATACGTGCGCCTCTTGATTAGCATATCTCATTGGAAAGGGTTCGTAGGACTTAGCCGTGCCGGCATACCAAAGGAAGTGTGCTTAATAGCTTGGCAAAAAGGCGGCCTAAAGTGTGGGTACATTGGTACACCCCTGTAGGGTTACAAACTATTCGAATAGCCTCGTCCTAGGTTATGGAAACGCTTGGATAAGCTTTTCCAGAGTTAGACTACAACCTTTTTAATTAAAACTTGATGGGTGGTATGAATCTGGGATTCATGCTATGTGTGGTGACTATTGGGTTAGTCACTTCTAGGTGGTTACTTTTAAATATTGTTACTCACTGTTATTTCAATGCTTAAAACTGATTTGTTAAATTGCTTTCAATCTATTACATTATTGCAAATTTAAACTGGCTTTATGCGTCCAAATAACCATATAACCCCCTTCTTTTGATACAGCTCTCATGTAGCTATGTATAGGCTTGTTACTCGTAAGTCTTGCGAGTACATTATTGTACTCACCTGCATTGCTTGTTGTGTGCATAGGAAGAAGGTGAGCCCGAAGGCCTCACTTTTGTGAGTTGTGCTGTGGCAGTGTGTGGGGCGATTAGCTTGGTGGCCCGGTCGGTTGCCCTGTGGTGTTATGTGGCTAGCCGGTCGTCTTTTGGTTTAAGCCATCTTATGGCAACTTTTGCTTCCGCTGTTATTTGATACTTACGTCATTTGGTCGGTCGGCTGTTCTGTAATAACCTATATTATGTATGTCTTTTGGTAGACTTTTTATATTCTGTTGTATGGAATTGATGCATGCTTTGGTATGATGTATGTGTGCTGTATTTTCTGGGAAGCACATGTTCATCGAGACACGGATTATTTTGTTTGTGATACTAGAACCAGTGGAAGGTTAAGTATTACAAGCTTAATAAACAGGGGTCTCACACTTCCTGGCGGATCGCCTTGTCCACCAACTGTTGGAAGTCGGTGAAGTTCTGGGAGATCAGTTGGACGGAGATATCATCATTAAGTCCCTCCATGAACCTCTCCTGTTGGTCCTCGTCGTAGGCCACGTCAGCTGGTGCGTAGCGAGCCAGTTGGTTGAAGCGGTGAAGATACTCGCTCACCGAGCGATTGCCTTGACGAAGGGCATGGAACTCTTTTTTCTTCAATGTCATCATGCCGGCAGGGATGTGGGCATGACGGAAGGCTCTCACAAACTCGTCCCACGAGATGGCCTGGGCATTGGCGTGGGAGATACAGAAATTGTCCCACCACTCCGAAGCTGGTCCGTTGAGTTGATGGGAGGCGAACAGGACCTTTTCGCGATCGGTACATTGGGCGATGTCCAACTTCTTTCCGATTGCATGAAGCCAATCGTCAGCATCCATTGGCTCGGTGCTGCTGGAGAAGGTCGGAGGACGCATACGCATAAACTCCGACATAGTCACCCGCTGAGGAGGGTGTGCTGGTGTCTGCGTTGCGGCGGTGGCTGCTGCTGCGGCCTGGATGTTCTGTGAATTGTTGAGTGACTGGGCCAACAAGTCGATGAGATGGGTTTGGTTGGCCATCATCTGTTGCCAGTCCGGTCCTGCTGCTGGCGGTGGGGGAGGCTGCTGAACAGGTTGCTCTTGATGGTCGGCATTTTCGTTGCCCTGACCTTGGACGCTGCCACTTCTAGTGCGGGTGGCCACCATCTGCTGAATTTTCCAAAGGGCTTAGGAAAGAAAAGAAGAATAGCGCTAAGGGAAAATAAATTTATATTAGCCCAAAAAGCACACAAACATAAGGCAAAGAATCAAATTTTCCTTTTTCAAAGTAGTTCTTTATTTTATTCATTGATTATGGCTACCACAGAAGGTTAGTAGCTCATAATTCGCAGCTAACTAAAGGGGAAAGCAAATATCTAATAAGGTGAAAGCAATTATCTATGGGGTGGATGGGGTGTAGTTAGGGGAGTTGCAGGTGCTGCCTTGGCCTGCTTTGTAGAGGGCTAATTCTGCTTCGGTTGCCCTCAACTTCTCTTCTGCTACTTCTAATCTCCCCTGAACTAAATACAACTCGTCCAGGGTATTGCCATAGGCGTAGTCCATCGCCTTGGCTAGCTCCACCTGATGAGTGATCTCTGGCATATCCTCATTCTCGACTGAGCTGAAAGCACTGCCTAGCCGGGTGGGGATGTGCATAGGATAGTACTGGAATGCAGTATCCCGAAGGTGGGCATCATAAGTATAGCGAAGTCGACGGACGGCTTCTCTTGCTGCGTCCTGGATGCCATCGGTGAAAGTCTCCCAACGCATTGGGGCGTCGAAGATGTGGAAACTCGTATCCGGTGCCAAGTTAGAGTATAGGATAACCTCCACTCTCCAGTGCTCCTGCTATCCCACAATATACTTATATCCCTGGTATGTGGGCCTCTTCTTGAAGCTCAAGTGCTGCATCATCTTCCACAGTATATCAGCCCATTCTCTTGCGAAGATCCCGTGGGAGATGTGGGTCGGTCTCTCGGCCATCTACAATTTTAGAAGAGACAAGAGTTTAGAAAACTTTTAACAGAGAAAGGAAGAGTAAGACTCTGGAAGACAAATAACTAATTTTAAGTTTTTGAAGATAGTCCTTAATGGTTTTACCCTTTCTACCGTGGGCCATGACCTACAGTCGATATGGCTCTGATACCACTTTTGTCGAACCCGGGAACGAAGGATCCTGAATTCTCTGTGTTCAAACACCGGTCCAGGATTTCCAGTGTACACAGTCTCACAAAATGGATATCACAATCATATCACGAAATCGTAAATGACATTAAATAAATAATTGTTTAATACAAATGAGTTTGAATATAATATCAAATAACAAATGATAAACACAGCGGAAACATATAATAGAGGTGAGCCACACGATGCGCCACAGACAATCGTCTGGGTCAAAAGGCCTACTCGTCCGGATCCTCACCGTCAGGGTAGAAGTCTTCTCCTGAATAAGATTTATTCAGCAAGGATGAGCACAACTTCAATACGACAAATTTAATATTCAAATTCAAATAAATTCAAAAACATAGTTCAAATTAACTCCAAATTGAAATATTTTGGTTTAGTTAGCTAGATTATATTTTTTATAAATTTTGCAATTTGAATCACCCAATTTGGAGTTCATATGCAAAAGTTATGAATTTTAGAAGTTTTAAACCTAATTCTGAAATTTAATTGAATTTCCCCAATTATTTTCCTACTGAAAAATCTATTTATTGCGCAATGCTGATGCCAGCAACAAAATTTTGGAATTTAAAAGAATTAAAACAAATTCCTGACTTGTGGGCCCCACGTGTCATAGACACGGTCTACCACGAACCGGGTTTATGAATTTTGGCTCAGGGTGATTTGGCGCAGATGCTGATGTGGCCGCCATGTAGGCAGCCACATATGCTCAGCGCCTAGGTGGCGCTGACTTGGTCGTGACGTGGCTGTGCCACGTAGGCCCGACGAGGGTGCGGCTCCGGTGACAAGCTCGCCGGCGTTACGTGCCACGGCGAGGGGAGTGAATGATACCAAAAGCGAGAGGGAAGTGCGGGGATCCTGATGCGCTACCTCGGGGCGGCGGGGCGGGGCGTTTTGGTCGTCGGCGATGAGGTTTGGCGGCGGCGTTTGCTCGGCTCCGGTGAAGTAGGCGCTCCGAGGGTCCTCCGGCGAAGTGAAGGTGCGCACCGTGTAGGCGAGGTGGCGGCGAAGGTGAGGACCCGGAATATTTAGCTAGTAACACTTAACCTCCAATTGGTTCAAGCATTACTAATTAAACATTCTAAGCCTCGATGGGCATATGCTTCCCAGAATTGCAGCATATGCACATTATCACAAAATTACACATCATTTCCATACACATACATCACTAAGTTTGACAACGACATACATAAAGTAAAGTTATTACAAAAGAGAGCCGACCGGCCAAATAGAACAATATACAAGAATGACAGCGGAAGCAAAAGGTGCCATAAGATGGCTAGAACAAAAGTCGACCGGTTAGCCACACACCCACAAGGCAACCGACCGGGCCGCCAAGCTAGTCGCCCCGCAAGCTACCACAACATAGCTCACAAAAGTGAGGCCCCACAGGGTCACCTTCTTCCTCTGGAACAAAACAATTAAGCATAGCAACTGAGTACAAAGATTGTCTTTGTACCCGCAAGACTGACGTGTGGAATAGCAGACCTATTCATAAACTACATGCAAACTTATTTAGGTGGAGGTTATATGTCTCATTTTGCATGAAGCCAACTTTATTTGCAATAATGTAATACATTTTAAAAGCAAGTTTGCAAATCTGTTTTAAATGTTGAAATAACAGTAATAAAGATACATACAAGTAACCACCTGGAAGTGACTATCCCAATAGTCACCACAACATAGCACGAATCCCTGATTCGTACCACCCATCAAGTTTTAATTTAAAGGTTGTAGTCTAACTCTTGAAAGACCTTGCCAAGCGCGTCCATAACCTAGGGCGAGGCTATTCGAATAGTTTTAACCTGCGGGGGTGTACCAATGTACCCACACTTGCACCGCCTTTAAGCCACAAAGCACACTTAGAAGGTATGCTTGCACGGCTAAGTCCTACGAGACTTTTCCAATATTGTGTATCAACCACGAGCCGCTCGTATGGGTAGAAACACCATGCGCTTACATTGCAAGCGAAAGACAACAAATCCCATCACGGGTGAAGTCTTTCGGACACTACAATCTCCCAACACCATCCCTCCTGCGACCTCCTGCGACCGAGGGCAATACACGCCAAAGTACTAAGTCAAGAGAGGTCCCATACCCTCTAATGTGGTTAGCACGCTAAAATGCTTGGTTTAGTGTAACAAGATGTTCGGTCCTTGTTGACTCGGGCACCATTCGATCACACCGAAAATCACACCAACATACCATTGTGCCCAAGTCTAAATCATTTTGCTTTGAGTTTTAGTTTTCATAAGTAGACATGGCACAAGGTGGAAATCATAATTCATAATAAGTTTTGTGTGATCAAGGTTACCGACAAGTCGATAACCGCCCATTTCTACTGAAGCTAAGCATGGCTAAGCAATTAATTCGCAACTACTAAGTGACAAGAGCCCATCCACGAACTCTAAATCACGACAAGTAACCTAGGCTCATGGTAGTAGAGGATAATCATTTGCTAAGGAAATGCATCTACTAGGCCAACTATTAAAACAAAGTAGCAATGCATACATAGAATTTGTAATCAACATAATTACTTAAAATCTGGGATTAACATGATCAAAGCGCTTGCCTTCTTGTCGTTGCTCAATTTGTTGCGGAGGATCGCTCTCGGGTTACCGCAAATGTCGAACCCTAGCGAAAGGCAAAAGAACCAAGAACAACCAATAAGACTAGCAACACTTAACAAAAGATCAAGCAAAAATTAACCAAATGCGTGAAACTTATACACAAGGTGAAATACGAATATGCCAAGACATAGAAACTGGAAAAACCTAATTTGGATTTGTGGTGCAAAAGAAATTACCTAAAAACACATTTTCTACCATAATTAGCACTGTAGCAAAAACATTTTCTAGAAAGATTTTTAAGCTGAAATTTTTATGGTAGCTACTTATTGGTATAGAGGTAACCGTATAAAATTTCAGGTCATTTGGAGTTAAAATGATTTAGTTATGATTTTTCTAAGATGCAAAATTAGCATAATGCACTTTCCAGAGCATAAATATGTTCAAAACTAATTTTACTGATGAAGTATACCAACAGAGGGTTCTCTAGAATTTATCATAAATATTTTGCATTTACAGAGAATTACTTGTGCATTTTATAAGTCTTCGAATTTTCTAAATCTTTGAAAATAGGTACTAAATCATCAATCAAGGTTTACATTACAATCTTGGACCTACCATCATTTTATATTAACATTGGGTTAATAACAAATTTATCAAAGTTGGAATCATTCATTTTGGACATACACTGAGCAAGATATGCATTTTCTAAAGTTTTATTCATTTTACGGAATATTCAAAATAGCGAAACCAAGTTATTCCTAGTTATACAATTTTACATTCTTTGGGCGTGCTTAAATCCATTTTTATAATAAGCTAAAGTGATAACATGATTTATTACGATTGGAATTAACCAAGCGATCAAAATGAATTAGTTATGAGTTTCTAAAGTTTTATATCATTTTGGTTGATAAACAAATGCTTAGAAATACAGAACAACCCAATAAAAAGAAAATGGCGTGGACAACCCCAACCCTTGATCTAACATCCTACGGCTCACGCTGGCGAAAGCAGCGCGCGCCGCGAAAGCCACTAGAAACCCACCGTTGGATCAAGATCCAACGGCTCATCGAGTGTATGCAGCCGGACGGTGCGGTTGCTTGGGCCAATCCACCGCGGTCGGCGGATGGGCGGTCGAGCGCACCAACAACCGGATTGTCCGATTGCACTCACGATCTCGACCATTGATCGCAAGATCGGCGGTCAAGAATGATCAAGGCATCGGAGGGTCCGAATGCCCTCACGATCTAGGCCGTTGATCAAGGGATCGACGGTGGCTAAAGATCGAAGTTCAAAAGATGGTGACACGTGGGGACCACCGCATCGCGACCTTGAGGCACACATGCGTTGGTTTAACCCACGTGCACAATGCACCGGCCCACGTGACGGCGGCGAGAGGGCGGCTGGGGCGAATTAATGCCACTAATGATGATCATTAACTAGACACTAAAGACTACGGAATTTGATTTTAATCCCTCGGGCCCACGATCGGCGACCTAGAGGTTAATTCGACGGCGATTAAATGCCGACTCATTTAATTAAGCAATGATTAGACATTAATGATGTCGAACGATGCGGAGTGAACCAGAGATTGATTTAAGGATATTGGGCCCACTGGTCAGTGGCTCAATAATAATGATTAAGACACAATTAATAACTAATGATTGGTAATTAATGTGTCCTAATGAGCTGACGATAACGGGAGCTCTGTGCCGGCAAAGTCCCGATCGTCTTTGACGGCTAATCGCCGGCGACACTGGCCGCGGCGGCGGTGAACAAGACCCAAAATGGATTCGCAATAGCAGCACGAACCTAATGGTAGCATTCTCGCCGGCGGCGAGGGACTGGAACGCCGGCTAGCCGGAAAATGAAAACGGGAGCTTCACTGCTAAACATGAAAATAGCGAAAAGCTCCGCTGCGGTCCAAGGAAGCGGGTGCCAAAGCTCCTAAGGACTAATAAGAAGCTACCTTAGGGACGAGAAGCTTCAAAGATGGCCGGAGATGCTTGATCACGGTGAAGGCTCGCCGGACTTGGAGAAGAACGATTGAAAACGACACCCTGAGCCAAATGAGTGATACCAAGGCATCAGAATGGCTTCATAATGATTCACAGAAGCTACATGAGCGAGCAATTGGAAAATGGAGCACTCACCTGAGCTGAGGAAGAAGATGACCAAATTCGACCGAATTTGAACAAACCCCAAATTGGACAATTCCTGATAATCAAATCCAAAATTAAGTGAGGGAAATGTTCAAGATAATAAAGGGATAAGGTTAGGGCAAAGAAACATGAAGGAGGACCACTGGAACACCAAGAACAACGATGGAGCTCACGGGTCAACAATGGCGATTTGCCATTTTTGAGTGTTAAGCTCCAATATTCAAAATGAAGCTTGATGGTGGTCTAAAGAAACTCCAGAAGGCATTTGGGTGCTTATAAGGCCATGAAAGGGTTAGGGTTTGCACCACTCCTCTCTTGGGCGGCAAAACACAAAGCACAAGGTGCGGCCGACGGGGAAAAGGAGGTGAAGACGTGCATTAGGGCATGGCCTGGCTCAATGTACCGCCCATACCCTACACGTTGGCTAGGGTGGCTTTAGGGAGCAAGAAATGACCTCACCATGCCTTGCACTGTTTTCGCACGGCGGGAGGTTGAAGATGACCAGCGCAAAGGCTCGGGCGATTCACAGCCGTTGGATGAGACACGAACGGCTGAGATAGTGCCACGCCTACGGGCTTTAAAACACAGCGGGAGGTTGCGAGCCCTATGATTAGAAAGCGAATGGCTCGATTGCTCCACGCCGCAAACTCTTACTTACAACGAAGAGTGCGCGGCGTTGGATCTTAATCCAACGGCTCAGATTCAAAAATACAACCGGATGGTCGAAGGGTTGGAGATCTCAATGGTTGGATGGGAATCTAACGATCGACAATCAATCTTGCAAGCGGAAGGTCCGAAGTCTTACGCGGCGGGCGCGCGATTTCGATCAACGGTCGAGATCGATTGCGCGTTTTAAAGAGTGGCTCGGTGCGTTTAGTTGGTGGACCGAATCAAATGGCTCGAGCCCAGTCGACTCGAACCGAGTAATGTGATAAAACCACGTTTGACTTTAAAATTAGAACAGAGACCTTGAAGGATTTATTTGAGGTAGCAAATTAACTCCAAAAATTATGAAATTTTACAGGAGCTTGCTAACTCAAATATCAACCTTGTGTAAAATTTTCAGAGGTTTTTATACTGTGAATAAATCTCCAAAAATTCTGCAAGGCTCTGTTTTAATGTTTGACTAAGAGTCAAACAGTTTGATTGCCTCTAAAAATATTCAAACAATTTCTAAAAATTGTGAAATTTTTCAGAGGGTCACATGCCATCACAGAGACTTAGGAAAAATATTTCAGAGGATGATCATAAGATTTGACAAGATTGTTTTGGAAAGCCAAGATTTGGATCAAAAGGACTTGTGACAATGTACTTCCATAATCCCTTGTACAAGAATTGTTTGGCACAACAGAAATACATGATGTAAGAAAAGTTTTAATTTCTACTGATTTTCTTACATTTGAAACACAAGCCCAAAATTGGGATGTTACAACTCTCCCCCTTACAAGAATCTCGGCCGAGATTAGTTTACTCGGAGAAGAAGGAAGGAAAATCTGCACGAAGGCGATCTTCGCTCCCAAGTTGCCTCATCTTGAGAATGGTTTGACCACTGAACCTTAAGGAACTTGATGACACGGTTCCTCGTTCTCCGTTCGATTCCTCAAGAATCTGAGCAGGATGCTCGCGGTAGGTCAAATTCTTACGCACATCGAGAGCCTCCAATGGAGCTTCCTCGGTCGGGACGGAGGCACTTCTTTAGGTGTGAAACATGGAACACATCATGCACACCCTCAAGTGCGGTTGGTAGCTCCAATCTGTATGCAAGCGCCCCAACTCTCGATGATGCGATAAGGCCCAACATATCGAGGCGCCAACTTGCCCTTGATGCCAAAAGCGATGGCCCTTCAAGGGTGAGACTTTGAGATACACAAAGTCATTGGGCTCAAAGCTCAACTCACGGCGGCGGCGATCGCATAGCTCTTTTATGCGATCGGGCGTGCGTAGATGCTCGCGGATCAAGCGAACGACTTTCGGCCTCATTGATCGAATGCGGGCGAAAAGCGCCGCTCACCGATCTCGACCAGTTCAATGGGGTTGCATCTCCTCCCATACAAAGCCTCAAATGGTGTCATGCCAAGGCGGCACGAAAAGCTGTTGTTGTAGAAGAACTCGCGAATGGTAGGCACTTCTCCCACTTCTTCCCATAGGAGAGAACACAAGCACGGAGCATATCTTCCAACACTTGGTTGACTCGCTCCGTCGGCCGTCGATCCCGAGGATGAAAGGCATCTTGAAGTGAAAGCGGGTCCCCATAGCCTCTTGCGGACTATGCCAAAACGCGAGGTGAAAAGTGCACCACGATCGAAATAATCGTCTTGACACCGTGAAGACTCACAATCCTCGAGACATAAAGTTCGGCCAAAGGCCCCACACGGCGAGTCTTGACGGGAAGGAAATGTGCCACTTTAGTCAACTTTGTCGATCCACGACCCAAATAGCATCATTCCCTTTGGACGGCGGGGCAAACCGGTGATGAAGTCCATGCCAGCGAATCCCATTTCCATTCTAGCGGCAAAGGTGAAGAAGACTGCTGACGCCGATGCTCGGCCTTCACACGACAAAGACACGTCGCACTCGGCAACGAACCTGGCAATCTCGCGCTTCATTCGGTTCCACCAGAATCTCTGACGAAGGTCCCGATACATCTTGGTAGCCCCGGGGTGAATGGACAAAGGAGAATCATGGGCTTCGTGGAGAATCAAATCCCGCAAGTCCATGACCTTAGGAACCACAAGACGCTGCCCAAACCACACAACGCCATGCTCGTCCTCTGAAAAGCACTTGGCTATCCCATCCTTGATGTTCTGCTTGATTTGGCTCACACCAACATATGTCTGCTGTGCCGCCTTGATTTGGTCCACCAAGGTCTGGAAGTCGGGGAAGTCCACAATAGAGAGCTTGTCCTGAAGCTCCTCAGACAGACCCTCCATGAACTTCTCCTGCTTGGCCTCATCAGTGGCCACCTCGGCGAGGCGTACTCGCCAAATGGTTGAACTCATGGAGTACTCGATCCTGAACTTGCGCCCTGTTTGAGCGCAAGGAACTCCTTCTTCTCCAGCTTCACGGGCCGGCGGGGACATGGGCGACGACGGAAAGCGGCGGAACTCTTCCACGAGACCACGTGTCCCGCGGTGCATGGCGAAATTCTCCCACCATGAGTGCCGCACCCTCCGGTGATGGGATGCGAAAAGTGCGCTCTGCTCGGGCGAGCAGCGTTGAGCTTCGCTCAACCGGGCGCGAGCCGATCGTCTGCGTCCAAGGATCCTCGGACCGGGAGAAGGTGGGAGGCTGCGTGCGGAGGAACTCCGCAAGTCCCCTACGAGGCGGTGACCACCTTGAGATCGAGGCACGGAGGAGTGGAGGTGTTCTGGCGATAACCTCCAACACCCTACGGTCCTCCGAGCGATTGCGTTCGATCCGCATGAGACTTCCGCCATGGTCGGAGGAGGGGAAGTTCCTCATCGGGACTACCCGGTGATTCCGGCGCTACGTGTCCCTGACCATCACGATTTACTAAGATGAGTTAGCTACAAGCCGAGATAAAAAGAAAGCAAGGAAATGCAAACTAAAAAAGAGCTGGGAATAACCACCAAGAGTACAAGACCAAAATCACGGATCGACTTCTCAAACGACTAACCGTATGGAAGAGCGAGCAATCGTTTAAGAAGACCCAAAATTTCAGCACTAAGTTCTAGCTCAAAAACAGTCCAAAAATCAAGGTATAACCACCTAATAGAGTATAGGCATTAGCCAATCTCATATCACTTCTTACCCTTTCATTCCCACAAATTTAGTTGTATTTACCTCTCATTTCCTACCTTAATTACTCACCACTAGTTAACTGTCCAAATTTCTCTCTCCAACCTCTCATGTTTCTCCCAAAACCAAGTTAATCGATAGAGGCTAATTTTTGAAAGGAAGAGAGGAACAACTTTTTCAAACTTAAGTGAGAGTAAGGTGAGATGAGCAAGCTAAGATAGGTAAGGAGTAAAATTAGAGAACTTACTTAAGTTTTACAAACCTTTTGAAAGTAAGCTTTCAAAATATTCTAGAGGCGACCAAGCTAGGGGTTTCTACGGTCAGTATGGCTCTGATACCAACTTTGTGAGGACCCGGAATATTTAGCTAGTAACACTTAACCTCCAATTGGTTCAAGCATTACTAATTAAACATTCTAAGCCTCGATGGGCATATGCTTCCCAGAATTGCAGCATATGCACATCATCACAAAATTACACATCATTTCCATACACATACATCACTAAGTTTGACAACGACATACATAAAGTAAAGTTATTACAAAAGAGAGCCGACCGGCCAAATAGAACAATATACAAGAATGACAGCGGAAGCAAAAGGTGCCATAAGATGGCTAGAACAAAAGTCGACCGGTTAGCCACACACCCACAAGGAAACCGACCGGGCCGCCAAGCTAGTCGCCCAAGCTACCACAACATAGCTCACAAAGTGAGGCCCCACAGCTCACCTTCTTCCTCTGGAACAAAACAATTAAGCATAGCAACCGAGTACAAAGATTGTCTTTGTACCTTAAGATCGACGTGTGGAATAGCAGACCTATTCATAAACTACATGCAAACTTATTTAGGTGGAGGTTATATGTCTCATTTTGCATGAAGCCAACTTTATTTGCAATAATGTAATACATTTTAAAAGCAAGTTTGCAAATCTGTTTTAAATGTTGAAATAACAGTAATAAAGATACATACAAGTAACCACCTGGAAGTGACTATCCCAATAGTCACCACAACATAGCACGAATCCCTGATTCGTACCACCCATCAAGTTTTAATTTAAAAGGTTGTAGTCTAACTCTTGAAAGACCTTGCCAAGCGCGTCCATAACCTAGGGCGAGGCTATTCGAATAGTTTTAACCTGCGGGGTGTACCAATGTACCCACACTTGGACCGCCTTTAAGCCACAAAGCACACTTAGAAGGTATGCGACGCGGCTAAGTCCTGAGACTTTTTCCAATATTGTGTATCAACCACGAGCCGCTCGTATGGGTAGAAACACCATACGCTTACATTGCAAGCCGAAGACAACAAATCCCATCACGGGTGAAGTCTTTCGGACACTGTCTCCCAACACCATCCCTCCTGCGACCTCCTGCGACCGAGGGCAATACACGCCAAAGTACTAACTCAGAGAGGTCCCATACCCTCTAATGTGGTTATGCGCTAAAATGCTTGGTTTAGTGTAACAAGATGTTCGGTCCTTGTTGACTCGAGGCACCATTCGATCACACCGAAAATCACACCAACATACCATTGTGCCCAAGTCTAAATCATTTTGCTTTCAGTTTTAGTTTTCATAAGTAGACATGGCACAAGGTGGAAATCATAATTCATAATAAGTTTTGTGTGATCAAGGTTACCGACAAGTCGATAACCGCCCATTTCTACCGAAGCTAAGCATGGCTAAGCAATTAATTCGCAACTACTAAGTGACAAGAGCCCATCCACGAACTCTAAATCACAGCAAGTAACCTAGGCTCATGGTAGTAGAGGATAATCATTTGCTAAGGAAATGCATCTACTAGGCCAACTATTAAAACAAAGTAGCAATGCATACATAGAATTTGTAATCAACATAATTACTTAAAATACTGGGATTAACATGATCAAACTGCTTGCCTTCTTGCTGTTGCTCAATTTGTTGCGGAGGATCGCTCTCGGGGTTACCGCAAATGTCGAACCCTAAGCGAAAGGCAAAAAGAACCAAGAACAACCAATAAGACTAGCAACACTTAACAAAAGATCAAGCAAAAATTAACCAAATGCGACGAAACTTATACACAAGGTGAAATACGAATATGCCAAGACATAGAAACTGGAAAAACCTAATTTGGATTTGTGGTGCAAAAGAAATTACCTAAAAACACATTTTCGGCCATAATTAGCACTGTAGCAAAAACATTTTCTAGAAAGATTTTTAAGCTGAAATTTTTATGGTAGCTACTTATTGGTATAGAGGTAACCCATATAAAATTTCAGGTCATTTGGAGTTAAAATGATTTAGTTATGATTTTTCTAAGATGCAAAATTAGCATAATGCACTTTCCAGGAGCATAAATATGTTCAAAACTAATTTTACTGATGAAGTATACCAACAGAGGGTTCTCTAGAATTTATCATAAATATTTTGCATTTACAGAGAATTACTTGTGCATTTTATAAGTCTTCGAATTTTCTAAATCTTTGAAAATAGGTACTAAATCATCAATCAAGGTTTCATTTACAATCTTGGACCTACCATCATTTTTATATTAACATTGGGTTAATAACAAATTTATCAAAGTTGGAATCATTCATTTTGGACATACAGAGCAAGATATGCATTTTCTAAAGTTTTATTCATTTTACGGAATATTCAAAATAGCGAAACCAAGTTATTCCTAGTTATACAATTTTACATTCTTTGGGCGTGCTTAAATCCATTTTTATAATAAGCTAAAGTGATAACATGATTTATTACTGATTGGAATTAACCAAAAGCGATCAAAATGAATTAGTTATGAGTTTCTAAAGTTTTTATATCATTTTGGTTGATAAACAAATGCTTACGAAATCTGAACAACCCAATAAAAAGAAAATAGCGTGGACAACCCCAACCCTTGATCTAACATCCTACGGCTCACGCGCGAAAGCAGCGCCGCGCGAAAGCCACTAGAAACCCACCGTTGGATCAAGATCTAACGGCTCATACGAGTGTATGCAGCCGGACGGTGCGGTTGCTTAGGCCAATCCCACCGCGGTCGGCGGATGGGCGGTCGAGTGCACCAACAACCGGATTGTCCGATTGCACTCACGATCTCGACCATTGATCGCAAGATCGGCGGTCAAGAATGATCAAGGCATCGGAGGGTCCGAATGCCCTCACGATCTAGGCCGTTGATCAAGGGATCGGCGGTGGCTAAAGATCGAAGTTCAAAAGATGGATCGACACGTGGGGACCCGCGTCGGCGACCTTGAGCACACATGCGCTGGTTTAACCACGTGCGCATGCTGCTGGCCCACGTGGCGGCGATCGAGAGGGGCGGCTAAGGACGAATTAATGCCACTAATGATGATCATTAACTAGACACTAAAGACTACGGAATTTGATTTTAATCCCTCGGGCCACCGATCGACCTAGAGGTTAATTAAACGGCGATTAAATCTTGACTCATTTAATTAAGCAATGATTAGACATTAATGATGTCGGAGCGATGCGAGTGAACGAGAGATTGATTTAAGGATATTGGGCCCCCGGTCGGTGGCTCAATAATAATGATTAAGACACAATTAATAACTAATGATTGGTAATTAATGTGTCCTAATGGCCGACGATACGGGAGCTCGTAAAGCAAAGTCCCGATCGTCTTTGGCGGCTAATCGCCGGCGACAACGTCGCGGCGGCGGTGAACAAGACCCAAAATGGATTCGCAATAGCGGCACGAACCTAATGGTAGCATTCGCCGTGGCGAGGACTGAACGCAGCTAGCGGAAAATGAAAGCGGAGCTTCAACGCTAAACATGAAAATAGCGAAAAGCTCATTGCGGTCCAAGGAAGCGGGTGCCAAAGCTCCTAAGGACTAATAAGAAGCTACCTTAGGGACGAGAAGCTTCAAAGATGGCCGGAGATGCTTGATCACGGTGAAGGCTCGCCGGACTTGGAGAAGAACGATTGAAAACGACACCCTGAGCCAAATGAGTGATACCAAGGCATCAGAATGGCTTCATAATGATTCACAGAAGCTACATGAGCGAGCAATTGGAAAATGGAGCACTCACCTGAGCTGAGGAAGAAGATGACCAAATTCGGCCGAATTTGAACAAACCCCAAATTGGACAATTCCTGAGAATCAAATCCAAAATTAAGTGAGGGGAAATGTTCAAGATAATAAAGGGATAAGGTTAGGGCAAAGAAACATGAAGGAGGACCTTTGGAACACCAAGAACACGATGGAGCTCCACGGGTCAACAATGGCGATTTGCCATTTTGAGTGTTAAGCTCCAATATTCAAAATGAAGCTTGATGATGGTCTAAAGAAACTCCAGGAAGGCATTTGGGTGCTTATAAGGCCATGAAAGGGTTAGGGTTTGCACCACTCCTCTCTTGGGCGGCAAAACACAAAGCACAAGGTGTGCGTGAGCGAGAAAAGGAGGTGAAGACGTGCATTAGGGCATGGCCTGGCTCAATGTACCACCCATACCCCTACACGTTGGCTAGGGTGGCTTTAGGGAGCAAGAAATGACCTCACCATGCCTTGCACTGTTTTCGCACGGCGGGAGGTTGAAGATGACCAGCGCAAAGGCTCGGGCGATTCACAGCCGTTGGATGAGACACGAACGGCTGAGATAGTGCCACGCCTACGGGCTTTAAAACACAACGGGGAGGTTGCGAGCCCTATGATTAGAAACGAATGGCTCCGATTGCTCCACGTCGCAAACTCTTACTTACAGCGAAGTACGCGGCGTTGGATCTTAATCCAACGGCTCAGATTCAAAAATGCAACCGGATGGTCAGAAGGGTTCGGGAGATCTCAATGGTTGGATGGGAATCTAACGATCGACAATCAATCTTGCAGCGGAAGGTCAGAAGTCTTACACGCGGCGCGCGCGCGATTTCGATCAACGGTCGAGATCGATTGCGGCGTTTTAAAGAGTGGCTCGGTGCGTTTAGTTGGTGGACCGAATCAAATGGCTCGAGCCCAGTCGACTCGAACGAGTAACGATAAAACCACGTTTGACTTTAAAATTAGAACAGAGACCTTGAAGGATTTATTTGAGGTAGCAAATTAACTCCAAAAATTATGAAATTTTTACAGGAGCTTGCTAACTCAAATATCAACCTTGTGTAAAATTTTCAGAGGTTTTTATACTGTGAATAAATCTCCAAAAATTCTGCAAGGCTCTGTTTTAATGTTTGACTAAGAGTCAAACAGGTTTGACTGCCTCTAAAAATATTCAAACAATTTCTAAAAATTGTGAAATTTTTCAGAGGGGTCACATGCCATCACGAGACTTAGGAAAAATATTTCAGAGGATGATCATAAGATTTGACAAGATTGTTTTTGGAAAGCCAAGATTTGGATCAAAAGGACTTGTGACAATGTACTTCCATAATCCCTTGTACAAGAATTGTTTGGCACAACAGGAAATACATGATGTAAGAAAAAGTTTTAATTTCTACTGATTTTCTTACATTTGAAACACAAGCCCAAAATTGGGATGTTACAACTCTCCCCCCCTTACAAGAATCTCGACCCGAGATTCCGTTTACTCGGAGAAGAAGGAAGGAAAATCTGCACGAAGGCGATCTTCTCGCTCCCAAGTTGCCTCATCTTCAGAATGGTTTGACCACTGAACCTTAAGGAACTTGATGACACGGTTCCTCGTTCTCCGTTCAGATTCCTCAAGAATACGAACAGGATGCTCGCGGTAGGTCAAATTCTTCTACACATCGAGAGCCTCCAATGGAGCTTCCTCAGTCGGGACGCGGAGGCACTTCTTTAGGTGTGAAACATGGAACACATCATGCACACCCTCAAGTGCAGCTGGTAGCTCCAATCTGTATGCAACTGCCCCAACTCTCTCGATGATGCGATAAGGCCCAATATATCGAGGAGCCAACTTGCCCTTGATGCCAAAACGCTGATGGCCCTTCAAGGGTGAGACTTTGAGATACACAAAGTCATTGGGCTCAAAGCTCAACTCACGGCGACGGCGATCTGCATAGCTCTTTTGTCTGGACTGGGCCGTGCGCAGATGCTCGCGGATCAACTGAACCTGACTTTCGGCCTCATTGATCGAATCGGGCGAAAAAGCGCCGCTCACGATCTCGACCAGTTCAATGGGGTTCGCATCTCCTCCCATACAAAGCCTCAAATGGTGTCATGCCAAGACTGGCCTGAAAGCTGTTGTTGTAGGAGAACTCAGCGAATGGTAGGCACTTCTCCCACTTCTTCCCATAGGAGAGAACACAAGCACGGAGCATATCTTCCAACACTTGGTTGACTCGCTCCGTCGGCGTCGATCCCGAGGATGAAAGGCATCTTGAAGTGAAAGCGGGTCCCCATAGCCTCTGCAGACTATGCCAAAACCGCGAGGTGAAAAGTGCACCACGATCGAAATAATCGTCTTGACACCGTGAAGACTCACAATCCTCGAGACATAAAGTTCGGCCAAAGGCCCCACACGGCCGAGTCTTGACGGGAAGGAAATGTGCCACTTTAGTCAACACATCGATCACGACCCAAATAGCATCATTCCCTTTGGACGAGCGGGGCAAACCGGTGATGAAGTCCATGCCAGCGAATCCACTTCCATTCGCGCGGCAAAGGCGAAGAAGACCTGCTGACGCCGATGCTCGGCCTTCACACGACGACACACGTCGCACTCGACAGCGAACACGGCAATCTCGCGCTTCATTCGGTTCCACGAGAATCTCGGCGAAGGTCGATACATCTTGGTAGCCGGGTGAATGGACAAAGGAGAATCATGGGCCGTGGAGAATCAAATCCGCAAGTCCATGACCTTAGGAACCACAAGGCGCTGCCCAAACCACACAACGCCATGCTCGTCCTCTGAAAAGCACTTGGCTATCCATCCTTGATGTTACGCTTGATTTGGCTCACACCAACATACATGCTGCTGTGCCGCTTGATTTGGTCCACCAAGGTGCGGAAGTCGGGAAGTCCACAATAGAGAGCTTGTCTGAAGCTCCTCGATGCAGACCCTCCATGAACTTCTCCTACTTGGCCTCATCGGTGGCCACCTCGCGAGAGCGTACCTCGCCAAATTGTTGAACTCATGGAGGTACTCGATCACGGACTTGCGCCTGTTTGGCGCAAGGAACTCCTTCTTCTCCGGCTTCACGGGCCGGCGGGGACATGGGCCCGACGGAAAGCGGCGGAACTCTTCCCACGAGACCACGTGTCCCGCAGTTGCATGGCGAGAAATTCTCCCACCATGAGAGTGCCGCACCCTCCGGTGATGGGATGCGAAAAGTGCCCGCTCTGCTCGGCGGCGAGCAGCGTTGAGCTTCCGCTCAACGAGCGCGGCCGATCGTCTGCGTCCAAGGATCCTCGGACCGGGAGAAGGTGGGAGGCTGCGTGCGGAAGAACTCCGCAAGTCCCCTACGAGGCGGTGACCACCTCGAGATCCGAGGCACGGAGGGAGTGGAGGTGTTCTGGCGATAACCTCCAACACCCTACGGTCCTCGAGCGATTGCGTTCGATCTGCATGAGACTTCCGCCATGGTCGGAGGAGGAAGTTCCTCATCGGGACTACGGTGATTCCGGCGCTCGTGTCCCACTGACCATCTGATTTACTAAGATGAGTTAGCTACAAGCCGAGATAAAAAGAAAGCAAGGAAATGCAAACTAAAAAAGAGCTGGGAATAACCACCAAGAGTACAAGACCAAAATCACGGATCGACTTCACAAACGACTAACCCGTATGGAAGAACGAGCAATCGTTTAAGAAGACCCAAAATTTCAGCACTAAGTTCTAGCTCAAAAACAGTCCAAAAATCAAGGTATAACCACCTAATAGAGTATAGGCATTAGCCAATCTCATATCACTTCTTACCCTTTCATTCCCACAAATTTAGTTGTATTTACCTCTCATTTCCTACCTTAATTACTCACCACTAGTTAACTGTCCAAATTTCTCTCTCCAACCTCTCATGTTTCTCCCAAAACCAAGTTAATCGATAGAGGCTAATTTTTGAAAGGAAGAGAGGAACAACTTTTTCAAACTTAAGTGAGAGTAAGGTGAGATGATGTAACATCCCCAATTTCAACTTGTGTTGTAAGTGTAAGAAAATGAGTAGAAATTAAAACTTTTTCTTATATCATGTATTTCCTGTGTGTACTAAACAATTATTGTACAAGAGTATGGAAATACAAAGTCACAAGTCTGTTGATCCAAATCTTGATCCTCCAAAAACAATCTTGTCCAATCTTGTGATCCTTTTGGAAATATTTTCCTAAGTTCTTGGGATGGTTGGTGACCCCTACGAAAAATTTCACAATTTTTAGAAATTGTTCGAATATTTTTAAGGGTCGTCAAACTTGTTTGACTTGTAGTCGAACCCTAGCTCGAAGCATTGTATAATTTACGGAGAAAAGTGCTCAGCATAAAAACCTCTGGAAATTTTATACGAGGTCCATCTCAAGGTTAGCAAGCCCTTTGTCAAAATTTCATAAAATTTGGAGCTAATTCTATCTCTTAAGACCCTTCAAAATCTCAATTCAAATTAAAACTCTAAACACTGGTCAGAGTCAAACTTAGACTCAAACCCAGTCCGACTTTCAGTCTTGGTCGCACCAGAGCCACTTAAGCCGTGTCGGGCTCGGTCGGAGTTGGGCGCAGTGGTGCAGGCCATTGGACTTTCAAATCCGGCGCTCAAAGACCTCCTCGGGTCTTTGTAAAGGACCTCCCACCCGCACGACCTCCTCGGGTTCTTTTACAAAGACAACCCTCGAGGCCTCCCGGGACCTCCTTTGCACCTTTGCAAAGACCACCTGGCGACCTCCTCGGCCCTCCACGACCACCCCTAGCGCTTGGGTGATCTTGAGCCGTCCATCTTGAGATCGTGGCTCAGACCTCCCTAAGTGTTAGGACCTCTAATCTAGCCCAAAATGCGGGCCCTTGGTTTCAATCCAACGACTCACGACCTCCCTGGTGGAGCTCGTGGCTGATTTAGCCGTTGAGTTCATTTGACCAGTCTTCCTATTTCTCTCACTTTGTCGGGTGGGCACAGGCATTATCAATTTTGTGCGTGGCGGTAGGAGCGGTGCCTTGTCAACTCTAGGGTGACAAGCGGCTATGTGCTGCCAACATTAAATGTCTGCGGCACCTTTTGCTCAAAAGTCACCACGACACTGCTCCCATCATGTCGTTGAGGCCTAGCTCGGTGCACCAGTGGGTGTGACCTTGTTTTCATTTTTGGCGCTCGGCTATATATGGATCGGGCTTCTCCTTAAGTTTCTTTGGATCCATTCTTGCCCCTAGTTTCTTCCTCTGCTCTTGAGCTCAAGTCACCCAAAGCCTCTGTCACCATTGCTCGACCTTGGAGCTCTCCGCGACCCATGAGCTCAGTGGTTCATTATTGCAATTTTGGCTAATCCTTTTGTTCTCTTGGTCACCTCGAGCCTCTCGACTTGCTTTGTTTGACCTTCACAGAGGTTGATAAAGTAGGGCGTGTGGTTCGTGGCGGGGCGTCGTCTTCTTCACCTCGCGACCTCCACCTTCACCGGAGCTCTTGCGGCCACCTCTAGCTCCCCTCCATTCCACAGTCGATATTTGATGTCGAAATCCCTATTCTTTTAGACCTCTTGGTTTCGATTTGTAGTAGTGGTCCCGGCGGTTATCTCGGTTAGCGCCGGTTGGTGGTCTTGTTGGTGTAGTTTTGGCACCCTTAGGTCCTCCGTCCTATTTGGAGCTCATTCGTGCCTTTGGTTTCGCCGACGAGGTCCACATCGCGGCGGCAAGCGCTGTGCTGCCTTCGGGTTTTGTCGGTTCAAAACCTCCGTTTCGTCATATTCTTAGGACCACTTTAATGCTCAAATCATTGCTCATCATTGGTGCATTAATTGTGTCCTAATTTGTCCGTGGAGTCAGCGGCGTGTGGGCCATGGGTTTAGAATTAAAGTTTGGAAATCATTAAGTGTCCTTTTAGTTTCATTTATTGTCAATCATCTGGAGCATTTAATTTGTCTTAACCGCGCCTTTTGTCGTTGTCAGGAGGTCTGCGCCATTAAAACCACTCCAGGACCTCCCATGAAATCTGGCCGTTAAAGACCTCAGTAGGTTAAATCCCCACCGCTAGGATCACCCTCCTCCTTGGGGTCCTTTTTGCAAAAGACCTCCTTGAGGTCCTCTGTGCGAAAAGGTCACCCGTCGTTTTTTCAAAACAGCCCTCTCGGACCTCCTTGGGGTCCTCTTTGCAAAAAGTCCTTCCTTAGTCGTTTTCGAAAAACCACCCCTGAGCCACCCCACCAAGGTCCTCTTGTGCAAAAGACCACCCTGGTCATTTGTAAAGAGAACCTTCAAAACTACGTTTAGGGTCCTCTTTGCAAAAAGACCACCTCGGCCCTTTGTGAAGAAGTCGTAGGACCTCCTCGCTCAGATCTGGACCGTTCATGACCTCCCACGGAGATCTGAACCGTCCGGACCTCTCTCTGTTGAACACACATCGCGTAGGACCTCCCGCGAAGATCATGGCCATCCATGACCTCCTCGGTGAAATCCTAGCCGTCCAGGCCTCCCTCGCTTCATCTTAGCCGTTCGGGACCTCCCAGCGGAGATCGTGACCGTCTAGGACCTCCTGCCGACTACGGACCGTTAGATTTAGATCTAACGGGCTGAACCTCTCGAGTAGATCTCAGCCGTCCGGGACCTCCTATGGGAGATGCGGCCGTTAAGATCTCGTCGATCAATCGTTGACCTTTAGACCTCCTAGTGCTCGGGACCGCGGATCTTGATCCGCGGTCACGACCTCTGATAAGCGCGAGGACCTCCTTTGCGTCTTGTTTGTGCGTGCGTGCGGTCGTAGCCATTGGATTCAAGATCTACGGCTTAGACCTCCTCGCTAGATCTTGCCGTCTAGGACCTCCTCGTTAGATTCGGACCATCAAGTCTAGATCTAACGGCTAAGACCTCCCTTGGCGCGATGAGGTCTTTGCGCCCGGTGCTCGTCGCGGGTTTTAGCATCGAGATCGTGAGCCGTGCGATCTTTGATCAACGACCCACGACCTCCCGATTTTATGGGTTTTCTAGATTTAGTCAGAAAAGCTTTTATTTGCACATATTAATTGTTTTAAACTTCAAAATTGCGTAACTTTTTCTCTGTAGCTCCAAATTTAACAAACTAAAGTTCGATAAATGCATCTGTTAAAGTACTTTAGCTTAGTATAGGTTTTGCGATAATCTTTGATCTGAAATTAATCATGTCTTAGATTTAAAACTTAGAAAAATCATAACTAAATCATTTTAACTCCAAATGACCTGAAATTTTATATGGGTTACCACTATACCAGTGGGTAGCTACCATAAAAATTTCAGCTTCAAATCTTTCTAGAAAATATTTTTGCTACTGTGCTAATTATGGCGAAATTAGGTTTTAGAGAATATCTTTTGCACCACAAATCCAAATTAAGTTTTTTCCAGTTTCTATGTCTAGGTATGTTCGTATTTTACCTTGTGTATAAATTTAGTCGCATTTGGATAATTTTGCTTGCTCTTTTGTTTAAGTGTTGCTCGTCTTATTGGTTGTTTTAGCTCTTTCGCTTAGGATTCGATATTTGCGGTAATCCAGAAACGACCCTCCGCAACAAATTGAGCAACGACAAGCGAACAAGCGAGTTTGATCATTTCCCAGTAATCCCATTACTTTTAAAGTCTAATATTTTGTTTAACTTCTATGTATGCATTGCTATTTTGTTGTTAAATTGATTAGTTAGACCTCTAGTTGCATAATCTGTAGGTAAATAATTATCCTCTACTACACGAGCCTAGGTTATTTCTTTGTGATTAGAGTTCGTTGGATGAGCTCTTGTCACTTAGTAGATTCGAATAAATATTGCTTAGCCATGCCTAGCATCGGTAGTATTGGGCGATCATCGACTTAGTCGGTGATCTTGATCACCTAAATACTTATATTATTCCATTATGTCCAACCCTTGTGTTTTATTGATTTACAAATCAAAAGCTGAAAACAAAACTATATCTTGACTTGGGCACAATGGTATGTTGATGTGATCGGTTGGGTGTGTGGAATGGTGCCTAAGTCCCTAAGGACCGAGTTACTTGTGCCATTGATCCAAACAATTGTGCGTGCTAACCACACGGGGATATGGAACCTCTCTTGACTAAGTACTTTGGGAGGTGCTAATTATGAGCTGGTCGGTGGGTGTGTGCGTGTGTGTGTTTGTGGTGTGCGAGGAGCATTAGGCTGTCGGTTAGGGTGTCTAATGTATCCTTCTCCCGTGGGTTGCGGCTCTTAAATTAGCATCGTCCATTGGAAAGCGTCTTGTTAGACTTAGCCATGCACGCATACCAAAGGAAGTGTGCTAACAGTGGTGGTGGAAAGGCGGTCTATCGTGTGGGTACATTGGTACACCTGCGAGGTTAAAACTATTCGAATAGCCTCGTCTAGGTTATGGACACGCTTGGTTATTTCCCACAAGAACTAGACTACAACCTTTTAAAACTTAAACTTGACATGGGTGGTATGAAGGGGTACTTCATGCTATTATTGTGGTGACTATGGGTTAGTCACTTCTAGGTTGGTGTTGTTCCCTATCTATTGTTGTTATTGTCTCTTTTATTTGAACAATAAAAGTTAATTGCAAACTTGCTTTGAATCTATTACCTTATTGCAAATGAAAACTTGCTTTATCTTTGAAAATAAGTCGAGCCTCATCCACTTAAATAAAGCTTGCATGTAGTTAATTATAGTTCTGTTATCTCACACGTCAGTCTTGCAGTACAAAAACAAGTTTTGTACTCATCGCTTGCTTAATATTAATTGTTGCAGAGGAAGAAGGTGAGCCCCAAGGGCCTCACTTTTGTGAGTGTGTTCTTGTGTTATTTGGGACGATTAGCTTGGCGGTCGGTTGGTTGCCTTGTGGGTAAAGGCACACCGATTGGCTTTTGTTCATCGCCATCTTATGGCCATTTGCTTCATTGTGTATTTACTTATCTTTATGAATTTTGGCAGTCGGCCTCTCTTTTGTAATAACTCTCTTTATATTATCTATGTCTTTCGATTGTTGCTTTTGCTTGGCTCTATGTGTATGAATGGAATTGATGCATGATTTTGTAGCGGGTGTGTATCTTGCATTTAGGAAGTATACATATCTCGAGGCTTAGTTTATTTGATTTGTCTTGTTAGGACCAAGTGGATGGTTAAGCAGTACAAGCCGAATAAACCGGGGTCCTCACAAAGTTGGTATCAGAGCCATTCCGACCGTAGTAACCCAAGCTTGATCGTCTTTAGGATATTTTGGAAAACTTAATTTCAAAGTATCAAATGATTTATGAAAGCTTAAGTAAGTTCTCAGATTTTATTCCTTATCCATCTTAGCTTTCTATCTCATCTTGCTCTAATTGAGTTTTAAAAATTGTTTTCCTCTCATCCTCTTCTAAAAAGATAGTGTTATCGTTTAAATTGGGTTTTGGGACCAATGAGTTTGGCAAATTGAAGTGTTAGCTGCCCTCTACAAGGTTTTGAAGCTTCCGAAGTGGAAGATTTCAATTAGGAGGCTTGGATGCAAAATCTGGACAGCGATCATTCAATTTCCGGACAGCAGGCTCAAGGTTCTAAATAGGGTAGAAAATGAGAGGTTAATCAACTAAAACTTGTGGGCATAAAAGGGTAAGATGTGATATTAGTTGGCTAAGTATCTAACACCCCTTATTAGTGATTTTACCCCGTTATTTAGTTATGATAAGACTTAAGTGGTGTGCTGAAATTTGCATTCGTAAACCGATTGCTCGTTCTTTTCATACGAGTTAGTAAATGCAGGAAGTTACTCTTGTGGTTGAAACCTTGTGCTGATTTTGTGGTTGTTTTGGGCCTTTTGAGTTCATCTCCTAATGAGTTATTGTTTCTTTGCCGTGAGCTTTCGTGTTTAATCCTTGTCCATCTTAGAATCTATCCCACTCCAACTTCTGCCGAACTCCCTAGTCCTTGGCTTTTCTTTCGCGCCTTTCGACTTCTAGTTTCGGGTTGCGTTGCTAACCCATCTCTTAAATAGCGAGGATGTCGGGACGGACAGTGAGTGACGGAGTTTGGTCACGTTGCCCGAGGACCGTGGTTACCTCCCTTTTGTTTAGGCTGTGGTGAAGAGAGCCACGCGCTTGAAGGTTGCAAACAGGGAAGGTCAAGGTCTGCCGCGTGTGGTGAGGAAGGACACTACTGACAATGAGTGTACTACTGACTTGCCCAAAGCGTGGCGAAGACCACTTGCACAGGAGCTGTCCATTGCCGAATCACTTGTTTCCTCTGCGAGAAACAATCACTATCCCAAAGAGTGTAGTTTGAACAAGGTAATCTCCAAGTCGTTAAAACTTCAACATTGCTTCTTGATCCTCTGTAAGCATAGCAACCGCCAATGCCTCCAAACCAACGAAGTTCTGGATGATTTGTCTACGGGTGCGGGACAAATTACCGTTTATACCTTCCCGACTTTGAGTTGTGGTGAAGATCCGTTGTTCTTTGGGGCTAGAAAAGAAAGCTAAAGGATCGTCATAGCGTCGTGAGATAGTGATGTCACTTGTTTCTTTTGCAACAACAAAGGGCACTATGCGCTAATTGTCCTAAGAGAGTGCAGCCACCCTTGTCCTCCAAAGGTGTGTCTCGATCTTGGGCACTGCGAGTCGTGAGCGGCCTCTGTAACCTAGCCAAAGTCACTTGTTTCATTGCAAACTCCGGGTCATTGTGCTTTTAATTGTCCTAAGGACCTTGCAGCAACCTCTCGATTCTTTCGCGGCTGTGATTCGATCGCATGCACTGCGAAACATCGTGGTTGGAGGGTCGTCCGTGCTCAAGTCAATCCTATCTCTGTTGGGAAAGCTCGGGAGGTACCCGGCGTCGTGTAAGTACACTTCTTAGCCCTTACCTAATACTATTGTATTCAATCCGGAGCATTTCATTCCCTTGTATCCCCATCTTTTCTTTGCTTTTGTGGCATTTGTTTCGCTCTTTTATCCGGTGCTCAGTACCTCCCTAGTTTGAAAGGTCTTTCTAATCTATCTCAAACCCCAATATACCTTCGGATTGTCGTCGTTTGTTTGACTAAGCGGTACTCTTCCTTCCTTTTTATCCTAGGGCATCACATGTCGGTTTTGCCTCAAATCCTGCGACCCCAAAGGGCGCGGCTCCTCTAATCAACTAGCTCGGAGGATGACTCCGTATAGCTAGTTAACCGACCGTGGTCTTGTTCGTTAGTGAAGTAACGGACAATTTGCTTCACCAACTAAGGATGACCATAGTCACCCTAAGATAGCTAGGCTGCGGAGGATGACTCAGTATAGCTAGTTAGCGGTGAGATTCCGTTGTTAGTGGAATTAACGGACAAATCGCTCCACCGACTAACAACGGCCTGCACCACCACCCTTAGAATCAGAGAGATCTCTCAATCTGTCAATCCTTGTTATATCTGGACTGGTAAGTTTCCTCGTGTCGACTAAAGTGGCACGTTTCCTACCGATCGAACCAAGGTTCATACCGGTCACCTAGCGAGCTCTATATCGCCGAGGATCATGAGCTTGCATGGGGTGCGAAGGCGATCATCTCTAATCGTGGTTCCATCTTCACTTCGGTTCGCATAGCTTGCAGAAGCTACATGGGAACGAGAAGATCGTCTCCGTCTGAACTACCCCTCTTTCTTTTAAGTGAGACAAATCTCGGGACGAGATTTTTGTAAGGGGAGGTTTGTAACATCCCCAATTTCAACTTGTGTTGTAAGTGTAAGAAAATGAGTAGAAATTAAAACTTTTTCTTACATCATGTATTTCTGTGTGTACTAAACAATTATTGTACAAGAGTATGGAAATACAAAGTCACAAATCTGTTGATCCAAATCTTGATCCTCCAAAAACAATCTTGTCCAATCTTGTGATCCTTTTGGAAATATTTTCCTAAGTTCTTGGGATGGTTGGTGACCCCTCTGAAAAATTTCACAATTTTTAGAAATTGTTCGAATATTTTTAAAGTCGAGTCAAACTTGTTTGACTTGTAGTGAACCCTAGCTCGAAGCATTGTATAATTTACGGAGAAAAGTGCTCAGCATAAAAACCTCTGGAAATTTTATACGAGTCCATCTCAAGGTTAGCAAGCCCTTTGTCAAAATTTCATAAAATTTGGAGCTAATTCTATCTCTTAAGACCCTTCAAAATCTCAATTCAAATTAAAACTCTAAACACAGTCCGAGTCAAACTTAGACTCAAACCCGGTCCGACTTTCAGTCTTGGTCGCACAGAGCCACTTAGCGTGTCGGGCTCGGTCGGGTTGGGCGCGGTGGTGCAGGCCATTGGACTTTCAAATCCGGCGCTCAAAGACCTCCTCGGGTCTTTGTAAAGGACCTCCCACCCGCCACGACCTCCTCGGGTTCTTTTACAAAGACAACCCTCGAGGCCTCCCGGGACCTCCTTTGCACCTTTGCAAAGACCACCTGGCGACCTCCTCGACCCTCCACGACCACCCCTAGCGCTTGGGTGATCTTGGCCGTCCATCTTGAGATCGTGGCTCGGACCTCCCTAAGTGTTAGGACCTCTAATCTTAGCCCAAAATGCTGGGCCTTGGTTTCAATCCAACGACTCACGACCTCCCTGGTGGAGCTCGTGGTGATTTAGCCGTTGAGTTCATTTGACCAGTCTTCCTATTTCTCTCAGCATCGGGTGGGCACAGGCATTATCAATTTTTGTGCGTGGCGGTAGGGGCGGTGCCTTGTCAACTCTAGGGTGACAAGCGGCTATGTCTTGCCAACATTAAATGTCGCGGCACCTTTTGCTCAAAAGTCACCACGACACTGCTCCCATCATGTCGTTGATGCCTAGCTCGGTGCAGTGGGTGTGACCTTGTTTTCATTTTTGGCGCTCGGCTATATATGGATCGGGCTTCTCCTTAAGTTTCTTTGGATCCATTCTTGCACCCCTAGTTTCTTCCTCTGCTCTTGAGCTCAAGTCACCCAAAGCCTCTGTCACCATTGCTCGACCTTGGAGCTCTCGGCGACCCATGAGCTCCAGTGGTTCATTATTGCAATTTTGGCTAATCCTTTTGTTCTCTTGGTCACCTCGAGCCTCTCGACTTGCTTTGTTTGACCTTCACGAGAGGTTGATAAAGTAGGAGCGTGTGGTTCGTGGCGGGGCGTCGTCTTCTTCACCTCGCGACCTCCACCTTCACCGGAGCTCTTGCGGCCACCTCTAGCTCCCCTCCATTCCACAGTCGATATTTGATGTCAAATCCCTATTCTTTTAGACCTCTTGGTTTTCGATTTAGGCGTAATTGGTCCCGGCGGTTATCTCGGTTAGCGCGGTTGGTGGTCTTGTTGGTGTAGTTTTGGCACCCTTAGGTCCTCCGTCCTATTTGGAGCTCATTCGTGCCTTTGGTTTCGCCGACGAGGTCCACATCGCCGGCGGCAAGCATGCTGTGCTGCCTTCGGGTTTTGTCGGTTCAAAACCTCCGTTTTAAATCATATTCTTAGGACCACTTTAATGCTCAAATCATTGCTCATCATTGGTGCATTAATTGTGTCCTAATTTGTCTCGTGGAGTCAGCGGCGTGTGGGCCATGGGTTTAGAATTAAATTTTGAAATCATTAAGTGTCCCTTTTAGTTTCATTTATTGTCAATCATCTGGAGCATTTAATTTGTCTTAACGCGCCTTTTGTCGTTGTCCGGAGGTCCTGCGCCATTAAAACCACTCCAGGACCTCCCCGCCGAAATCTGGCCGTTAAAGACCTCCGTAGGTTAAATCCCAGCCGCTAGGATCACCCTCCTCCTTGGGGTCCTTTTTGCAAAAGACCTCCTTGAGGTCCTCTGTGCGAAAAGGTCACCCCGGTCGTTTTTGTGCAAACCGCCCGCTCGGACCTCCTTGGGGTCCTCTTTGCAAAAAGTCCTTCCTTAGTCGTTTTCGAAAAACCACCCCTGAGCCACCCCACCAAGGTCCTCTTGTGCAAAAGACCACCCCTGGTCATTTGTAAAGAGAACCTTCAAAACTACGTTTAGGGTCCTCTTTGCAAAAAGACCACCTCTGGCCCTTTGTGAAGAAGTCGTAGGACCTCCCTCCGCTCAGATCTGGACCGTTCATGACCTCCCCACGGAGATCTGGGCCGTCGGACCTCTCTCTGTTGAACACTGTCGCGTAGGACCTCCCGCGAAGATCATGGCCATCCATGACCTCCTCGGTGAAATCCTAGCCGTCCAGGCCTCCTCGCTTCATCTTAGCCGTTCGGGACCTCCCACCGGAGATCGTGACCGTCTAGGACCTCCTGCGACTCGGACCGTTAGATTTAGATCTAACGGGCTGAACCTCCTCGGGTAGATCTCAGCCGTCCGGGACCTCCTATGGGAGATCGAGCCGTTAAGATCTCGTCGATCAATCGTTGAACTTTAGACCTCCCTAGTGCTCGGGACCGCGGATCTTGATCGGCGGTCCACGACCTCTGATAAGCGCGAGGACCTCCTTTGCGTCTTGTTGTCGTGCACCGGTCGTAGCCATTGGATTCAAGATCTACGGCTTAGACCTCCTCGCTAGATCTTGCCGTCTAGGACCTCCTCGTTAGATTCGGACCATCAAGTCTAGATCTAACGGCTAAGACCTACCCTTGGCGCGATGAGGTCTTTGCGCCCGGTGCTCGTCGCGGGTTTTAGCATCGAGATCGTGAGCCGTGCGATCTTTGATCAACGGCCCACGACCTCCCGATTTTATGGGTTTTCAGTTTAGTCAGAAAAGCTTTTATTTGCACATATTAATTGTTTTAAACTTCAAAATTGCGTAACTTTTTCTCTGTAGCTCCAAATTTAACAAACTAAAGTTCGATAAATGCATCTGTTAAAGTACTTTAGCTTAGTATAGGTTTTGCAGTAATCTTTAATACTGAAATTAATCATGTCTTAGATTTAAAACTTAGAAAAATCATAACTAAATCATTTTAACTCCAAATGACCTGAAATTTTATATGGGTTACCACTATACCAGTGGGTAGCTACCATAAAAATTTCAGCTTCAAAATCTTTCTAGAAAATATTTTTGCTACAGTGCTAATTATGGTAGAAATTAGGTTTTAGAGAATATCTTTTGCACCACAAATCCAAATTAAGTTTTTTCCAGTTTCTATGTCTAGGTATGTTCGTATTTTACCTTGTGTATAAATTTCGTCGCATTTGGATAATTTTTGCTTGCTCTTTTGTTTAAGTGTTGCTCGTCTTATTGGTTGTTTTCGCTCTTTCGCTTAGGATTCGATATTTGCGGTAATCCGAGAAACGACCCTCCATAACAAATTGAGCAACGACAAGCGAACAAGCAGTTTGATCATTTCCCAGTAATCCCATTACTTTTAAAGTCTAATATTTTGTTTAACTTCTATGTATGCATTGCTATTTTGTTGTTAAATTGATTAGTTAGACCTCTAGTTGCATAATCTGTAGGTAAATAATTATCCTCTACTACCTGAGCCTAGGTTATTTCTTTGTGATTAGAGTTCGTTGGATGAGCTCTTGTCACTTAGTAGATTCGAATAAATATTGCTTAGCCATGCCTAGCATCGGTAGTATTGGGCGATCATCGACTTAGTCGGTGATCTTGATCACCTAAATACTTATATTATTCCATTATGTCCAACCCTTGTGTTTTATTGATTTACAAATCAAAAGCGAAAACAAAACTATATCTTGACTTGGGCACAATGGTATGTTGATGTGATCGGTTGGGTGTGTGGAATGGTGCCTAAGTCCCTAAGGACCGAGTTACTTGTGCCATTGATCCAAGCAATTGTGCGTGCTAACCACACGAGGGGATATGGAACCTCTCTTGACTAAGTACTTTGGGAGGTGCTAATTATGAGCTGGTCGGTGGGTGTGTGCGTGTGTGTGTTTGTGGTGTGCGAGGAGCATTAGGTGTCAGGTTAGGGCATCTAATGTATCCTTCTCCGTGGGTTGCGGCTCTTAAATTAGCATCGTCCATTGGAAAGCGTCTTGTTAGACTTAGCCATGCTGCATACCAAAGGAAGTGTGCTAACCATGGTGGTGGAAAGGCGGTCTATCGTGTGGGTACATTGGTACACCTGCGAGGTTAAAACTATTCGAATAGCCTCGTCCTAGGTTATGGACACGCTTGGTTATTTCCACAAGAACTAGACTACAACCTTTTAAAACTTAAACTTGACATGGGTGGTATGAAGGGTACTTCATGCTATTATTGTGGTGACTATGGGTTAGTCACTTCTAGGTTGGTGTTGTTCCTATCTATTGTTGTTATTGTCTCTTTTATTTGAACAATAAAGTTAATTGCAAACTTGCTTTGAATCTATTACCTTATTGCAAATGAAAACTTGCTTTATCTTTGAAAATAAGTCGAGCCTCATCCACTTAAATAAAGCTTGCATGTAGTTAATTATAGTTACTGTTATCTCACACGTCAGTCTTGCAGTACAAAAACAAGTTTTGTACTCATCCGCTTTGCTTAATATTAATTGTTGCAGAGGAAGAAGGTTAGCCCAAGGGCCTCACTTTTGTGAGTGTGTTTGTGTTGTTTGGGACGATTAGCTTGGCGGTCGGTTGGTTGCCTTGTGGGTAAAGGCACCGATTGGCTTTGTTCATCGCCATCTTATGGCCATTTGCTTCATTGTGTATTTACTTATCTTTATGAATTTTGGCAGTCGGCCTCTCTTTTGTAATAACTCTCTTTATATTATCTATGTCTTTCGGTTGTTGCTTTTGCTTGGCTCTATGTGTATGAATGGAATTGATGCATGATTTTGTAGCGAGGTGTGTATCTGCATTTAGGAAGTATACATATCTCGAGGCTTAGTTTATTTGATTTGTACTGTTAGGACCAAGTGGATGGTTAAACAGTACAAGCCGAATAAACCGGGGTCCTCACAGATGAGCAAGCTAAGATAGGTAAGGAGTAAAATTAGAGAACTTACTTAAGTTTTACAAACCTTTTGAAAGTAAGCTTTCAAAATATTCTAGAGGCGACCAAGCTAGGGGTTTTCACGTCGTCAGTATGGCTCGATACCAACTTTGTGAGGACCCGGAATATTTAGCTAGTAACACTTAACCTCCAATTGGTTCAAGCATTACTAATTAAACATTCTAAGCCTCGATGGGCATATGCTTCCCAGAATTGCAGCATATGCACATCATCACAAAATTACACATCATTTCCATACACATACATCACTAAGTTTGACAACGACATACATAAAGTAAAGTTATTACAAAGAGAGCCGACCGGCCAAATAGAACAATATACAAGAATGACAATGAAGCAAAGGTGCCATAAGATGGCTAGAACAAAAGTCGACCAGGTTAGCCACACACCCACAAGGCAACCGGCCAGGGCGCCAAGCTAGTCGCCCATAGCTACCACAACATAGCTCACAAAAGTGAGGCCCCACAGCTCACCTTCTTCCTCTGGAACAAAACAATTAAGCATAGCAACCGAGTACAAAGATTGTCTTTGTACCCGCAAGGCGACGTGTGGAATAGAGACCTATTCATAAACTACATGCAAACTTATTTAGGTGGAGGTTATATGTCTCATTTTGCATGAAGCCAACTTTATTTGCAATAATGTAATACATTTTAAAAGCAAGTTTGCAAATCTGTTTTAAATGTTGAAATAACGATAATAAAGATACATACAAGTAACCACACAGAAGTGACTATCCCAATAGTCACCACAACATAGCACGAATCCACGATTCGTACCACCCATCAAGTTTTAATTTAAAGGTTGTAGTCTAACTCTTGAAAGACCTTGCCAAGCGCGTCCATAACCTGGGACGAGGCTATTCGAATAGTTTTAACCCGCAGGGTGTACCAATGTACCCACACTTGCACCGCCTTTAAGCCACAAAGCACACTTCAGAAGGTATGCCGCACGGCTAAGTCCTCTGAGACTTTTTCCAATATTGTGTATCAACCACGAGCCGCTCGTATGGGTAGAAACATCATACGCTTACATTGCAAGCCGAAAGACAACAAATCCCATCACGGGTGAAGTCTTTCGGACACTACAATGCTCCCAACACCATCCCTCCTGCGACCTCCTGCGACCCGAGGGCAATACACGCCAAAGTACTAAGTCAAGAGAGGTCCCATACCCTCTAATGTGGTTAGCACGCTAAAATGCTTGGTTTAGTGTAACAAGATGTTCGGTCCTTGTTGACTCAGCACCATTCGATCACACCGAAAATCACACCAACATACCATTGTGCCCAAGTCTAAATCATTTTGCTTTCAGTTTTAGTTTTCATAAGTAGACATGGCACAAGGTGGAAATCATAATTCATAATAAGTTTTGTGTGATCAAGGTTACCGACAAGTCGATAACCGCCCATTTCTACTAGAAGCTAAGCATGGCTAAGCAATTAATTCGCAACTACTAAGTGACAAGAGCCCATCCACGAACTCTAAATCACACAAGTAACCTAGGCTCATGGTAGTAGAGGATAATCATTTGCTAAGGAAATGCATCTACTAGGCCAACTATTAAAACAAAGTAGCAATGCATACATAGAATTTGTAATCAACATAATTACTTAAAATCTGGGATTAACATGATCAAACTGCTTGCCTTCTTCTTTGTTGCTCAATTTGTTGCGGAGGATCGCTCTCGGGGTTACCGCAAATGTCGAACCCTAAGCGAAGGCAAAAGAACCAAGAACAACCAATAAGACTAGCAACACTTAACAAAAGATCAAGCAAAAATTAACCAAATGCGTGAAACTTATACACAAGGTGAAATACGAATATGCCAAGACATAGAAACTGGAAAAACCTAATTTGGATTTGTGGTGCAAAAGAAATTACCTAAAAACACATTTTCTTTTCGGCCATAATTAGCACTGTAGCAAAAACATTTTCTAGAAAGATTTTTAAGCTGAAATTTTTATGGTAGCTACTTATTGGTATAGAGGTAACCCATATACAATTTCAGGTCATTTGGAGTTAAAATGATTTAGTTATGATTTTCTAAGATGCAAAATTAGCATAATGCACTTTCCAGGAGCATAAATATGTTCAAAACTAATTTTACAGTGAAGTATACCAACAGAGGGGTTCTCTAGAATTTATCATAAATATTTTGCATTTACAGAGAATTACTTGTGCATTTTATAAGTCTTCGAATTTTCTAAATCTTTGAAAATAGGTACTAAATCATCAATCAAGGTTTACATTACAATCTTGGACCTACCATCATTTTTATATTAACATTGGGTTAATAACAAATTTATCAAAGTTGGAATCATTCATTTTGGACATACGAGCAAGATATGCATTTTCTAAAGTTTTATTCATTTTCGGAATATTCAAAATGACGAAACCAAGTTATTCCTAGTTATACAATTTTACATTCTTCGAGCGTGCTTAAATCCATTTTTATAATAAGCTAAAGTGATAACATGATTTATTACGATTGGAATTAACCAAAAGCGATCAAAATGAATTAGTTATGAGTTTCTAAAGTTTTTATATCATTTTGGTTGATAAACAAATGCTTACGAAATACTGAGAACAACCCAATAAAAAGAAAATGGCGTGGACAACCCCAACCCTTGATCTAACATCCTACGGCTCACGCGCGAAAGCAGTGCGCGTAAAGCCACTAGAAACCCACCGTTGGATCAAGATCCAGCGGCTCATCTGAGTGTATGCAGCGGACGGTGCGGTTGCTTGGGCCAATCGGCCCGCGGTCGGCGGATGGGCGGTCGAGCGCACCAACAACCGGATTGTCCGATTGCACTCACGATCTCGACCATTGATCGCAAGATCGGCGGTCAAGAATGATCAAGGCATCCGGAGGTCCGAATGCCCTCACGATCTGGCCGTTGATCAAGGGATCGACGGTGGCTAAAGATCGAAGTTCAAAGATGGGTGACACGTGGGGACCAGCGCCGGCGACCTTGAGGCACACATGCGTTGGTTTAACCCACGTGCGCGATGCTGCTGGGCCCACGTGTGGCGGCGAGAGGGCGGCTGGGGCGAATTAATGCCACTAGTGATGATCATTAACTAGACACTAAAGACTACGGAATTTGATTTTAATCCCTCGGGCCCACGATCGGCGACCTAGAGGTTAATTAAACGGCGATTAAATGCCGACTCATTTAATTAAGCAATGATTAGACATTAATGATGTCGAGCGATGCGGAGTGAACGTAGATTGATTTAAGGATATTGGGCCCTTTGGTCGGTGGCTCAATAATAATGATTAAGACACAATTAATAACTAATGATTGGTAATTAATGTGTCCTAATGGTAGACGATAACGGGAGCTCGTGCGCAAAGTCCGATCGTCTTTGTGGCTAATCGCCGGCGACAGCGCGGCGGCGTGAACAAGACCCAAAATGGATTCGCAATAGCGCACGAACCTAATGGTAGCATTCTCGCCGTGGCGAGGATCGAACGCCGGCTAGCGGAAAATGAAAGCAGGAGCTTCAACGCTAAACATGAAAATAGCGAAAGCTCCATTGCGGTCCAAGGAAGCGGTGCCAAAGCTCCTAAGGACTAATAAGAAGCTACCTTAGGGACGAAGCTTCAAAGATGGCGGAGATGCTTGATCACGGTGAAGGCTCGCGGACTTGGAAAAGAACGATTGAAAACGACACCACAGAGCCAAATGAGTGATACCAAGGCATCGAATGGCTTCATAATGATTCACGAAGCTACATGAGCGAGCAATTGGAAAATGGAGCACTCACGGTGAGGAAGAAGATGACCAAATTGACCGAATTTGAACAAACCCCAAATTGGACAATTCACGAGAATCAAATCCAAAATTAAGTGAGGAAATGTTCAAGATAATAAAGGGATAAGGTTAGGGCAAAGAAACATGAAGGAGGACCACTGGAACACCAAGAACACTGATGGAGCTCCACGGGTCAACAATGGCGATTTGCCATTTTTGAGGTGTTAAGCTCCAATATTGAAAATGAAGCTTGATGGTGGTCTAAAGAAACTCCAGGAAGGCATTTGGGTGCTTATAAGGCCATGAAAGGGTTAGGGTTTGCACCACTCCTCTCTTGGGCGGAAAAACACAAAGCACAAGGTGCGGCCGACAGGGAAAAGGAGGTGAAGACGTGCATTAGGGCATGGCCTGGCTCAATGTACCGCCCATACCCCTACACGTTGACTAGGGTGGCTTTAGGGAGCAAGAAATGACCTCACCATGCTTTGCACTGTTTTCGCACGGCGGGAGGTTGAAGATGACCAGCGCAAAGGCTCGGGCGATTCACAGCCGTTGGATGAGACACGAATGGCTGAGATAGTGCCACGCCTACGGGCTTTAAAACACAACGGGGAGGTTGCGAGCCCTATGATTAGAAACGAATGGCTCCGATTGCTCCACGTCGCAAACTCTTACTTACAACGAAGGGGTACGCGAGCGTTGGATCTTAATCCAACGGCTCAGATTCAAAAATGCAACCGGATGGTCCGAAGGGTTGGAGATCTCAATGGTTGGATGGGAATCTAACGATGCGACAATCAATCTTGCAACGGAAGGTCCGAAGTCTTACACGCGCGGCGCGCGATTTCGATCAACGGTCGAGATCGATTGCGCGTTTTAAAGAGTGGCTCGGTGCGTTTAGTTGACTGGACCGAATCAAATGGCTCGAGCCCGAGTCTGACTCGAACCCGAGTAACAGTAAAACCACGTTTGACTTTAAAATTAGAACAGAGACCTTGAAGGATTTATTTGAGGTAGCAAATTAACTCCAAAAATTATGAAATTTTTACAGGAGCTTGCTAACTCAAATATCAACCTTGTGTAAAATTTTCAGAGGTTTTTATACTGTGAATAAATCTCCAAAAATTCTGCAAGGCTCTGTTTTAATGTTTGACTAAGAGTCAAACAGGTTTGACTGCCTCTAAAAATATTCAAACAATTTCTAAAAATTGTGAAATTTTTCAGAGGGGTCACATGCCATCACAGAGACTTAGGAAAAATATTTCCAGAGGATGATCATAAGATTTGACAAGATTGTTTTTGGAAAGCCAAGATTTGGATCAAAAGGACTTGTGACAATGTACTTTCCATAATCCCTTGTACAAGAATTGTTTGGCACAACAGGAAATACATGATGTAAGAAAAAGTTTTAATTTCTACTGATTTTCTTACATTTGAAACACAAGCCCAAAATTGGGATGTTACAGCCACATATGCTCAGCGCCTAGGTGGCGCTGACTTGGTCGTGACGTGGCTGTGCCACGTAGGCCCGACGAGGGTGCGGCTCCGGTGACAAGCTCGCCGGCGTTACGTGCCACGGCGAGGGGAGTGAATGATACCAAAAGCGAGAGGGAAGTGCAGGGATCCTGATGCGCTACCTCGGGGCGGCGGGGCGGGGCGTTTTGGTCGTCGGCGATGAGTTTTGGCGGCGGCGTTTGCTCGGCTCCGGTGAAGTAGGCGCTCCGAGGGTCCTCCGGCGAAGTGAAGGTGCGCACCGTGTAGGCGAGGTGGCGGCGAAGGTGACGGTGGTGTCGGGGTGGCTCGGTACGGCTTGACGGCGGCGCAAATGGAGCTCCATGCTTCTTCGGTCGCCGGCGGAAAATCGCGAATTACGGCGAGCTCAAGAGAGAATAGGAGGAGTGAGTGTGGGCGTTGGCTTCGGTGGATAAATGCGCACCTGGGGCTGCCTTTTATAGGCGCCGGGGAGCTCTGGAGTGGCGGGGCGACGTGGGAGCATGCGGCGGGGGTTGCGGGCGATCGTGGCGTACGTGTGGAGAAAGAGGGGGAAACGATGTGGAGGAGGTGGCGGAAACCGGTGCGGTCTCGTGCGCACGACGCGGGGAGTGCGGGGAGGTTAGATGCGGCCGTTAGCGAAGCTCGGGCGCGTGCGAAAATGGCGGTCGTGGGGCTCGTCCGCGCGGAGAAGAAGGAGAGGAGGAAGACAGAGTATGGGCCGTTGGATTTTGATCCAACGGTCACGATCATTTGGGTGACGTGGAAGAAGGTGGGTGATGCTGGCCGTTAGATTAAGATCGCACGGCTCACGTTTATTAAGACATTCGGACTATACGGAGGTTACAACAGATCTTGACCGTTGGTTCAAGATCCAGCGGCGGAGATAGAATGGGGCACGTGTGTGCGGTGTGTGCGTTGGATTTCAATCCAACAGTGGATAAAGAGGGGGGGTGCGGCGGTATGGGCCGTGTGCGGGCCACGCGGGGGAGGAGGTTTGGGCCGAGGCCCTTGGGTTTCGGCCCAAAGCTATTTTTGGATTTTCTTTTGCTTTTCTATTTGTTTAAATTCTGATAATTCATTTAAGCTTTAGAAAATAGTAAAATAATTCCAAAATTTATGGAAGAATTCACAGAAATTCCCAGACTTATTTTGGACTTAATAAAATTATTTCCAACTTCATGTTGGCTTTTAATTTTACAGATAAATTTGTTTTGACTTTAAAATGTTTATAAAAAGCTTTTAAAATTTCAAAAAATTCACAAAAGATTCATAAATTTAAATTTTTACTGAAATTTGAAAATTGGGCTGTTACAGATTAACCCGTGAGTTGCTCTCTCGCTCGAGTTTGTCGGAGCACCGCCGTGGTGATTTCTTGCTCCGGTGAGGTGCTCTACACCCTTTTCTGTCAAGATCTTGTGTTATGATATAGTTAGCTAAAGCCCTTCGTTGATATCGTTCTTTATCAAGTAGGAGTTGTGGATTTTGCATCTTTCTTATTTCGGCCGAGAACTCAACTTCTCCTTCTCCAACTCCGGCTGGTAAGCATTGTTCTTGTTTCTTTCCACCTTAGGTTCCCTAAGGACCTCAGTAACTCTCTAGAACCATTCTCTTGTGCATGTAATGCTCAAGTCTTGCTTTTACTGAAAAATTACTTTTGATAACTTTTCGGTCTTTCATGTCGTTTTCAAGTTCTAGGGTTTCACTTGTCATTTTTTCAACTTAACTAAGTCATAACTAAACCCTAGCATCTTAATTAGTTATTCTTTTGTTCTTTAATGTCTCCAATTCGAGTTAGCCAAAATCCTTCTCTATTGTGTTTTGTCGGGCAAAACCGACAAACATTGGAGCTTCTTATTTTCTGATAATCTTGAAAGTCTATGCTAGCAAAAGTGAGTCTAGGGTATTGTCTACTCTATAGATCAGCTTTAATTCTAATTTGAAATCTTTGTTTAGTGAATCTCCAAATCTACCGAAATCTGCAAGTTGTGTCTATGCTGTTTTTGCTGTTGGTCCAACCGACAAAAGGCAGCATATTCTTCCTTTCTTAATTCTTGTCGCTTAGTGATTAAATGATAAGTTAGGTCGCTGTATTAGTTAGAAATACTCTCAGCTTAAGTAAAGAATTTTATTTGTGCATGTATAGCTCAAACCACCATTCTTTTGTAGTCTGTACCATTTTGGTTTTCCAAAATCAAACTATAGATCCAGATTAAACCTCAATTTTTGATAATTAGTATTACCTGCTATTAAGTGATAAGTTAAACTTTTAGTTTTACTTATTTAGCTATAGCTAAATAAAAATATCTTTCTCTCATAGTCTAAGATAGCGACTCTTCTTTTGTAAATCATCTGCTTTTTGGTTCAACGTCAAAGCTATGACTTTAAGTTAAACCCTAATCTGGATAATTAGTATCAGTAGGTATTAAATATGGGGTATTGCCTTTAATTAAGTTAGATAAAACTTAAACATGTTGTAAGCATGCATTAAGACATTGATCATGCATTCTTTTTCCATATTTTGCTCTCTGTCCTTTTCTTGTTGTTCATTGGATTTTTATTTGCTTATTTTAGATTATGGTTCTTTTGAAGTGGTTAAATCTTTTGTTAGGCAACAAGAACCTGAACAAAAGGTGTATTATTACCAAGACAAGCATCCTCTTTGCACCATGTTGATCCCAATTTTTGAACTGTAGATTTACAAACCACAGTGATACTGTTGCATGTTATTTCCTTAAAAACTATTGATGATCTGTCCATAGATAGTTATAATCTGACACTTGTGGTTTACCTAAAATTAAAATTAGATCATACACCCAAAATCTAAGGTATCGTTTTATATTAAAATACTTGGTTTCAAACTTTGCTTAGCCATGCAGTCCATAGAACGTTAGTGTTTGGCAAGCTTATCTTGTCAAACATGGGAGCAACAAATGAATTTTAGTCGTTTTAACTCTTTGTTCAATCTATTTAAATCAGAACTGAATTTAAATTTTGTTTGATCTGGACAAGAGGATGATAGTGATGGTGCCTTCGTGCACGACATTGGGAAATATGGTGGACTTGTTTGGATTAATTAAGGGCTGAACTCTGACTATTCAATTCAAGCCCCAATGTACTTCCACACGCGGTGTATGGACGCTGTTTGGTTAAGTATGGGATTGGTGTTATTGAGTTGGGATGCAGGTTGATAAGGATATATGTGTTGATTGCATATGACATATGTGCTTGCTTATCAGTAACATATGCCATATGTGTTTGGTTTCTACCATGTCATATCATATGTTCTTAAGGGCGAGGACTTCTGAATGCATCAGGATTCATAAGGCTCCGATTTTAATACTATATGTGTAGGGGAGCACAACTTTTGTTTCTTTTATTAAATCGGATAATCCGGCGTAACATGTGTGCCCTGTTGGTGTAGGGGGTACAGCCTACACTAATAGGATCAGTCGCACATAGGTAGCCCAACTCAATAATATCAGTTTGTTGAAAAATACCAAATCTTAGTTTCCCGGTCGGCGTACCAAAGGAAGTGTCTCATCATTCGGAGGCATCCGAAGGCAACGGGATAACTAAGTCGTGTGGGTAAAGATGTACACCCTACAGGGTTTAAACTATTCGAATAGCCGTGTCCGCGGTCATGGACGATACTTGAGTTGATGTCACCTGTATAGATTTTGATTTCAACTAATGTTTGGGTTCTGGTTCGGCATGAGGGCATTCATGCAATGTTTTTGTTGGTGGTGAACAACCACTCCAATGATGTTACTGTTTATATTTACATTTCATTTACTTACTGCTTGAGTCCAAATTGATTTATTAAATTGCTTTATCAAAACTTAGCAATTGTAGGTTAAGATGTGTTGCTTTATGCCAAATTTGAGCCATTATACCTTCCTGTTATAACCTTATGCATGTACAAATTTTAATCCTTTGTATAGGTTCTAACAAACACTTTTTTTATTAGTTTGTGTAAGTCTTGGTGAGTACCTTCCGTACTCAAGGTGCTATAACCTCTTTTTGCAGGTGAAGATGGTTATTGATTTGAGATGCCCATTAGCGCCTATCAGGGTGACGCTAACGAGTGAGGCTATTTCTAATTTTCACACAATAGCCTGCGGGTGATGGGGCCATTGGTGGCTTTTGTTGTTTTGTTTTGCTTCCGCTGTTAAACTTTGTAGTGACCAAAGTCACTAGATACTATGGTACTAAACATAACTGTAACCTCCTGTTTAATTATGTAAATGTATGACTTGTATGTATGATGCAATGTTGTTTAAGGATATATGTGCAATGGTCACTGATCCTGGGAACCATTATAAGACATATATCCGGGAACCTGAATATTGGATTTGTTACTTGTTAAATTTATACTTCTAGCATGATCTTTAATAAGAGAACTGAACTGTTCCTTAATTAAGAATTATGCTACAGTATAATTTTAATTAGGCACATTTTCAATATTCCGGGGTCCTTACAAGGACCTCCTGTTTTGCGAAGACCACCCTTTTGGTCGTTTTGCAAAGACCACCCTTTTGTGTAATGACTTTCTGTTTTGCAAAGACCACCCTCTAGGACCCCCTATGACGTCTTTGTAGATGTCGCTCAGAACTACCTAGGATGTCTTCCAGAAGCTTCTCAGGAGATCTTTGTAGAAATCGTCCAAGATCACCCAGGACGTCCTCTAGGACCTCGTAGGAGGTTTTTGTAGATGTCGTCCAAAACCTCTCAAGAGGTTTTTGGGGCCAGGACCAGTCTCCAGGACCTCCCAGTCTTTGTGGATGTTGCTCAGAACCACTCAGAAGATCTTTGTAGAGGTCGTTCAGGACCTCTCAGAAGGTCTTTGAGGTCATTCTACCTTTCGATTCAAAACCGAATATTAGTTGAGTTAGCAATAGCTTTAAGCTCTTATTGTTAAACCAATCAGCACTGTAATGACCATTATAGATGCCAAATCTTGCAAACAGACCGTTGTTTTCTTTTGAAACCTTTTAAGGTTCTTGTGATACGTTGTTCTTCTTTTATCCTTCTTAAATGAATTGGCAGAGCTCCTGCTGTGCTTTACAGAAGAAAAAAAAAAAAAGACTGCATCCTATGTCCGCGAGGTTAAGAAGGATGCAAGACACCGCCAGCAATAATCACTCAAAAGGACGTGACGGCGACCAAAACCGTATGGAGAAGATATTGCTCTGTATTATCGAGACGAGAAACATCGACGGTGTGAGTATCTTGAAGTGACTGTAGACAAGCAACTGACTAAAGTCTGTGAACACACTTGAGATCTATTCATATTTGTTGACAAAAAGGGCTATCTCCTTTGCAAAACGATCCATTGCTGATCTTGGCAAGTACATGCGCACCACAATGGTGTCCTCACCATCAGCATTCTTGCACCTCATGTGTTCACTTATTACCTTTGATTCAACGTCTCCAGCCTCTGGTATGCCACCACCGACCCGCTCAGCCCAGCCAAAGTCCAATGTGTCCTCGCCAATCCATCTTATATCAGAAACTACGTAAGTTTTGTCCATGACGAGAGGTGGCTTCCCACGCAACAACGACATAGCATCCACCATGGACTTCATGTGCTCCTCTGACATGTCAATCTTGGCGTTGTGCACAAGCTCAACTGTGTGCTCAAGTGGCCTCGCACATAGCTCGTCCACGCTGCACTCTACAACTGGATCAGCGCATTCCCGAAATATCCTGGTGGGATTGGCCTACTACTCTTCCACCTGCCACGCGCATTCAATGTAAATACGAGGCGCACCTTCTGCCTAGCCTCGTAGCCCAGAGCGATTGTTCGGCATCGCCATGTCACAGCAGTTAGCAGTTCGAAGGTGCTGCTAGATCGGGCCAAGTGCTCAGGGACGTGGATTCGCAGAGCAGCTATCTCTCTTGGGCCGAAGAAGAAGTACCGGTTTACCATGTCCTTGGGCGGTGTTGACATCATCACATCGTTGCTAGCATCATCGCCTGAGCCATTAATGAATGAATGATATGCTGGGTTGAAGTGCGTGATCCGGGGGGGAACGCGAGCCATTAGAAGCTCTCTTTCCCAGACAGGTAGTATGATCGGAAGGTCTTCACTGTGTGCTAGATCAGTTATGGATTTGATGATTTGGATCATGCCAAAACCATCCGCAATGGAGTGGCATGTGTGAAAACCAACAACAAATCCTCCACATTTTAGTCGTGTCACCTACAGCGCAGTGAAAATCAAGTAATTCAACATCGCACCATGCTGTTGTAAAAAAAATAAACAAATTTTTAAGCTAGCATGGATAACAAGGAAGTTCTGATGGCATTTAGATGAGGCAACATTTCAAATGGTGACTATCGAATAGTTTTAGTGATGTCAAATAAAAGAGCTAACCAAGGATCGTAGCAGATATCCCACATTGCAATTTAACTATAAACGAACTTAATTCTGCAAAATGGGAGTATGTACAACAACAGAGCAGTAGACCTTTCCGAGTAGATCAATTCGAATATGTTATTCGCCTAATTCCATGTTTGGCCAGTGCTGCATTATTTTGCATATTAAAGATCTTGGATCCTCTTCTATATTATGTCTCTCTTTGGTGTTCATTATGTGATTAGATTGATGGTCTCCTGACTATAGCATCTCTCTACATTATCGAATCGGTATGTCGTTGAGACTGCCCCTTCCAATCCTAATTTCTCTATTTGATTAATTTGGTAGATTAAATTGCATGAACCCGATTAGATATGTTAATTGCTAATTAGGGTTTTAATGATTGCATCACTATTCATCACTTGTTCGGCTAGCATAGTGCTGCCCACTCGCCGCTGTCACCTCGTTCCTCGCGTTAGGGAGGTTAGACCCCAATGGACGTCCATGACACCAGGGGCCTCACTGTTGATGATATGCCCTAGAGGCAATCAAAGAGATGATTGTATCACGTCTATGTTTATGAGTTATTGAATAAATGTTATTCTGTTCCTTGAATTAATCATCAGTTATATAGATCAACGAGTATGTGACTTGTTGGTAAAACTCTTTAACTTATATTACGTCATTCTAAAAGTATCTCTGGTCGAATATCACTGTACGGAACACCAGTGACTCTACGATCAGCACATGTATTGATTGATGACCATGTTTTACCGGTCATGGATATGGGGATATCAAATCAATAATGTGAACACATGTTAGAGAATATAGAGTTGGATAGACCCACTTTGAGACACTATTGAGATTGTTATAATTCCATGTGTCATTAGTTGGTCTCAAGCAAAGATGATGTATAATCCTTAGACCTGAGATCAGCATGGTTCCCAACATGTGTAATAACACTCTTAGGGGTTGCCAAACGCTACTCGTAACTGGGTAGTTATAAAGATAGCTTTCGGATATGTTATGAAATATGCGGAGGGAAGTGACCGGTCGGATATGGGATTTGCCCCTCCTTACGTAACGGGAGAGATATCTCTGGGCCCCTCGAAGTAGTCGGATAAAGAAAGTGCATGACCATGCCACTCTTGGTCGAAGAGTTCGACCACATAAGGTTATCCGATACTCAATCGAGAAAGTTTTGAACAGTCCATGGATGACACCACATCTCATCTAGAGTTCAACCAGATATCGTGAGACAAAGGGAGTATACACGAGTAGGTCTCTTAGTTCGATCAGTTACATACTAGTTGTATGAAGATACAAGCTGATCGTAGGCTAAGTACGGAGTTATAGAGTGGTCGAAACCTGGTCGTAAGGAGTTACAAACTAGTCGAGACTAAGTACGGACTGGTCGTGACGAGATATGAGCTAATCGTAATTGATGAGGATCTGGTCGTAGATCATATTGCATTAAGGTTCGTCCGATATAATTTGTGTGTATTCAGGAATCGTTATATCCTACTAGGGACCACTACGACTCGTGGTCGGAAAAGGGTTTCCGAGTCACAACCGACTACGCATAAACCTAACGGGTCACACACTTAACGTGTTAGAACAAAACGTGTTCGGATAGGATCCGTCATGAGGCACTATATAAGGAGATGCTTGAGGCTGTTGGAATTGAGAGAGGTGACACGCAAGTGTCATGAGCTACTCACGGAAACCCTAGCCGCCATCTTCTTGAGAGAGCCCCGCCGTGCGACTTAGTGCTAGCACACCAGCGTTCGGTTGTTTCTGCCATGGACGTGTGGATACCGTAGAGGCGCTACTACGGTTGCTGTTGCGCTTGAGGATGATCTGCGATCTTCACAAGGAACTTCAGATGTTACTGGAGGAGATGATCGACTCACGGCGCGTTGGACAATCGACTACGATCACTTCATCGACACGCTCATTGTTGTACCAGGCTGCTCCGACTCTTCTTCCGCTGTACTGTGCGTCTAGTGGTAATGATCTGTGATCATCTACTTGCTTGGCTTTCTAGTTTACATGGTACAAGTTTTGAATTGTTGCTATCGTAGCCTAACCGTATCCCTATAGTGGTATAAGAGCCATCTTGCGTAGTTTTTGATCCAGATTGGTCGCATATACTGGATATGTGGCAGCTATGGATTGGATCTATTACTGGTTTGGTCTGGTAACCTAGATTGGTTCATATAGTTGGAACGATCTAGAAACTGGTCGATAGGATCGATCAGTGTTCAGCGATAGAAGATAGGTTTTTCGAGTAGGCACAAGTTAAGAGCACCACATGATTTACTTGACTTATTGTCGACGACCTTACATAATACTCCTACCGGTCGGGATTCCGCCATCGGAGTGTGCCATAGTGCGTGGTCGTATTAAGGCGGTGATCAGATTGGTTTGGAATAGGGTTAATATGATTAATCCGATGATTTCCAAGGCTCGGATACGTGAATAAGATTCATGTCTCAGGACCACCGTAGTCGTAGCCGTGTTGTATAGTAGTATGTGTTCATGTCGTCTGATAGAATTGGATTCTATGCATAACTCGTTTTTGTAGGGCTTGATGTGAATAGTATGGCCCATTATGTATGTGATGCATGAATGGATTTTCATGGCCTGCGTGTCATGCTGTGAGATAGCCATCGAGCTACATATTATTGTATGACGGTCTGCGCACCGACATATGATGCTTGGTATTATCCTATGTAATTCATTACTAGCTTTTAGGAGTAAATGCATAGTAGATGAATGCAATCGGAGACATCAAGCATGGTGGTCAGAAGAACAGGAAGCATGCTAATGGAGATAGACATGTTAAGGGCCATACTATTTTACAGTTTAATATGATTATCTGTGAATGTTTGTGTTTATTCCTGTTATGCTATTTGATCATGTTTTTTTATTAGATGTTTTAACATGATAGAGTAGTATCCTTTAGGAAAAATTAAGTAAAATTGATGCCTTTCCAATTGCTGCGCCTATCACAATTTTGATCGTTAATTGGCAGGTCTACCAAAGTAGGGTGCCATTAATTATCTTAAAATATGGGGTGGATGTCGGACACCCACATGTATAGTGTTAGTTTTACTTAACAAGGCTATCAAAACAGTTTTCGGCCTTGGGGTATAGTGTTGGTTGGATGTACATGGAGATGTCACCGATCAAACAAGAGTCATATGTGATATTAGCAAAGTGTTGCTTACCTAAAATCACTAAGTTTCTAGTAGTGATGTCAAAACTCACTAGGACTTAATGATTTGTGGATCTTGAACTCACTATATATTGTTTGAGTTGTTTGAGGGAAACATGGTTTATAGTGGGAGTATCTTTTATTATCTGTTGTTGATTAAGTTCGACTAGGTATGAACTAGTCGTATAATGATACAGCTACATTCAAACTAAGTCGTATGGAGATACAACCAGATCTAGACTAGTCGTATAGTGATACGAGCTGATCGTAGACTGGTCGAACATAACCACCAACATGAGTGTCTAATAGAAGATCTTACATAAACATAGTGCTGAATCTTTGCATATATTTTCTATTGTAGATCATGGCACCTACTACTTCTTCTACACCTACTTTTAATTTGCGATCTATTCTTGAAAATGAAAAGTTGAATGGTTCAAACTTCATTGGTGGTTTAGTAATCTGAGAATTGTTCTCAAACAAGAAAAGAAGGAATATATTCTAGAGGGTCCCTATCCCGACGATTCGAGTGCCGATGCACCTCGTGCTGAAAAGAATGCTTATGAGAAGCATTGCAATGACGCAGTCGATGTGCACTGCCTGGATGACACCACATCTCACCTGGAGTTCAACCAGATATCATGAGGCATAGGGAGTATACACGAGTAGGTCGCTTAGTTTGATCGATTCTGAGACTAGTTGTATGGAGATACAAGCTGGTTGTAGACTGATCGAACATAATCATAGAGTGGTCGAAACCTGGTCTTAAGGAGTTACGAACTGGTCGAGACTAAGTACGGACTGTCGTGACGAGATATGAGCTAGTCGTAAGTGATGAGGACCAAGTCGTACATCATATTGCATTAAGGTTCGTCCGATATAATTTGTGTGTATTCGAGAATCGTTATGTCCTGCTAGGGACCGCTACAACTTGTGGTCGGAAAAGGGTTTACGAGTCACAACCGACTACGCATAAACCTAACGGGTCACACACTTAACGGGTTGGAACAAAACATGTTCGGATAGGATCCGTCATGAGGCACTATATAAGGAGATGCTTAAGGCTGTTGGAGTAGAGAGAGGTGACACGCGAGTGTCGTGAGTTACTCACCGAAACCCTAACCTCCATCTTCCTAAGAGAGGCCCGCCATGCGACTTGGTGCTAGCACATCGGTGTTTGGTTGTTCTAGCTCTGGACGTGTAGATACCGTACAGGCGCTACTACGGTTGCTGTTGCGCTTGAGTACGATCCGCGATCTCGACAAGGAACTTTGGAGGTTGTTGGAGGAGACGATCGACTCGCGGCGTGTTGGACGATCGATTATGACCACTTCATCGATGTGCTCATCGTTGGACTAGGCTGCTCCGACTCTTCTTCTGCTATACTGCACGTTTAGTGGTAATGATCTGTGATCATTACTTGCTTGGCTTCCTGGTTTACGTGGTAGAAATTTTGAATTGTTACTATCGTAGCCTACCCGTATCCCTACACTCACTCAGTTTGAATTCTAGCATTGTCGTTGTTGCCATCGCTATCGGGTTGTGTGTGCCAGACAATCACCACGTAGATGGCTGAACTACACCAGCGACTGAATTGCTGGCCCGAAGCTACAACATCGTGCGCCATGCCGCCCAAGGCCACGTCGTCATGCACCGCATGAGGCTGAGCGCCGTGTTGCCGCATGATGCGCCCGAGGGCGAACGCTGCCCTTGAGCAGCCAAGCGCCAACTCCTTCCCGCACGCTCGAGTGTTGCCACCGTCGCGCATCTCCGCTGGCCCGAAGCCATGCACCTATTGGCTACTCACTGTCCATCCTCACAACGCCAGCCCGAAGCCTCATCGCTATGGCCGTGCTGCACCCGACGCAGAGCCATGCCATGTCGTCGCGCTCCTGCCGAGTTGAGTGCACGCATTGTGCTCAGCCGCATACCGCCAAAACTGAGCACTAGGGTTGAAAACCCTAGCGCCCCATTTGATCAGTGCCTAGTAGGCCGAGTGGCGTGTTGGGCCGGCCTAGCCCACGAAGATTTTAGGGAAAAAGAAAAAATAAAACAAAACATAAATCTTGAAAACTTACAGAAAGGCCCTCAAAAATTCTGCAATTCAGGATGAAAGTTTGCGAATAATAAAATTTTGCAGAAAACCCCTTAGAGTTTCAAAACATTATGGAGCATTTTGGGTTTTTATATATTCGTGCAAAATAACCCTTTGGGAATCCATTTTTTGCGATGGATTAGTATGTTGTAAGGTTATTTTATAATGTAGTCCCTCGGCTTATGGTTATTTGCTTTAACTATATCTATTTTTTTGCAATAACCTTAAATTAATCCTAGAAACTGGATTTCTAAGGTATATGAGCTTCCATAAATTATGAAACCTTAGATCTAGTACACCTTGGAAGACTCGTATTTTTATTGATTATTTTTTGTGGTACTATGTGTTTTGGGAAATTATTAATGGGTTTAATAATTCTGAAAATTGCTTCAATACCTTGAAATTATAAAAAAAAATCTCAAAAATACCAAGAAAATTATGGGAAATGTATAAAATTATCTATTGAATATATAAAATTAATATTTACTATTTTGCACTCATTTCATGCATTTCAAATTATTTACCAGCTATAAACATATAGAAAATTGCATGATTACATAGAATATGTTAGCCATCACTAAATAGAAATTTGTTTGCCCTGGATGGCAGCAACTATATCACCTTCGTTTATGTCCATGTCATACAATTACTAAGCCTACTGCTGGCAAACCTGAACATGCTGCCGCTGAAAAGGCAAAGGCTTTGCGTTTATGAGGTACCACCTCTTCTCTACCCTTAAGAATGACTACATAGTCACTAAGTGTGATCCGTTGGCTCTATGGTTTTCCACAAAAGGACACATGTAAAAGCCAAATTGTGCCCCTACAGGCACATGTACCTAGGAGTCGAAGTCCGTAAATGAGTGTAACTCTGCCTTTCATCATGTTATCTCTTGACTAAGATTATATAATCAAAAGTAAGCAAATCTTTGGTTTGATTGATAAGTAGGTGCAATCAAAGGCAATGATAAGCCCACGGTATATTCTATGGAGACCTAAAAAATCTCTTAATTATCCATTAGCTTTGTAAAGATTTCGCTTTCCTGCACGAGTCGTATTAGTAGTATAGATTCAGCTCCTATTGAGTTTAGTCCTGCTCATGATAAGCATCTCTTATCGTTTGCTTTAGGCTGAAAACTTATGCATAGATTATTTTTTTCCCATATACCACCAATAAAATAATTGTCTAAGTTATTCTATTAAAGCCTTATTTCCTGCTGAATAGTTGATTAGATATGTTTAATAGAACATATTGCCAGTTGCATATCTTACGTGTAGTAAAATAATTAATCTTGCATGGAATAAAATTTGTAAACCGTATGCCTGGAAAACTGAAAATACTTTGCCATGCCTTGTTAACAGAATATTGGACATGTGCTCTTGATATCCAATAAGCTTGAATTCACTAGCTTGTAGTGCACAAATGCCCAGATAGCAAAAGGGAAACTATTTTTTATCAACGGCACTGCAACAAGCCTAGTCATATGTTGATCTCTGGTGGATCACTTTAGCTAGAAAACACCATAATCCTTAAATAAGTGCAGAATAACTTACACCCTAAGAGTCTATATAACACTATCCTCCACTACAATGATTTCTTAATTGAAGAACTTTTTAAGAAGAATGTTACAGAGTATATATTGGTTTCACGCTATTAAAATTGTACTCCGGTTGAAGTTTGATTACAAATCTTTGCTAAAACTCTGAGTTGATTATAAGCAAATGCCTGATGCATACGCTATCACTTTGGGATTTTTATAGTTGGTGTGAAAAGGTGGAGGAAATTGGGCATGTGTGGGATATTAGCACCTAAGAGGCATAGGAGAAATGTTAAAAACAAGATTTATGGTAGGCGCAGTGGCATATCCTAGGTCAAATCCAGAAGCAAATTAGCCTGAAGCAATAAATTAATCTAGTTTATTTTGGGACATAATTAAAGTAAATCGCATGATTATTATCCTTATCTAGTTCATATGGAAAACAACATTTACGCTATTGTCGATACCCATGCTGTTGGCAACCACAATCATTACAACCCACAAAGGGCCATTGAATTGTGGCTTCATCAATAGGTTAACCACCAAGACGCGGGAATGCACACGGCAAATCGATGACCCCTCGACGCAGTCGCACATATGCCATGTTGGCTATGCACGAAGCGTGTCATACTCATCGAAAATGACACATGTATAATTAGTAAATGTGGTCCTCAACTACATCACCACGAGAAGCCATATCACTGGCTTGAAGTAAATATAACTCCCGAAATAAAATATAATGACCTATTGGATTTTTGCTGATCTTGGATGATAATTTTAGCCATGTTTATTCTGGCATTACAAATCAAAACCCAGCATACAAACTTATCACCCTTAATTAAATATAGTGTTTGTGTTGAATAATAAATATTCCCATCTAATAATTATTCCATTTGGGTGATTAAAATATAATAATGTTCCATAAGAAAATACAATATTCCATGTAGATTAACCTTCGGTCAAATATTTTATGTTCCAGTATTATATTATATTTATGTTCGTAAAGAGCATCCTGTAGTTTTATGCTTTTAGCATATACTGCATATCTTTTAATCCCCACGGGGATCTCATAGGGCTCGGTCCCCGAAGGGATCTCATAGGGCTCGATCCCGCGGGACCGGTGTTAATGTCCCCTGCTAGGCTTAACAAGGTAGGGGCTATGGCGCGGAGGGTCCCTGGGACTCCTTGCCCTGTTGCCACCACTAATTGATGGTAAATTTTGTACCAAGGAGTTTATAAACACAAAATGATGGTAAATTAAAAAAATTACGATGGTAATTTGTTAGTAGTCTGAGCGATAACTTAGGATTTAGTTGATGGTAAACTTTGAACTATTTTACACAAATACAAAATGATTGGTAAATTCAAAAAATTAAGTTGTAATTTGTTAAAAGTGCAGGCGATAACTCATGGCTCAGCTGATGATAAATTTAAACTTTTTTACACAAACACAAAATGATGATAAATTTAGAAATTGCGGTGGCAATTTGTTAAAAGCGTATATGAAAACATACAATGTATCTGATGGTAAAAACCTGGGTGGTACATTGAGTGATGCACTGGCTGTTTTATCTCGGAAAATAATTCTATAGGATCTGGTCCACAACTCTATCATGTAACATGTGTCCTTTTACGAGTCTCAAAGTGCACAGCCTCATAAATCACTGATGCGAATTTTCACGAATTGAATATTGAAGGCTATTACGTCACGCTTTGAGATTCGCAAAAGGACACGTGTCATGCAGCAGAGTTGGTCCATATTAATAGAGTTGTGGACCAGATCCTATAGGATTATTTTCCTTTTATCTCGTTTTTATCTGCTGTTGATTTTCGTTGATCTGGACAGATAAGTTGTGGAAGAGCGTGCAATGTCTTTGCTAATTTGTTGGTGGCCAGTGGATGGGCTGGGTGCGCGGGTAGACTATAGCGCACCAAGTAGCTCTCAAGTTGCGTCCTTTAAATAAGGGAAACGATTTCGTGAATACGTCCGATTTTTAACCGCCTATCGTACGCGACGTTCGTAAGCTAATTAAACTGGGAGCTAGCCGATTGGATCGATACGTGGCGCGTGCGGACAAAATATCTGGACGATAAGGAGACGACTGGTCAACATTCAATGAGGCTGCAACTTGCAAGCACGAAACGGCGCGTGGTCCACTGTGGCTGGCCGCCGTGTAGCTCTGTGTGCGACCACGTGTGTACTGATTGATACATACATGGGAGTACTTCCTGTATGCCAAAACAGATGGCTTGTTTTGCTTGTGCTCATCACAAACGCACAATGCCGTGACAGCCATACGGCCATACCCACAATGACACGATAAGGCTAGAAAATAGCATTCTTTCGAAAAGTTAAATTAACAAAAGGGAATCGCGATTGCAGGTAATCATATGCATTATCCGATAATGTTGCAACCATTGTCCTAGGATATTGTAATCGTTGTCCGAAAATGTTACAAATATTGCATTTGTAGAAAAAAATGTTACATACTGTTCACAGCGATGTTGCAATTTTTTTCAACGTGTTTTTTTTTTCCAGATACTTTGTTTTTTGAATTTTGATGCTGCAACCGTTGTCCGGAGATATTGCAACCGTTGTCCAAGGACAACCATTGTCCGGAAGATGTTGCATGCAGCGGTGTAAAAAATGTTGCGTCCTGTTGAAAAAAATATTATATCCGTAGAAATTGCATACTTGTTCACGATGATGTTGCAAGATTTTTTGAACGCATTTTTTTTCATATACTTTGTTTTGATTTTATTGATCGAGTTTATGCTACGGGGAGATGAGCAGAGTGTACCTTTTTCCAGATGTTTTGTTTTGATTTGTGATGTTGCAACCGTTGTCTGGAGATGTTATAACCGTTGTCCTAGGATGTTGCAAGTGTTGTTCTAGGATGCTGCAACTATTGTCCGGAGATGTTGCAAGTGTTGTCGTAGGATGTTGCAACCATTGTCCGGGGATGTTGCAACCATTGTCCTAGGATGTTGCAACCATTGTCTTAGGATGTTGCAACTGTTGTTCGGGGATGTTGCAAGTGTTGTTCTAGGATGTTTCAACTATTGTCCGGGGATGTTGCAAGTGTTGTCGTAGGATGTTGCAACCATTGTCTGGGGATATTGCAACTATTGTCCAGGGATGTTGCAACCATTATCCTAGGATGTTGCAACCGTTGTCCGGGGATGTTGCAACTGTTATCCTAAGATGTTGCAACCGTTATCCAGGAATGTTGCAACCGTTGTCCGGGGATGTTGTAACTATTGTCTTAGGATGTTGGATGCCTAGTGGTTTTGTGATTTTATTTATACTAAAATCTATTATGGTGTTTACTCGTATAAGTTACAACTACGATGTATATATATACATTAGTGGATTATATTGTATTGTACTCTTGCGACTCTTCCACCAACTAAGAGGTGGTTCTGTTGTTACTTCGATAGTTTTTATTATTGATTTATTTTTTATTATATGATATATGATGACATGATTTTCCTCAATAGTTGTGGTTGGTTGACTTGGTTCGGTCAGATGCATATTGATTTCACCGGACGTATACACATTCATAATGCATACCACGATATACGAATTGTGCAAGCATGTCTTCCGAGTTTGATCGATCTGGTATTAAAGGGTACGAATCGGACAACGCGCTCTTAGTTTGAACCGAGTTAGAGTCTTAACGACTTGACCACATCTCATGTAGATGATCCGTGAGCCTTGACCACGCGGCTGGCGAGCCTCGCTGGATCATCTAGGCGTCGTAACACAGGAGGACCGTACGGGTAAAGCTTCCACCCCGTACGTCCGACTGCTAACTCCTCCCTTTAAATAATAGTCCCTTCCTACACGTCCTTATAACCATGTCCAGCAGTTGGGCATGATGGATCTTATCTTCTTCTGAGACTAACCTAAAATTTCTAATTTTTATTTCCAATTAATGTTATAACTTCTATATTTTCTATTTTGGCTCCTAGAATTATTGTGTGGCTCACAGAGACAGAACAAAACCATGTGTCAACATCATACCTGCAAGAACAACAGTGGCTTGCCAAGGACATCTACCGTGTCGCCCGCGTCGCAAAGGAGCTCCCCGTCGCACGGGTACGGCGGCGCCACCGGCTCACCGAACTCCTCCAGCCGGATGTCCGCGTCCGCCTCGACGAACACCACCCTTCTCCGGTGCAGTCGACCGACAGCTTGCCATCCGGAAGCTCCGCAGACGGCCGGCGATCGGGTAGTAGTGCACCAGGGCCTCCGCAGGGCTGCCTTGATGGCCTTCACCGGGTCAACCGGCGGCCTCTGGCCTTGTGCTGCAGGGCGCCTGCGGAAGAACTCGACGAAGGAATGGTAATACCTCAGCGCTTGCTGGTCGTCGATGTCGGACAGGGTCTTATGCCCACGGGGCGTCGCCCTGGCTGGAGCCACCAGCTCCGGCGTGCTCCGACGTGCCGTGAAGGTCACCATGGCAATAAGGTGATCCAGGAAGAAGCTTATTATGGTGTAGTGCTCTGGGTCAGCTCACATGTCTCTATATAGCCTTGAGGAATAATTTTTTGAAAGGACAGGGCAACAACCGTCAACCGAGCCGCACAGCACTCCCTCTACTCGCATGCATGTCCTACAGGCTACAGCCAAGCTATCGGAGTCGGACCCATCCTACAAACTACAAAGAAAGTACATCAACCCGTGCGGGTCATCCGCACGTGTTACATATTATTTTATATGAAAGAATGAGCGAGAATCCTAACGAGGTTTTTGCAACATAATATATCATCACTTATTACACCATTGAACAGATCATACTTTTTTTGTAGGCAATCTACGTCTAGGTTTGCCTTTTTTTGTAGCCTTGGATCAATAGGTGCTGCCGGCTTCAATCCATAAACGACTTCGAACGGAACTAACTTCGTTGTAGAATGTTCAACTCGGTTGTAAGCAAACCCGACATGCCGCAAACACTCTTTCCGTACCTTCAAATTCTTCTTCAGTACTACTCTTAGCATTGTTCCAAGTGTGCACACTACAACAAAACTATCACGTAGAGACGCTTTTGTTTTGACGCTTTTATGTCTGGCTCTACACTGAGAAATACCCTGTATGTAAAGACGCTTCTCAAGACGTTTTATATGACGCCACAAAATCTCTTACTGTAGGCAGGCACATATACATTTACATTTATGTAGAGACGAATCTTGAGACGTTTGAGAATATGCCTGAGAATTAAGAGGACAAAATTTTATTTATAAAGACGAATCTTGAGACGTTTTAGAATATGCCTCTACATACAGTTGAAACATTTGAAATAATAGCATGCACAAATAATAGGATCAACGTGCATCAATTGTTAAAACTATTTGCCTTGCTGTAGATAGTCGTCTGGCTGCTGAGAATCACTCTCGACAATATCTAACTCGTCAAAATCTATTAATCGAGCAAAGCAGCGAATAAGAATGAATAACACCAAATATAAACAAATTCAATTTCATTCAATCATGCACACAACAAGAAGAGTTTGAATTTTAAAGGTTTTAGGTGAAAGTTTCAGTCCAAAAGGATTTAATTTGAATTTTCTATGATTTAAACAAGTTAAAGGCATAAATATTCAAATTAAATAAATATCACGAATTTTCTGGAATAGAAACACATTTGAAATCTATTCCATTTAAAAGTACATTAAAAATTTAAACCAACAAAATTGGTTTCATCCAATTTGGAGCTAAATTCAATTAGTTATGAATTTTCTAAGTTTAATTGAATTTTCAGTTCAAAAGTAATTCATTTCTGATTTACTAAAAGAATTAAAAACTTTTTCCACCGGGCGCTGCTGACCCATGGTCACTGACCGGTGGGGCTCGGTGAAATCGTTGACTAGGTCAAGGCTAACCCAGCCTCGGCTGAACGACGTCGAAGGCGTAAATTTGAAATACACCTTCCCAATAAGAAACACGTATTCATTAAAATTACATCTCCAATAATCAGCCAGGAGGGCCCACTTGTCAAAGACTTAGGGATTCAAAACGGTTTCAATTAAATTTCTAAACTTGATTGGCATGGGTGTGGTCTACAAGTCATACATAGAATTAGAAAGGTTATGTGAGGACCCGGAATATTTAACTAGTAACACTTAATCTCCAAATGGTTCTAGCATTACTAATTAAACATTCTAAGCCTCGATGGACATATGCTTCCCAGAATTGCAGCACATGCACATCATCACAAAATTACACATCATTTCCATACAACATACATTAACAAGTCTAGTAAAGGACATAGATAAAGTAAGTTATTACAAAAGAACCGACCGGCCAAATAACACAATAAACAAGAATGACAGCGGAAGCAAAAGGTGCCATAAGATGGCTAGAACAAAAGTCGACCGGTTAGCCACACAACCCACAAGGCAACCGACCGGGCCGCTAAGCTAGTCGCCCCGCAAGCTACCACAACAAAGCTCACAAAAGTGAGGCCCATCAAGCTCACCTTCTTCCTCTGCAACAAATACATTTAAGCAAGATAACTGAGTACACAAAGGTACTCGCAAGACTGACGTGTGGAATAGCAGACCTATTCATATGCTATATGCAGGATCATTTAAGTGGAGGTTATATGTCTCATTTTGCACAAAGCCAACTTTATTTGCAGTAATGTAATACATTTAAAAGCAAGTTTGCAAATCTGTTTTGTTGTCAAAATAACAGCGAAATAAAGATACATACAAGTAACCACTTGAAAGTGACTATCCCAATAGCCACCACAACATAGCACGAATCCCAGATTCGTGCCACCCATCAAGTTTTAGTTTAAAAGGTTGTAGTCTAGTTCTCACGGGGCGTATCCGAGCGTGTCCATAACCTAGGACGAGGCTATTCGAATAGTTTTAACCCTGCAGAGGTGTACCAATGTACCCACACTTCAGACCGCCTTTAAGCCACAAAGCACACTTAGAAGGTATGCGCGCACGGCTAAGTCCTACGAGACGCTTTCCAATATTGTGTATTGACTACGAGCCGCTCGTATGGATCGAAATCCATACGCTTACATTGCAAGCCGAAAGACAACCAGTCATCACGGGGGAAGCCTTTCGGACACTATAATGCTCCCAGCACCATCCCTCCTGCGACTCCCTGCGACCCGAAGCCAATACACGCCAAAGTACTAAGTCAAGAGAGGTCCCATACCCTCTAGTGTGTTTAGCACGCAAAATGCTCAGTACGGTGGCGCAAGTAACTCGGTCCTTAATGACCCGGGCACCATTCCAGTCACACCCAGAAGCACACCAACATACCATTGTGCCCAAGTCTAAATCATTTTGTTTTCAGTTTTAGTTTTCATAAGTAGACATGGCACAAGGCTGAAATCATAAATCATAATAAGTTTTATGTGATCAAGGTTATCGACAAGTCGATAACCGCTCATTTCTACCGGAAGCTAAGCAATTAATTCGCAAACTACTAAGTGACAAGAGCTCATCCACGAACTCTAAATCACAGCAATACCTAGGTTCATGGTAGTAGAGGATAATCATTTGTTAAGGAAATGCATCTACTAGGTCAACTAACGACAATAGTTTAATACAAAGTAGCAATGCATACATAGAATTTGTAATCAACATAAATACTTAAAATATTGGGATTAACATGATCAAACTGCTTGCCTTGCTGGGATTGATCTTGCTGCAGAGGGGAGTGCTCAAGTTCAATAACCTCTTCGGAACCTAACGCGAAAAGGCGATAAAACCAATAAGAACGAAGAACACCAAGAGGAACTCAACAGCAAAGAACATCCAAATCCCATGAAATTCCTACAGCAGCTAGAGGTTGATTTTAGACAATTTTAGAAACAAGAAAGACTTCATTTGGACTTAGCATGAAAAAGTTATGACTAAACTAAGTTCTCTCAGCCTATAAATCAACTAAATTAATTATTGGTACTGTTCATGGCGAAAATTTCTGGAATGATCTAAGCTCTGAAATTTTTATGGTAGGTAGATAAGGTCATCCAAAGAACAGCAAAGTTGAGATTACTAAATTTGAAGTTATAATGAATTACTTATGATTTTTCTAAGTTGTAAACCTAGCACTTTACATTTTCCAGAAACATAAACATGTTCAAAACCTATTTCAGATTAAAGTATACTATCAGAGGAATTTAACAAAATTGATTTTGCACGTTTTGGAGTTATACAGAAAAAGATATGCATTTTACAAGTTTAATTCTATTTTTGGGATAACCAAAATTGGCAGAAATCACTTTATTCGAGTTACACAATTTTCTGTGACAGAAACATGCCCGAATGCATTTTTATATTAAACTACAGAGGCATAGAATTTTATTACAGTTGGAAACACCTAAAAAGGAGCTCAAATGATTTAGTTATGAATTTCTAATGTTTTGATACCATTTACAGTTGATAAATAAATACTTACAGAAATGAAAACCAACTCAAATGGGAATAAACGACGCGGACGTACGAGAGCCCTTGATCTAACATCCTACGGCCCACGCGCGCTGGGAAATAGCGCATGCGCGCGATCTCTAAAAGAAACCCACCGTTGGATCAAGATCCAACGGCTCACGAGGAAGGATGCAACCGGACAATGTGGTTGCCTCGGACAACCACAACCGCAGATCTAAAGATGAACGGCTCAGATCACGCCTCCTGTCGGAAGGTCCGATTGCATACACGATCAGGACCGCAGATCTAGCGATGGACGGCCTAGAATGATTTAGGCAACCGGATGGTCCGAACGCATACTAAATCTGGGCCGCAGATCGCAAAATGGACGGTGGTCCAAGATCGAAGTGCAATCTGGAGTGCTGACACGTGGGGCCGCATGTCAGTGACTGTGAGCCACACACGCAAGCTTTATCACACGTGCACAGTGCACGGGGTCCACATGGCAGCGAGATACTAGGAGGTTTTAGGACAGATAATTAATTACTAATGACCAATGATTAGTGATGATTAGCAATTAATGTGTCCTAAAGATTTTGTGCAGAGGTGATTTAAGGACTGAGGGCCCACACGTCAGTGACCCAAAAAGGTAATTTCGGACACATTTATTGCTAACAATGATTAGCAATAAATAAACCCAAAATCAGCCCTAATGACTTCTGGTTTTCGGCGCTAAGCTTATGGGCCCTTTGGCGTGTACGAGGTTATCCCAAACGACTAATAAATGTCGACATTTAATTAACCAAAGATTAAACATTAATGATGCCTAAACTCACTGATTAACGCCAGCGGGTGATTACAGGGGGTTGGGCCCACTTGTCAGTGAGATATTTGGCCAGATTAAGACACCATTAATACTACTATTGATTGGGTATTAACTGTGTCCTAATTAGATAGCAGCGGGAGTTTACGCGGCAAAACCCAGCGAAACGATGGCTTGTCGTGGCGACTCGGCGCATGGCGGCGCCACAAAACATCAAAATGGATTCGCAATAGCGATGCGAACCTAATGGTGATGACCTCGCCGGCGGTAGAGGTCTAGAACGCCAGCGAGCCGGAAAACGCAGAAGGAGGCCATTTCGGCAAAACATGAAAACAGCAAAATGCTCCGCTGCGGCCCAAGGAAGCGAGTGCCACGACTTCTAGGGACTAATAAGAGGCTACCTTAACCGAGAGGAGCTTCAAAGATGGCCGGGGAAGACTTGAACACGATGAAGTCCACCGGAGCCGAGGAAGATGAAGTAGCAAATGATAACCTAAGCAAAATGAACATCAATGGGTGATCAAAATAGCTTCATTAAGGTTCTCACAAGCTCCACAAGTAAGTAATTGCAAAAAGAACCACTTACCGGATTTGGAGAAGAAAAGGGGTGAAGTCAGCCGAAAATCTCTAAACTTAAAATTGAGTGATTCCTGTGAATGCAACCCAAAATCAAGTTAGGGGAAATGTAAAGGAAGTTGAGGAGCTCAAAAGGGTTCAAGAAAGATTGAAGGTGAACCACTGGACACCAAGATCGCCATTGGAGCGCTCGGGTCAACAATGGTGGTTTGAAGGTTTGAAGTGGTTTTGAGCTCAAACACAGAGGGGAGCTAGGTGTGGTGTAAAGGAACACCAGGAGGACCTAGAGGGGCAATATAAAGGAAAGGGATTAGGGTTTCGAGCAAGAACATGAGTCCATGGTGGGCTCAGTTCATGCTACGGCCATGGACCAAGAAATGATGGGAGCAAGTGGGCACGGTGACAATGGAGGAGAAAGCCTGATGCGCATTTAATGCCCCGCAGAGAGACGTTGACGAGAGCAAGCTTGACAAGACAGTGCGAAGCTGCCCTCTCTCTCTCTTTCTGCCATTGCCTGCATGCGCCGCACGGCTAACCCAAGGAGAAAGAAGAACAGAGAAAACAAGCCACGACCGTTGGATTAGAGATGGACGGCTGCGATTTAAGCTGGTCCGCGGACGATCAGATTGTTTTGGAAATCGGGCGGTTGGATTGAGATCCAACGGTCCTAATTGAATAGTGCAACCGCACGGTCCGAATGCTCACGCGAACGAGGGCCGAGCGATTTAAATCCAACGGCTGATATCAATCGCGCGCTAGGAAGGGAACCAGGTGCGATTAGTTGATTAGACTCAACCAAGTGGCTCGAGCCCGAGTCCGACTCAAACCCAAGGAACAGTGAATCAGCTTTAGGTTTAAAATTAAGCTGAGACTTTTGAGGATTTATTAGAGGTAGCAAAATAACTCCAAAAATTCTAAAATTTTTACAGGAGCTTGCTGACTTAGATATTGACATAGTGTAAAATTTTTAGAGGTTTTAATGCTATGAATTTTGCTCCAAAAATTCTGCAAGGTACTGGTTTAAGGTTTGACTAAAAGTCAAACAGGTTTGACTGACCTCTCAAAATATTCAAACAATTTCTAAAAATTGTGAAATTTTTCAGAGGGGCTACATACCATCCCAAGAACTTAGAAAAAATATTTCCAGGAGATGATCAAAAGGGTTGGACAAGATTTTTTTTGAAAGATCAAGATTTGGATCAAAGACTTGTGACTTTGTATATCCCTGGCTCTTGTACAATAATTGTTTAGTACACATAGGAAATACATGATGTATGAAATTTTTTTAATTTCTACTCATTTTCTTACATTTGAAACACAAGCCTGAAATTGGGATGTTACAACTCTCCCCCCCTTACAAGAATCTCGACCCGAGATTCCGTTTACTCGGAGAAGAAGGATGGGTAATCTGCACGAAGGCGATCTTCCCGCTCCCAAGTTGCTTCATCTTTAGAATGGTTTGACCACTGAACCTTAAGGAACTTGATGACACGGTTCCTTGTTCTCCGTTCAGATTCCTCAAGAATACGAACAGGATGCTCGCGGTAGGTCAAATCTCCTTGCACATCGAGAACCTCCAACGGAGTTTCCTCAGTTGGGACACGGAGGCACTTCTTAAGGTGAGATACATGAAACACATCATGCACACCCTCAAGTGTAGCTGGTAGCTCCAATCTGTATGCAACAGCTCCCACTCTCTCGACGATGCGATAAGGCCCAACATAGCGAGGAGCTAATTTGCCCTTGATGCCAAAACGCTGATGGCCCTTCAAGGGTGAAACTTTGAGATACACAAAGTCATTGGGCTCAAAGCTCAACTCACGACGACGACGATCTTCATAGCTCTTCTGCTTGGACTGGGCCGTGCGCAAATGCTCGCGAACAAGCTGAACCTGGCTTTCGGCCTCATTGATCGAATCTGGGCTGAAGAATTGCCTCTCACCAGTTTCTGACCAATTCAATGGGGTTCTACATCTCCTCCCATATAAGGCCTCAAACGGTGCCATGCCAAGACTGGCCTGATAGCTGTTGTTGTAGGAGAACTCAGCAAATGGTAGGCATTTCTCCCACTTCTTCCCATAGGAAAGAACACAAGCACGGAGCATATCTTCCAACACTTGGTTGACTCGCTCCGTTTGACCATCAGTCTGAGGATGGTAAGCTGAACTGAAAGAAAGACGTGTTCCCATATCCTCTTGCAACTGATGCCAAAACCGAGAGGTAAAAAAGAGAACCACGATCTGACACAATCGTTCGTGGCACACCATGTAGGCTCACAATGCGGGATACGTACAAGTCTGCCAACTGACTCACATCAATCTTCGCCCGCACTGGAAGAAAATGGGCCACCTTTGTCAACCGATCAATGATGACCCACAAGGCATCCTTCCCAGAAGAAGTACGGGGCAACCCGGTGATGAAGTCCATGCCAACAGAATCCCACTTCCACTCTGGCACTGGCAAAGGCTGAAGAAGACCTGCTGGGCGCTGATGCTCGGCCTTCACACGACAGCACACGTCCCACTCGGCAACGAACTTGGCTATCTCCCACTTCATACGGGTCCACCAGAATCTCTGACAAAGGTCCTGATACATCTTGGTAGCCCCGGGGTGAATAGACAAAGGAGAGTCATGGGCTTCGTGGAGAATCAAATCCCGCAATTCCATGACCTTAGGAACCACAAGACGCTGGCCAAACCGCACAACGCCATGCTCATCCTCTGAAAAGCACTTGGCTGCCCCATCCTTGATGTTCTGCTTGATTTGACTCACACCCACATCTGTCTGCTGTGCCGCCTTGATTTGATCCACCAAGGTTGGCTGCACAACCAAGGTAGCAAGAGAACCGTGCTCGATCAAACCCAAATTGAGGCGCTGAAATTCTGAGATGAGGGTAGGCTGCTGCTCTTGGAGCATCAACATGTTGCAATACACCTTCCGACTGAGTGCATCCGCAACGACATTGGCCTTGCCCGGATGATACTGAATGCCCATATCATAATCTTTGATCAACTCCAACCATCTTCTTTGCCTGAGGTTCAGATCTGGCTGGGTGAACAAGTACTTCAAGCTCTTGTGGTCAGAATACACCTCACAACGGTTACCAATCAGATAATGCCGCCAAATCTTGAGTGCATGAACCACAACAGCTAACTCCAAGTCATGAGTAGGATAGTTGAGTTCATGAGGCCTCAACTGCCGCGATGCATAGGCCACAACCTTGTCCTCCTGCATAAGAACACAACCAAGACCCTGACGAGAAGCTTCACAATAGATATCAAAACTCTTCTAAATATCAGGGAGAACAAGCACTGGGGCGGAGGTCAATCGCTTTTTGAGTTCCTGAAAACTCACATCACAAGCGACAGACCACTCAAACTTCTTGTCTTTCTTGAGCAATTCGGTCATAGGCTTCGCAATCTTGGAGAAATTCTCGATAAAGCGGCGATAGTAGCCAGCCAAACCAAGAAAACTCCGCACATCGGTGACCGACTTGGGCTGACCCCAAGATAGCAGATCACTGACCTTGCTAGGATCTACAGCCACACCTCCTGCTGAAAGAACATGGCCCAAGAATGCCACTTCCTTCAACCAGAACTCGCACTTGCTGAACTTTGCATAATGGAATTGATGCGACTTTAGACTCCACTCCCATGGAGCTCCACTCCCGTGGACGGATCATGAACATGGATGCATTAATAAACATAAGTATTATGACTAACATCATCTGCACACATATGAAAGAACATACGCAAGGAACATAATCCTTGGAACCTCTTGTATTCTTTAACCTCCACTCCCGTGGATATTCCACTCTCGTGGACGGAACATGAATATTAAAGCTTCTCTCATATCGAACAAAACACTATATTAAACATCGAGCATCCAGTAATCACAATTCACACTAAAGTCAATGTACTTGCCTTCAGCGAAGCGCTGCGGTAGTAGGCAAAGAAGATGTCCCTAAACCCGAAGCCTCTCTGCCTACACAAGTAAGTACTCGAAATAAATACAACATACAACAGAGCCCTTCCAATAACGTTCTACAACTCCTTCCCGGTAACCCCCATTTAACTAGTTAGCTCTAATCTGAAAACAGACTACTCAGGCACAACCCGAAACTGGACAGCAGAACGGTAAAAATAATATCTATTGGTCTGGAACTCGGAATGAGGTGAGACCAATTTCTATGGATTCTTAACTGACATAACTACAATACTCTAGTTGACAAGGTAACCCAATTCGGCCAATTTAATTTACTGACAGATAACTAAAACAGCAGAACAGAAACTGTCTACACAATTAAGACAGAAGTATTAAAACGATCATAACTTTTAATCTACAACTCCGAATTGAGCGTTCTTTAACAATATCAAAAGCTAAGACCAAGGCCTACAATAAACTAGTTGGGTGAAAGCCCTGAATTTTCCACTAACACACTCATATTTTAAAAGATAACTTGACAGTTTATTCACGTCAGGATTTTGGACAGCAGAGACGAAAACTAACATAACGTTTTATCCGTACGTCGGAATTCAGTGTTCTTGGCGGCCATCGAAAGCTAAGAACAAGACCTAACTAACTCTAGGAGATCAACTCTTCGAATTCGGAGTCTAAGTAGTCGAAACAGTGCGCGCAAGAAATAGGATAGAACTGAACGAAGAACAGAAACAGTCTGAACCAATCGGTCTAATCGCAAACGCATCTAATGACTTACTAACATCACAAGAAACCCATCGTTACCCTTGGAGCACCAGGAAGACGACGAAGATCCTTGTAGAGGATGACCCTCAATCCCCCCCTTCTTGAACAGCCCCTTCCTTCGCGAGAGGCCGGCAGCAGGGAGGTCGGCGTCAAGGAATGTGAGGCGCTCATCCATGGGTGGGGCAGCTCCAAGGGAGGAGGTGGAAGGGCGCAAGGGAGAGGGAGGGGTAGGGGTGGCGGCTGCAAGAGGGAGGGGGAGGGGAAATTTCGGCCAAGGGATGGGGGTAAGGGGCGGCTAGGGTTTAGAAGGAGGGGGCGGCTTGGGCCTTGGGCCCTAGGGCACCTTTCCCCCTTAATGGCCCACCCCTGGCCGGCCAAAAGGATGGACGAGCTTGGGCCGGAGGTCCACACTCCAAAGATCCCCAAAACTTTGAATTTAATATAATTTCCAACTCCCGAATAAAAATTCTCTCTACTCTTTATTACATTTGCTATCGAATAATGAGTAAATTCCCTCTACGAATAATATTCTCGCTAAATGTAATTTGGGGTATTACATTCTACCCCCCTTAAACAGGATTCGACCTCAAATCCTCACACGGCTCCACGCAAAAGAACAACCACCACTGAGGACTAACAATGGTAACCACATACCTGAAGTGAACGAATCCGGATAACGCGCACGCATGCGAAAATCCAACTCCCAGGTGGCATCTCTCTCGAACGGAGGACCACAACAATATAACGTAAAACGACGTCAGTCCTAACACTCAACCTGACATTTCTAGGTACACTCATCGGACAAGACTCGAAGGTAAGATCCTACTCGATGATTCACAACGTTAACGAATAATCAAACTCTGGATCTCCTAGGTACTCTCTCGGCACCAGAACATACCAAAGTGCATTCACCGCGTAGGGACCCGAAACGGTCCTATCGATACGGCAACTAGCGAAAACAACCCAACGCACCTTGGGCTAACCTCCCCATTGATGCCGAACCACACATCAAGTACATAGAACACGAAACTCTTGTTCCACCTCTTAATTGAACTCTTCACTAAAAACAAGGATCACCTCCTTTAACTGGAAACATACAACATAACTCTCTTTAAGCAAACACTTTTACCGGCAAAACACATCTGAATAAGAAAGATTCACATCACAACTATACGTTACCAACTGGGTACTGAAGAGTAAAATCCAGAAATCAGAATTTCATCAAGAAAACCTTTCCACTTTCCAAGTGGCAATTTGCGAATAAACGTCACGAAAACCAAAGGGGAAAACACTTGAATGCTCAAATCAAAAACTTCCTTTATTCTTCCTGAACCGATAAGAACCACACATACCAAAATCGAGTCAAACTCAACTTACGAAAGACATTGGTCAACCCCACAAAGCTCATGCGAGAATAAAGAAAACGCTTCACTAAACAAGAAGACATCTTTTTCCTTAGTTTCACTTTTTGGAATAAAAATATCTCTTGACGAGGATCTAAATAATCCTCATTTATTTACTCCATAATCAAGAAATATGACGTCATAAGACATACCCCTTAAATATCAAAACGGAAGAACTAGTCAGGAAGTCGTAGGCTATCCTACGACTACCCCCTGGTCGTAAGCTCTTCTACAACCACGGTATAACCCCTACGACTACCCCCTGGTCGTAAGCTATTCTACGACCATGGTATAATCGTTACGACTACTACCTAGTCGTAAGCTCTTCTACGACTATGGTATAATTGTTACCCGTATGTCTGGTCGTAAGTTTTTCTATGATCGGGGCCTGCTACAGGTTTCTCACGACTTACTGGACCTACCCGTTTGACGGCCCATTAAACAGTGAGAATCTAAGCAGTCAAAATACGCAGTTATCTCTGACATAGCTGTAGATAATTCGCACTATCTCTGAGTGGTAACTGATTGACAGCATGGGGAGGTTACTACTCCGGTAATTACTCTCATTATTACATAATAATGAGCGACTAATTAGCCTGGAAGGACAACGTCCACTATTGCTTAGTATAAATAGGTATCTGTTAGAGATAGAGAGGGAGGCTTTTTGGCAAAGAAGAAATAGAGCCTTCCTTGGAGAACAGTTAGGGAAATACTTATTCGATTGTAATCCAAAGAGCAAATACAAGATACACAGGAGTAGGGTTGTTATTCTCACCGGAGAAGGCCCGAACCTGTATAAAAATCCCCTTGTCTTCTTCGTCTGCGTGATCAATTGTGGAGACCCCCCGAATCAAACAATCTTTACGTAAGATCGGTTCTAAAAGACCGACATCTCTCAAACCTTGGAATTCAAATTCATCGCATAACATACGGTTCCAAACCTCTTAATTTAACATCCTCAAATTTAGGCTTAAACTGAAATACATCATCCACACCTTTGTGGAGAGGCTCTATTGATTCCACTGAACACTCTAGACAACTCCTTCAACTGATGATATTAATTTGATAGAAGGCACCAAAACACCTCAAAAACCCATGCAATATCGTCACCTCGAACTTTCAAGAATAACACATCAGAATCCTCAACACACCCGCTCATGTACTACATCAGAAGGGTTCTATCAACAATCATTCCGCTACTCAGTATACTCCAGTTTTTTTTCTATCCCCTCTACACGCAAAACTTTGGGCGACAAAAAGTCTAGCATGAAAATGGAAAGCCCAAATTTAACCTCCGAGACCTCTACAACGAATTCCTCTTATAACAAATAGTGAAATCATCGGATTAAATCTCTAGGATCCCCCACAATTCCGACATACTAACTCATTGACATTATCAGGAATCACTCACACAACATCGCGATACTTTCCAATTATGTTACTCTATAAAATTGATTACGGTTGCCATACATTTGATAATCCCCAACCTTTCAACATGAACCAAAGTTCTGGAACTACACTATACCATAGGTCCTACTTAGTCGAACACTATACAGTTTTACTTCGAAGCCAAACATTCCATCTGAATCAACTTCCCTCCAAGAGGTTCAGGTCAAAACCAACCCATCTTCTATTACTCTTCCAATAACTTAGTAGCAAAATCTCACCCCTACAATCACTTAACCACCACCAAACAAGTGACAACTTACGCTTTGTAAAACTTTATAACACAAAACTGTTGATCCTTTCTCAAAAGAAAGAGATGAACAAGGACAAGTTTCACTGCACAAGAAAAAGTTGCTGCTCACAGTGAGCACGAAACCCAAGGAAATAATCTGGTAATGAAGATCTGGGAAAACGAAAGTTGAGTTCACAGCGGAGAGCACGCATCCCTCGAAAAGGGAATAGCAAATAACCACCAATAAGAAAAAAATGACATTGCGATTGAAACTGGACAACTCTTGAGTGAAAAGAGAGCAAAAAATTTATGAACAATTCAAATAACTACAAGTTACAAAACTTGGCTCAAATTCCCAAATATTCCTACTGCACTCTTTTCTTTAACACTGAAATTAATTCTTTAACTAACATCGCTTTGCCACACGTACAGGATAAGGTCTTTAGTCCAAACCACAAGGACTAATTAAGAACCAATAAAAATTCTTCAATACGTCATATTTGTTCAGAACAGTTCAACTACACAAGAAACATGAGATCCAAATAATCTCAGCCACCAAACTCGAAATATTTCCAATTATGGGATTTCGCGAAAAGCAAGTAGATTATTCTCCTCTTAAAGGAACCAACATAACTTCTTTGATTGCAACCTCATGTTGCCAACTCAGACCAAAAAGCCTTAAAAATTAAATCACACAAATATCTTAAGAAGCAACAGGACAATCCAATACCTAAAATTATTTAAAATAATTTCAGCTACTAGATGATTCATGAGCTGAAAAGAATGGGTTGATTCTTTCTCAAAAGAAGAGACAAATGGAAACGATTTTCACTAACTAGAAAACTCATCTACCACTCGCACTGAACACGGGACCAAGGGGAAAAACCAATTAAGCAATGAACTCATAGAACATAAGTGGAGTCCACAGTTGAAAGCATAGGCCTCACAAGAAGAGAATATCGAACCTTAACAGATAAGAACAAATAAGTATTCAAGATCGAAGCACTTGCATCACTGAAGAACCATTATAACTTTGCAACATTTCGATACTCGATAAACTTCATTTACCACATACAGCCTGAACTCCCAAAAGATCATGAACACAAAACTTGAAATTTGATCATTTAGGGAATATCACCATGGGTGATCAAATTACTACGAGAATTAACCTCATTCTCACATTTTTACGATTTAATAACATTGACAACATACACTAGTACCAAGAATCATCAAACTTTATTACTCCATCCTAAAACTTCCCAAAGGGGACACAAACCACAAGGTTGAAATAAATTTATTATAACAAGATTATGCTAAGCAATAACAATATCACAAGGCACGATATCAAAGACTACTTACAAAATTCATTTACTCAACTATTGGTGTTGCTCAACACCTTCTTCAGTGCTCATTAACAATTGATGATTGTACTAATCATGTGTGTACATATGGTACTAATTCCATTTGCAATCACATAACCATATATAAACATAGATTCACATTTCACCTTTGTTCAGAAATTAATTCAAAACATGGCTAAAGATTCACTAACATAATTTTCTATAAACAAGGTTTCACGAATCGATACACCAGCACCTATCTGGTCCTTTATACAAGTTTCAACAATTTTAGCATACCAGAAAATAGATAAATCTAGCTCTTATGTAAGATCTATAGGTTCTGAACGGATATGGACAATCTTTAATTAACATACATCATATATCAAATACAAGGACATTTCAAATTAATCAATTTTACTTTCATGGATGGTAGTCAAGAATAATTGATTTGCACCATGCTTATAACCCAACTTGGTAACTCATATCGTAACAATTTATTCGTTTAGAAATAACTTCTCAGTTTAAGCACGACAAGACATCACAAAAGGAGTCTAACACCTTACTTCAGCGAAAGAGAGACTTCAAACCTCAATGCTCGAAGTAATCCAAAAGAAACACATAAAGCCAAAGCTTTCCCTTGCAAACGAACTTACAGCGGAAAACTCTCACTAACCAAGCTATCAAACGAGTAAATGAGTAATTCTTTTTCAATGAGAAAGAAGGAGCAACCATGAAAACATCAATCTTGCCAATTGACAACGACCACAAGTAGTAAAAGCAACTCAACAGTCGAAAAGCAATAATTGTTTCAGAGAACCAAGAGGGATCTATTGAAAACCATAAACTATCATGAACCACAAACCCAGGAGAAATTCATCAACCACCACAGGACAAGAATTGGCAAATTCAGAAATCAAGAAAGAGAACAACTTTCTAAAGCAACTCACGCTTAACACCTGAAACTTTGGTACTCGGGGTAACTACTCCTCTAACCACATACTGCAAACAGTGGTGTAACCTGGTGAATCCCAGAGTAACAACCACGACCTCCACTTCTTGTCATCTGTTAACATCACGCTTCACCAAAATACTCAATTATGAATACACCGGATCATCTCATGACAATCATAGTATTAGTTCATATTAACAACAAGAACGATAGTACAGAAGCAATTCAAGAACAGTTCAACATGCTGAAACACACCACTAGAAATACGAATACGATGGATTACCCAAACCCCACCTACTGTGCACAGTGTGTCATTTTAATAACTTACTTACCACGGACCTAAAACCCGCTCTAATACCAACTGTAACACCCTGGCTATTCGTGTAATACCCTAAATTATATTCGAAAGGATTAGTCGGGAGAAATTAATTAAATCGGGAGAGAGTAATTGAATCGGGAGAAGGGTTCTTTTAGTAAACACCAAATCAGGAAATGAGAGGGGGTTTTCCGCGTTTTGTGGGCAACCTGGGCTTGGGCCTAGGCCCATGTGGGGCTGGCCGGCCATAGGGGGGAGGCGCCACCCCCTCCCCCAAACCCTAGCCGCCCCCCCATCTTTCCTCCCCCTCCACCCCCTTGTGCCGCCACTTTCCCCACCCCTCCTCTCCTCCACCCTTGCGCCCCCAACCTCCCCTCCCTGGTTACTCTCCACCCTTACACCCCTCCCCTAGTCCCCATTGTTGCCGGCCAAGTGATGGAAGAAGGATCTCCTTTGTTGGCCGGCCAAGAGGAAGAGAAAAGAAGAGAAGGGAAGAAGGAAGAGAAGAAAGGGAGAGGGAAGAAGGATTCGCAACCGGGAGAACGTGGTGATCGTCGATCCGCTGCGTGCACTCTCCGTTTCGGCAAGGGTAACTTGTTGATCATAGTTTTGGGTCGAATTCTGGTTGTCTGATTTTCGGGTCTCAGTTCGTCGGTTTTCTGCAGCAGTAAATGTTGTCGTTTTTTGTTAGGATAGAGGCAGATTTGGGTCTGGGCTTCTCCTAGAAAGTTGTAAATATCTTAGTTATCTTTCATTGCCGACAAGAATCAGGTCATTTGGACTTCTGTAGCCAAAGTTACGAATTTATTAGTAATACTGCTCTGCTGGTGGATTGATAATCTGACAGATTGTCTTAACCTGACCTAAGTGCGTAGTTAAAGGGAGTTTCAGAGGGTCTCACCACAACGAAAAACGAAGATAATCCTCTCAGCTTTCAGGAAAACTAAAGATCACGAAATTTGGATTAATGTAGAGAAAGTTATGATAGTTTGAGTGTTGCTGTCCAGAAACCGGACGCGAAAATGGACGTTCTGTTATATGGCTTGGTAAGGTTAGTAGAGGGCCGAATCAAAGGAGCTCACCAACTAGGTTTAGAAGGGCAATCCAATTACCTTTTCAGAATGTCCAAGAAAATTCCATTTGGACTCCTGTAGAAAAAGTTATGGATTTTTAGAGCGCGGCTGTCCGCTGAGGGGACAGTTTGACAGTTAGGAGTTGGAAATTTGGGGTTTTGCGCTAGAGAGTATAGAAAGACCGTTTTCATTCTTACCCATGTGTTGGTCCTGTACGATTGTCTTAGCGAGCTCTATAATTGTATTCAGGTGGTGGTGTTAACCCAGGGGCAGCTCCTTCGGCACGTCCCGCGTTCTCGCGTGGCTAAGGCAAGTACATTAAGGGATAGAATCGATTTTATTGAATGGCATTGTTTGTTAGGGTACATGATTAAGTGTGTGGATCATGATTGCCGAAGTGGTATGAATGGTGTTGTTTGTGTGAAGTAGCTTATGAGTTATACACTACACATTGATGTTTGAATGTTATGAAATCTACATATATGAACGTTGTAGTATGGTTAGTCGATTCATATGCAAGTATTCGGGTTTAGTGGAATTCTTGTTGCCTTCCATGATTGAGTTGTGTAATGTTCATTGTTGCCATGTGAAAATGATGTTGAGAGGACTCTAGTTGCGTTGGTGTTTGCATATTGTGATTACAGTTCTCTCATGATGCTATTGTTTACATGCTCAAAGTACATGTTGAATTTTGTTAAATGAGAAGATGTAGATGCATTACTCAAGCATTTCTGAGCATATTGATACTTGGTCATGTTGCGACCAAGCGAAACAGACGAGGTCCCTGTCAGGCAATGACAGGCTTGAGGTCCCCACATTCGTGGAATGTGGGCAATGAGAAAAGAGGTCCCCATCATTCGATGATGGGCAAAGGTCCCTATACATGTGGTGTATAGGCTCTTGGTCCCCGTGCGGAGGGCACGAGCAAGGGTATACAACGACGGTTGTATACCCGCATTACCGTAAAATGCGAAAGAGATAAAGTTGAAAAGGTGCATTGCATCGGTTGCATTCACATGAGCATGAAAGCTATTCTTTGGTGCATTGTTTATCTTGGATCGTTGATGCTATGAATGATAACTTGCTTAGCCTTGTTGGTACTTGCTGAGTCTTTGGGCTCACTCTTGCTTTGATGTGTTTTAGGTACAAGCGCAAGACCCGCATGCATGGGAGGAGTAGATGTTTGGATGCACGCACTACCACTCAATCTTAAGAATTATTTATGGATGTTTTGAGTTTGATTAATCGTAATAATGAGAATAGCAAATTTTGGTTATGTTTATGAGATTATCTGCATGCTTGAATGAACTCGATTATGAAGATATTGATAAATGCCATGTTTAATTGTTGGAACCTCGGTATAACTGACTATACAAAGGAGGTATTGCCGAAAAATTTGTAATTGGTCTTAGTTTAGTTTAGTTTAGTTTAATTTTAGTAGCATTCGAGGCTCAATGCTGAGCTGGGGTGTTACAGTTGGTATCAGAGCGGGCTTTAGGTCCGTGGTTAATAGGAAAATATTAAATTGACACACTGTGCACAATAGGTGGGATTGGGAATTACATTGCTTCCGCATTATCTGTTGATATGTTTTATTTGTTGAGCAATTGTTGAATTGCCTCTGTGCTATCTTTCTTGTTGTTAATCTATGTTTTGATAGGTTATGATATTCTATATCTATGAATCTATTCTATGATTGTCATGAGATGATCATGTATAATCATATTTGATTATATTGTTTATGTGTGTCGATAAGTTTGTTAAGAAGTGGAGGCTGTGGTTGTGACCTTGGACTTTGTCAGGTTATACCACCGTTCGTGGTAGACGAATAGAGTAGTTACCCCGAAAACCATAGTTGCAGGAGTTGAGCGTGAGCTGCTTTAGAAAGTTGTTTTCTTTCTTGACCTCAAATCTTGGTAAATTCTTGTTTTGTGGTGGATGATGATTTTATCATGGGTTCTTGGTTTATGGTGGTTGTTGAGTGTCAATGGTCTCTTATGGTTCTCTGGATCAATTATTGTTTTCCGACTGTTGAGTCGCTTTGGCTACTTGTGATCTTTCTCAATTGGCGATTATCGATAATTCCTTGGTTGTTCCTTCTTTCTCTTTAGTAAAGAATGACTCATTTGTTCGTTTGATAGTTGGGTATTGAGAGTTTGAAGTTGCAAGTTTGTTATCATGAGAAGCTTTGGCCCTATGTGTTCCTTTTGGATTATACCGAGTGTTGAAGTTTAAGGCATTTTTGTTCTGTTGGAAATTGTTAAAATCTTTTTGTGATGCCTCGTTATGGTTAAATCAGAGATTGTAATCAAATAACTTGATATGGTATGGGTATCAAGATGAGTCATTGGTATGGTGCAAAATTAATATTAATTAGTAACCTTGGAAGTGAAATAGATTAAGTTGATGTTGTCTTTTCCTAGTTCTTGATGAACGGTATATATGAGTAGTGATTGAGAGATATCAAGAAGTATGGAACTTGATGAACTAGTCTGGTCATTAAAACTGTTTAGGTTGCTAAACTTGTTGGGTTCTTTGGTTCCCATGGATTAATTTAATTGTGTGGAAAGAAAAATTAGAGGAATACGATTTACGTATTCCTTAGTATGATTAGATACTGGAACTGTGTATAACCGGTTGACTGGATTGAATATCGGTGGATCTAGAATTTATGAAAGGAGTTCTATGTAGTTCTTCTGTATAGAATGACACGATGAATTTGGTTGTAACGTTGTTAAGACTTTTGATCGATAGAAGATTTCGATTTTGAAGTTTTAGTGTATTTTTGCTGAAATCCAAATATGAGGAGGAACAGTTGGATACGTGTTTGTTAATATCCATGTGATTTGGGAATAAAAGTAGGTAGCAACTAGATTTCATAATGAAGCCAGTTGATAACAACAATGGTTGTGGAATAACTGTTGTGTGTTGAAGTTGATGATGAGCATCGTTAAGAGTTGAACTGATATGGGCTTATGCCCACATAATTGTGAAATAATCGGATGATAATGTGTCCTTGATGAAAGATTTTTGGTAGGAGCTTTCAATTGTGTAGTAGACCCCTTCTAATCATAAGAGGTCGATGTAGTGAGGTTGTATGGTTCTGGGTATACTCTCATCTTGAAGATGGGATGAAATGATAGTATGGGAACATTTGATGAAACTTTGGGGGCTTTCTAATGGAATAGTTGATGATAAATATTCGTGTTCAGAGTATATTATTCTGATGTTAGTAAGATTATTTGCAAGAGATGGTGACTTGAGTGTGTGGTGATGATTCTTTTAGAAGTAAAGTAATTGATCGTCTTTCGTATATGGGATTTTGTAAGAATGTTTCGAGTTTTGCGATGGGGATCATTTGGACCTCTTGAGTTATGTGGTGATTGAGTTGCTTGAGCAAAGTGATATGTTGAAAGATTTATTGGTTCTCAAGTTGTTCCTATGATTTGGACATAAGAGCTTATCTTGTTTAAGCTGGCAAGGTGATGTAGTAATCACAGAAAATAACTATCCTTGTTAAAGGAAGGAGAGAAGTTAAGTGTTTGAGATTTAAGTTGTTTCGCATCTTGCGGTTTATTGGAGAGTACTTAAACCTTATGCAGTTGTTCCATAAGGGTTTATCAATGTTCAAAGGGTATTACGTTTTTCTCTTTTGTGGTTTGGTATTCGCTTTCAGTAGGGCTTGAGCCCTTGACTATTGACTTTCCCTTATGTTTTTTTTCTTTCGAGTTCTTGGCCTAAGTGGCACATGTTTTCCAAGTTGTTGAAAAATTGATTCTATTCGCTCTTTCTTTTGAGGAAGAATCAACCTATTCGTTTCACCTGAGTCTTTTGAGGTGTTGAATAATTGTAGTGGTGAAACTGTGGGTTGTAAGTTATTCGATGAGTATTGGAGGATGAAATAATTTCGTAATATAGTTCTTTGAGACAAGTCTAACTCAATGGAAGTTTGTCTTATGAGGTTAAACTGATTGCATTGTTACATCTAGTAGAACCTATAGTGAGTGTGGTCCAAGATCTTAGGTTCACTTGGGCGGAACATTAGAATTATGAAAGTATAGAAATATTGATCAATTTTATAGAGTATTACAATTTGGTAGTATTGCAAGGCTATGAGAGTTAAACTTGATGATGTGGTTTAATGAGAGTGTGATTATAAAGTAATCAAATCGTCATGTCACTTAATGGGATAATGGAAAATGTTGAGTAATGTCAAGAGTGATTTGGCTCTAAATGTGTAACCTTCTGAGAGTTATAATCCTTGTAATGGTTAACTGGTCAAGAAAATATTTTCATGATGATTTTAATGAGTGAGTATGTTGGAATTGTGGATTTATAGGAATTTAATATGAGGATTTCCCTATACTTTATATGAGAATTTCGTTGCAAGAGTCTTGGAGGTTAAATTTGGGCTTTGCATTGTTGTGCTAGAACTTTGAACGCCCATTGATAATGTGAAAAAGTAGTATAAGGGTGGATTTCGAACAGTGGGATGGTCATTGATAGAAATATTTTTATGAAATACATGAGAATATGTGATGTGAATTCCGAGTTGTCCATTCTTGAGGATTGAGGTAACGTGATTACGTGTGAAGATCCATTTTGGGATGCATCAGAAGTTATCTATCAAAGTAATTATGTCAGTAAAGAAAATCGGTTAGAGAATGTTTTGTGAGATCATCAGAGTCCCTTTTCAAAGGTGTTGACAAGGTGTTTTGATTTGGGTTTGGCGTTGAGATCGCCAAGTTAAGAGTAACAAGTTAGTGTGTTGTGCGATGATTGGGATTGCATAACTTGAGGGAAATTTTGGTCTTAAAGAGAAAGCTGTTAAATTGATGTTTCCTCAAGAAGTGAATCGCTTTTCGATTTTCGTTTAAGTTCTATGTTGTTGACCATTGTCTTTCGCAGTTGAGTTTGGCTTTATCTTTGGTATGTGCGGTTCTTATCGCTCGTAAAGAATAATGAAATGATGGATTTGGTTATTCGAGTGATTTTCCTTTGGTGGACGTGGTGTTTAATTGCAAATTTTCTAATTTGAAGGTGGAAAGATTTTCGTGATAAATCTTCGATTCTGAATTTGACTCTTTTAGTACCGAGTTGGTAACGTTTGGTTGCGATGAGAGTCCTTCATTTTCAGTTGGGCTATATCGGTAAAGAGTGTGTTTAAAGCGAGTGCTGTTGTGTGTCCCTCGTTAAAGGAGGAGATCTTTGTTTGGGTGCAAAAGTTCGATTGAGAGGTGGAACAAGAGTTCAGTGTTCTGTGCGCATGTCGCGTGGTTTGGTACCACTAGGGGGGTTGCCCCAAGGTACATTGGGTTGTTTTCGCTAGTTGGCGTATCGCTAGGACTGTCTCGAGTCCGTGCGCGGAGTACGTAACGTCTTGTTTGTTCTGGTGTTGAGTGAGTACCTGGAAGATCCAGAGTTTGAGGGTGTGTTAACGCCGTCGACAGCCGAGGAAGATCTCGCCTTCGAGTCTCATCGATACATGTCTTTGGAGAGGTCAGAGAGAGTGTTGAGGTTTAGACATGGGTATACGTTATGGTGATATGTTCACGTCGGTCTGAGCGAGAAGAGACTTGGGAGGTAGTCTCGCTTGATCGAACGTTAACCAAAGTTGTTCACGTCGGGTACATCTTGTTGGTTATTGATTTTCAGTTGGGGTTGTTGTTGTTTTGCTAGTAGATGACAGGTAGAATTCGGGGTCGAATTCTGTTTAAGGGGGGTAGAATGTAATACCCTAAATTATATTCGAAAGGATTAGTCGGGAGAAATTAATTAAATCGGAGAGAGTAATTGAATCGGAGAAGGGTTCTTTTAGTAAAACACCAAATCAGGAAATGAGTGGGGTTTTCCGCGTTTTGTGGGCAACTTTGGGCTTGGGCCTAGGCCCATGTGGGGCTGGCCGGCCATAGGGAGGCGCCACCCCTCCCCAAACCCTAGCCGCCCCATCTTTCCTCCCCTCCACCCCTTGTGCCGCCACTTTCCCCACCCTCCTCTCCTCCACCCTTGCGCTCAACCTCCCTCCTGGTTACTCTCCACCCTTGCACCCCTCCCCTAGTCCCCATTGTTGCCGGCCAAGTGATGGAAGAAGGATCTCCTTTGTTGGCCGGCCAAGAGGAAGAGAAAAGAAGAGAAGGGAAGAAGGAAGAGAAGAAAGGGAGAGGGAAGAAGGATTCGCAACCGGGAGAACGTGGTGATCGTCGATCCGCTGCATGCACTCTCCGTTTCGGCAAGGGTAACTTGTTGATCATAGTTTTGGGTCGAATTCTGGTTGTCTGATTTTCGGATCTCAGTTCGTCGGTTTTCTGCAGCAGTAAAGGTTGTCGTTTTTTGTTAGGATAGAGGCAGATTTGGGTCTGGGCTTCTCCTAGAAAGTTGTAGATATCTTAGTTATCTTTCATTGCCGACAAGAATCAGGTCATTTGGACTTATGTAGCCAAAGTTACGAATTTATTAGTAATACTGCTCTGCTGGTGGATTGATAATCTGACAGATTGTCTTAACCTGACCTAAGTGCATAGTTAAACGGAGTTTCAGAGGGTCTCACCACAACGAAAAACGAAGATAATCCTCTCAGCTTCCAGGAAAACTAAAGATCACGAAATTTGGATTAATGTAGAGAAAGTTATGATAGTTTGAGTGTTGCTGTCCAGAAACCTGACGCGAAAATGGGCGTTCTGTTATATGGCTTGGTAAGGTTAGTAGAGGGCCGAATCAAAGGAGCTCACCAACTAGGTTTAGAAGGGCAATCCAATTACCTTTTCAGAATGTCAAAGAAAATTCCATTTGGACTCCTGTAGAAAAAGTTATGGATTTTTAGAGCGCGGCTGTCCGCTGAGGGGACAATTTGACAGTTAGGAGTTGGAAATTTGGGGTTTTGCGCTAGAGAGTATAGAAAGACCATTTTCATTCTTACCCATATGTTGGTCCTGTACGATTGTCTTAGCGAGCTCTATAATTGTATTCAGGTGGTGGTGTTAACCCAGGGGCAGCTCCTTCGGCACGTCCCGCGTTCTCGCGCGGCTAAGGCAAGTACATTAAGGGATAGAATCGATTTTATTGAATGGCATTGTTTGTTAGGGTACATGATTAAGTGTGTGGATCATGATTGCCGAAGTGGTATGAATGGTGTTGTTTGTGTGAAGTAGCTTATGAGTTATACACTACACATTGATGTTTGAAAGTTATGAAATCTACATATATGAACGTTGTAGTATGGTTAGTCGATTCATATGCAAGTATTCGGTTTAGTGGAATTCTTGTTGCTGCCATGATTGAGTTGTGTAATGTTCATTGTTGCCATGTGAAAATGATGTTGAGAGGACTCTAGTTGCGTTGGTGTTTGCATATTGTGATTACAGTTCTCTCATGATGCTATTGTTTACATGCTCAAAGTACATGTTGAATTCTGTTAAATGAGAAGATGTAGATGCATTACTCAAGCATTTCTGAGCATATTGATACTTGGTCATGTTGCGACCAAGCGAAACAGACGAGGTCCCCGCTGTAATGACAAGCTTGAGGTCCCACATTCGTGGAATGTGGGCAATGAGAAAAGAGGTCCCTATCATTCTGATGATGGGCAAAGGTCCCTATACATGTGGTGTATAGGCTCTTGGTCCCTGTGCCAGAGGGCACAGGCAAGGGTATACAGCGACGGTTGTATACCCCGCATTACACGGTAAAATGCGAAAGAGATAAAGTTGAAAAGGTGCATTGCATCGGTTGCATTCACATGAGCATGAAAGCTATTCTTTGGTGCATTGTTTATCTTGGATCGTTGATGCTATGAATGATAACTTGCTTAGCCTTGTTGGTACTTGCTGAGTCTTTGGGCTCACTCTTGCTTTGATGTGTTTTAGGTACAACTGGCAAGACCCGCATGCATGGGAGGAGTAGATGTTTGGATGCACGCACTACCACTCAATCTTAAGAATTATTTATGGATGTTTTGAGTTTCAGATTAACTGTAATAATGAGAATAGCAAATTTTGGTTATGTTTATGAGATTATCCTGCATGCTTGAATGAACCTGATTATGAAGATATTGATAAATGTCATGTTTAATTGTTGGAACCTCGGTATAACTGACTATACAAAGGAGGTATTGCTGAAAAATTTGTAATTGGTCTTAGTTTAGTTTAGTTTAGTTTAATTTTAGTAGCATTCCAGGCTCAATGCTGAGCTGGGGTGTTACAATTCGGAAGCCAAGATGTCACCTAAATCATCTAACATACATCCATAATGCGGAAGAATTTGAATAATATCAACTAATGATATAAAGAAATCACTACTTAATAGAACCATGGCATGACAATAGTCTGAAATCAAGCAAGTGTAACGAAGGATGATCGAAGATCACAAGCAATACATAATCAATCACAACATGGAGAAGGTATCCTTCCTTCACCATTTAAATTTATTTATTACAGTTCATCCCTTAACGAATGAAAGATAGAAACTAAATCATATTGTTGAACTTGATTATGGTGAATTGCAAGATTAGTGCGTGTCTACTCCCTCCCGATAGAGCCAGCATCAATGATCACCTAAAATAAACAAACAAAGCAAGAATGAGTCCATGACTCAGCAAGTACAGTGATTAAATGAACATACCACAAATACGAACAAGACCTCATCATTAAAGAATGCGAACATACCCCGAATGAGTGCATGAATGAATAGAATGAATGGATTTAATGAAAAGAATGGACTGCACACATGCTTATACCGGTATAGCTAGTGACACACCCGTCGGTGTGCACTTAAGCCCGTATTTATCGAAATACGGGGATCCAAAATACCGTATGAAGAACGTTTCATACGGGTGTTCAGAACTACCCACATTGGAATGGTGGGACTTCACATGCCCATACTGGAATTGATGGGACTTTAGACTCCACTCCCATGGAGCTCCACTCCTGTGGACGGAACATGAACATGGATGCATTAATGAACATAAGTATTATGACTAACATCATCTGCACACAAATGAAAGAACATACGCAAGGAACATAATCCTTGGAACCTCTTGTATTCTTTAACCTCCACTCCCGTGGATATTCCACTCCCGTGGATGGAACATGAATATTAAAGCTTCTCTCATATCGAACAAAACACAATATTAAACATCGAGCATCCAGTAATCACAATTCACACATAAGTCAATGTACTTGCCTTCAGCGAAGCGCTGCGGTAGTAGGCAAAGAAGATGTCCCTAAGCCCGAAGCCTCTCTGCCTACACAAGTAAGTACTCGAAATAAATACAACATACAACAGAGCGCTTCCAATAACGTTCTACAAATCCTTCCCGATAACCCCTATTTAACTAGTTAGCTCTAATCTGAAAACAGACTACTCAGGCACAACCCGAAACTGGACAGCAGAACGGTAAAAATCATATCTATTGGTCTGGAACTCGGAATGAGGTGAGACCAATTTCTATGGATTCTTAATTGACATAACTATAATACTCTAGTTGACAAGGTAACCCAATTCGGCCAATTTAATTTACTGACAGATAACTGAAACAGCAGAACAGAAACTGTCTACACAATTAAGACAGCAGTATTAAAACGATCATAACTTTTAATCTACAACTCCGAATTGAGCATTCTCTAACAATATCAAAAGCTAAGACCAAGTCCTACAATAACCTAGTTGGGTGAAAGCCCTGAATTTTCCATTAACACACTCATATTTTAAAAGATAACTTGACAGTTTATTCTCGTCAGGATTCTGGACAGCAGAGACAAAAACTAACATAACTTTTTATCCATACGTCGGAATTCAGTGTTCTTGGCGGCCATCGAAAGCTAAGAACAATACCTAACTAACTCTAGGAGATAAACTCTTCGAATTCGGATTCTAAGTAGTCGAAACAGTGCGCCCAAGAAACAAGACAGAACTGAACGAAGAACAGAAACAGTCTGAACCAATCGGTCTAATCGCAAACGCATCTAATGTCTTACTAACATCACAAGAAACCCATCGTTACCCTTGGAGCACCAGGAAGACGACGAAGATACTTGTAGAGGATGACCCTCAATCCCCCCTTCTTGAACAACCCCTTCCTTCGCGAGAGGCCGGCAGCAGGGAGGTCGGCGTCAAGGAATGTGAGGCGCTCATCCATGGGTGGGGCAGCTCCAAGGGAGGAGGTGGAAGGGCGGAAGGGAGAGGGAGGGGTAGGGGTGGCGGCTGCAAGAGGGAGGGGGAGGGGAAATTTAGAAGGAGTGGGCGGCTTGGGCCTTGGGCCCTAGGGCACCTTCCCCCCTTAATGGCCCACCCCTGGCCGGCCAAAAGGATGGACGAGCTTGGGCCGGAGGTCCACACTCCAAAGATCCCCAAAACTTTGAATTTAATATAATTTCCAACTCCCGAATAAAAATTCTCTCTACTCTTTGTTATATTTGCTATCGAATAATGAGTAAATTTCCTCTACGAATAATATTCTCGCTAAATGTAATTAGGGGTATTACATGTGGATTAGAGAAGGTTTAAGATTGCTGAAATAAATCGCCTTGGGGCGGTTACTTGATTAGTGAGGAATGTTGATATTAATGACTAGCATTGTGGTTGAGCTGTGTGAAATTTTAGTAAATAAATTTGAGGATTGTCTATCAATTATTGCAGAAATACATGGTAGGAGACTTGGAGGTTGATTTTGGGTTTTATATTTTTATGCTAGGACCTTGGAACACAATATTATGTGTAAACATAAATGAACAAAATCGAATTTTGAATATTATGTTGATCTTTGATAGAATACTTAGGGTAAAGTAAATGAGTATATGTGCTGAGAATTTAAAGTTGATTATCTTTAATAGAATGAGGTGATGTGATTGTGGCTGAAATCTATATTGAGGTGTTGGGATTTTCTTGTCAAAGAAATTCCTTTGGTATAGAAGTTGGCTAGAGTGTGATATTGTGGGTTGGAAGAGTCTCGCTGCATAAATGTGGATTTTGTGTTCGGTTGAACATAGCTTTGAGGTTGCCAATTTAAGAGAAATAAGTTAATGTGTTATGCGATGATTTGGGATCTTATGGTTTAAGAGGAAATTAAATTCTTAAAAGAAAAATTATGGGAAAGGGTGTGATCTTGGAAAGTGAAATATTCTCTTAGTTCTTATTTGAACTATGTGTTTATGACAGATGTCAATTACAAATTGAGTTGGTTCTTACTGGTATATGTGGTTCTTTACAGTTAAGAAAAAAATGGTTAATCTGGCTATTCGAGTGATTTCGCTTTTGGCTTATGTGGCATTTATTTCTAAACTGCCTAGTTGGAATGTGAAAAGGTTTTCTTGGGGATCTTCGATTTTGGATTTGAGTGTTTTTGAGGGAAGTTGGAATTGCATTGTGAATCCTTTGTTTTCAGTTGAATCTGATTATTAGAGTTGATTAAAATAAGTTGTGTTGTGCGTCCCTGCTTAACGAAGACCCTCCAGGTTAGGATAAAGAGATCGACTGAAGATAGAACGAGCGTTCCATATGCTTGTGCACAAATTCTATGGCTTGGTACCAAAGGGAAGGATATCCCAAGGTACATTGGTTTGTTTCTGGAAGTTGTGGGAAGTTTGAAGTTGGCAAATCGCTAGGACCGTATTGAGTTCATGCGCGGAGTACGCATCGTCCTGTTTGTTCCAGTGCTGAGCGAGTACCAGAGAGGTCCTGTGCATTGTTAGAGAGGTCAGAACGAGTACTGAGGCACCAGTTGTTGGTTTGTGTCAAGGTGCCTTTGTCCCAATCGTCCGAGAGAGGCGACTTGGGAATTGGAGTCTCTCGCATGCACCAGGGATATCAGATATTATTCACAATAGGTACGTGGTAATGATAATAAGTTTTAGCTGTGATCATTCCTTTGGCGTAAACGTGGTTTGAATTCAGGGTCGAATTCCGTTTAAGGGGGGTAGAATGTAATACCCTAAAAGTATTCTGATATGGGGGAGGCCCGATCTTCTCAGTGAGGAACCGTGGATAGTTGATGCGAAGTAGACGATGTCGCTAGCTGAACACTCGCGCCAATGCACGAACCCTCAACTCTTCGGAATACGCCCAAAACACACCGGGTAGTTGTTCGTCGCGAGACCACGAACGATTTAACGCCAAGCCCCAATTCCCAATGGAACGACGGCTTGACCCTGGATTGCAGAACAAAACAATGGATCGCCTAATTCTCTCTCAAAGTCCTCGCATGAACTCTGGTGTCGAAAGAACAAGCAATAGCTATGTTTCAATCTTATGCATAAACTGGTCTAATGGATACAAAGGAGGGGTAAGGGTACTTAAGGCGCCCTCCACGACTCACGCACGGCCTAGGGCCGGCTACACACGCCGAATCAAACTCTAATTCGGCTAAGACCCAAAAACACACAAAAAGGAAAACCTAACTTAAATCCGTCACATTGTTTCGGTCATAGCGGCGCGACCATACGTCTTCTGAAGTTAGGGCCATACCCATTGTGTGGGCCTTGGAATAAGCTTTCAAACAAGTCCAAGAACACCCCAATCGGACTCCGTATGCAAAAGTTATGGCCTTTTTATTACAGCCCTGTTGGGCTGTCCCGAACCGAATCCGAATTGAATTATGAGTTGATTCCAAGATGAATTTAGGTTGGGCTTGTGGAGGATCCGAATTGGGCTTGAATTCTTGGGCCTTTCTCCTCTTGGTTGACCCACGTGAGCTTCTCCTCCATTGCTTTGGCTCCGGCCTCCTTCTCCTCCCTCTCGGTTCCAAAGGCTTCACAATGTTCAAACCTGAGAATGTACAAAATATTTGCATGAGGTAGTACCCAATTCTCATTAATGAAAATAGAAGATTCATTAAGAAACAAAAGCACCTGTTGATTTAGAAGTTTAGCTCTTGCTCTAGTTAGTGGACCAACATGCACTTCTGCACTTGTATTATTTGTAGCTTCACTTATGGTGTCCATCTCAGTACGTGCGTGACCACCAATAGGGAAAGATGTATCAGTGTTAGGGATGCCCTCATCATCCTCCCCCTCTTGAAAAGGCATCGTCCTCGATGCTGGATCGTCACCACCAAAGAAAGGTGATAAATCAGCGACATTGAACGTAGAGCTCACACCATAGTCATCGCCGGAAAGCTCTATCTTGTAGGCATTGTCGTTGATCTTCGCAAGCACCTTGAAAGGTCTATCACCTCGCGGTAGCAATTTGGACTTGCGACGTTCTAGAAAACGATCCTTGCGATAGTGTACCCAAACCAAATCACCTGGTTGAAAAATCATCTTCTTCCTCTTCTTGTTCGCCTTCTCAGCATAGGACTTGACCTTGCGCTCTATCTCTTCTTTTGTTTTTAGATGCAATTTCTTCACATATTCAGCTCGCTTGTACGCCTCCATATGAACACGGTGCTGACTTGGAAGTGGCAGCAAATCAAGCGGCGTAAAGGGTTTGAAGCCATACACCACCTCAAAAGGACACAACTGCGTAGTGGAGTGCACGGCCCGATTGTAAGCGAATTCCACGTGCGGCAAACAATCCTCCCACTCGCGCAGGTTCTTCTTGATCATAGTCCGGAGTAGCATCGAAAGTGTGCGGTTCACCACCTCCGTTTGACCATCAGTTTGGGGATGACAAGTTGTGCTGAATAACAACTTCGTCCCCAATTTACCCCAAAGCGTCTTCCAGAAGTAGCTCATGAACTTCACGTCGCGATCTGACACAATAGTGCGTGGCACGCCATGTAGCCTCACAATCTCCCTGAAAAACAAGTTAGCAATATGCGACACATCATCGCTCTTGTGGCACAGAATAAAGTGTGCCATCTTCGAAAAACGATCCACAACGACAAAAACAGAATCGCTCCCCCTCTTAGTCCTAGGCAGTCCTAAAACAAAATCCATACTAATATCCTCCTATGGTGCATTGGGAACAGGTAGAGGGGTATACAAACCGTGTGGATTCAACTTCGATTTCGCTTTATGGCAAGTAATGCATCGCTGCACATACCTCTCCACATCTCGCCTCATCTTAGGCCAATAAAAGTGATCGCTCAGCATAGACAACGTCTTCTCACATCCAAAATGTCCCATCAATCCACCTGCATGTGATTCCTGCAGTAATAACAAACGCATGGAGGATTCTGGAACGCATAATTTGTTAGTGCGAAACAAAAACCCATCATGGATTTGAAATTTATCCCAGCCTTTTCCCTCTTTGCAATGTGCGTAAGGAACGGAAAAATCATGGTCATGAGCATATAAATCACGCAAACTCTCTAAACCAGGAACTTGCACTCCTAATTGAGTTAAAAGCACACTTTTCCTAGAAAGAGCATCAGCTACCACATTTTCTTTTCCCTTCTTGTATTTCACAATGTAAGGAAACAACTCAATGAATTCGACCCATTTGGCATGTCTACGGTTCAGATTTGCTTGGCCTTTTAAATACTTCAATGCCTCATGATCAGAATGAATAATAAACTCTTTAGGCCATAAATAGTGTTGCCAAGTTTCTAACGCACGCACTAACGCATAAAGCTCTTTGTCATAGACCGGATAATTCAATTGAGCACCATTCAGTTTCTCACTAAAATAAGCTACCGGTCTACCCTCTTGCATTAAAACACCGCCAATACCCAATCCACTAGCATCACACTCAATTTCAAAAATTTTAGTGAAATCAGGTAAAACAAGCAACGGTGCTTCGGTCAAGCGTTTCTTAAGTTCAGCAAAAGCATTGTCTTGCGCTACCCCCCCACACAAATTCAACGCCCTTTTTAGTAAGTTCATTCAAAGGGCAGCGACGGTGCTAAAATCCTTCACAAAGCGCCGATAAAAACCAGCGAGACCATGAAAGCTTCTAATCTGACTTACGTTCACAGGAGTTGGCCAATTTTTAATCGCTTCAATTTTAGACTCATCTACTTCAACTCCCTGTGCTGAAACAACATAGCCCAAAAAGATGACACGATCTTTGCGAAAAGTGCACTTCTCTAAGTTCCCAAATAACCTAGCCTCACGCAAAACTTGCAGAACTTGTCTAAGATGGTCTATGTGTTCAGATTCATGCATCAAATCGAATATCATCAAAGTACACAACCACAAATTTACCAATCAAATGCCTTAAAACATGAATCATTAAGCGCATGAAAGTACTAGGTGCATTAGTTAAACCAAAAGGCATGACTAACCACTCATACAACCCAAATTTTGTTTTAAATGTTGTTTTCCACTCATCCCATTCATGCATCGTAATTTGATGGTAACCACTGCGCAAATCTATCTTAGAGAAAATAACAGCACCACTCAATTCGTCTAGCATATCATCTAAGCGAGGTATAGGATGACGATATCGAATTGTGATATTACTAATCGCTCGACAATCTACGCACATACGCCATGAACCATCTTTCTTAGGAACTAAAATAACAGGAACAACACAAGGGCTTAAGCTTTCACGTACATACCCTTTGGAGAGAAGCTCTTGTACTTGTTTCTGAATTTCCTTTGTTTCCTCGGGATTGGTGCGATACGGTGGTCGGTTCGGCAGCGACGCTCCTGGAATCAAGTCGATCTTATGTTCTATCCCACGGATTGGTGGTAGCCCAGCTGGTGCCTTGGCTGGAAAGATGTCGCTGAAGTCCTGCAAAACACAAGCAACACCACTAGGAAGAGAAGACAAGTCGTTAGTGTTGGAGATATGCCCTAGAGGCAATCATATTGATGATGATATTTCGTTGTATCCATGATTTAATAAATGTTCCTTGAATATTACCTTTGTGTTGATTAACAAGTATGTGACTTGTTTGTGAAACTCTTTACTTGTATGGTTATTCTAAAGTTGTCCCTAGTCGGAGTTCATGTGAGGACACACGTGAATGATGGATTAGCACATGTATCGGTTAATGACCATGTTTCACAGGTCATAGACATGGAGATGTCAAACCAATAATGTGGACACATATTTAGAACATGGGGTTGGACCGACCCAACATGAGATATAGTAATTATTCTTATGGTTCTCTCTACACAATGTGTACGCCTTGTCCTTAGACCTGAGATTGTCGCATGTACTTGAGATGTGAATCGACCTACTTAGGGGCTATCAAACGCTACTCCGTAACTGGGTAGTTATAAAGGTAGCTTTCGGGTTTGTCATGAAGCATGCTGCGAGGCATGGTCAGTCGAGATGGGATTTGCCCCTCTCTACCTGAGAGAGATATCTCTGGGCCCCTCGAGTGATCGGATCCAGAAATGCATGGCCATGCTACTTAAGGTTAAAAGTTAACCTAGTAAGGGATTCCGGATCACAGGATAGAGAAAGAGTGGTCAGCTTGGAGCTCGACCGAATATCGTGAGGCAAAGGGATTGGCATGTACATAACGTTGTGATGGTTCGTCCGATATGATCTTTACGTGCGTTTAGGAGTTGGCACGTCTTGCTAGAGGCCACTACCAACTATTGAACAAGTATGTGTACTTGCGTCATGTCTAAACATACGTGAACCATAGGGTCACACACTTAAGGGGCTCAAGCCTAATTCAGATTGGATCCGAATTAGACTGGGCATTGAGTCCTAATGGGCCTCTATTCGTAGAAGCCCATTATAAGGACGTCTATAAAAGGAGGGCAGGGGCGCACTGGTTGGAGGATGAGTTTTTTGTGACATCCTCAAACCCTGGCCGTCACCTCTCCCACGCCCTAGTCGCTAGCGCGGATCTAGTAGTCCGGCGTGCGTCGCTTCCTCCCGTACGTGTGGATACCTTTGAAGGCGCTGCATCTGTGGCGTTAGGACGAACCGCAAGAAAGGAGCTATACGTGGGACGCCACGACGAGGACGAGGAAGTAGTACGACTACTCTGCCCCGACGTACTGCATCAACTGAGTACGACTACACTGCCCCGACGTGCTGCATCAACTTCCGCACCTGCGCGTCTAGTGGTAAGACCGTGATCTACAACTACAGTGATCTTGGTTTACGGGTATAATTTTTTTTAATTTGCGCTAGTGTAGTCTACCCGTTGCCCTTCAGTTAGTCGAAAGCAAGGCGTCTTTGTACAACAGTACAAAGTGCACCAAATTGGCATCTTCGCTGAATTCTCTCATCTCTGATTTGGTGGCTAACATCACTAAATTCTTCTCTCGCTCTTTGGTAGTCTCAACGTGCATCTCAATTTTCTGCATTGAAGAATTCACAATCTGTTGCGGTGTAAGCGTCTTCAAGATGATATCCATATTGTTCCATCGAAATGTGTAGCGATTTGTACGCCCATCATGAACAGCAGAACGGTCATATTGCCATGGTCGTCCCAAGAGCAAGTGACACACCGTCATAGGCACTACATCACAGTCCACAGTGTCGGTGTACTTCGCAGTCCGACTGAGTGCATCCACAACGACATTGGCCTTGCCCGGATGATACTGGATGCCCATATCATAGTCCTTGATCAATTCCAACCATCTCCTTTGCCTGAGATTCAGATCTGGCTGAGTGAACAAGTACTTCAAGCTCTTGTGGTCAGAATACACCTCACAACAGTTATCAATCAGATAATACCGCCAAATCTTGATTGCATGAACCACAGCAGCTAACTCCAAGTCATGAGTAGGATAGTTGAGTTCATGAGGCCTCAACTGCCGCGATGCATAGGCCACTACCTTGCCCGCCTGCATAAGAACACAACTAAGACCCTGACGAGAAGCATCACAATAGATATCAAAACTCTTGTGAATATCAGGGAGAACAAGCACTGGGGCTGAAGTCAACCGCTTCTTGAGTTCCTGAAAACTCACATCACAAGCAGTAGACCACTCAAACTTCTTGTCTTTCTTGAGCAATTCGGTCATAGGCTTCGCAATCTTGGAGAAATTCTCGATAAAGCGGCGATAGTAGCCAGCCAGACCAAGAAAACTCCGCACATCGGTGACCGACTTGGGCTGACCCCAAGATAGTACATCACTGACCTTGCTAGGGTCCACAGCCACACCCCCTGCTGAAAGAACATGGCCTAAGAATGCCACTTCCTTCAACCAGAACTCACACTTGCTGAATTTGGCATACAATTGGTGCTCACGCAGCTTGCCCAACACAAGCTTAAGATGCTTAGCATGCTCTTCTTCATTCTTGAAGTAGATAAGGATATCGTCGATGAATACCACCACAAACCTATCCAAATACTCCATGAATACCGAGTTCATAAGGTTCATGAATAAAGCAGGAGCATTAGTTAAGCCGAAAGACATGACGGTGTACTCGTAAAGACCATAACGAGTAGCAAAGGACGTCTTAGGAATATCCTCGGTCCTGATCCTGACTTGATGATAGCCCAATCTCAAGTCAATCTTGGAGAACACCTGGACTCCGGAAAACTGATCAAAAAGGTCATCAATACGGGGCAAAGGATACTTGTTCTTTACCGTCACTTCATTAAGCGGACGGTAATCAACACACATGCGCAAGGTCTTGTCCTTCTTCTTCACAAAAATAACTGGACAACCCCAAGGAGATGAGCTAGGATGAATGAAACCCTTCTCTTGTAGCTCACCTAGTTGCTTCTTCAGCTCCTCCAACTCATTAGGAGGCATGCGATACGGCCTCTTTGAAATAGGGGCGGTACCGGGCAGCAACTCTATTACGAACTCCAGGTCTCGAACGGGAGGCATCCCAGGCAAATCTTCAGGAAAGACATCCGCGAAGTCACACACAGTGGGGACATCGCGAATCTCCAATGCCGGCTTTGCTTCAAGGGCAAAAAGATGGGGCTCTCGAATCGCGCGAAACCCAACCTGCTCACCGACGGTGGTGAGGTAGACAATCTTTCCGGCACAATCGATTTGCCCCAAGTGTTGGGACAACCAATCCATGCCAAGAATCACATACAGACGCGCCGAGTCGAGTAGGATAAGATTCGCCAAGAATCCCACTCCTTCGATGTGGATAGGAACGTCTCGACATACTTGGTCGACTCTCATTTCCGAACCCGAGAGCGAATAGCGATGGAACCCCAAAGGAACACAGTGGAGACCACTATCAACAAAGAAACGACCACGAAATAAAAGAATGCGAAGCTCGAGTCAAATAAAGCGTAGCGGGGCGTAAATTGATAAGAAGCGCACCCAACACCATGTCGGGCGCCATCGTGCCTCTTCACCGAGATATGGTTGACTCGCCGCTCCCCAAGCCCGGGTCTTCGGTCGTGGGTGACCACTCCCTTGCCCGCGTCCTCCATTAGGACGAGGGGCTGCTCCAGTCTTCTTAGGACAACTACTCGCGTAGTGGCCCTTGTTGTGGCAGTAGAAGCAGGTGACGTCGACCGCGGGGTTGCGGTGAGCAACCTGCTGTGGGATCGCAGGCGCACGTGACTGAGTCACGGCCTGCGGAGGACATGGAGCTGGTGCCAAAGGCCTCGGCGGTGGTGAAGCCAAAGAACGGGCCACCGAGGTGCCCAACTCGGGACGAACGAGGCCGGCTGCATGCATGCACCGGGCCTCCCACTTGCGCTTGCGGGACTCGCTTGGCGCTCGCCTTATGCTCGCGGCGATGGCCTTGTCCACCAAGGTCCGAAGTCGGGAAGTCCACAATAGAGAGCTTGCCTGCGGCTCCTCGACAAGCCCTCCACGAACTTCTCTCGCTTGGCCTCATCGGTGGCCACCTCGGCAGAGCGCACTCGCGAGATGGTTGAACTCGTGGAGGTACTCGATCCGCATTTGTGCCCCTGCTTGAGCGCAAGGAACTTCTTCTTCTTGACTTCATCAGCCGGCGGGGACATGGGCCCGACGGAAAGCTGACCGGAACTCCTCCCACGAGACCACGTGTCCCGCGGGCTGCATGGTGAGGAAATTCTCCCACCATGAGAGTGTCGCACCCTCCAGCTGATGGGATGCGAAAAGTGCCCGCTCCGCTCTCGGCATCGAGCAACGTTGAGCTTCGCTCAACTAGACGCAGCCGATCATCTCGCGCCCAAGGGATCCTGACCGGAGAAGGTGGGAGGCTGCGTGCGAAGGAACTCCGCAAGGCCCCCACGAGACTGGTGACCACCTCCAGATCCAGAGGCACCAGAGGGAGTGGAGGTATTCCTTGCGATAACCTCCAACACCCGGCGGTCCTCCGAACGATTGCGTTCGATCTGCATGAGGACTTCCGCCATGGTCGGAGGAGGGGGAAGCTCCTCATCGGGACTGCCCGGCTGGTTCCGACCACTACGTGTCCCTCCTGCCATCCTATTTCACTAAGACAAGTTAGCTACAAGCCCGAGATCAAAAGCCAAAGAAATCCAAACTCAATTAACAGGGCTCAAGAATAACCACCAAAGAGCACAAGACCATAAGTCACCAAACCAACTTCCCGAAACGACTAACCCGTATGGAAGGACAAGTAATCGTTTGAGAAGACCCAAAATTTCAGAACTAGATTCTAGCTCAAAACAACCCAAAATCAAGGTGTAACCATCTAATAGAGTATAGGCATTTAGCTAATTTTATATCACTTCTTACCCTTTTATTCCCACAAGTTTTAATTGAATTTACCTCTCATTTCCTACCTCCTATACTAATTACTAGCTGGCTGTCCAAATTTCCTTTCTCCAAACTCTCATGGTTCTCCCAAAACCAACTTAACCGATAAATAGCTAGCTTTTGAAAGGAAGAGGGGAACATCTTTTCCAAAACTTGATCAAGAGTAAGGTGAGGTGAGCAAGCTAAGACAGGTAAGGAGTAAAATCAGAGAACTTACTTAAGTTTTGTAAACCTTTTGAAAGTAAGTTTTCAAAATATCCTAGAGGCGACCAAGCTAGGGTTTCTACGGTCAAGATGGCTCGATACCAACTTTGTGAGGACGGAATATTTAACTAGTAACACTTAACCTCCAAATGGTTCTAGCATTACTAATTAAACATTCTAAGCCTCGATGGACATATGCTTCCTGCACTGCAGCATATGCACATCATCACAAAATTACACATCATTTCCATACACCATACAACACTAAGTTCAATAACGACATACATAAAGTAAAGTTATTACAAAAGAGCCGACTGCCAAATAGAACAATATACAAGAAAGACAGCGGAAGCAAAAGGTGCCATAAGATGGCTAGAACAAAAGTCGACCGGTTAGCCAACATAACCCACAAGGCAACCGACCGGGCCGCCAAGCTAGTCGCCCTGCAATCTACCACAACAAAGCTCACAAAAGTGAGGCCCCTCGAGCTCACCTTCTTCCTCTGCAACAAATACATTTAAGCAAGATAACTGAGTAAACAAAGGTACTCGCAAGATTGACGTGTGGAATAGCAGACCTATTCATAAACTACATGCAAGCTTATTTAGGTGGAGGTTGTATGTCTGTAACACCCTGGCTATTCGGAAGCCAAGATGTCACCTAAAACATCTAACATACATCCATAATGCGGAAGAATGGGAAATAAGTATATCAACTAATGGCAGCACTAGAATAAACAGGACAAGGTGAAGGTATCCTTCCTTCACCATCTAATCTATTTATTTCAGTTCATTGATAATGAGAGTTCACATGCAGTAATAATTCAACATCAATGTGGAGAAGGTATCCTTCCTTCACCAATTATAAATTTATTATTACAGTTCTTCATTTACGAATGTAAGATAGAAGTAAATTTAATCTTGAACATGGATTGGATGATGTGAACAAGTAGTGCGTGTCTACTCCCTCCCAAGTGAGCCAACATCAGGGGTTACCTAAAATAAACAAACAACGCAAGAGTGAGTCCACGACTCAGCAAGTACAGTAAAAGGGACATAACACACATATGAACAAGTCATCATCATAAGAGAATATGAGCATACATCGAATGAAAACTTAGGAATGCATGACATGAATGAATGTACTCAAGGATGGACTGCACACATGCTTATACCGGTATAGCTAGTGACACACCCGTCGGTGTTCACTCAAGCCCGCACCTTAACAAAAGTGCGGGGATCCAAGTCCTATATGAAGAACGTTTCATATAGGTGTCCAAAGTTGCCCATACTGGAATTTATGGGACTTACGTGCCCATGCTGGAATTTATGGGTCTTTCAATCCACTCCCGTGGACGGGACATGACAATGTCCAAACCTGCCCACATTGGAATGGTGGGACTTACAATCCACTCCCGTGGACATAACATGAATAAAAGGATGCACGATATGAACATGAACAATGCTAATATCATCTCTCAACAATATAATCCACATATTGAAAGAACATAACCAGATCAGCATTTGGGTATCACAAGATGTCACATCACATTCATATAAACATTCACAATCACAAAGACTTAAAATCAACAAAGTACTTGCCTTCCGCGTTGCGACGCGTTAGCAGGCAACGATGGCGCTCCCAAACCCGTAGACTCGCGGCCTAAACAATTAAATAACCGAAATAAGAACAACATAGAGCCCATCATGAAATAATATTCTACACTACCCTCTTGCACACTCAAAACATAGTCATAACCCGAATCTGAAATTCCAGCAGCAACATGGAATCCCATCAGGACAGCAGCACGGTAAAGACCAAAACTAATGATCTGGGACTCCAAAAGAGATGAGCCCAGATCCTACACGAGCTTAACAAAAATATCTACAACTTTGTAGTTGACGAGATAACCCAATTCGGCCAAACTAAATTGCTAACTGTCAAACGAAACAGCAGAACAGAATCTGACTGAGCAATTAGAACAGCCGAACTAAAACATCCATAACTTTTAAACTACAACTCCGAATTAAGTGTTCTTTAACAATATGAAAAGGTTATGAAAATACCTACAATAACCTAGTTGGAACGACATTCATATTTTGCCTTTAACAAAAAGTGGCACACGGGTCAAAACTAAAGATAGAAACTGACATACAATCTGGACAGACTGACCTACAATCTGGACAGTCACAATGAAAAGTGCATAACTTTTGATCTATAAATTCAAATGAGGTGTTCTTTACCAATCCTGAAAGCTAGTGATATCACCTTCAAAATTTGTTATGGGCAAGACCTCTGAATCACCCTCTAACTAGGCCATAAATCAACCTATACAGAGACTGCTAATTCTCGTCAGGATTCTGGACAGCAGATAGTAAATCTATCATAACTTTTGACTCGAAAGTCGGAATGAGGTGATCTTGGCGGCCAACGAAAGCTAAGAACAAGACCTACAAAACTCCAGGAGATGATCATCTCATATTCGGCTTCTAAAACCACGAAACAGACCCCGCAACATTCTGGACAGAATTGAATCTAGTAAAAAAACAGACTTGATCCAAACAACTAATCATATTTGCATCTAACAAACATCAAACCGTGAAGCTAGCTCTTTGTTACCCTTGTAGATCCACGGGAAGATGAAGAACAGCCCGCCATCACAAACTCTCTCAATCTCCTCCTTTCTCCCCTCTTTTCCCCTCTTCTTCCTTGTACGTTGCAACCCGGGCTCATCCTCCTTGTTGTTTCGGGTGGCAGCAGCAAGGGAGGAGAAGATGGCTGCCCAGCGGAGGAGGGGGTGGAGGTGGAGGCGCAAGGGGAGGGGATGGGGGTGGAGGCGCATGGGGAAGGGGGATGCTTGTGGCGGCCACTAGGGGAGAAGGGAAGGGATGGGGCTGCCCTAGGTTAGGGGAGGTGGGGCGCATGGGCTTGGGCCAGTGCGCCTCCCCTCTTGGGCCACTCATGACCGCCACCAGTGGATTAGCCTGGCCCGAAACCCTAGGTTCTGAATTTTTCTCCCGAAAATCTTGAATTTTCCATTAATTCTCTCTCCCGAATAACTATCTCTCTAAAAGATAATCGGGGTATTACAATGTCTCAATTTGCATAAAGCCAACTTTATTTGCAATAAAGTAATACATTTAAAAGCAAGTTTGCAAAACTATTTTGTTGTCAACATAAAAGCGTAATAAAGATACATACAAGTAACCACCTGGAAGTGACTATCCCAATAGCCACCACAACATAGCACGAATCCCCGATTCGTACCACCCATCAAGTTTTAGTTTAAAAGGTTGTAGTCTAACTCTTGAAAGACCTTGCCAAGCGTGTCCATAACCTAGGACGAGGCTATTCGAATAGTTTTAACCCTGCAGGGGTGTACCAATGTACCCACACTTCAGACTGCCTTTAAGCCACAAGCACACTTCCGAAGGTATGCCGGCACGGCTAAGTCCTACGAGATATTTTCCAATATTGTGCACTGACTACGAGCCGCTCGTATGGATAGAAACCCATACGCTTACATTGCAAGCCGAAAGACAACAAATCCCATCACGGGTGAAGTCTTTCGGACACTACAATGCTCCCAACACCATCCCTCCTGCGACTCCCTGCGACCCGGAGCCAATACACGCCAATGTACTAAGTCAAGAGAGGTCCCATACCCTCTAGTGTGGTTAGCACGCTAAAATGCTTGGTTTAGTGTAAGAAGATGTTCGGTCCTTGTTGACCCGGGCACCATTCCAGTCACACCCAGAAGCACACCAACATACCATTGTGCCCAAGTCTAAATCATTTTATTTTCAGTTTTTAGTTCTCATAAGTAGACATGGCACAAGGCTGAAATCATAATCATAATAAGTTTTATGTGATCAAGGTTATCGACAAGTCGATAACCGCCCATTTCTACCGGAAACTAAGCATGGCTAAGCAATTAATTCGCAAACTACTAAGTGACAAGAGCTCATCCACGAACTCTAATTCACAGCAATAACCTAGGCTCGCGGTAGTAGAGGATAATCATTTGCCTAAGGAAATGCATCTACTAGGTCAACTAGCAACAATAGTTTAACACAAACTAGCAATGCATACATAGAATTTGCAAACAACATTCTTCGGAACTGCTTGCCTTGCTGGATTTGTTCTTGCTGCAGAGGGGAGTGCTCAGGTTCAATAAATTCTTCGGAACCTAACGCGAAAAGGCGATAAAAACCGATAAGAACGAAGAACACCAAAAGGAACTCAACAGCAAAGCACATCCAAATCCAATGAAATTTCTACAGCAGCTAGAGGTTGATTTTAGACAATTTTAGAAATAAGAATCACTTCATTTGGACTTAGCATGAAAAAGTTATGCCCTAAACAATTTTGCTCAGCCTGATAAATCCAGTTTAATTCCCATCTGTTACTTACTGTTCATGGAGAAAATTTCCAGAATGATCTAAGGTCTGAAATTTTTATGGTAGGTAGATAATAGTATCCCAACAACAGCAAAACTGAGTTTGCACAATTTGGAGTTCTAATGAATTAGTTATGATTTTTCTAAGCTCTAAATCTAGCATATATCATTTTTCAGGAACATGAATAAAGACAAAGCCTAGTTCATCATAAGGCATGTCTATAGACAAATTTTACCAGGTTGAGTTTGCTCAGTTTGCAATTACAGAGAGAAAGTTATGTATTTTACAAATTTTCAATGAATTTCTACACATCATTTTTCACTAAACAAGGTCATGCCGTTTAAATCATTTTTGCTACATAACAGTGCCTAAATCCATTTTCAGATTAAAGTTCATACTATAACAAGGCTACAACAACTGGAATCACTCAAAAAGGAGTTAAAATGACAAAGTTATGCACTTTTGAAATTGAAACAATAAAAGACTTAGAAAATTTGAGCTCTCGGAAGGTCCAAATGAACTGGAATACAAAGGAGAGGTCGTGGGCCATTGATCTTGCATCGCGGGGCCACAGACCTCGAAGCACAGCGCACGGGAAGACCTCCTCCCGCATTGGGGAGGTTTGGACCGTTGAGATCTGATCCAACGGCCACGACCAGTGCATGCACAGCGCACGCAAAGGAGGTCCTCGCGCCTAACAGAGGTCGTGACCGTCAGATCGAGATCTGGCGGTCCCGAGCACTAGGGGAGGTCCTAAGGGTGAACCTACGGAGGGAGGTCTGGACGGCTAAGATCTCACGGAGGAGGTCTTCAACGGTCTAGATCTCCAGAGGGAGGTCTTTAACGGACACGATCAGGTGAGGGAGGTCCTGGGCGATCAAGATCAAACGAGGGAGGTCCTGATCGGCTGGGATTCAACCGAGGAGGTCTTGGACGGCCAAGATCTACCCGGGGAGGTCCTAAGTGACAGGGTTTTTAACGGGAGGAGATCTGGACGGCTCAGATAAGGCCTAGGGAAGTCCTGAACGGTCCAGATCGCCACGGAGGGAGGTCCTGAGACTAAGGATTTGCAAAGGAGATCTAACGCTCAGATCTATCTCCGGGGAGGTCGTGAATTACTAGGATTGAGCCTAAGAGGTCCTGAGCGGGGTTTTCTTTGTAAAAGGCCAGGAGTGGCTTTTTACAAAGAGGACCCCGAGGGTGGTCTTTGCAAAATGACCGAGGGGAGGTCTTTTTGCAAAGAGGACCTCGGTGGAGGTCCAGGGGGTGGTTTTGGCAAAATGACCCAGAGGAGGTCCTTTTGCGCAGGAGTGGTCCTAGCGGCTAGGATTGAACTGGGGTGGTCCTAGACGGTTAGGATCAACCCTAGGGGAGGTCCTGGCACTAAGAGTTTTCGCGGACCAGGATCTAACGGCTAAGAGCTAATCCTAGGAGGTCTTTAAAGGCCGAGATAGAACTAGAGAGGTCCTATGACTTAGAAATTTACGCGGAAACCCATCTACGGTACAGATCTAACCGAGGTTGGTCTTGACGGCTGAGATCAAACGAGGGGGAGGTCCAGAGGCTTAAGTTTTTCGGAAAGGAGCCAAAGGCTCGGATCTAAACTTGGGGAGGTCGTGGACGACCACGATGAACCCGAGGAGGTCCAAGGTGCTTCTAACGGTGCGGGTCCTTAGGACAACGACTAAATGGTGGCGGCTAAGGACAACTTAAATGCTGCTGATGATTGGCAATAAAGGAACCTAGAAGGGACTTTAAAGACCTCTGGATTTTAATTCTAAGCCCAAGGACCACACGTCGGTGACACACGGCACGGATCAAGACATGATTAATGCGCCAATGATTAGCAATGATTGGGCATTAAAGATGTCCTAAGAAAATGACAAAAACGGGAGTTTGCACCGGCAAAAATCCCGAGCGCGTTTAATGGCTTGCCGCCGGCGACAGGGACCACGCCGGCGCCAACTAAATACTGGAATGGAAACGCAATATCATCACGGAGCTAAAGGTGGCAAATTCGTCGGCGGCGACGGCCTTGAACACCGGCGAGCCGGAGATAGGCTAGGGAGGCTTACTACGAAACTACACGAGCTCTAGAAAATAACAGCAAGGCTAAGGGATGGGCACCTGAGGGCAGAGAGGGGACCAGGGAGGTCGGAGGAACTTGGAGAAGGTCGACGAAGTCCGGCGGTGACGTGTTTGCCGGGGATGGAGAAGAAGATGATCTCGACCCCGAAAAGCAGCTCCCCAAATTGTCAACCTCTGTGAAGGTTAAACACAACAAGTTAGGGAGGCTTGAGGAGACCAAGATGACAAAGTGACAGCCAAAATAGCAATATTGAACCCCTGGAGCTCGAAGGTGGTCTTGGGGAGCTCCAAAAGTGACAATGGAGGTTTCGGGGTGGTGCTCTTGGGTGCTTGAGCTTGGGGCTCACGCTCACAATCGAGGGAGTCCAAGCACAACTAAGAGCAGAGAAAGAAGAGGAGAAACGAAGGTCTCAGGCTATTCATAGCCTGGGAGCTTGGTAATGGTGTGGACAAGACCCACTGTGAACAAAGTCCATGCTCCTGCCATGGACTTGCTAGATTTGACAAGGGCAGGTAGGTAGGGGATGACTTCTCTTAGGGCTAGGCTCTGACACATTAAATGCATGTCAGAAAGAGACGTTAGGAAGGACCAAAAGTGACAGGCCACTGCTCCCAACTGCTCTGACCCTGACACACGCACGGGTGCGGGAAAACCATGATGACCAGGGCTCGAGGAGGTCTTGGGGGAAGAAGAACAGGGCTTAGGGAGGTCGTGGACGATCCCGATTTGCATGGGGTGGTCCTGGACGTCCCAGATCACTCGAGGTGGGGAGGTCTGAGCGCGCGGGGAGGTCCAGGGGAGGTCGTGACCGCTGGATGGAGATCCAAGGACCTGGACCACCCTGAGGCGCTGAGATCAGAGGGGAGGTTTGGGCGGCTGGATGGAGATCCAACGGCCCACAAGGAACGAGCCCGAGGAGGTTGAGTGGACTGGGTCCAACCGCGTCGGTTGAGTTAGGCTCGGGCTCGAGCCCGAGTCTGACTCAAGCCAGATTCAATTTTTCTGGTTTTTGAGAAGGGCTGACATTTGGAGAATTGTTTGAGGTAGCAAACGAACTCCAAAAATTATGAAATTTTTACAGGAGCTTGCTAGCTGAGGAATTGACCTTGAATAAAATTTTCAGAGGTTTTGGTGTTGTGGATTTTCCTCCAAAAATTTACCAAGGTACTGGTCCAAGGTTTGACCAGATTTTGAATTGGGTTGACTTTCCTCCAACAGCATTCAAACAATTTCTAAAAATTGTGGAATTTTTCAGAGGAGTCACATACCAACCCAAAAATTTAGGAGAAATGTTTCCAGGAGATTATCACAAGGTGGAACAAGAATGTTTTTGAAGGATCAAGATTTGGATCAAAGACTTGTGACATTGTATTTCCATAACTTCTTGTACAATAGCTGTTCAGTACAAACAGGAAATACAAGATGTAAGAAAAAGTTTTAATTTCTACTCATTTTATTACATTTGAAACACAAGCCTAAAATTGGGATGTTACATGGCCAAATTGTGACAACTCCCACCATCAACAATCACTTTGCACACCTTACCCTTATCAAGTTTTGCCCAAGTCTGAAATAAATTTGCACCACTGCTCGAGTGACGGTGATGGCATCACACTAAGCACCTTGGGTGTGCAAACAATAGAATACTGCTCAGTGTTAGGGAACTCAGGATCGCACTCGCATTGCTCTATGTCATCGGTGTGCAAGGTCGGTGTGCATCAAAGCGACTCATCATCACTAGTCAAACATAACCGCCATCTTCGTGATAAGCATAGTTCGACATTTGGGCGCCCTTCAAAATGGCCAACACCCTTGCACTTGTGGCAAATGATGTCACGTGAACGCCCCGTTGACCCCATAGACGAGGTCGCACTAGCAGCGGCGCCGCAGTCGACGCATCGATGATGGTGTACTCTCCTTCTTACTTGCGGAACTACGCATTGCCGAATTGCTTCCACGAGGAGTGCTCTGTTTGGTGGCTATTGTTATATGGCTGTCCCGATCGGTCAAGAACGTGAACGAGCAAATAATCGTGCGTCTTCAATCACTTGTCGCCGGCCGCGTGCTTGGTGCAACAACTCAATCAATCATTATAGGGATGGTGATTGACAATGCGCTGATAAAGATGATTCATGCCGCTAGAAATCTCGCCATGGTCCGTTTCTTCATTCTCGCGACATCCGCATGTATCATGATAGTCTCCATGTCCTTATGATATTCATCAATTGATCTCATACCTTGTCGCATCCTCGTCAACTTCTCAAATAGTGAACGCTTGTAGTGGCGAGGTACAAAGCGTGCCCGCAAATGCCGCTTCATCCGCTCCCGTGTGATAATCGGCAACTCATGACGCCCATGCGCTACGGATGAACCGCTCCCACCAATGTGTGGCATAATCATCCAAGCCATTGGACGCAAGCAACAGCTTCTTCTCATTGGAATAGTTGTTCATCCAAACAACTTATCAACTTTCAGCTCCCAAGTGAGGTATTGTTCGACATCCGTATCATATCAAAATATAGGAGAGTAAATTTGGGCTTAGCGACAAAATCCTCGGCGCCGCCGTGTCGAGGACGCCGCACGTTGTTGCGGTGGTGGCGCTGCCGCCATCGCCATCGACGGGAAATCGTCATCCCATTGCTTGACCTCATCAACCCGGCTACGAGGTGCACGATGCACACCTCCTCCGTGGACACCCTGGCTGCCGTTGCCTCGGCCACGCCCATGTGCTTGAGGGCGTGCTGCGGCTGCCATCCCGACGTTTGGCGGCACCGCCATGCGCCGCGCCTGCCGCTGGTGTCGCTCCTCATCCACACGAATAGCACGCTCTTCCTCGGTCTCATTGTGCAAAACGGCCGGGGGGCCGTGCACACTTGTGTCATCAGCTTGCGCAGCCCCACGCAGATTGTGTTGTGCGAACATGGCGCATAGCTCCAGGAAGTTATTGTTGATGGCCGTACGTAATTGTGTGACCTCCTCCCCGAGAGTGTTCAGTCCAGTCTGAACTTCCCCGAGCTCATCGCGCATGCCATTGTCACCATCATGAAGTTGTTTTGTAGCATCTCGCGCAACCGAGTGTACTCGCCCACGAACCGCGCCCGGATTAGGTGGATCCTCCTCGTGACGTGACATGGCAACAACTCACAAACAAGAAACGAGGTTATATCTGGGTTAGTAAAACAAAAGCTCTCTCTACTACGCTCGCAACTCACTGTCTTGAAAACAAGGCAAGCTTACTGCTCCAAAGTGAATCAAGGACGGTAAATCGGCGGCCAGACAAATAACGACCTTAACCCGAATGTATGAGCGTAACTAAGAGCAAGGAGTACACAAACGGGTGTAGGTGGAGCTTGGACAGGTATGTGTATATCCTATGCAATCTGATATTCAAGGTATTGTAAAGCTAAGTAATGATCCAAGCTAGAGTATTTTGCCTATGTGCAGATCCAAAAGGTTTAAGCGAAAGTGTATGAACGCACACGCATAGATAAATGAGACTTAATGCAAACAAAGGAATGAGCTCAAACGGAAACAGAGATAAAACAAGCTCGTTTTGCACCAAGTACAAGGATAGACGCTAGCCAATTGCAACAAAATATACTAGGGCACAAGATTGCTCAAAGAAAATTGAAAAACACAAATCAAACTATGACCCGCATCAGAGCAGCCCAAATTAGGCGCGGATCAACTCGGAAAAGGATGTCGTCTTCACGGGAAACCTTAGAATCACTTGTAGAGGGTCTGTGTCAATTTTGAGCGAATTCAGAGAAACTTGAATTTTTCTCGGTTTGCGGGCCCATTTTGAGGCCCTAAACGACCTTTTTTGGGGTCGAAGATGCTGCGCGTGTGCCCGATGGCTTACGCGGATCTAAAATCCCCAGATTTCCCAGACTTATTTTCCCGTTTCCTTTCCAACGAATCAAGAAACGCTCCAATCGGAGGTCGTATGCAAAAGTTAGCTTTTTAAATTATTTTTTTTATGCCGTGGCTCTTTCTATATGCGGCTGCCTTTTGCTCTTCTGTTCTCTCTTCTTTCAAAGGTCGAATGTATTTTGTGTTACTCTCGTGTTTGCGTAATGTCCACAATTCAGCAAAGTGTAAACAAAGTTCAATGAGCAGCCCAAAGCAATATCAATAGCTAGTCTCAAGATGAAAGGATATATAAAAGATACCAAATGTGGTTCAGCCGGTGATGATGTCGTGGCCGAAACACAAGATGGAGCAATTGGACTCGGATTGTGTTTGAGCTAGAGGTTGATACGGACGCTAGTCCCACCAAGGAGTTCGGATAAGGAAACAACACCGTTTCGGATTACAGTTTTTGGGTGCTAATTGAGGGAGTTCAATCAGCAATTTGCGACAATGATTAAGCTACGCAATGGAAACACAAGGATCAGCACTAAAACAAAACTCTAATGGATGAAAACTTAACTAAACGCACAAGAAATAACAGATTAAACTACGGTTTGGTATTGCAATTTTCGGTTTATTGGACGATAGGAAAGAAAACGAATCTAACTACGGGTAAAAAAGTTCTCACCGAGTAAACCTAGAATCTGATACCACATGATACGGGGGAGGCCCTATCTTCTCAGTGAGGAACCGTGGATAGCTGATGCAAAGTAGACGATGTCGCTAGCTGAACACTCGCGCCAATGCACGAACCCTCAACTCTTCGGAATATGCCCAAAACACACTGGGTAGTTGTTCGTCGCGAGACCATGAACGACGAACGCCAAGTCCCCAATTCCCAATGGAACGATGGCTTGACCCTAGATTGTAGAACAAAACAATGGATCGCCTAATTCTCTCTCGAAGTCCTCGCATGAACTCTGGTGTCGAAAGAACAAGCAATAGCTATGTTTCAATCTTATGCATAAACTGGTCTAATGGATACAAAGGAGGGTCAAGGGTACTTAAGGCGCCCTCCACGACTCACGCACGGCCTAGGGCCGGCTACACACGCCGAATCAAACTCTAATTCGGCTAAGACCCAAAAAACACACAAAAAGGAAAACCTAACTTAAATCCATCACATTGTTTTGGTCATAGCGGCACGACCATACGTCTTCTGAAGTTGGGGCCATATCCATTGTGTGGGCCTTGGAATAAGCTTTCAAACAAGTCCAAGAACACCCCAATCGGACTCCGTATGCAAAAGTTATGGCCTTTTTATTACAGCCCTGTTGGGCTGTCCCGAACCGAATCCGAATTGAATTCTGAGTTGATTCCGAGATGAATTTCGGTTGGGCTTGTGGAGGATCCGAATTGGGCTTGAATTCTTAGTCCTTTCTCCTCTTGGTTGACCCACGTGAGCTTCTCCTCCATTGCTTTGGCTCCGGCCTCCCTCTCCTCCCTCTCGGTTCCAAAGGCTTCACAATGTTCAAACCTGAGAATGTACAAAACATTTGCATGAGGTAGTACCCAATTCTCATTAATGAAAATAGAAGATTCATTAAGAAACAAAAGCACCTGTTGATTTAGAAGTTTAGCTCTTGCTCTAGTCAGTGGACCAACATGCACTTCTGCACTTGTATTATTTGTAGCTTCACTTATGGCGTCCATCTCAGTATGTGCGTGACCACCAATAGGGAAAGATGTATCAGTGTTAGGGATGCCCTCATCATATTCGAAACGATTTAACCGGGTGTAACATCCCAATTTTCTGAGTTAAAAATCTTTTAATAGTTAGTAGGGAGAAAATTCACCATTTGGATTTATTTGAATTTAATTCAAAAGCTTAATATTGAACTTTGCAATAAAAAATATTTAATGTGAATAATCCCAACATGAACCATAGCCAAAACTATTTTATTTGGGTTCTATGTGCTCAGTTATATTTCCTAGATTTTCTGGAATTTTTCTTAGTTCATTTGCTATTTTCTATTGCTTATTTGAATTTCTTGTATTTTGTAAAAAGGAAAAGCTATTTAAAATATCAGAAAACTCCTCGGGCCGAATTCCTTTCCTCCGGCCCATCTCTTCGCTGTTCCGGCCCGTCTCCTTGCGAAGCCCAGCCCCGCGCGCGCGCCGCTCGCACCCGCTGACGTGTGGGCCCCACACGTCTGGTCTTCGTCCCCGCGTCGCCTTCGTCTCCGCGCGAGCCAGCGCCCGAATCCGCCATGGCTGGAACTCGAAGCCCTGTCCGACAACGCGAGGTTTCCAACAGAACCACTTCTAGAAAACGCGTAGAATCTTATCCCCAACATCCCCACATCTTTTCGGATTAAAACCATACCCCGATTCCGTTTCTATCTCTGTTTTCCTCACGAGTTCATCTCGGACTCTTCTAGGGTTTTGCCTCCGCACGCCGCCCTAGCCCCTCTTGGCCCCTATAAAAGGCACCCCCGGGATCGCATTGACGTCCGCACAAGAACCCCTCAACCTATTGCGCCGCTTGAGCCCTAGCGCCGCCGCAACTCGAGCTTTAGGGTTTTGTCGCCGCCGGCATTTTTTCTTCGAATTGCGCCGCCGCCGGTGACACCCTGCCCTCGTGGAGTGCACCGCTGTCATCACCGTCACCCGGGCTACCTCCAGAGACCACCCACGCCACCTATACCTCACCGGAGGCTCGGTCCGACAACAGCCGAGAAGCTCCGCCGCTCAACCCTCGCCGCCGGTCGTCTCCGTCGACCTTAACCACCCGGAGTTAGCTCAATAGGTTCGCAATAACCTCAGCTACACACCGGTACCACTCACCGTCGGCGAGGCCCCGTCGTTCGCCGTTGTCGTCGGTTCCCGAGCTCCTCCGTCGCCGAGCTGACATGGCCGTCCACGCCAGCAGCCACCTCAGTGGCCGCGCCTGCATGTCAGCCCGCGTGGTGCCGCGCCAGCTTCCTCGTCAGCGCCGCGTGGCAGTCCACCCCGCCCCAAAACCCGAGGCTCGGTAGACCTAGTCTATCGTGAGCCGTGTCACTGACATTTGGATCCCACATGTTAGTAAATTCTTTTTATTTCTTTTATTTCCGAAATTCCTTGCTGACGTCAGCATTGCGCAATAATCTGATTTTTCTTTAGAGAAATAATTCGGAAATTCCAAAAAATCCAAATTAGGGTTTCTTTTAAATTTAAAACTTCCAGAGGCCATAACTTTTGCATCCGAACTCCGATTGAGCCCATTCAAATTCCAAAATTTATCTAAATTCGAGTTCTATTTATCTGAGATTTTTATTTAATTTTTCGAGCTTGTTTTGCCTCTGTTATGTATTTGTTTTGGTTATTTGTGTCGCGTTTGTGAGTAGACGTCGATTCGTCGGGGAACTTTGGAGAAGAAGGAGCACCCCAAGATCAAGACCAGTACATAGACCTTTTCCAAGGCATGTCATACCTTTGATCATCTTGAACCCAGTTTTCAAATTACTTTGTGTTAAAGTATTGCATTTTATGTAATTATGTATTTAAATGCTTTGGGTATAGTTATTATCCAATTTGTTATCACCCCTTGACTTTGTATGCCATAATTCCTTGTCACCCTAGATTGGTTTATTAGTTGGTATTATTGTAGTACCAATGTGGGTTGGTTGGATGCGAGTACAATTGCTTAGCTATGCTACGAGTCTCACATCTCATGTAAGTTGCAAATATTAAATGTGACTAAGTGACTATAGAACTTTGTATAAAACTGTGTGCTGTATGTTATTACTTCGTGATAGCATGTGTTGCACTAAAACCAACTGGGTGGGAAAGGATTTTGACCGAGGCAAGTGGTGGAAGCTGTGTGATATGGTGGAAGCTTTGTGCATGGGTTTGATAATCTTTGTGATCTAGTTAGAAAAGGAAAGTCTTGCCTCGGTCAATTAAGGACTTAACTTTGTGCGCCATTGAACTGAGCCTTACTGTACGACCACATGCCTGGTATGGGACGGGCCTAACTTAGTAAGTTATGGATTCTCGGCATTGATGTTCAGGTGGATAGGTTAGGCTGTGTGACAGGGTGGAGGTGTTACTACTTGGTAGTTGCATCACGGGACGGTTCGCCGCATCCCTGTCCAGCGGTGTGTGTTATACTAATTCTATGTGAGCTGGTATAGCGGGAAAGCACATCGGGAATGTCAATGTTTGAGATGAAGTTTCTGAACTGTTTTGTTACGACCAGTGCTTGCTACACTAGTTGTATCTTGTGGGTAAAGTGTACAACCTCTGCAGAGTGTTAAACAATCTATTCGAATAGCCGCGTCCGAGGTCATGGACATGCTCGGGGATTTCACACGAGGGGTAGTTTTCATAAAATGTTGGGATGGGAGCTGTGTGACCTCAATCATATGGCTATGTGAAATAATCTGTTTAGTTATGTGTCTTTGTGGAAACAACTGTTAAATTAATATTGTCTAATTGTTTTGAATTATGCTTTCAATCTATTATTCGTATTCAATTGCAAAAGTTGCTTTTATGCAAAAGAACCACAGAAGCCTTTTCTTTGAAATAAGCCTGCATCTATAAATTGCATTCTGTGGTATGATTTGCGAGTACAGTTGTGTACTCACGCTTGTTGTAAAACTTGCGCCCAAACCTACAGAAGAGGAGGAGTCTACGCCTGCTTTCGAGGAGGAGTTCGCCGAAGGTTGCTGATCGTTATGGTCTGGATCCCAGTCGGTTGCCTGTGGTGAATTGTTGCGATCTACGCTGGAGTTATTTCCGTTCCGCTGCTGCTTTATTCTCTGTTAGCCCTGCGTGGCTTAATAAGTGTAAACTCGACCATCAGGTCAAAACTCTTATTTGTTATTCAAACTAATCGTTTACTTTATTTATCGCTTGTGTGGATCAATATTTACCTATGTTAAGACTGTGTGCACTAGCGTGATCCTGGACTAGTGCAGTATACGCAGAGGGTTTCAGAATCGTAATTCTGGGTCCTGACACCGGGAGAGAATAAATAATCGGGAGAGAATAATTAATCGGGAAAAGGTTTCTTTTAGAAAAATATCAAATCAGGAATTGAGAGGGGGTTTTCCGCATTTAGTTGGCAACTCGGGCCCTGGGCCTTGGCCCATGTGGGCTGGTCGGCCATAGGGGGGGGAGGCGCCACCCTCCCCCAAACCCTAGCCACCCCCCTCTATTCCCTCCCCTCCTAGCCGCCCCACTCCTCCCACCTCCTGGCCGCCACCCCCTTCACCTCCTCCCTGCACATCCACTCCTCCCCTCCCCTCCCCAAGCAGCCCCATCCTCCATTGGTGTTGTCCCCTCCTTTGGTGTCTTCCTTCCTCGCCGTCGGTGCTCTCTGTTGCCGATCAAGTGAAGAAAGGAGAGGAGGTCATCTTCGCGGGGAGAGTTCATCATATTGCTGCGATTCTACAAGGGTAACATCGCGTCTTCTTCGTTGGTTGAGGTGTATTAGCTGCAATTGATTTCGTTTTGGTAGATCGAGTCCCGTCATCTGTTAGGTCGCGTTCTGTCTAGTAAATTGGACGACAGTTTTCATGTTGTTAGAGGAAGAATCTGGGAATCCAATCTCTTAGAGATAGTTGGGTTATGTTCATAGATTTAAGTGGCTACCAAGAACGCCCAAATCCAATTAACGGTCTGAGAGTTATGAATTTTTTAGTATCTCTGTCCTGCTGATCTGCCAGCTTTTGGGAAGATTGTAGGAAACTAGATCAAACTATTAGTTAAAGTGGAAATCAGAGGATCTCCATATAACAAAAAACGTAGATAATTTCCATATTTTTCATAGAGATAAAGAACGCAAGATTTGGACTTTCGTAGCAAATGTTATTGTGGTTTTAGTGTACTATCCAGAGAACCCGACGTGAAAACTGATGTCATTTCATTTGCCTTGGTAGGGGTAATAGATGTCAGATTCAGAAGGGCTCCACAACTAGGTTTAGTTGGGGAATTGGATAACCATTCAATGAAGTCCAAGATCACCTTATTTGGACTCCTGTACTAAAAGATACAAATTTTTGAACACAACTGTTTACAGAGGGGTCGGTTCAGCCTTTAGGAAATTGAAGTCGGGATCGCGTTTCAAGTTATTGTTAGTTCGTGCTTGCTTTTATAGTTTGTTTGATCCAGTACTGTTGTCTTAGTATGCTTTTAAATGAATCTAGGTGGGGGACTGGTCCCGGAGGCAGCACCTTCTTCGCATCCTCCGTTTTCTCGCGGTTGAGGCAAGTACCCTGCTTCGTAGAGTTGTTGTGGATGTTTTGGCAATGCTTGTTGGTATTTGATATATAGTGATTGTGGTTAAATTGATAGCGTGTATGATGGTTAAAGATGATGAGTGTTTATGTTACATGCTTGCATTTGATAAATAGTAACCGTGGTTGTTTGACGGAAAGATATGCTGGCTTTAGCTGATGCAAGCTTATAATATGAATGGTTATAATTCATGTACAGTGCTGATGTTGTTCACACATATTGCAAAACTGTTATTGTTCATGTGCACTGTTATAGCATACATAAAGATGCATGATTGAGATCCCCACATTCATGGAATGTGGGCAATGAAGGAGAGATCCCCATCATGTAACGATGGGCTTAAGATCCCCACACTTGCGAAGTGTGGGCTTGAGGTCCCCTTTACTTGCGGAGTATTGGGCAATTGGTCCCTGTGCTTGCGAGCACAGGCATGGGTACGCAGCGACGGTTGCATAGTTCGCATTACTGGTGTAATGCGCAAAAGAGTGAAAAGAGAAAGGTTGCATTGCATGCCTGCATTCAAGCTTCATGAGTTTTAGTTTCCGAGCAAAGATTAGAATGGAATGATGATGCTTTAATTATGAATTAGTGTCTCTTTTGTGGTACTTGCTGAGTTCTTGAACTCACCCTTGTTTTTTTGTTGTGTTTTTAGGTACCGTTGTAGGAACGTCATGCATGGGGGGGAATTAGACCCGAGTAGAACTCACACACTGGCACCTGTTATCAATAGTTGATTAAATCTTGAAATGCCAATAAATAAATGAGCAAACTGTTTAAGTTGGATTATGGTTAATCTTTCTGCATTGAGTTTTGTAATAATGATGAGTAGCACACCTTAGGTATTTTTGATTATGTTCTAGCTGTCTTTCATGACACTAATGCTTAGTGAGGATTTTGGATGAGGAACATTGAGTTATGATTCTCCTTTTTAATGTTGGAACTTCTTGGTAGTTACCAATACAAGTGAGGTTCTGCCAAAAATTTGGTAGAATATCTTTGGTTTAGTATTGTTTAGTGTAGTTTGGTAGCATTCCAGGCTCATATTGGGCTGGGGTGTTACAGATATAAAGAGAAAGGATCCTCGAGCATTGTATATGCATATGGAATGATTTAATGAAATGCTTCTAGAAGTGGGTGTTGATGTTATTATTTTGTATTATAATGTCTTTTTTATGTATTTGCTGAGTCTGTGGACTCACTATTGTTGTTGTTGTTGTTGTTGTTTTAAGTACCCAATCCAAGAATGACATGCATGGGAGGGAGTAGCTTTATGTTCGCACGCACACTGCCATGAACCTTTTATAGTTGATTAAATTTCAGATCATGTCTTAATAAATGAGCAAACTACTTAAAAGATTTATTACGGTTATGTTTAGGCGTTGGATTATTTGTATTAATGATTAGTAGCATATTTTGGATATTTGTGATTATGCATTAGTCACTAAGTATGTCATGAATGGCTATTGATTGTGCTGAATGTTGGGTTGTTTAATTTTGATAATTGTATCCGTTGGAATCCTCTGTATAGTTAGCTAAACAGAGGAGGTTTTGCTAGAATTTTGTAAAGTGTCATGGTTTTAACTTGTTATGTTGTTAGCTTACTAGTATTCCAAGCTCGTGTTGGACTGGAGTGTTATAGTCATAAATACACAGCTCAAACAATAATCAAGGGAGTGTTTCATTACCTCACGCAACATTTTTTCCTTAATTTCTTTTTTAGGAATAACATTCCTCTCAAATGTTAGAATTCTAATTCATCGCATACAAAATAGATCATATCTCTTAAATTGGCATCCTCAAAACTACGATCAAACCGAAAAATTTCCTCCACACCTTTGTAGAGAGGCTCTATTGACCCCACCGAAATAGTCTAGACAACTCCTTCTACCGACAAAATTAATATGATAGATGACATCCAAAAATCATGAGCTCCAAAAGATCACGAATGCAAAACTCCAACTTTTTTCATTTAACCAATATTACGAAAGGCGATCATATTACTTTCTTTCGAAAAGAATCATCACCACTCCCACAAGTCACAATCTGTTGCAAGTAACCTTACTAACATCAAGAATAATTCACACTTAACATGAATCGTCAGCGTCTACTCTTCCATTATAAAACCCCCAAAGGCTCACCAAATTGTTACATACCACTTTATCATCTCATCCTCAAATTGAGAGTATACTGAAATCTTACAACCTCACTACAACCACCACTTTATTTTAGAGGGAATCTACTACACAATTTACCAAAACCCTTTCAGTAAGGACATGCTATCATCCGACGATTCCACAATTATATAGGCATAAGCCACCTATTAAAATCACGTCAATTCAACTCTTAGAGATGCTCAACACCAAACCTTAACACACAACAATTTCACTCTAACCATCGTTGTTATCAACTGGCTTCATTGTGAAGTTTAGTTGCTACCAACTTTCCTTTGTGAATCACATGAATATTTACAAACACATACTCAAATGTTCCTCTTCATGTTTAGATTTCGGCAAAATCGAGCTAAAACTTTAAGAATCAAAATCTTCCATCGATCAAAAGCCTCAACAACACTACAACCAAATCCATCACATCATTCTATATAGAAGAACTATCCAGAACTCCTTCCATAACTTCCTAGATCCACCGATATTCAATCCCTTCAACCTTTTGTGTACAATTCCAATAGTTAATTATGCTAAGGAATATGTAAATATAGCAATCATATATGATCATCAAGTAGCCAATTTACGATAATTTATGGATTAATATCTTCTAAGGGAACGTTCGAACACATCCTTAACATGACCATCACCAATGGTTAGATTAATCCATTGAGACTCATTACTCCAAATTACCTATGAAATTTACCAAATTCCACAAGCTTAATGGTCAGACCAATTCATCAATATCTCACACTTCTTAATAAATCTCGGATTCCTAGTAGGTATAAACATACCTTTAATCACTCTTCATCAAGAACTACTAGAAGACAACATCAACTTAATCGATTTCACTTCCAGAAATACTAGTCAAAATTAACATGTACCATGCCATTGACCCACTTGGTACCCATACCATATCAATTATCTTCCATGCTTACAACCTCTCACTTAACACAACAAAATGTTACAAAAGAGATATGACACTTTCTTTCTGAAAGAAGAAACATTAAACTTTATCACTCCATTTATACCCAAAAGAAGTACATGGCTAAGAATCCCCATGATAAAGAACTTGCAAAAGATAATTTATATTATCCAAAATACCAATCGAATAAATGAGTTATACTTCACAACAAGAAGACAGAACTCCCTTCAAGGACCAACCTTGCAAATCAATAACGTTCATAAGTAGAAAAAGTATCTCAATAGTCGGAAGAACAATATTTACTTCAAAGAACAAATACAGCCCAATTGAAACCCATCAACGGCATTGTAACCACCAGTCAAAGAAAGTTCATCAACCTCAAGAAACTACAACCAGAAAACCAAATACAAACTCAAGAAAGACAACAACTTCCCCAAAGAACTCATCTCCAATCTCGGTAACTAAATTACTCGAGAAAAACCATCACTAACCCCATACCACGAATAGTGGTACAACTTGGCCATGCCCATGACCACAACCAATCTCTACCCCTCAACATCCGGTACCATCACTCATAATAATCATAGAATCATATTTTAAGTATATAAGATCATCTTATAACATGAATCATCAATAGAACATAATGGAAACGTAAATGCAATGTTTGACCTATCCCATCCTATTGTGCACCAGTATGTTAAGTTCTAAGTTAATTAACCATTAGCAAATTTTAAAAAATTAAGTTACCTAAGTTGTTAATTTATTCACCATGGACCTCAAAGCCTGCTCTTATACCAACTGTAACACCCTAGCTATGCGGAAGCCAAGATGCAACCTAAACTACTAACACCAAACGTCACTATAAAATTTTCTCAACAAATCAACATTTAATGGCAACTAAACTTTATCACAAAACAATTCTTATACATTAATTAACATATTTCAACAAGGTTTTAAGCACTAAATTCCAGTATATAACATTTTATTCAAGTGGAACTGTAACACCCCAGCCGAACAAGGGCCTAGACTGTTACTAAAATAACAATAAACAAATCTAAACTAGGACAGTTTACTAAATTTCGGCAGAACCTCCTTTGTATAGTTAACTATACAGAGGTTCCAACAAATAAAAATAATACGATAACTAAATATTCCAACATCCATTATCATCTCTAAGCATTAAAAAACATGCTAATCAGCTAGAACATACGCAAAGATATCCAAAATATGTTACTCATCATTATTACAAATAAGACGATGCATGAAGCATAACCATCCTCAATTCTTCAGCAGTTTGCTTATTTATAAATGGACGATCTAAAATTTAGTCAACTTTTAAAGATGCATGGTACTGTGTGAATCCAACTCAAGTCTACTCCCTCCTATGCATGCTGTTCTTGCAAAAGGTACCTAAAAACACAACAAAAGCAAGGGTAAGCCCAAAGACTCAGCAAGTACCGATAATGAAACATTAAACTCACAATTACAGCATCAACATTCAATTCCAAAGCTTTACTCTAAAACATATCACATGTTTATGTAATGCAAATGTGCAATGCATCTGTTTCTCTTTTTCTCTTTTCGCATTTTACCGGTAACACGAGGTATACATCCATCAATGTATACCGTAGTCTGTACCCCCCAGCACAGGGACCAAGAGCCTATACTCTACAAGTATAGGGACCACAACCCATCGTTTTCATGATGGGGACCTCTACTCAATGCCCACATTCCACGGATATGAGGACCACAAGCCCGTCATCTACATGACAGGGACCTCAAGTATACATGCCTGGTCACCACGTGACCAAGTCTCAAGTATCCTCTCATTGTGCACATGAACAATTACCTTTTTTAATAACATGAATAGCAACAACACTATACATGAATAACAATTATTCATATCACAAGCATTCACCATCCTTAATTATACATATCACACTATCAACCAAGCATAGCTAAAATGTATCAAAATACTAGCACTCACTCTCAAACATTCACAATTATTCTATCAATCAGAGTACTTGCCTTAACCGCATGAGAACGGAGGATGTGAAGAGGGTGCTGCCTCTAGGACCAATTGTAATATCCCGTTTAGGTACAGAGAATATAAGGAGATTGAGAGATTCCTTATTTGCCTCGCAAAGAAACATGACAGAATCTGTAATCATCTTGCAACGTAATTTTCGTGACTGAAACGACTTCGAATGGAAACCCTCATAACTACAAAGTTGTAGATCATTTTCTATAGTACAATTTAGAGTCCTCATTTACCTAATTTGGAGTTCTAAGGTTTGAGATATGGGGCCCGCAAGGCAGGCCATACAGAGAATCAAGGTCCGCAACTGAGTCAACTTCCAAGACAAATTTTATAATGAAGACGGCATTTTAAGAAACACTCCACAAATAGAAAGTTTAAGTGCTATGAGTTATCTAAATTTTAAGATAAAAATCACTCCATTCCGAGTTCGGAAGAGAAAGTTACGACCTCCGAAGTGTTCGCTGCACAGAAATAAAGTAGGGAGAACCTGGGCCTCGGGCCTTTAGCCCAGGAGGCCCATGTGGAGGCCGGCCAAGTAGGATAGGGGGAGGACGGCTGAAACCCTAGAGCCCCTCCCCTTGCCCCTCCTTCCCCCCTAGAGCCGCCACTCTCCCTCTCCATTGACGGCTTGGTCCAACACCTCCTCCCCTTGCACTCCATTGATGTCCTCCCCCTTTTGTGGTGCTTCCGCCATTGCTGCCGGCCAAAGGAAGGGAGAAGAGAAGGAAGCGGGATCGCCATCCGGAGTTCGCTATCTTCAGCGGCATCAAGGGTAACTCGTCGTTTGATGTTGGGTAATTAGTCGTAGAAGAGGAATCGGGTGGTTTTTTGCTAGGTTGCAATCTGTTCGCTGTAGTTGCAGATTCGTCCAGTAGCTTGCGCGGTCAATTTCATGTGCTTAGAGGCCTAATTAGGAGTTTTTGTCTCCTAGAGATATGTAGGTGTTGTTCTTAGCTTTCATTGGCCGCTAAGAACACTCAAATCCGATTAACGGTTAGAAAGTTATGAATTTTTTAGTATCGCTGTCCTGCTGATCTGTCAGTATTAGGACAGTCTGTAGAAATCTGAATTAATCTATTGGTTAAATATGAAATCAGAGGATCTCAATATAACGAAAAATGTGGGTAATTTCTATACCTTTTCAGAGAGATAAAGAACACAAGATTCGGACTTTCGTAGCAAAAGTTATGGTGGTTTTAGTGCACTGTCCAGAGAACCCGACGTGAATTCTGATGTTCTGTAGATTGGCTTGGTAGGGGAAGTAAATGGAAGAATCAAAAGGGCTCCCCAACTAGGTTTATTTAGGTAATTTAATTACCTTTTCATAAAGTCTAAGATCATCTTATTTGGATTCCTGAGCAGAAAGTTATGTATTTTAGAAGTTGACTGTCTACAGTGTGCGCCAAATCGATCGCTAGAAATTGGAAGTTGGGAAACACTTGGGGGGTTTAGCAAGTTCATTTGTGTTGTTCTTATGCTCTTGGTTCAGTATGTTGGTCTTAGATTGGGTTATCTTAAAATTCAGGTGGGAGCGTGGTCCCAGGGGCAGCACCCTCGTCGCGTCCACCGTTCTCGCACGGTTGAGGCAAGTATTCGGCCTATAATATATGTATGCTTGCATGATATGATTGTGGTGTATATTGATCGTATAGCCATGCATGCCTGTTTATGAGATGAGTTACTGTTTATTTTGATGACTGCTAGTTATGGTTAAAGGTTCTTCCGCATGTTGTTATTGCTTCCGTGCCAATGAGAATATGTTGTATTCCTGCATATGAAAATGTTATCATGGTGCATATGCATGTTGAGAGCATACAGGTGCCTTGGTTACGTGGTGACCAAGCACATACAGTTGAGGTCCCCGTCATGTAGATGACGGACTTGAGGTCCCCACATTCGTGGAATGTGGGCTAATGAACAAAGAGGTCCCCATCATTAAGATGATAGGCAAAGGTCCCTATACATGTGGTGTATAGGCTATTGGTCCCTGTGCCAGAGGGCACAGGCAAGGGTATACAGCGACGGTTGTATACCCCGCATTACCGGTAAAATGCGAAAAGAGATAAAGTTCAAAGGAGTATTGCATTGGTTGCATATCATGAGTTAAATCGCTATGTTTAGTGTGATGTTAATTGAGGATCATCGATGCTATGTTTGTGTTCTTGTTTATGGCCTTGTTGATACTTGCTGAGTCTTTAGGCTCACCCTTGCTTTAATGTGTTTTAGGTACCAAAGGCAGGAACGACATGCATGGGAGGGAATAGAAGTTGTTGTACTCACTACCTCACACTCTTAAGGCATTTGCCACTTAGCACCAATTTAGAAATAAATAAACTGTTTGGTTATCACCATATATGGTTTTGGTTTGAGTATGTGATTATTTGTAATAATGAGGTTGCCAATCTTGGTATGTTCATTTGATTATCATGCATGAATGAGTAGACTTGATTATGAGAAATATTGTTAAAGGCCATGTTTTATTGTTGAACTCTCAATATAGCTGATTAAACAAAGGAAACTCACTAAAATTTGTAATTTGTGCTAGGTTAGTTTAGTTCCAGTAGCATTCCAGGCTCTTTGTGAGTTGGGGTGTTACAGTTGGTATCAGAGCGGGCTTTAGGTCCGTGGTTAATAGAAAAATACTAAATTGACACACTGTGCACAGTAGGTGGGGTTGGGAATTACATTGCTTCCGCATTATCTGTTGTTATGTTTCAGATGTTGAGCAATTGTTGAATTGCCTCTGTACTATCTTTCTTATTGTTAATCTATGATATGATATGTTATGATATTTTCTATATCTATGAATCTATTCTATGATTGCCATGATATGATCATGTATAATCATATTTGATTATATTGTTTATGTGTGTCGATAATAGTTGTTAAGAAGTGGAGGCCGTGGTTGTGGCCTTGGACTTTGTCAGGTTATACCACCGTTCATGGTAGACAAATAGAGTAGTTACCCCGAATACCATAGTTGCAGGAGTTGAGCGTGAGCTGCTTTAGAAAGTTGTTTTCTTTCTTGACCTCAAATCTTGGCAAATTCTTGTTCTCTGGTGGATGATGAATTTCTCTTGGGTTCGTGGTTCATGTTAATTGTTGTGTTTCAATGGTCTCTAATGGTTCTCTCAAACAATTATTGTTTTCCAATCGTTGAGCTATTTTTACTACTTGTGATCTTCCTCAATTGGCAATATTGATAATTCCATGGTTGTTTCTTCTTTCTCATTGGAAAAGAATGACTCATGTTTTCGTTTGATAGTTTGGGTAATGAGAGTTTCTGTGGCAAGTTTGTTAGAATGAGAAAGCTTTGGCTCTATGTATTTCTTTTGGATTATTCTGAGTGTTGAAGTTTAATGCATCTCTTTACTGGTGGAATTGTTAAAATCCTTTTGTGATACCTTGTTATGGTTAAATTAGAGATTGTAATAAACTAACTTGATATGGTATGGGTATCAAGTTGAGCCATTGGTGTGGTGCATAATTAATATTAATTAGTAACCTTGGAAGTGAAATTGATTAAGTTGGCGTTGTCGTCTACTAGTTCTTGATGAACTGTATATATGAGTAGTGACTGAGAGTATGACCATACCTATTTGGAGTCAAAAGAGATATTAATAAGTATGGAACATAGATGAATTTGTCTGGTCATTAAAATCATTTAGGTTGCTAAACTTGTTGGGTTCTTCGGTTCCCATGGATTAATTTAAATGTATGGAAAGGGAAACTAGAGGAAATGCTAGATTTACATATTCACTAGTATGATTAGTTATTAGAATTGTGTACAACCGGTTGAATGGATTGAATATCGGTGGATCTAGAATTTATGGGAGGAGTTCTATGTAGTTCTTCTATATAGAATGACGCGATGAATTTGGTTGTAGTGTTGTTGAGACTCTTGATCGATAGAAGATTTCGATTTTTTGAAGTTTTAGTGTATTTTTGCCGAAATCCAAATGTGAGGAGGAAAAACTGAATATGTGTTTGTTAATATCCATGTAATTTGGGAAGGAAAGTAGGTAGCAACTAGATTTCATAATGAAGCCAGTTGATAACAACAATGGTTGTAGTGTAATTGTTGTGTATTGAAGTTTGATGATGAGCATCGCTAAAAGCTGAACTGATATGATATAATAGGTGGCTTATGCCCACATGATTGCGAAATAATTGGATGATAATGTGTCTTTTATGAAAAGGTTTGAGTAGGAGCTTTTCAATTGTGTAGTAGACCCCTTCTAAACTTAAGAGGTCGATGTAGTGAGGTTGTATGGTTTTGGATATACTCTCATTTTGAAGATGGGATGAAAAGGTAGTATAGAACAATTTGTTGAGACTTTGGGGGCTTTCTAATGGAATAGTTGATGATAAATATTCGTATTCAGAGTATATTATTCTTGATGTTAGTAAGATTATCTACAAGAGATTGTGACTTGTGTGTGTGGAGATGATTCTTTTAGAAATAAAGTAATTTGATCGTCTTTCGTAATTTGGATTTATTAAAAGTGTTTCGAAATTACGTTGGTGATCATTTGGACCTCTTGAGTTATGCGGTGATTGAGTTGCTTTGAGCAAAGTGGCATATTGAAAGATTTTATTGGTTATTAAGTGGTACCTATGATTTGGGTTTTAAGAGCCTATCATGTTTAAGCTAGCAAAGTGATGTAGTAATCACAGAAAATAACTTTCATGGTTAAAGGAAGGAGTGAAGTAAAAGTATTTGACATTTAAGTCGCGTTTCGCAACTTGCAGTTTATTTGAGTGTACTTAAACCTTATGCATTTGTTTCATAAGAATTTACCAATTTTCAAAGGGGAATACCTTCTTCTCATTTGTGGTTTGGTATTCGCTTTTAGCAGGACTTGAGCCCTCAGCTGTTGACTTCCTCTATGTTTTCCGAGTTCTTTGCCTAAGTGACTATTTCTCTTGGTCCTGTGTTTACTTCAAGAGGTAAATATCTTCATTTCCTTTTTCTTTTGAGGAAGGATCCACCGATTCGTTTCACATTGGTTTTCGAAGTGTTTATTCAATGTGGTTGTGAGACCTTGGATTGTAAGTTAATCGAGGAGCGTTGAAGGATGAACTAATTTTGTGTGTAATTCTTGGAGAGAATTTTATTTATACAGAATATTTGCCTTTGAGGCTAAACTGATTGTATTGTTGCAACCATTAGAACCTATGAAGATTTGTGATCCAAGATCCATTGTTCAATTCGGGTGGAACATTAGAATTTTTGAAAGGATGGGGAATCTTACTCGATTTATTAGAGTGTCACGATTGGGTACCTTGCACGGTTGTGCAGATGAATTATGATGGTGTTGTAATGAGAGTAGTATTAGCAAAGTAATCTGATCGTTAAAGCGATTAATGAGATAGTCGAGATCGTTGGATTATTGCCAGGAAAGACTTGGACTTAGTAAGTAACTCTCTAAGAGTTAGAATCTTGATAAAGATAATTGGTTCGAAGAAATGTTTCGTGTTGATATCAATGCGCGAGTATGTTTGGATTGTGAGAATTTTAGGGATTTAATTTGAGGTTTCCCCTATTTTCTATATGAGAAGTTCATAGTAGGAGTCTTGGAGTTTAGTTTTGGGCCTCGCATTCTTTTTGCTAGGACCTTGAGTCGCCCAATGATTATGTGTAGAGGAAGTAGAATAAGGGTGGATTCCGAACAATGGGATGATCATTGATAGAACCCTTTTGATGGAGTATATGAATGTGTGTGCTGGGAATTTCGAGTTGTTTATTCTTACAAGATTGAGGTGATGTGTTTGCATGTGACATCTATTTTGAGATGCATTGGAAGTCATCTGTAAAATTAATTATGTCGGTAGAGGAGTTGTTGAGAGAAAGTTTCGGTGGAGTCGATAGAGCCTCTATACAGAGGTGTGGATGATGTATTTCGACTTGAGCATAGCGTTGAGAATGCCAAGTTAAGAGAGATGAGTTAGTGTGTTATGCGACGAATTGGAATTCCAAAGGTTGAGAGAAAATTTTATTTCTAAAAGAGAAACTGAGAAATTGATGCTTCCTCAAGTAGAGACACGTTTTCTTGATTCTTGTTTGAGCTATGTTTTTTTGAGAGATGTCTTTCGCGAGTTGAGCTCAGCATTTATGTTGGCATGTGTGATTCTTTCCAGTTCAGATGGAATAAATGAAAATTTTGATTTGGGCATTCAAGTGTTTTCCCCTTTGGCTTTCGTGACGTTCATTTGCAAATTGCCACATGGAAAGTGGAAATGTTTTCGTGATAAATCTTCGATTTTAATTTGACCCTTTTGGCGGGAGTTGGTTTTGCGTGGTTACGATCAGAATCCTTTCCTTTAAGTTGACTCTGCTTATAGTAGAATTTGTTCAAAGCGAGTTCTGTCGTGTGTCCCTCGTTAAAGGAGGTGATCTTTGTTTCGGTGAGGAGTTCGATTGAGAGTTGGAACAAGAGTCCCGTATGATGTATGTAGGATGTCTGGTTTAGTACCGAAGGGAAGGTTGACCCAATGTACATTGATTTGATTTTAAAGGTTGGCGTATCGTCAGGACTATCTCGAGCCCATGTGCAGAGTACTCAACGTCTTGTAAGTTCAGTGCTGAGTGAGTTCCTGAGAGATCCAAAGCTTGAGTTTTTGATACAGCTGTTGGCCAACGAGTAAGACCTTACATTTGTGTCTTGTGTGTCGAGAGAACCTGTAAAGGTCGAGACGAGTATTGAGGTGTAAGACGTTGGTATACATTATGGTCTGAGTGTGATGAGACTTGGGACTTGGAAACTCGCATGCGCGAGCTTTAACCAGAGTTGTTAACGTCAGTACGTGTTAATGATTATTAAGTTCAGTTGGTGATCTTTCAAGTAGAATTCGGGGTCGAATTCTGTTTAAGGGGGGTAGAATGTAATATCCCGTTTAGGTATAGAGAATATAAGGAGATTGAGAGATTCCTTATTTGCCTCGCAAAGAAACATGACAGAATCTGTAATCATCATGCAACGTAATTTTCGTGACTGAAACGACTTCGAATGGAAAACCTCATAACTACAAAGTTGTAGATCATTTTCTATAGTACAATTTAGAGTCCTCATTTACCTAATTTGGAGTTCTAAGGTTTGAGATATGGGGCCCGCAAGGCAGGCCGTACAGAGAATCAAGGTCCGCAACTCAGTCAACTTCCAAGGCAAATTTCATAATGAAGACGGCATTTTACGAAACACTCCACGAATAGAAAGTTTAAGTGCTATGAGTTATCTAAATTTTAAGACAAAAATCACTCCATTCCGAGTTCGGGAGAGAAAGTTACGACCTCCAAGTGTTCGCTGCACGAAATAAAGTAGGAGAACTCGGGCCTCGGGCCTTTAGCCCAGAGGCCCATGTGGAGGCCGGCCAAGTGGGATAGGGGAGGACGGCTGAAACCCTAGAGCCCTCCCTTGCCCCTCCTTCCCCCCTAGAGCCGCCACTCTCCCTCTCCATTGACGCCTTGGTCCAACATCTCCTCCCCTTGCGCTCCATTGATGTCCTCCCCCTTTTTGTGGTGCTTCCACCATTGCTGCCGGCCAAAGGAAGGGAGAAGAGAAGGAAGCGTGATCGCCATCCGGAGTTCGCTATCTTCAGCGGCATCAAGGGTAACCCGTCGTTTGATGTTGGGTAATTAGTTGTAGAAGAGGAATCGGGTTGTTTTTTGCTAGGTTGCAATCTGTCCGCTGTAGTTGCAGATTCGTCCAGTAGCTTGCGCGGTCAATTTCATGTGCTTAGAGGCCGAATTAGGAGTTTTTGTCTCCTAGAGATATGTAGGTCTTGTTCTTAGCTTTCATTGGCCAACAAGAACGCTCAAATCCGATTAACGGTTAGAATGTTATTAATTTTTTAGTATCGCTGTCCTGCTGATCTGGCAGTATTGGGACAGTTTGTAGAAATCTGAATTAATCTATTAGTTAAAGACGAAATCAGAGGATCTCAATCTAACGCAAAATGTGGGTAATTTCTATACCTTTTCAGAGAGATAAAGAACACAAGATTCAGACTTTCGTAGCAAAAGTTATGGTGGTTTTAGTGCACTGTGCAGAGAACCCGACGTGAATTCTGATGTTCTGTAGATTGGCTTGGTAGGGGAAGTAAATGGAAGAATCAAAAGGGCTCCCCAACTAGGTTTATTTAGGTAATGTAATTACCTTTTCATAAAGTCTAAGATCATCTTATTTGGATTCTTGAGCAGAAAGTTATGTATTTTAGAAGTTGACTGTCTCTGATGTGCGCCAAATCGATCGCTAGAAATTGGAAGTTGGGAAACACTTGGGGTTTAGCAAGTTCATTTGTGTTGTTATTATGCTCTTGGTTCAGTATGTTGGTCTTAGATTGGGTTATCTTAAAATTCAGGTGGGAGCGTGGTCCCGTGGGCAGCACTGTCGCGCCCACCGTTCTCGCACGGTTGAGGCAAGTATTCGGCTATAATATATGTATGCTTGCATGATATGATTGTGGTGTATCTTGATCGTATAGCCATGCATGCCTGCTTATGAGATGAGTTATCGTTTATTTTGATGATCGCTAGTTATGGTTAAAGGTTCTTCCGCATGTTGTTGTTGCTTAGTGTGCAATGAGAATATGTTGTATTCCTGCATATGAAAATGTTATCATGGTGCATATGCATGTTGAGAGCATACAGGTGCCTTGGTTACGTGGTGACCAAGCACATACAGTTGAGGTCCCCGTCATGTAGATGACGAACTTGAGGTCCCCACATTCGTGGAATGTGGGCTAATGAACAAAGAGGTCCCCATCATTAAGATGATGGGCAAAGGTCCCTATACATGTGGTGCATAGGCTATTGGTCCCTGTGCTAGAGGGCACAGGCAAGGGTATACAGCGACGGTTGTATACCCCGCATTACCGGTAAAATGCGAAAAGAGATAAAGTTCAAAGGAGCATTGCATTGGTTGCATATCATGAGTTAAATGGCTATGTTTGGTGTGATGTTAATTGAGGATCATCGATGCTATGTTTGTGTTCTTGTTTATGGCCTTGTTGATACTTGCTGAGTCTTTAGGCTCACCCTTGCTTTAATGTGTTTTAGGTACCAGAGGCAGGAATGACATGCATGGGAGGGAATAGAAGTTGTTGCACTCACTACCTCACACTCTTAAGGCATTTGCCACTTAGCACCAATTTAGAAATAAATAAACTGTTTGGTTATCACCATATATGGTTTTGGTTTGAGTATCTGATTATTTGTAATAATGAGGTTGCTAATCTTGGTATGTTCATTTGATTATCATGCATGAATGAGTAGACTTGATTATAAGAAATATTGTTAAAGGCCATATTTTATTGTTGAACTCTCAATATAGCTGATTAAACAAAGGAAACTCTGCCGAAAATTTGTAATTTGTGCTAGGTTAGTTTAGTTCCAGTAGCATTCCAGGCTCTTTTTGAGTTGGGGTGTTACACCAATCCCTCACCTAAATTCATTTAAAAACATACTAAGACAACAATCATGGTCCAAACAAACTATATAAGCAAACACGAACTCGCAATAGTTTTTAACGCGATCCCAACTCCAATTCCTAAATGTTGATCTATCCTCTCTGTGGACAGTCACATTCTAAAATTCATACCTTTTAGTACAGGAGTCCAAATGAGGTGTTCTTGGACTTCCTTGAAAGGTTATCAATTTATCCAACTAAACCTAGTTGATGGGCCTCCCTGATTCGGCCATCTAATACCCCTACCAAGCTAATTAATAGAACATCAATTTCACATGAGGTTCTCTGGACAGTATACTAAAACTACCATCACTTTTAGTACGATTGTCCAAATTTCGTGTTCTTGAGTTTCCCTGAAAGCTACGACAATTATCTACAGCTTTCGTTATATTGAGCTCCTCTAATTGTCTTTACCTGATCGCTTAAATTAGATTACTAAAACCTGTCAGAATACCGATAGATTTACAGAACAGTCACACTAATAAATTCATAACTTCTGCTACAGAGGTTCGAATAACGCGATCTAGCACTTCATCGAAAGATGACGACGTCCTCTACAATACTCTAGGAGATGACTAGGACGGAATCCACACTTAACTAAATCAAAACGACTGTCTAACGAAATCTGTCATGAGCAGACCATAATACCGACATTGCAAAAATAATTAAATACGCACCAATCGGGGGGAGGACAGGGGTTACCCTTGAAGAACTACTGTAGATCATGGTGTAACTTCCCCTTACCTCTCTTCTTCCCTCCCTATCTTCCTCCTTCTTCTCCTCTCTTGGCTGGCCACACTACACGCGATCTTCCTCTTCTCCTTCCTTGGACGACCAGCGGGAGGAGGACGAGCTTCGCCGGCAGCAGAGGGAGGCTGTAACACCCCAACTCTCAAAGAGCCTGGAATGCTACTGGAAATAAACTAATCTAGCACAATCTACAAAATTTCGACAGAGTCTCCTTTGTTTAATCAGCTATACCGAGAGTTCAACGATAAATCATAGAATTTAACAAAATTCTCATGGTCATGCATGATAATCAAATGAACATACCAAGACCTGGCAACCTCATTATTACAAATAAACAGTTACTCAAACCAAAACGATCTATGAGTGATAATCAACAGTTTATTTATTTCTAAAATTGAAGCTAAGTGGTAAACGCCTTAAGAGTGTGAGGTAGTGAGTGTATCCATCATCTATTCCCTCCCATGCGTGTTATTCCTGCCATTGGTACCTAAAACACTTTAAAGCAAGGGTGAGCCCAAAGACTCAGCAAGTATCAATAAGGCTATAAACAAGAACACAAACATAGCATCAATGTTCCACAATAACGATACACTAAACATAACCCTTTTTAACTTATGAAATGCAACCAATGCAATGCTCCTTTGAACTTTATCTCTTTTCGCATTTTACCGGTAATGAGGGGTATACAACCGTCGCTGTATACCCTTGCCTGTGCCCTCTGGCACAGGGACCAAGAGCCTATACACCACATGTATAGGGACCTTTGCCCATCATCTTAATGATGAGGACCTCTTTGCTCATAGCCCACATTCTACGAATGTGGGGACCTCAAGCCCATCATCTACATGACGGGGACCTCAAATATGCATAGTCACCACGTGACCAAGCCTCCAATATGATAGCACGATGCACATGAACAAAACTTTAAACCATCATACATATGTATTCACATCAACGTCGTATATGAATAAACTTATTCATACTTCTAGCATTTCTCATCATGGATATTCATAGCATTCTAGCATTCATGAATAGCACATATATTCATAATACTAGCAACATGAACAATCCCTCATGAAAAATAATTAATCATATCTTAAGTATTCATCATCCTCAATCATACATATCACACTATCAACCATGCATAGTTATTACGCATCAAAGTGCTAGCACCCTTTATCAAACATTCATAATTATACTCTCAATCGAGTACTTGCATTCACCAAGATAAATTGGAACTCAACACAATAACATCCATGCATGGCTATTATGAACCAAACACAATCGATCACAAAGATACAAGCATAATTATACGATAACCCGAATACTTGTCTCAACTGCAAGAACGGTGGACGCCAAGAGGGTGCTGCCCTCAAATCACGCTCCCACCTGAACATAAAGATAACCCCAATCTAAGACCAACATATTGGACCAAAATCATAAATAACAACATAATTTAACTCGCTAAACTCCCAAGCGTTTCCAATCTTCTAATTTCTAGCGATCGATTTGGTGCCCGCTGTGGACAGTCAACTTCTAAAATACATAAATTCCTGCTCAGGAGTCCAAATAAGATGTTCTTGGACTTTCTGAAAAGGTAATTAAATTACCTAAATAAACTTAGTTGGGGAGCCCTTTTGATTCTGCCATTTACTGCCCCTAGCAAGCCAAACTATCAGATATCAGAATTCACGTCGGGTTCTCTGGACAGTACACTAAAACCTCCATAACTTTTGCTACGAAAGTCCAAATCTTGCGTTCTTTATCTCTATGAAAAGGTATAGAAATTACCCACATTTGTAGTTATACTGAGATACCCTGATTCTCCCTTTAATTAGCAGTTTTAATCAGTTTTCTACAGACTGTCCAAAAACTGACAGATCAACAGGACAACGATACTAGAAAATTCGTAACTCCCTGACCGTTAATCGGATTTGGGCGTTCTTGGCGGCCATTGAAAGCTAAGAACAATCCCCACATATCTCTAGGAGATGAGATCTCCAGATTCTGCCTCTAAGGACACGAAAACTGCCCGCCAAAATTCTGGACATAATGCAATCTACCGGCAGATTAACGATCGATCTACTAAACGAATTTGTAAACGCGTCTAATACAAAACATACAGCGATGAAGTCTCTTCGTTACCCTTGAAGAACCCGCTGTCGAACGTGATGAACACCACGCGATCCCTCCCCTTCCTTTCTCCCTTCTTCCCCTTCCTCTTCTTCTTCCCAACGGCCGGCAGCAGCAGCAGCAGAGAAGATGGCGCCTGGGAGAGGAGGAGGAGCATGGGGCAATGCACTGTAGCACCATGGGTACTGTTCATGGCGGCGGCTACTGTAGCACTACTGGTGCTGAGCATATTTAGGTTCCCCTTTTGGGCCTTGGTGTCAGGCCAAGAGCGCATGGCCCAGGTTTTCAAGAAATTTTAGAAAAAACCCGATAACTATTTTTGTGTTCTCTCTAACACATTTTGGAGTATTACATTCTACCCGTCTTAAACAGAATTCGACCCCGAATTCTAACCACGTTTAACGCCAAAGAACAACCTCAGCTAATAATTCTACGAACATTACCACGTGCTTGTTGTGAATATTTCCGGATATTGCTCGCACATGCGAGACTCCAATTCTCAAGTCGCTTTTCCCCCGAACTTATGGGACCACCGCATCTTGATGTAACTGGTGTATTACGCCTCACCGCTCGTACCGACCTGACCAGAACCACTTAATGGACATGACTAGAAGATGCGGTATCTCTCGCTGGTCAACGGCCCTTACGAAACATCACACTCCAAAATACCTCAAACATTCTCTTAACACCAGTTCATACAAAACGTTATATACCACGCTCTAGGACTCGAGACAGTTCTAGCGAATTGCTATCTTTCAAAATGCCCGCAACTTCCAGAACAAACCAAATATACTTTGGGCTATCATTCCCTTTGGGACCAAACTATAGAACTTGCACATAAACAAATGGAACTCTTGTTCCATCTCTCAGTCGACCGCTTCATCCTAACAAGGAGAACCTTCGTTAAGTAGGGACGTGCAACACAACTTATTCTATTCAAACCTTAATAATCAGATTCAACTGAAAACAAGGGGTTCACAAGCAATTCCAACTTACCCCCAAAACTCTCAAATCTTAAATCAGAGATTCTTCACGAAAACCTTCTATCCTTCCAACTCGGCCATTTGCAACTAAATACCACACAAGCCAAAAGAGAATTCGCTGGAATGTCCAAATCAAATGATTCATTTATTTTCCTGAACCGGAAAGAACCATCTTGTCAACATAAGTCAACTCAAATTGTACATGATCTCCGTCATAAAAATCCAACTCAGACAAGAGCCACTAGAGCACTTCTCTACTCGAACAAACATTCTTTCCCCCAGATGCTCTTTTAAGAAATAAACTCTTTCCCAAATTCATGGGTGTCCAGAGTTATCTCACTAACTCCTTCCTCTCAACCGATAATCCCAAAACGATCCTCAAACCGAAAGAACAACCGTACTTATTTAGAGGGACTCTACTAACCCTCAAAAGGATTCTCTAGTCCACTCCTATACCAAAGGAATTATTTTGACAAAATGTTTCCAACACCTCAATAGAGATTTTTTTTTCACCCACAACCACAACATCTCATTCTGTTAAAGATAATCTACTTCAAATTCTCAACACACATACTCATTCACTTTACCCAAAGTATTCTATCAAATATCAACAAACTATTCAAAATTCACTTCTGTTCATCCACCTCTACACATAATATTGGGTTTCCAAGGTCCTAGAGTAAAAAATGCAAAGCCCAAATTCAACCTCCAAGTCTCCTACCATGAATTTCTAGTAATAATTGATAGGAAATCCTCAAATTCATTTACTAAAATTTCACATAGCTCAACAGTAACTTCATATATTAATATCAACATTCCACACTAATCAAGTAACCGCCCAAGGCGATTATCTCACCAACATCAATAAATAAATTCTTGACCAAGTTATCCTTAGAGGTAATCTATCTCCCTTAGGGTTACTCACTGAATCCAAGTCATACTTGACAACAACTCCACAATCCCTGTTGTCTCTTAAATTAGCACAACACTTAGGTTTCTCCACACTGCTACTCTCATCAAACGTTACCATCAAAACTCTTCTACACAATCTTATTGCGTACCCATTTGCGATACTATAATAAATTTAGAAAAAGTCCATACTTTCGATAATCCCAACATTCCAACATGGACAAAAGTTCTTGGATTATAATTTGCCATAAGCTCCATTAGATATAACACTAATCAATTGTTTTCCAATGACCAACATCCCATTTGAATAAAATTCTCTCCAAGAGTTATAGGTTAAAACCAATTAACCTTCTACTGTTCTTCAAATAAATTGGTTCCTAAAATCTCACCACTACCATATACTCGTCCACCACCAACCAGCCGTCATGTAACACATGGCAACACACATTGGTTAATTCCTTTCTCAAAGGAAGAAACAAACAAATACAAACTTCAGCACGCAAGAAAATGTTACCACTCGCAGTAAGCACAAGACCAAGGGAAATAGTCAAATAGCAAATAACTCAGAAAAACAAAAGACGATTCCACCGGTGAGGGCACAAGTTCCACAAGGAGAGAATACCAAATCTCAACCAATAAGAATAGAACATCGCTCAAATCGAATAACTCTTATGCGGCCAAACAATAATGTTAAACACGCTTCAAATAAACTGCGAGTACCAAATTTGAGTCCACCCTCAAATACTTCTACTACACTCTCTTTTAACAAAGAAAACAATTTCTTTGATTACAACTTCGCTTCGCCAACTCAAGCAAAAGAGCCTTTAAAATCAAATCATGTGAATCACTCAATAACCCAATTTTTTTTCTTTGACATGTCACTTTGCTCCACGAATTTAAGTTACCACATAATTCATGAACTACCAAGGTTCATGAATTCAAATCTCCAAACTCTTCATCTAACCGATACTTCGAAAGGTGATCAAACTACTTTCTCTCTAAAAGAATCAACATCCCTCTCACAACCATTTACTGTTAATCTTTCTAACATCATATTATGCACTCCTAGTAAGAACCAACATACCTTACTATCCCATCATCCACATTTCCTGAAGGAACACAATAACTTATTTCACATATATAATATATTTTCTTTCTTCTAAAAAGGATGCACTTCTCAACCTGGTCAAGAGAATATCTAATGCTCAACCATACTATCGAATTAAATCATCTTTGAACAAGGGCATGCTGCCCAGGTCATCCTCACAAAACACACATATATAAATCACCCTTAAATTCCAATCATTAACCTATGAGCAATCCTCAACATGAATGTAGGGCACACCAATTCCAATCTAATGGTTATCGTAGACATTTAACGATTATACAATCATGGAAGAAATTATGGTCCTTTCTCTATCTGCGTTCCCACTAGCAAAAATAAGACTATCGAGCAACCAATTAAAGGAAATGTACAAATTATTATCCACTAGGACAACAGTCAAAAATTTCCTTATCTCTCCCTTCCTACACAATTAAATTAATCCACTGAGACCAAATAATCCAATAAGTTTAGCAAACTAAACAATCCTATTGATCAACCATTTCATCGATGTTCCACATTTCTTAATAACTCTATTGATTCCAACTAATTATAGTCATACTCCTAGTTACAACTCATCAAGTACTACTAGAGGACAACCTCAACTTATTCAACTTTCCTTGTTAAGGATCTTGGTTAAGATCGATCATGCACACACGACAAGCCAACTTGATAATCCATATCATATCCATTAATTGTTCTGATTATAACCTATCACTTAACTATGACAAAACATCGCTAAAGAGTTTAACATCTTCTTTCATAAAAGAGATCCATTAATCTTCAACACTGAAAATACCCAAGAGATATACAAGGAGTTAAAACCTCCACAAACTAAAAGGACTTGCAAAAGGAAACTTTCATTAACCAAAAACATCAAGCGAATAAATGGGTCAAGCTTTCCAATGAGAGAGACAAAACTCCAATTTAAAGGTCAAACTTGACAATCGACCAAGTTCACTAGCCGCAAGAATAACTCATCGGTTGGAAAAACAATGATTGCTTTACGAGACAAATTAAGCCAAAGGAAATGCACCAACCCTTTTTTTTAAAAAAAAAACGACCCATCAACCGCAATGAACAAATAACCCAAGAGACACTCATAAATCTCCACTGGGTAAGAGTTGACCAAATTCAAATTCAAGAAAGAGAACAAATCTTCTAAAGATACTCCCTATCAACACATGTACTAAGATATCCGAGGTAACCGCTTCCCTATTCTCATACCACGAACGGTGGTGTAACTTGGTAAAACCCAGGGCCACAACCTCGACCTCAACCTTTTAACATGGGTTATGCCCACACATAATAATCATATAATTCATTAATGAGCACTCATACTCAACTCATATCATCAATCATCAATACGATATAGCGGAAACGTAAATGCAATGCTTTGCCCATTCCCATCCTACTGTGCACCAGTGTGTCAAACTTTTAAGTTGATTAGCCATTAGCAAATTTTTAATTAATCTAGTCACCACGGACCTACAGCCCGCTCTGATACCAACTGTAACAAATGTAATACTCCAAAATGTGTTAGAGAGAACACAAAAATAGTTATAGGGTTTTTTCTAAAATTTCTTGAAAACCTGGGCCATGCGCTCTTGGCCCACAGCACCAAGGCCCAAAAGGGGGGAACCCTAAATATGCTACAGTACCCGTAGTGCTACAGTGGCCGCCGCCATGAACAGTACCCATGGTGCTACAGTGCATTGCCCCATGCTCCTCCTCCTCTCCCAGGCGCCATCTTCTCTGCTGCTGCTGCTGCCGGCCGTTGGGAAGAAGAAGAGGAAGGGGAAGAACGGAGAAAGGAAGGGGAGGGATCGCGTGGTGTTCATCGCGTTCGACAGCGGGTTCTTCAAGGGTAACGAAGAGACTTCATCGCTGTATGTTTTGTATTAGACGCGTTTACAAATTCGTTTAGTAAATCGATCGTTAATCTGCCGGTAGATTGCATTATGTCCAGAATTTTGGCGGGCAGTTTTTGTGTCCTTAGAGGCAGAATCTGGAGATCTCATCTCCTAGAGATATGTGGGGATTGTTCTTAGCTTTCAATGGCCACCAAGAACGCCCAAATCCGATTAACGGCCAGGGAGTTACGAATTTTCTAGTATCGCTGTCCTGTTGATCTGTCAGTTTTTGGACAGTCTGTAGAAAACTGATTAAAACTGCTAATTAAAGGGAGAATCAGGGGATCTCAGTATAACTAAAAATGTGGGTAATTTCTATACCTTTTCATAGAGATAAAGAACGCAAGATTTGGACTTTCGTAGCAAAAGTTATGGAGGTTTTAGTGTACTGTCCAGAGAACCCGACGTGAATTCTGATATCTGATAGTTTGGCTTGCTAGGGGCAGTAAATGGCAGAATCAAAAGGGCTCCCCAACTAAGCTTATTTAGGTAATTTAATTACCTTTTCAGAAAGTCCAAGAACATCTTATTTGGACTCCTGAGCAGGAATTTATGTATTTTAGAAGTTGACTGTCCACAACGGGCACCAAATCGATCGCTAGAAATTAGAAGATTGGAAACGCTTGGGAGTTTCGCGAGTTAAATTATGTTGTTATTTATGATTTTGGTCCAATATGTTGGTCTTAGATTGGGGTTATCTTTATGTTCAGGTGGGAGCGTGATTTCAGGGGCAGCACCCTCTTCGCGTCCACCGTTCTCGCACGGTTGAGGCAAGTATTCGGGTTATCGTATAATTATGCTTGTATGTCGTGGATCGATTGTGTTTGGTTCATAATAGCCATGCATGGATGTTATTGTGTTGAGTTCCAATTTATCTTGGTGAATGCAAGTACTCTGATTGAGAGTATAATTATGAATGTTTGATAAAGGGTGCTAGCACTTTGATGCGTAATAACTATGCATGGTTGATAGTGTGATATGTATGATTGAGGATGATGAATACTTAAGATATGATTAATTATTTTTCATGAGGGATTGTTCATGTTGCTAGTATTATGAATATATGTGCTATTCATGAATGCTAGAATGCTATGAATATCCATGATGAGAAATGCTAGAAGTATGAATAAGTTTATTCATATACGACGTTGTTGTGAATACATATGTATGATGGTTTAAAGTTTTGTTCATGTGCATCGTGCTATCATATTGGAGGCTTGGTCACGTGGTGACTATGCATATTTGAGGTCCCCGTCATGTAGATGATGGGCTTGAGGTCCCCACATTCATGGAATGTGGGCTATGAGCAAAGAGGTCCTCATCATTAAGATGATGGGCAAAGGTCCCTATACATGTGGTGTATAGGCTTTGGTCCCCGTGCTGAGGGGGCTGTGCAAGGGTATACAGCGACGGTTGTATACCCCGCATTACCGGTAAAATGCGAAAAGAGATAAAGTTCAAAGGAGCATTGCATTGGTTGCATTTCATAAGTTAAAAAGGGCTATATTTAGTGTATCGTTATTGTGGAACATTGATGCTATGTTTGTGTTCTTGTTTATAGCCTTGTTGATACTTGCTGAGTCTTTAGGCTCACCCTTGCTTTAATGTGTTTTAGGTACCAATGGCAGGAATGACACGCATGGGAGGGAATAGATGATGGATACACTCACTACCTCACACTCTTAAGGCGTTTACCATTTAGCTTCAATTTTAGAAATAAATAAACTGTTGATTATCACTCATAGATCGTTTTGGTTTGAGTAACTGTTTATTTGTAATAATGAGGTTGCCAGGTCTTGCTATGTTCATTTGATTATCTTGCATGACCATGAGAATTTTGTTAAATGCTATGATTTATCGTTGAACTCTCGGTATAGCTGATTAAACAAAGGAGACTCTGTCGAAAATTTGTAGATTGTGCTAGATTAGTTTATTTCCAGTAGCATTCCAGGCTCTTTGAGAGTTGGGGTGTTACAGAGGCGCACAAGGGACAGCGGCGGCGGCCTAAGGGGGTGGGAGGAGGCGGCAAAGGGGTGGAGGGGGCAGGGGCGTCTAGGGTTTTGAGGGGAGGGTGGCGCCTCTCCCCCTTGGCTGGCCTATGGCTGCCCACATGGGCCTAAGCCAGGCCCAAGTTGCCTAGAAATTGATGCTAACCCCTTTGATAACTGATTAATTAGTTATTTTCAATAGATCCTTCTCCTGGATCCTTTTCTAAGTAATCCTTTTCCGCAAATAACTGGTTTTCTCCCGATTCCTACTCTGGAGTATTACATTCTACTCCCCTTAAACTGAATTCATCCCTGAATTCTAACCACGCTTACGCCAAGGTATAATCACAGCTATAACTTAAAGACATTAACACGCACTTGTTGTGAATAACTCTGGATATTGCTCGCGCATGCGGGACTCCAATTCCCAAGTGGCCTCTCTCTCGGTCTGCTGCGACCAAAGCACCTTAACGTACTTCAATGTTTTATTCCTCAAAGCTCTTTCTGATCTCTCCATAATTCGTATCGGCTTTGACTCAAAGGATAAATCTTGCTCTATGGTTAATGGCTCTAGCGGAACAAGATGCTCCGAATCTCGCAGGTACTTCCTCAGCATAGATACGTGAAATACGTTATTCACTCCTCGCATAGACTCTGGAAGGTCCAAGCGGTATGCTAACTTCCCAATCTGAGCCAAGATCGTGAAAGGCCCAACATACCTCGGGCTAAGCTTCCCTTTGGTACTGAACCTCACCACACCCTTAGTGGGAGACACTCTCAAGAGCACCTGATCCCCCACTTCGAATTCCAAATCCCTTCTCCTCACATCTGCATAACTTTTCTGCCTGCTTGGGGTGCTAACAGATTCTGTCTCACTAAGGCCACTCGTTCAACCGTCTTTTGGACCCAATCCGGGCCCAAGACTGCTTTCTCACCCTCTGCTTCCCAGCAAAGGGGTGACCTACATTTGCGCCCATATAAAACCTCGAACGGTACGGCTTTAATACTTGAATGGTAGCTGTTATTGTAAGCAAATTCCGCCAAGGGAAACTGATCCTCCCAACTACCCTTCTAGAACAAAACACAGGACTGCAACATTTCCTCCAAAGTTTGAATGGTGCGCTCTAACTATCCATCTGTCTGTGGATGAAATGTTGTACTAAGACGAAGCTGGGTGCCCAGTGTGCTCTGCAAACTCTCCCAAAACTTGGAGGCAAACTTGGCATCTCTATCAGAAATGATGGTCTTTGGCACACCATGCAAACTCACAATCTCACACACATAGATAGTAGCCAAGTCGTTTGCTGAGTTGGTCGTGCGGATTGGAATAAAATGTGCAGATTTGTTGAAACAATCCACTATCACCAAAACTGCATCCTTACCCAGCGGTGATCGAGGTAACGTGGCTACAAAGTCCATGGAGATATCATCTCAAGGCCATTGAGGGACCTCCAATGACTGCAATAACCCTACGGAGTTGGTCGCTTATGTTCTGCTTTGACTTGCTGACAAACACTACAAGAGGCCACATAATTAGCTATATCCACTTTCATTCTTTTCCACCAGAAGTTCTGCTTCAAATCGTGGTACATCTTCATCTCACCTGAATGAACAGTATACGGAGTGCGATGCGCCTCCCTCAGGATATCATCTTTGACCTCCGCCTTTTGTGGCACACAAAGGCGACCCTTAAACCGCAAAGCGCCTGAACTATCCAAACTAAAATCTCCTTCTTTACCCATGTCCAACCATTCCCTAACACTCTGCAATAACCGGTCATTCTGCTGCGCTTCCCGCACGTGGTTTGGGATGGCTAACTCAAGGATCAACCGTGTCTCAGCATGTGTTGTGCCTGCATAGCAATAAGATATCCCCATGCGGTCAAAATCAGCAACAAGACAATCGAGAGTAATGGGTGTCGCCTTGCGACTAAGAGCATCAAAAACCACATTTGCCTTGCCGGGATGGTACTGAATAGAGATATCGTAATGCTTAATCAGCTCCAGCCACCTGCGCTACCTTAAATTCAGATCCTTTTGTGTGAAAATGTACTTAAGACTTTTGTGATCTGTGAAAACATCACAACCCTCACCATACAGGTAGTGTCTCCAGAGTTTCAAGGCAAACACTACAGCGGCCAAATTCTAAATCATGGGTTGGATAATTCTGCTCATGCTTCTTCAGTTGCCTCGATGCATGAGCTATCACTTTACCCTCCTACATAAGGACACAACCCAAACCAATCCGAGACGCATCGGAGTATACCGTGAATCACTTCCTAGGCTTAGGAAGAGTAAGAACAGGAGTAGTCACCAGCTTTTCTTTAAGGGTTTGGAAACTACGTTCGCAGTCATCATCCCATCTAAACTTCACATCCTTCTGTGTGAGCCAGGATAAAGGCTTAGCAATTATGGAAAAATCATGCACAAACCACCAATAGTATCCCGCCATACCGAGGAAACTTCTCACTTCTCTGACATTGGTCGGCCTTTCCCATTCTACCACTGTGGAAATCTTACTTGGATCAACCGATATTCCCTTATCATTGATGACATGCCCCAAAAATCCCACCTCAGACATCCAGAACTCGCACTTTTTCAGCTTAGCATAAAACTTATTCTCTCTTAGTGTCTCCAACACAAGCCTCAGATGGCGCCCATGATCTGCTTTAGTCTTTGAGTAGATCAAAATATCATCAATAAAGACGACAACAAAATCATGATCATATTCTCCATGAAAGCAGCAGGGACATTCGTTAGTCCAAAAGATATAGCTTTAAATTCAAAATGCCCATACCTTGTGGAGAACGCCATCTTCTCTATATCCTCCTTTCGGACAGGAATCTGATTGTACCTTGACTGAAGGTCAATCTTTGAAAATACTTTGGCCCCTCTCAACTGATCAAATAAATCTTCAATGCGAGGTAGAGGATATTTATTCTTGATGGTCAGCTGGTTGAGAGCACGGTAATCAATACACATGCACCAACTACCATCCTTCTTCTCGGTAAAAAGGACAGGAGCTCCCCACGAAGACACACTGGGATGAATAAGATCTTTCGCTTTTAAATCATCCAACTTCTTGTTTAGTTCCTCCTGGAAAGGACGGGCCAAACGGTATGGGGTCATCAAGACCGGTCGAGCACCTGGTACCAAATAAATTCTGAACTCCACTACATGAGGTGGAGGCATCCCTGGCAACTCTGCTGGAAATACATCCAAAAATTCTCGAACAAACGAAATACTTCCTGCAGTCAAAGATGTACTCGGCTTTTCCACAAGAGACAAAAGAAATCCACTCTTTGCTGCTCGACTACCAGGAAACAAACTAGCTAGCACACAAAGTGAGTAAGAGGGGGCACTACCCTGAAAAACTACCTCCTACCCAGATGGTGCTTGCAAGGTTACTGTCTTCCAAAAGCATAATATGACAGCTCGATAACTATGCAACCAATCCATACCCAAAATAATGTCAAATGGCTCCATCTTCATGACCATCAGATTAGCAATAAAGTCTTCCCCATCTAAAGAGATCACACAACCAGGACTGACTGTGGAACTAGAAAGAATCCCCCCAGGCGAGTTAACTAGAACAAACTGAGCTATATGCTGCAAACTCAAACTTGCCCGACCAGCAAACTCTAATGATGCAAATGAGAAAGTAGCTCTGGAATCAAACAAAACAAAGGCCTCCACTGAGTCCACAAGGAGCGTACCTGTCACCACATCGGGACGACTTGCCGACTCAGCAGTCGGCATGGCATAAGAAACTGAAGCTGGAGCGGCGGAAGCACCAAAACCCTGGTATGGTAGTGCAGCAGCTATCGGAGGTGCTGAAGGTGCCGCAACTGGAAGCGGTGCTGCGGGAGCAGGTGGCCAAAAGTACCCCGGCGGTGGGAGTCCTCTAGGAAACGAGAAGTAAGACTGAGGTTGCCCCCAAGACTGAGTAGGTGTAGCTGCTAACATCTGCACTGACCCTCGAGAAGAAGCAGCTGGCGCTGGTGTTGACGCATGAACTAGTTCCCACATGATAACACTGGCTGGATTCCGCCGACAGACTAGCGCCTTGTGGCTCGCCAGATCGCAATGGTGACAAGAGCCCGACCAGGTACACTCTACAGCGTGATGCTCGTTGCCACACTTGAAGCATTTAATGCCTTGCCCTGGGACCAGTCGAAGCATGGGGGCACTCACTGAAGGTCGTGAGGTGATAGAAGATTGCGGCTTTGTGAACTTGGATTTGAATGAATTCTGCGAGTCCTTGAACTTCTTGGAAACGGGCTTCAGAGATGACCCACTTCCTCCTCCAAAGCTCCTCTTTTTATTGCCACCTACATCAAAAGAAACCACAGTACCACCCATACCTTGCATCTCTTCTCCGAGCTGCATCTCTAACTCCATGCCCCTGGCTTGCTCTACCAGGGAGCTAAATTCGCGCAGCTCCAGCGCCTCCAATACCTGGTGAAACTCCTGTCTGAGCCCTCTGCGAAACCTCTTGTCCTTATTCGCCTCATTAGTAGCCATGGCTAGAACGAAGCGGATCAAGTTATTAAATCCCGCTTCATACTCTGCCACTGTCATCTTGCCCTGCTTGTAACTATGCAACGAGACTTCCATTCTCTCCACAAAAGAAGCTGGGTAAAACCTTTTCCGGAATTGCTCAACAAACATCTCCCAGGTAACTAGGCCATGGGCAGCGGTCCTAGCTAGCAGGACTCCCTCCCACCAGATATCCGCCTGCCCCTTTAGCTGGAAGGCTACAAACTGAGCTCTCATCCCTGAAGTCGTCCCCAGCGCTCCGAAGTGTCTCTCCATGTGTCGGAGCCAGTTAGCAGCGTCAACTGGCGTGCCCAACCCATCAAAGGTATCAAGGCGCATGGCATTCCACTAATGCAGCCCCATAATAACCAAAGCGAGTACCATTGTGGGAACCGCCAAAGGAGCGGCGGCGGGTACAGCCGGTGGAGCCTGAGTCCTCTAAACCGCTAAAGCAACCTCTTCTTCCGATTCTGCAGAACTAGCCTCCCCAGCTATAGAGTTCTGAACTTCAGGCGGGGGCGTTGCCTGGCCTCCTCCGGCACCCTGTCGGCCATGACCGCAGCCTCCACCCCTTGCCATCTCTAAACTTCACAACAAGACAATCAATCATTAAACACAAAGATCACCTAGCACCAAAAGCACAAGATTAAATATACAATCAATAGAAGCGTGTATGCAATGCAATGCAGATAACCCAACCCACCTACAGTGCGTAGTGTGTCAAGATTAATATTTCCAATACCACGGACCTACAGCCCGCTCTGATACCAACTGTAACACCCCAGCCAAACAAGGGCCTAGAATGTTACTAAAATAATAATAAACAAATCTAAACTAGGATAGTTTACTAAATTTGGCAGAACCTCCTTTGTATAGTTAACTATACAGAGGTTCCAACAGATAAAAAGAATATCATAACTAAATATTTCAACATCCATTATCATCTCTAAGCATTAAAAACATGCTAATCAGCTAGAACATACCCAAAGATATACAAAATATGTTACTCATCATTATTACAAATGACACGATGCATGGAGCATAACCATCCTCAATTCTTCAGCAGTTTGCTTATTTATTAATGGATGATCTAAAATTTAGTGAACTTTTAAAGATGCGTGGCAGTGTGTGAATCCAACTTAAGTCTACTCCCTCCTATGTATGTCGTTCTTACAAATGTTTATGTAATGCAAATGTGCTATGCATCTGTTTCTCTTTTTCTCTTTTCACATTTTACCAGTAAAGCGAGGTATACATCCGTCAATGTATACCCTTGCCTGTACCCCCCAGCACAGGGACCAAGAGCCTATACTCTACAAGTATAGGGACCACAACCCATCGTTTTCATGATGGGGACCTCTACACAATGCCTACATTCCACGAATATAGGGACCACAATCCCGTCATCTACATGACGGGGACCTCAAGTATACATGCCTGGTCACCACGTGACCAAGTCTCAAGTATGATCTCATTGTGCATATGAATAGTTACCTTTTCCAATAACATGAATAGCAACAACACCATACATGAATAACAATTATTCATATCACAAGCATTCACCATCCTTAATCATACATATCACACTATCAACCAAGTATAGCTAATATGTATCAAAATACTAGCACTCACTGTCAAACATTCATAATTATTCTATCAATCAGAGTACTTGCCTTAACCGCATGAGGACGGAGGATGTGAAGAGGGTGCTGCCTCCAGGACCGATCCCCCACCTAAATTCATTTAAAAATATACTAAGACAACAGTAATGGACCAAACAAACTATATAAGCAAACACGAACTTACAATAGTTTTTAATGCGATCCCAACTCCAATTCCTAAATGTTCATCTGTCCCCTCTGTGGGCAGTCACGTTCTAAAATTCATATCTTTTAGTATAGGAGTCCAAATGAGGTGTTCTTGGACTTCCTTGAAAGGTTATCAATTTCTCCAACTAAACCTAGTTGATGGGCCTCCTTGATTCGGCCATCTAATACCCCTACCAAGCTAATTAACAGAAGATCAATTTCACGTCAGGTTCTCTGGACAGTATACTAAAACTACCATAACTTTCAGTACGGTTGTCCAATTTTGGCGTTCTTGAGCTTCCCTAAAATCTACGACAATTATCTACAACTTTTGTTATATTGAGCTCCTCTAATTTTCCCTTGAACCGATCGCTTAAATCAGATTACTAAAACCTATCAGAATATCGACAGATTTGCAGAACAGTCACACTAATAAATTAATAACTTCTGCTACAGAGGTCCGAATAACTCTATCTAGCACTTCATCGAAATATGACGACGTCCTCTACAATACTCTAGGAGATGCCCAGGACTGAATTGTAACATCCCAATTTTCTGAGCTTAAAAATCTTTTAATAGTTAGTAGGGAGAAAATTCACCATTTTGATTTATTTGAATTTTAATTCAAAAGCTTAATATTGGAATTTATAATCAAAAATCTTTAATGTGAATAATCCCAACATGAATATTAACCAAAACTATTTTATTTGGGTTCTTTGTGCTCAGATATATTTTCTAGATTTTTCTAGAATTTTTCTGAGTTCATTTGCTATTTTCTATTGCTTATTTGAATTTTTGGTATTTTATAAAATAGAAAAGGTATTTAAAATCTTAGAAAAGCTCTTGGGCCGAAACCCAGCCCAAACCTTCCTTCGGCCCAACTCTGTTCAGCCCACCCGCGCGCGCGAGCCCGCCTCTCTCTGACAGGTGGTCCCCGCGTGTCAGCCTCCCTTTCTCTCTCTTCCCGCGAGCGCGCTGAACCTCCACCATCCGATTCTCTTTGAATGGTCCGATGGAGATGGGCTGTTCGGGCGACCAGAAGGTTCCCTTGTTGTGAGCCGTTCGATCAGGAATGGATGGCTAGATGGCGTTGTGCCTTCCGGGCGGCCCGAACGTCCCATTGATTTTGGGCCGTTCGATCTTGGATGGACGGCCAGATCTTGTTGGAGCCCGTGTGCCCTCGCGCCTCCGTGCTGCTGATGTGTGGGCCCCACATGTCAGGTCTTCGTCTCCGAGTCGGCTTCGTCTCCGCGACGCGCCCGCCTTCGTCCGCCATTGCCGCCTTCTAGAAGCCGTCCGACAACTAGACTTTCCTAACTAAAACCTTCCCGATTTCTTCACCAAACTCTATCTCCTTCCTTCTCGCACCCGTATCTACCCTCAATCGGGATCAAAACCAACTCTATCTCCATTTTCGTTCAAGACCGAGAATATCCCAAATTGGGGATTTCTTATCTCGTGCCGCCCCGGTCCTATAAATAGGTCCCCAAGGTTCGCATTGGCGTCCGCACCCTAAACTCTCAAGCCACAGCACCCCGAGAGCCCTAGCGACGCCGCAATCGAGATTTTAGGGTTTCTCGCCGCCGGTCTTTTTCTCCGTTTTGCGCCGCCGCCGACGCCGCTCTGCCCTCGTGGTCTGCACCGCCGTGTTCAACGTCACCAGGGCTACCTCCAGGAGCCTTCGCCGTCGCCGGAACCTCACCGGAGCCTCCGTCCGACAAAAACCGAAGCAGCTCTACCGCTCAACCCTTGCCGCCGGCCGTCTCCTTCAACCTTGATCACCCGGAGTTGCACCCAGAGGTTCGCAATAGCGCCCTCTACACGCCGGTACCACTCACCGCCGGCGAAGCCCCGCCGTTCGCCGTTGTCGTTGGTTTCCAAGCGTCGCCACCGTCGGTCTGACGTGTCACGCCGCGTGGCTCACCACCTCAGCCTTCGCGCCTGCGTGTCGCGTGCGTGGCTGCCTTGTCAGCGCGTGCGTGGCACAGTCCACCGGCCTTAGATCTAATCGGCTCGAAAGACTTGGTCTACCGTGAGCCATCTCGCTAACATATGGGTCCCACATGTCAGTAAATTCTTTTTATTTCTTTTATTTCCGAAATTCCTTCGCTGATGTCGTGCTTGCGTAATAATCCGATTTTTCTGTTAAGAAATAATTCGGAAATTCCAGAAAATCCAAATTAGGGTTTCTTTTAGATTTTCAAACTTCCAGAGCTCATAACTTTTGAATCCTAACTCCGATTGAGCTCATTCAAATTTCTAAATTTATCTAAATTCAAGATGTATTTATCTGAGATTTTTATTTAATTGTTGGAGCTTTTTTTGCCTCTGTTATTTATTTGTTTTGTTTATTCGTTTCGTTTGCGAGTAGACGTCGATTCGTCGGGGAATTTTGGAGAAGAAGGAGCACCTCAAGATCAAGACCAGTACATAGAACTTTTCCAAGGCAAGTCATACCTTTGATCATCTTGTACCCAGTTTTCAAATTACTTTGTGTTAAAGTATTGCATTTTATGTTAATTATGTATTTAAATGCTTTGGGCGTAGTTATTATCCAATTTGTTATCACCCCTTGGCTTTGTATGTCATAATTCCTTGTCACCCTAGCTTGGTTATTAGTTGGTAATATTATAGCACCAACGTGGGTTGGTTAGATGCGAGTACAATTGCTTAGCCATGCTACGAGTCTCACATCTCATCAAAGTTGCAAATATTAAATATGACTAAGTGAATATGGAACTTTGTTTAAAGCTGTGTGCTGTATGTTATTACTTCGTGATAGCATGTGTTGCACTAAAACCAACTGGGTGGTAAAGGATTTAGACTGAGGCAAGTGGTGGAAGCTGTGTGATATGGTGGAAGCTGTGTGCTTGGGTTTGATGATCTTTGTGACTTAGTTAGAACATGGAAGTCTTGCCTTGGTCAATTAAGGACTTAACTTTGTGCGCCATTGAATCGAGCCTTCATCAGCACGACCACATGCCTGGTATGGGACGGGCCTAACTTAGTAAGTTATGGATTCTCGGCATTGATGTTCAGGTGGATAGGTTAGGCTGTATGCTAGGGTGGAGATGTGACTACTTGGTGGTTGCATCGCGGGACGGTTCGCCGCTTCCCTGTCCAGCGGTGTGTGTTATACTAATTCTATGTGAGCTGGTATAGCGGGAAAGCACATCGGGAATGTCAATGTTTGAGATGAAGTTTCCGAACTGTTTTGTTACGATTAGTGCTTGCTACACTAGTTGTATCTTGTGGGTAAAGTGTACAACATCTGCAGAGTGTTAAACAATCTATTCGAATAGCCGCGTCCGCGGTCATGGACATGCTCAGGGATTTCACACGAGGGGTAGTTTTCATAAAATGATGGGATGGGAGCTGTGTGACCTCAATCATATGGCTATGTGAAATAATCTGTTTAGCTGTGTGTCTTTGTGTAAATAACTGTTAAATTAATATTGTCTATTTGTTTTGAATTATGCTTTTCATCTATTATTCATATTCAATTACAAAAGTTGCTTTTATGCAAATGAACCACAGAAGCCTTTTCTTTGGAATAAGCCTGCATCTATAAATTGCATTCTGTGGTATGATTTGCGAGTACGGTTGTGTACTCACGCTTGTTGTAAAACTTGCGCCCAAACCTACAGAAGAGGAGGAGTTTATGCCTGCTTTCGAGGAGGAGTTCGCTGAAGGTTGAACGTTAAGGTATGGATCCCAGTCGGTTGCCTGTGGTGAATTGGTGGGATCTACGCTGGAGTTATTTCCGTTCTGCTGCTGTTTTATTCTCTGTTAGCCCTGCGTGGCTTAATAAGTGTAAACTCGATCATAAGGTCAAAACCCTTATTTGTTATTCAAACTAATCGTTTACTTAATTTATCGTTTGTGTGGATCGATATTCACCTATGTTGACACTGTGTGCACTAGCGTGATCCTGGACTAGTGCAGTATACACAGAGGGTTTCAGAATCGTAATTCTGGGTCCCGACATGAATCCACACTTAACTACATCAAAACGGTTGTCTAACGAAATCTGTCCTGAGCAGACCATAATACCGACATTACTAAAATAATTACATACTCACCTAATGGGCAGGAGGACAGTTGTTACCCTTGAAGAACTGTTGTAGATCATGATGTAGCCCGCGAACCTTCCCCTTCCCTCTCTTCTTCCCTCCCTCCCTTCCTCCTTCTTCTCCTTTCTTTGCCGGCCACCCCACACGCGATCTTCCTCTTCTCCTTCCTTGGACGACCAGCGGGAGGAGGACGAGCTTCGCCGATAGCTGGGGGAGGCGCAGGGGGAGGTGTAGGGACTAGGGAGGAGGCGCACAAGGGAGAGGGACGGCGGCCTAAGGGGGTTGGAGGAGGCGGCAAAGGGGTGGAGGGGGCATGGGGGGCTACTAGGATTTTGGGGGGAGGGTGGCGCCTCCCCCCGTTGGCCGGCCTATGGCTGCCCACATGGGCCTAAGCCCAGGCCCAAGTTGCTTAGAAATTAATGCTAACTCCTTTGATAACTAATTAATTAGTTATTTTCCAATAGATCCTTCTCCTGGATCCTTTTCTAAGTAATCCTTTTCCTCAAATAACTGTTTTCTCCCGATTCCTACTTTGGAGTATTACAAGAACATTATCTAGAATGAGTCTGGATATACCAAATCATCAACTAGCAATAATATCAACCATGAGGAACTAAAAGAACCACAACCTAGTCAATTATTACAATTCCAAAATGAATGAATCATGTGTGGAGTTAAGTGCTTCTCAAGTGCAAAGTTACCATGTCCGACTTTCTCCCCAAAGTATGCCGATATCATTGTTTACCTAAAACATAAAATAAACAAGCCTGAGTCCAAGACTCAACAAATACAATTGAATAACACAGGAAACTTCAAATCAAGATAGTTCATTCTCAATATATCGAATTCATAAGAAAATACTATGCAATTGATGCAACTATGAATATGAAATCCACTTCTCTTTTGCATATACTGGTATAACCAGTGAACACCCGTCGGTGTTCACTCAGGCCCGCATCATACAAAATGCGGGGATACAAGACCTGTATGAAGAATCTTTCAAACTAGGATCTAATTTTCCCACATTGGAATGGTAGGTCTTACTTGTCCACATTGGAATGGTGGGTCTTATTTGCCCATATTGGAATGATGGGACTTCACTACCCACTCCCATGGGTGACTCATGAATGAATGAAGACATTGTAATGAAAAACATACTCTCAATGAAGCATGGGATAACAACCATGAAAGGAAAAAGTAGTACTGGAATTAATCACAATTCGTAAAATCTAATCATTTCATAAGCTTCAATCACTTAGCAAATAAATAGTCAAATCAACTCAATTTGTACTTGCCTCAATAACGAGACGAATGATGATGATAGGACGACTCTATCCCCGGTTCTCACCACCACCTAGCATTTATAAAGTATACTAGAACACTATTCAAATGACATAGCAAAGCAATAAAACAACAAGAATTCCTTCGCTCCTATTCGAAAACCGAGAATTTGCTGAATCACTTCCTAATCTCAATATGTCCAAAATAGATAGCCTCCAAAGGAAAAATCATAACTCTTGACTCAAGGCTCCAAAAAATCTTGAACCCAAGTTCTATGGAACCTACACGTGCATATCTACAACTTCTAAGGTGATCGGATGTCCAAATTATTTCATCTGAGCCTTCATATTTATCTCCGAAGGCAATTCTATCACCTTCCGTACTAACGATTTAAGAATTTCGTATCTCGTCAATGGTACATCCAAACTCATTGATCTAAGACAATCTGGAAACTAAAGAGAACCAGCTTCATGAATAAATTTATTATAATTTTTCCCATTGAGCAGGAAAGGTTACTAACAAGGAAATCTTCCCTACTGTCCCCCACCACAGGGCAGAACTACAATAGCAACTTCAAAAATTCATATCTTTCATTCTACCTATCCAAATAACCTGAACTTAGACTCCCTAGAACCATCATAAAATTATCTACAACATTTATGGAGATCAACAGACCAGAATCGTAATCTACTGACCCTAATTCACAGAACTATACTTGTTGCCCGAATCCAGAGATTGAACAAGCATACTAACTTGCAAAAGTCACAACTAATTCATTATCCAATGAAAAATTGTGAATTAATACTTTCCAGCCAACGCAATTCCACACATAACTCTAGGAGACGACATTCCCGAATTTCGCATCTACAATGCTCGAAACTATATTGCAACAAAAACTATAGATTACCTGATCTACTGAACAAATCTCTTACGACAGGAAAGACTGAACACGAAAGAGAAGAAAATCGATTGCTACCCTTGGAGAACGAGATGACAAATGTGGAGACCCAGCGAGGCTCCTTCCTTTCCTTCCTCTTTTCCTTCTCCCCTTCTTCTTCCCTCTCCTTCCTCTTCCTTATGGCTGGCAACAATGGAGAAGCACCGGAGGAGAGGGGAATTCTTGTAACACCCCAGCCTGACAAAGGCCTGGAATGCTACCAAACTATCACTAAAACCATTTTATACTGAAACAATTATCTAAAATCTGACGGAACCTTCTTTGTTTAGTTACTAAACCGGAGGTCCCAACCTTTAAATGTAACATAATTAAATAAACCAACATCCTGCATAATCAAGAGCTCGCCAAAACTATGCTAATCGTCGCTAAACCATCCATAGCATGCTAAACAGCTACCGGCATGAACAAAAGGTCATCCATGATCCTCTAATCAAATCTATTACAAATTAACCCAAGCAGAGGGAGAAATCATAAAGAATTCTTTAAACAAGTTTCTCATTTACTACACTATCATTCTATCAATTCAAATGTGACTAGTTCGTGCCATTGTGCAACCACTCTAAGTCTTATTCCCTCCCATTCATACCGTTCTTGTAAAGGGGGTACCTAAAAAAAACACAACAACAGCAAGAATGAGTTCAAAGACTCAGCAAGTACAGTAAATGGCAATAATAACATAACAACTGTAATCCTCAACATCCATCTACAATCTCTATTATAAACTTGTCATATGCTCATGCTATGCAAGAATGCTCAAGTGCACTTTCTCTTTCTCTTTATCTTTTGCATCTTACCGGTAATGCAAAGTATGCAACCGTCGCTGCATACCCATGCCTGTGCTCGCAAGCGCAGGGACCAATTGCCCAATACTCCGCAAGTAAAGGGGACCTCAAGCCCACACTCCACAAGTGTGGGGACCATAAGCCCATCGTTTTCACGATGTGGACCTCTTTTCAATGCCCACATTCCATGAATGTGGGGACCTCAAGCCCGTCATCTACATGACGGGGACCTCGAATATGCATAGTCACCACGTGACCAAACCTCCACTATGATAGCATGACGCACATGAACAAAACTTTAAACCATCATAAATTTGTGTTCACAACAACATCATACATGAATAAACTTATTCACACTTCTAGCATTCATCATCGTTGACATTCATAGCATTCTAGCACCCATGAATAGCATATATATTCATAATATTGGCAAACATGAACAATCACTCATGAATAACAATTAATCATATGTCCCGCATTAACCATCCTTAATCATACGTATCACAATATCAACCATGCATAGCTAATACGTGTCAAAATACTAGCACTCTCTATCAACCATGCATAATTACTCTATCAACCAGAGTACTTGCTAAATTTCAAACATCCATGAATAACACGTAACTCATGTCATTAGAAACCATGAACATTACCAATCATACCACCATAACAAACATGTCAACACAAATTCTCATAGTACTTAACAGACAATGTCATTCAATAGTTTCATTTATATGCATCATTATACTTGCCTTAACCACATGAGAACTGGGAACGTGAAGTCGGTACTGCCTCCGGTACTTTTCCCCCACCTAAATTCAATCAAGAACATAGACTAAGACCACAGTAACGAACCACATGAATTATAAAAGCAAACACAACTAGCAATGGCTTGCAACCCAATCCTGACTCCAAATTCCTAATTGCTGTTCTGTACCCTCTGTGAACAGTCATGTTCTAAAATTCATATCTTTTCGTACAGGGGTCCAAATTAGGTGTTCTTGAACTTCATTGAAAGGTTATCCAATTCCCCAACTAAACCTAGTTGGTGAGCCATCCTAATTCGGCTATCTAAAATCTCTTGTATGCTGAATAACAAAACATCGATTTCACGTTAGGTTTTCTGGACAGTACACTAAAAAAATCATAACTTTCAGCTCGTTTGTCCAAATTTCGCGTTCTTGGGCTTACCTGAAAGATAAGACAATTATCTACAACTTTCATTATATTGAGATCCTCTAATTCTCCACTTAACTGATCGCACAAGTCAGAATACTAAAACTTGTCAGGATACCGGCAGATTTGCAGAACAGTCACACTAATAAATTCATAACTTTTGAACCGCGCGTCCAAACGATGCGATCTTATACTCTACAGAAAGGTATCGACGTCGCCTACAATTCTCTAGGAGGAAGCCAGACCTGATTCTGCCGTCAAACTACTCAAAAACATCGGCCAATCCTATCTGTCCTAAACAGATCTAATACCGACATTGATTAATTAACCAAATACGCAACTAATCGAAGGGGGATTGAGGTTTACCCTTGTAGAACCGTTGATGAGCATGCAAAGCAGCCTGTGATTCCTACCTTTCCTCTCTCCCTCTTCCCTTCCTCTTCTTCTTCTTCTTGGCCGGGCAGAAGCAGAGGGGATGGAGGCAAGGGCCGCCATGGGGAGGAGATGCGAGGGGTGGTGCTACTGATGGCGGCCATGAACAGAGCGGCGCCACAGATTTGGCTAGGTTAGGGCTGCCATCCCCCCTTGACCAGCTCCTATAACTAGGCCAAAACTATGGGCCAAAAGCCCATGGTCCTAATCCCCCCTCAAAACAGATTTTTCCTTCTTAGTTACACTAAAAAACTGAATTCGTACATTTAAATTCCTTCAAAATCTAAACAGGATATTACATTCCACCCCCCTTAAACAGAATTCGACCCCGAATGCTACTCACTTCTCTACTCGAAAGAATAACCACAACTAAAACTAATAACCATCAACACATACCCGACGTGAACAACTCTGGTTAAAAATTTGTCCATGCAAGACTCCACCTCCTAAGTTGCATCTCTCTCGGACAGATGTGACCACATCACCTTGACGGATACCATCGTCTTTCACCTCAACACTAGTCTCGACCTTTACAAGTACACTCATCATACGGGATTCAAAAGTAAGGTCTTACTCACAACAAACAGTAACAAAGCCTCAAGCTCCGACCTCTCATGTGCTCTCTCAAAGAATATACAAGACATTGCATACTTCGCATAAGTACTCGAGATAGTCCTAGCGATACGTCAATCTTCAATTTCCCGTGACTAAGGAACCTATCCAACACACCCCTGGTTAAACTTCCTTTTGGTACCGAAGTACACCGTGTGCACAAAACACACGGAACTCTTGTTCGACTCTCGACATTTACTTTATGCAGCAAAGATCTCCTTTAACAAGAGACGCACAAAGAACTCGCCTACCAACTCACTTATCCGAAGAACTCAACTGAAAACAAAGGAGTCATAATGCATCCAATTCAAAACCATCTTCCCTTAGAAGAGCCCAATCCAAAATCAATGGATTTACCATGAAATCTTTTCTACTTTCCAAGTAGACAGTTTAGAAATAAATGCTACACAAGCCAAAGGTAAAACACTAAAAACCAGATTAACCATTTTTTTAATCGAGGGAATCACACATACCGACAAGAACCAACTCAATTTGTAATTGACATTCATCATAATCACATAGTTCAAGTAAGAACTAAGAGAATATCTCACTATCCAAGATCACACCTCTTCCACAATCTTTCTTTTTAAAAATTTAACTTTCTTAAGCCATAGGATTCTAAATCATTACATAACATATTAACTCATTTCTCTTAAATTGGCAACCTCAAAGCTATGTTTTACCGAACACAAAATCCACACTTATGCAGGGAGACTCTTCCAACCCACAATATCACACTCTAGCCAACTTCTTTACCGAATGAATTACTTTGACAAAAATAATTCTCAACACAACTCATTATAGATCTCACCCACCATCACATCTCTAAATCCGCTAAGGATAATCAATTTGAGATTCACATCATATACTCTCATTTACTACCTCCAAAGGATTCCATCAAAGATCACCCTAACTCTTGGAACCTAATCATGGAAAACCAAGATGCTAGCACAAAACAATGCAAAGCCCAAATTCAACCTTTTAAGACTCTTACAATGAATTTTCGGTATACTTGATCGGTAACCCTCAGATCTGATGACCAAAATTTCACACAGCTCAACAATAATCTCAGTCATTAATATCAACATTCCTTACTAATCAAGTAACCGCCCAAGGCGATTAATCTTACCAATCTTAAACCTTCTATAACCCATACTAATCTAATTCAGTTACACAACCACAATATACATGTTCACAAAACTCCAACTGATTGACCAAGATTTAAACATACTCAATCACTAACGTCAATAAATATATTCTGTGACCAAGATATCCTTGGAAATAACTTAACTCCCATAGGGTTACTCACTGAGGCCGAGTCATACTCGACAATAGCTCATTAATTCCTGCTATCCCATTAATTAGGACGACGCTTAGGTTTCTCCACACTTCTACTCTCATTAAGCGTTACCACCACCACTCTTCTGCACAATCATACTCAGTATCCCATTGCGATACTCTAATAAGTTTATCAAGAGTCCATAGTTTTGATAATCCCAACACTAACAAATACTTGTCCACCTCCAACCAGTCACCAATAATACTCTCTATTAGACCTGGCAACCCAAGTAGGTTAAATCCTTTCTCAAAAGGGAAGAAACAAACAAAAACAAGGTTCAACACACAAGAAAACTTTACTCGTCGAAATGAGCACGAGACCAAGAGAAACAAATAAAAGCAATGATCTCGAAAAATAAAATACAAGTCCATAGTTGTGGACACATGTCCCACAAGAAGGAATTTTCAAACCTCCATAAATCATGATAAACATTGCTAAGGAAATCCAAGAAACTCTTAAGCTGTAAGAACAGGAAGGTTGCAAATTATCATACTTAACTCCAACCTCCAATACTTATGGTACACACTTTCCGTTAACAAAGGAAGCAATTTTCTTTGATCACAACATTACTTGCCAACACAAACCAGAAATGCCCTTTAAAACCAAATCACATTAACCACCTAGGAACCAATCAGAACCTTTCCATACGTCACATTGCTCAATTAATTCCATCTACTACCTAAATCATGAACCCTCAAAAGTCCACGAATGCAAAACTCCAGACATTTCATTTGACTGATATTACGAAAGGCAATTAACTTACTTGCTCTCTAGAAGAATCATCACCACTATGACGAGTCAGAATATCTTGCGGACAAACTTACTAACATCAAGAATTATCTACTCTTAACAAGACTTGTTATCGTCAACTCTTCCTTTTATTAAGCCCCCAAAGGCTTACCACAATGTTATAGACCCCTTTATCATCTCATCCTCAATTGAATATATACCAAAATCTTATATTCTTAATACAACAACCACTTTATTTTAGAGGAAAACTACTGCACGAATTAAAAGGTTATTCCAACACCCTTTCATCAAAGACATACTTTTATCTGATAGTTCTACCATCATGTAAACATTGTTCATCCGACTATTTCACCACCATATCAGCGTAAGCCATATATTAACTCACATGGGTTCAACTTTTATTGATGCTCAACACCACACGTCAACCCACAACGGTTGCACTCCAACCCTTGTTGCTACCAACTGGCTTCATCAAGAAATCTATGTGCTACCCACTTTCCTTGCCAAATCACCTAAACAATTCCCGTTAATTTCATCCATTAAAACCAAATAATCCAACAAGATTAGCAGACTAAACAAATTTTTTTTTGTGTTCAAACCTGTAATACCCTAAATTTTATTCGAAAGGATTAGTCGGTAGAAATTAATTAAATCGGGAGGAGGGTTCATTTAGTAAAACACCAAATCAGGAAATGAGAGGGGTTTTCCGCGTTTGTGGGCAACCGGGCTTGGGCCTAGGCCCATGGGGCTGGCCGGCCAAGGGAGGGGTGCCACTCCCCCAAACCCTAGCCGCCCCTCTCACCCCTCCCTCTTTCCTCCCCATTCGGCCGCCACTTTTCCCCACCTTCTCCACCCCTTGTGCTCCTCCCTACCTCCTCCACCTCCATTGCTGCTGGCCAAAGGGAAGAAGAACCTCCATTGCAGCCGGCCAAGGAGGAAGAAGAAGGAGAAAAGAAGAGAAGGGAGAAGAAGAGGGAGAAGAGAAGGAAGAGAGGAGAAGGAGGATCATCTTCGGGGCCTGCTCATCGTCGTCCAGCACGTCGTCAAGGGTAACGACGGGTTTCTTGTGTTGAGGGATGGTCATTAGAGGCGATTGCTAATAGGTTGATTGGATCGGTTAATTTCTGTTCTCTGTCCAATTTTGTCCAGTAGCTTGCGCGGCCGATTTCATGTGGTTAGAAGCAGAATTAGGAGTTTGGATCTCCTAGAGAGTTGTAGATTATGTTCTTAGCTTTCAGTGGCCACCAAGATCACCCAAATCCGATTATCGGTCAGGAAGTTATGAATTTTTTAGTATCGCTGCTCTGTTATTCTGTCAGTTTTGAACAGTCTGTAGAAAATGGGATGAATCTGCTAGTTAAAGTCAAAATCAGAGGACCTCAATATAACGAAAAATGTAGGTAATTTCCATACCTTTTCATAGAGATAAAGAACACGAGATTTGGACTTTCTTAGCAAAAGTTATGATGGTTTTAGCGTACTGTCCAGAGAACCCGACGAGAATTCTGTTGTCTGATGATTGGTTTGGTAGGGGAAGTTAAGGGCAGAATCAAAAGGGCTCCCCAACTAGGTTTATTTAGGCAATTCAATTACCTTTTCAGAGAGTCTAAGATCATCTTAATTGGACTCCTAAGCAGAAAGTTATGTATTTTAGAATTTGGCTATTTTCAGTGAGCACAAAAACGATCGCTAGAAATTGGAGGTTTTGTTAACGCTTGAGAGTTTAGTGAGATCAATTGTGTTGTTATTTATGCTCTTGGTCCAGCGTGTTGGTCTTAGATTGGGATACCTTTATGTTCAGGTGGGAGCGCGGTTCCAGGGGCAGCACCCTCTTCGCGTCCACCGCTCTCACACGGTTAAGGCAAGTATTCGGTATATTTATGCTTGTATGCCGTGACTGTTTGTGTCGTGCTCATAATAGCTATGCATGGATGTTATGGTGATGAGTTCCAATTTATCTTGGTGAATGCAAGTGCATTTGTATGATTCGTGGTTGTGTTCGATTGGTCATGATTGTGTGCCTCTCGATATGTGGTAGCATAGTGAGATTGTTGGCTTGATGTTGATTTAAGATCGATGGATGCTTCATATATGTCCATGCTCTATTATTATTATGTTGTTACTGTCTTGTGGTAATTTGATGATGATTAAATGATGAGCATGTGCATATTGAGAGCATATTGAGGCTTGGTCACGCGGTGACCAAGCATGTTTCCCTTTGAGATCCCCGTCATGAATGTGACGGGCCCGAGATCCCCTCACTCGTGGAGTGTGGGCTTAAGGTCCCCGTTACTTGCGGAGTAACGGGCAATTGGTCCCTGTGCGTGCGCGCACAGGCATGGGTATGTGGCGGCGGTCGCATACTCTGCATTACAGGTGTAATGCACACAGAAAGTTAAAGATAAAAGTCCTTGAGCATTGCATTGGTTGCATTTCATAAGTTAAAAAGGCTATGTTTAGTGTTGTATTATTGTGGATCATTAATGCTATGTTTGTGTTCTTGTTTATAGCCTTGTTGATACTTGCTGAGTCTTTGGGCTCACTCTTGCTTTAATGTATTTTAGGTACCAATGGCAGGATCGACATGAATGGGAGGGAATAGATGATGGATGCACGCACTACCTCACAACATTAAAGCAATTGTCATTTAGCTTCATATAAGAATAAATAGATCACTGAGAAATACCCATGGTTGTTTTATGATTCTGATTATGGTTGTGAGAATAGTGTTAATTTGCTTACATTCATATGATTATCTCTTATGCATGAGTGAATTGGATTATGAAACTATTGTTAAATGTTATGTTTACCTGTTAGAAGCTATGGATAGTTTGAGTTTCAGGTTAACTGTAATAATGAGAATAGAAAGTTTTGGTTATGTTTATGATATTATTCTACACGCTTGAATGAACCTGATTATGATTGTATTGATAAATGCCTTGATCAATTGTTGGAACCTCGGTATAGGCGACTATACAAAGGAGGTTTTGTCGAGATTTTGTAATTGGTCTTAGTTTAGCTTAGTTTAATTTAATTTTAGTAGCATTCCGTGCTCAATGTTGAGTCAGTGTTACTGATTGGTATCGAGCGGTCAGTAGGTCCATGGTGACTAGATATAAAAAAATTGCTAATGTTAATCAACTTAAAAGTTTGACACACCGAGCACGAGAGGATGGGGATGGGTCAATCTTTGCATTTACGCTTCGTTATATCGTTTTGATTATTGCTGATATGAATTGAGTTTGGCTGCTTATTAATTAATTATTATGATTATTATGAGTGGGATTAGTCGTTGTTGAGAGGTTAAGGTCGTGGTTGTGACCCGGCTTTACCAGTTACACCAGATTCGTGGAGTGGGTATAGAGAAGTGCTACCCGAATATCTTAGTACAGGTGTCGATAGCGAGAATCTTTAGAAGAGTTGCTCTCTTCCCTGAATTTGAATTTGGTCAACTCTTAACCGGTTGCGATTGATGGGTTTCTTTGAAATGTTTGGAGTGTTTCCTTTGGCTTAATTTGCCCCATAAATCAATTATTGTTTTTCCCAACCGTTGAGTTATTCTCGCGATTGGTGAACTTTGCTAATTGTCAAGATTGACTTTTGTAGTGTTGGTTTTGTTTTTCTTATTGGAAAGCTTGACCTATTTATTCGCTTGATGTTTTTAGTTAATGAAAGTTTCCTTTTGCAAGTCCTTTAGTTCATGAAGGCTTTGACTCAACGTATCACTCTTGGGTATTTTGAGCGTTGAAGATTAATGGTTGTGTTATGAGTTTCAAGTTGAGTCCGCATGTGTGCATGATCGATCTTAACTAAGGTCCTTATCAAAGAAAGTTGAATAAGTGGAGGTTGTCCTTTGGTGGTTCTTGATGAGTCTGTGACTATGAGTACGACAATAATTAGTTGGAATCAATAGAGTTATTAAGAGGTGTGGTATTTTGATGAATTGGTCTGATCGTTAGGATTGTGGAATCAGGTAGATTTATTGGATAGCATGGAGTAATGTATCTCTATGGATTAGCTTACTCATTAGTGATGGTTATGTTAAGAATGTGTTTGAACGATGCTTTAGAGGATATCAGATTGGAAATTTTCGTAAACTAGTTACTTGATGATCATACATAATTGCTAAATTGAAACGTGTATATTAGATTAGACGAACGTTGAGGTAGCATGTTGTGAAACCCTGTTGTACAGGCGATAAGATTATTAAATGTTGACTTTGTGTTTATAGATGGTTATGTGACTACAAACAGAAGTAGGACCCTATTTGTGTACATGATACATACAATTGACAAATGTTAATGACAGTTGGAGCGGTGTGAGTAACACTAATGGTTGAGTGGATGAATGAGTAAGTGGCCTCGATAGTGTGCTTTTGAAAGTATCATTTGATAATATGAACTAGTTAAAATAGGTTTGTTTCAACCTTTGGCTTGTGTTTCTTTTGGAGAAATTTATGATGGGATAAGAGGCTATGATGAGTCTCACTAAGAGTGTATTATTACATTACTAATGTGATTGTGAAGGGATTATGATGATAATATTGAATGTTTTGTATAAAGGATTTGGATCGCCGCGGATGTTGATTAATTGAGTAGGTGCTTGTAAATACTTATGTGATTTGGAGAGGAAAATAGGTAGCAACTAGATCTCATAATGAAACTAGTCGATAATAAAGAATGGTTGGAGTACAACTATTGTGTGCTGAAGTTTGGTGTTGAGCATTACTAAAAAGTTGCAATGATATGATGTAATAGGAGGCTTATGCTCATCTAATTGTGAATTAAATGGTTGATAATGTGACCTTGATGAAAGGGTTATGGTAGGAGCTTTTCAATTGTTTAGTAGACTGTAACACCCTGGCTATTCGGAAGCCAAGATGTCACCTAAAACATCTAACATACATCCATAATGCAGAAGAATTTGAACTAAGTATTTCAACTAAAGACAGCATTAAATTAAACAGGACATGGTGAAGGTATCATTCCTTCACCTTCTAAGTTATTTAATACTGATCATCAATAAAGAAGGTTCACACGCAGTAATAAATCAACATCCATGTGGAGAAGGTATCCTTCCTTCACCAATTATAATTTAATTATTACAGTTCATCATTAACGAATGTAAGATAGAACTAAATTTAATCTTGAACATGAATAGGATGATGTGAACGAGTAGTGCGTGTCTACTCCCTCCCAAGTGAGCCAACATCAGGGGTTACCTAAATTAAACAAACAACGCAAGAGTGAGTCCATGACTCAGCAAGTACAGTGAAAGAAAAAGAACACATATACAAACAGGACATCACCATTTAAGAATGCGAACCTTGCATCGAGTGAACACTTATGAAAACATGAAATGAATGAATGTAATCAGGATGGATGCACACATGCATATACTGGTATAGTGAGTGACACACCGTCGGTGTTCACTTAAGCCCGCACCTTAACAAAAGTGCGGGATCCAAGTCCTATATGAAGAACGTTTCATATAGGTGTCCAAAGCTGCCCATACTGGAATTGATGGGTCTTACGTGCCCATACTGGAATTGATGGGTCTTTCAATCCACTCCGTGGACGGACATGACAATGTCCAAATTTGCCCACATTGGAATGGTGGGACTTACAATCCACTCCCGTGGACATAACATGAATAAAAGGATGCATGATATGAACATGAACAGTGATAATACCATCTCTCAAGATATACTCCACATAATGAAAGAACATAACCAATTCCGCATCTCGGGTAACACAATATGTCACACTATATTCATGAAAACATTCACAATCACAAAGACTCAAAAGCAACAAAGTACTTGCCTTCCGGCGTTGCACGCGTTAGCAGGCAACGATGGCGCTCCCAAACCCGTAGCCTCGTGGCCTAAACAATTAAATAACCGAAATAATAACAACATAGAATCCAACCCGAATTAATAGTCTACAATACCCCCCTTGAACTCCCAAGGAATCGACATAAAACCTAATCTGAAAAACAGGCTGCAACCCAAAAACGTGTCGGGACAGCAGCACGAAAATGACAGTAGTTAATGACGTGGGACTCGAAATGAGATGAGTCCAGATCCTACCTCATCTTAACGAACATATCTATAACATTCAAGTTGATGAGATTTCCCAATTCGGCCAATAAACTTCTCTAATAAAGAAAACAAAACAGCAGCACAGCTTCTGTCTGAACAAACAGGACAGCAATACAAAAACAACCATAACTTTTAATCTACAACTCCGAATTGAGCGTTCTTTAACAATATGAAAAGGTTATGAAATTACCTACAATAAACTAGTTGGCACGACATTCAAATTTTGCCTTTAACAAAAAGTGGCACACGGGTCAAAACTAAAGATAGAAACTGACATACAATCTGGACAGACTGATCTACAATCTGGACAGTCACAAAGAAAAGTGCATAACTTTTGATCTATAAATCCAAATGAGGTGTTCTTTATCAATCCTGAAAGCTAGTGATATCACCTTCAAAATTTGTTATGGGCAAGACCTCTGAATCACCCTCTAACTAGGCCATATATCAACCTAAACAGAGACTGCTAATTCTCGTCAGGATTCTGGACAGCAGATATTAAATCTATCATAACTTTTGACTCGAAAGTCGGAATTAGGTGATCTTGGCGGCCACCGAAAGCTAAGAACAATACCTACATATCTCTAGGAGATGAGAAACTCAGATTCGGCCTCTAACATCACGAAAAAGTCCACGCAACAATCTGGACAGAATCGAATTTCTACCCGCAGCAAATCGATATAATCAAAATTGAACCAAAACACATCTACCACTAATCAAACGATGAGGATCGGCACTCGTTACCCTTGTAGCAACCAGGACGTAGGTGGGAGAACCTTGGAGAAGATGATCTTCCTCCTCCTTTCTCCTTCTCCCTTCTTCTCCTTCCACCATGGCGCGGCACCTGAGCTTCTTCCTCATCTTGGTAGAGCAGCACGGAGGGGGGGCTGCTACAGTACCGCGTGCTACAGTGCGGTGCGGTACTGTAGCAGAGGGTAGGGTTTTGGGGAAGGAGACCCCCCCTTCTTGACTCCACTACAAGGCCGGCCCACTTGGCTAGGACACCTTGGGCTAAAAGCCGAAGGTCCAATCCTCTCTCAAATCCTGAATTTTCTTTCAATTTTCCTCTAAACTTTAATGCATTCAAATTTGAATAAATTTCTCTTCCGAATAATATGTTCTCTCTATTTGATATTCGAGGTATTACATTCTACCCCCTTAACAAATTCGACCTCGAATTCTACCGTCGAAATAAACGAAAGAATAATTGCCACTAAAAGAAACATCTATTAACATATGCCCGGAGCAAACATGTCTCGATAAAACTCGCGCATGCGAGACTCCAGGTCCCAAATGACCTATCTCTCAGACTGACAAGACCACAAGACATTGACGTAAACTACATCTGACCTAACACTCAATCCGACATTGCAAGTACACTCATCGTAAGAGATTCAAAGGTAAGATCCTACTCGATGGTCAATGACGTTAACGAATATTCAAACACTAGTTCTCACGGTACTCACTCGGCACCAAACATGCTAAATGTAGTACACCACATATGGACCGAGACGGTCCTTGCGATACGCCAACTTCCGAATTCCGTAGCTAACGAAAACAACCCAAAGTACCTTGGCTAACCTTCCAATTGATCGAACCACACAACATGCACATAGAACACGAACTCTTGTTCCACCTCTCAATTGAACTCTTCACTAAAATAAGGATCACCTCCTTTAACGTAAACACACACATGAGCTCTCTTTAAGCAAACTCTTTTACCGACAAAACCCATCGAAAAGAAAGATTCACATCGCATCTATGCGTTACCAGCTCAGTACTAAAGAGTCAAACGCAGAAATCAGAATTTCATCACGAAAAACCTTTCCACGTTCCAAGTGGCAGTTTGCGAATAAACGTCACGAAATCCAAAGGAGAAATCACTTGAATGCCCAAAAAAATCATTTATTCCGTCTCGAATGGAAAGAATCACACATATCAACATAAATGTCGAGCTCAACTTGCGAAAGACATCTGTCAAAACACATAGCTCAAACAAGAATCAAGAAAACGTGTCTCTACTTTAGGAAGCATCAATTTCTCAGTTTCTCTTTCAGGAATAAAACTTCTCTCAAACTTTGGAATTCCAATTCATCGCATAACACCCTAACTCATCTCTCTTAACTTGGCATTCTCAACGCTATGCTCAAGTCGAAATACATCATCCACACCTCGGTATAGAGGCTCTATCGACTACACTGAAACTTTCTCTCAACAACTCCTCTACCGAAAGAATTAATTTGACAGATGACTTTCAATGCATCTCAAAATAGATATCACATGCAATCACATCACCTCAATGTTTGAAGAATAAACAACTCAAATTCCCAAGACACACATTCATATACTTCCTCAAAAGGGTTCTATCAATGACCATCCCATTGTTCGAATCCACCCTTATTCTACTTTCTACACATAATCATTGGGAGACTCAAGGTCCTAGCAAAAGAATGTGAAGCCCAAAATTAAACTCCAAGACTCCTACCATAAACTTCTCATATAGAAGATAGGGAAGCCTCAAATTAAATCCCTAAAATTCTCACAATCCAAACATACTCGCGCATTGACATCAACACAAAAACATTTCTTCGATCCAATTATCTTTATCAAGATTCTAATTCTTAGAGAGTTACTTACTACGCCCAAGTCATTCATGGCAATAATCCAACAATCTCGGCTATCTCTTTAATCTCTTTAACGATCGATCACTTTGCTAATATTACTCCCATTACAACACCATCATATTTCATCTACACAACCACGCAAGGTACTCAACCGCGACACTCTAATACATTGATCAAGATTTTCATACTTTGGATAATTCTATGTTCCATTGAAATGAACAAAAGAACTTGGACTACGCCTCGCTATAGATTCTACTAGTTGTAACCATGCAATCAGTTTAACCTCCAAAGGCAACCTTCTAATGAGATAAACTCCTCTTAAATAACTATATTACGAAATTATTTCATCCTCCAATGCTCATCGAATAATTTTCAACCCAAAGTTTCACAACTACAATCATTAAACACCTCAAAAGACTCGTGAAACGAATAGATTGATTCTTTCTCAAAAGGAAGAGCGAATGAAATCAATTTTCTTCAACTAGGAAAACATGTGCCACCCATGATGAACAAAGGATCAAGAAAAAATAGTCACTTAGGCAAAGTACTGAAAACATAAGGAAAATCAATAGTCGAGGGCTCAAGCCCTATTGAAAGCAAATACCAAACCACAAATGAGAAGAAGGTAATGCCCTTTGAAAATTTGATAAACTCTTATGGAACAAATGCATAAGGTTTAAGCACACCCAAATAAACTGCAAGTGGCGAAACGCGACTTAAATCTCAAATACTTTTACTTCACTCCTTCCTTTAACCAGAAAGTTATTTTCGTGATTACTACATCACTTTGCCAGCTTAAACAAGATAAGCTCTTAAGACCAAATCATAAGAACCACTTAAGAACCAATAAAATCTTTCAACCCGCCTCTTTGCTCGAAATGGACAAAGTTACCACATAACTCATGAGGTCCAAAGATAACAAACGCAAAACTCAAACACTTTCACTAAAACAAGATCATGCAAATGATTTTTTCGTTGAACATTATCATCACAACCACGATCGACAATCACACTAATCAACGAAATAATATGCTATTGGCGAGAATCATCAAATCTCTTAACACTCCATGAACTTTTGAAAAGAATCACAATGAACTACTTCATCATGTCTCTAAAATCTAAATAAGGTTACATATACTTGATCTAGGAAAACCTAGTGCAAAAACCTTATAATTGAAACAAACTCTTTCAACAAGATGATAATAGAACATGACAATCTCACCAATGTACACCAACAGAAATCTCGATTAGCTTTCATCCATTTAACTCTTAGTGACACTCGATGCCAAGATAGTACACACTAAATGCTCTCTAGCCACACATGGCACAAACATGATCCTACCTCTGCTTTGCAACCTCAACAACATTAAGAGGATATAATCAGATTCTAACTTATGATCAGCAATTAGAATAAAATGTCCTTAACTTCAATAATATAGGACACATAAGTCAAGGTTTCACAAGGCGATACATCATCGCTCATCTAGTCATTTAAACATGTTTCAATAATTTTTAGCATGGCAAGAATCAAGTAAAGCTATCATTTAAATAAGATCATCAAGATCCAAATAGAAGACAAATTCAAGATTAATATTTATCAAGACAACATTCAACACATCCTTAACTTAACCATCACTAGCGGTTAGAATAATCGAAAGAGGACCTAGATTTCAACTTATCTAACAAATTTATCGATTATCCGATCGTAAAGATCAACCCGATACATCCACATTTTTTCCACAATTCTTAACAACAATAGCTTCTTGAACAAATATGAACAACCTCTTATCTAAAACTCATCCTGTACCAAATACAACGACATTTCACTTTAAACAATTCACTTCCACGGATACTAGTTAAGAATAGACTGTTTTGCACAAAGCTAATAACCCAAATCGATAACTCATACCATAATAATTAATTCATTTAATTAACACTCGCACTTAAGCATGTCAAGACATCACTTAAAGATTTTAACCTAATCTTTCAAAAAAGAGGCATTACATTCCAACACCGAACTAATCCAAAAGAAATACATAAAGTCAAAGCTTTCACATGTTAAATAATTTGCAACAGAAAACTTTCAGCATCTGAATACTCAAATAATAAATGATTCACATTCTCCAATAAGAAGGCGAACTCCCAAGAAAAGATAAGTTTTTTTTGCCGATATCCAACGATCCCAAGAACAACTTTAGACCAGCAATGTGAGAACAAGTAGTCGACTTATGGAACCAAGAAAGTCCAATGAGAACTCATCGAAGAAATGTAAAACACTAACTCAAGAAAACTTCATCAAACGCAACTATTACGTAATCGCCACATACGAACCAAGGAAGAGAATAATATTTTCTAAAGAATCTCACCTCAACACTCCACTATGGTATTCGGGTAGATACTACTCTATATTCGCTACCACAAATCTTTGGTGCAATCGACAAAGTCCGGGGCCACAACCACGGCCTCCACTTCTTAACCTCCATCATCGACACGTTTAAACAATATAATCAATTATGATTATACATGATCATATCATGACAATCATAGAATAGATTCATAGATATGGAATATCATAACATATCATAGATTAACAACAAGAAAGATAATACAAAAGCAATTCAACAATTGCTCAACGAATGAAACATAACAATAGAAATACGAAACAATGGATTTCCCAACCCCACCCATCAGTGCACAAGTGTGTCAATTTAATATTCAATTACCACGGACCTAAAGCCCGCTCGATACCAATCGTAACACCGGCTATTCGGAAGCCAAGATGTCACCTAAAACATCTAACATACATCCATAATGCGTAAGAATTTGAACTAAGTATTTCAACTAAAGACAAGATTAAATTAAACAGACATGGTGAAGGTATCATTCCTTCACCTTCTAAGTTATTTAATACCGATCATCAATAAAGAAGGTTCACACGCATAATAAATCAACATCCATGTGGAGAAGGTATCCTTCCTTCACCAATTATAATTTAATTATTACAGTTCATCATTAACGAATGTAAGATAGAACTAAATTTAATCTTGAACATGAATAGGATGATGTGAACGAGTAGTGCGTGTCTACTCCCTCCCAAGTGAGCCAACATCGGGGTTACCTAAATTAAACAAACAACGCAAGAGTGAGTCCATGACTCAGCAAGTACAAATGAAAGAAAAAGAACACATATACAAACAGACATCACCATTTAAGAATGCGAACCTTGCATCGAGTGAACACTTATGAAAACATGAAATGAATGAATGTAATCAAGGATGGACTGCACACATGCATATATCCAGATAGTGAGTGACACACCGTCGGTGTTCACTTAAGCCCGCACCTTAACAAAAGTGCGGGATCCAAGTCCTATATGAAGAACGTTTCATATAGGTGTCCAAAGCTGCCCATACCGGAATTGATGGGTCTTACGTGCCCATACTTGGAATTGATGGGTCTTTCAATCCACTCCGTGGGCGGGACATGACAATGTCCAAATTTGCCCACATTGGAATGGTGGGACTTACAATCCACTCCCGTGGACATAACATGAATAAAAGGATGCATGATATGAACATGAACAGTGATAATACCATCTCTCAAGATATACTCCACATAATGAAAGAACATAACCAATTCCGCATCTCGGGTAACACAATATGTCACACTATATTCATGAAAACATTCACAATCACAAGACTCAAAAGCAACAAAGTACTTGCCTTCCGCGTTGCGACGCGTTAGCAGGCAACGATGGCGCTCCCAAACCCGTAGCCTCGTGGCCTAAACAATTAAATAACCGAAATAATAACAACATAGAATCCAACCCGAATTAATAGTCTACAATACCCCCCTTGAACTCCCAAGGAATCGACATAAAACCTAATCTGAAAAACAGGCTGCAACCCAAAAACGTGTCGGGACAGCAGCACGAAAATGACAGTAGTTAATGACGTGGGACTCGAAATGAGATGAGTCCAGATCCTACCTCATCTTAACGAACATATCTATAACATTCAAGTTGATGAGATTTCCCAATTCGGCCAATAAACTTCTCTAATAAAGAAAACAAAACAGCAGCACAGCTTCTGTCTGAACAAACAGGACAGCAATACTAAAACAACCATAACTTTTAATCTACAACTCCGAATTGAGCGTTCTTTAACAATATGAAAAGGTTATGAAATTACCTACAATAAACTAGTTGGCACGACATTCAAATTTTGCCTTTAACAAAAAGTGGCACACGGGTCAAAACTAAAGATAGAAACTGACATACAATCTGGACAGACTGATCTACAATCTGGACAGTCACAAAGAAAAGTGCATAACTTTTGATCTATAAATCCAAATGAGGTGTTCTTTATCAATCCTGAAAGCTAGTGATATCACCTTCAAAATTTGTTATGGGAAAGACCTCTGAATCACCCTCTAACTAGGCCATATATCAACCTAAACAGAGACTGCTAATTCTCGTCAGGATTCTGGACAGCAGATATTAAATCTATCATAACTTTTGACTCGAAAGTCGGAATTAGGTGATCTTGGCGGCCACCGAAAGCTAAGAACAATACCTACATATCTCTAGGAGATGAGAAACTCAGATTCGGCCTCTAACATCACGAAAAAGTCCACGCAACAATCTGGACAGAATCGAATTTCTACCGCAGCAAATCGATATAATCAAAATTGAACCAAAACACATCTACCACTAATCAAACGATGAGGATCGGCACTCGTTACCCTTGTAGCAACCAGGACGTAGGTGGGAGAACCTTGGAGAAGATGATCTTCCTCCTCCTTTCTCCTTCTCCCTTCTTCTCCTTCCACCATGGCGGCGGCACCTGAGCTTCTTCCTCATCTTGGTAGAGCAGCACGGAGGGGGCTGCTGCATAGCATCACCGCGTGCTACAGTGCGGTGCGGTACTGTAGCAGAGGGTAGGGTTTTGGGGAAGGAGACCCCCCCTTCTTGACTCCACTACAAGGCCGGCCCACTTGGCTAGGACACCTTGGGCTAAAAGCCGAAGGTCCAATCCTCTCTCAAATCCTGAATTTTCTTTCAATTTTCCTCTAAACTTTAATGCATTCAAATTTGAATAAATTTCTCTTCCGAATAATATGTTCTCTCTATTTGATATTCGAGGTATTACATAGACCCCTTCTAAGTTTAAGAGGTTGATGTATTGATGTTGTATGGTTTTGGTATACACTCGTTTTGAAGATGGGATGAAAGGATAGTATGGGAACTTTTGGTGAAACTTTGGGGCTTTCTAATGGAATAGTTGATGATAAAGATTCGTGTGTAGAGTATATTATTCTTGATGTTAGTAAGATTATCTGCAAGAAGTTGCGACATGAGTTATGTGGTGATTGAGTTTGTTTCGAGCAAAGTGACATGTTGAAATATTTATTTGGTTCCTTAGTGGTACCTGTGATTTCGGTTTTAAGAGTTTTCCCTAATTCTAAAAGCAGTGTTTTATTCTCGTCTGAGGTTTGTTATTCTCTGATTGTGGGAAGTGCGCCCTCAACTATTGATCATATCTTTTGGTTTTCGAGAATAGCTTTATCTGATTGTTTCTCTTGATCTTGTAACTACTGTAAGTGGTAACGTTTTCCTTTGTGCAGAGATTTATTTCTATTTGCCTCTTCTTCCAAGAAAGGGTTAACTGATCTGTATTGTAAAGTCTCGTAAGTAGTGTTTTGGCATCTAGACAGTGGTGGACTAGTAGATGGTTTTGTGAACCCTTAGATGTCAGGTTGTCAGAGAGGCCTAGAGTAATAAATCGATTTATTAGAATAATCCTTGGAGAGGATTTGAGATTAAAAAGAATATTTGTCTTTGGAGCTAACAGATTTCGTTGTCGCATCTAGTAGGACCTATAGCGCGATGTAGTCCAAGATTTGGTGTTCTTTTTGACCGAGCATTAGAATTAGCAAATATGGAAATCTGGATCAATTTATTAGAGTATCACAATTTGGTAGTATTGCGGGGCTATGAGAGTTAAACTTGATGATGTGGTTTAATGAGAGTGTGATTATAAAGTAATCGAATCGTCATGTCAATTAATGGGATAATGGAAAATGTTGAGTAATGTCAAGAGTGATTTGGCTCTACATGTGTAATCTTCTCAGAGTTATAATCCTTGTAATGGTTAACTGGTCAAGAAAATATTTTCATGATGATTTTAATGAGTGAGTATGTTGGAATTGTGGGTTTATAGGAATTAATATGAGAATTTCGTTGCAAGAGTCTTGGAGGTTAAATTTGGGCTTTGCATTGTTGTGCTAGAACTTTGAACGCCCATTGATAATGTGAAAAAGTAGTATAAGGGTGGATTTCGAACAGTGGGATGGTCATTGATAGAATTTTTTTTTTATGAAATACATGAGAATATGTGATGCGAATTCCGAGTTGTCCATTCTTGAGGATTGAGGTAACGTGATTACGTGTGAAGATCCATTTTGGGATGCATCGGTTATCTATCAAAGTAATTATGTCAAGAAGAAATTCGGTTAGAGAATGTTTTGTGAGATCTCCAGAGTCCCTTTTCAAAGGTGTTGACAAGGTGTTTTGATTTGGGTTTGGCGTTGAGATCGCCAAGTTAATAGTAACAAGTTAGTGTTGTGCGATGATTGGGATTGCATAACTTGAGGGAAATTTTGGTCTTAAAAGAGAAATCGTTAAATTGATGTGTCCTCAAGAAGTGAATCGCTTTTCGATTTTCGTTTAAGTTCTATGTCGTTGACCATTGTCTTTCGCAGTTGAGTTTGGCTTTATCTTTGGTATGTGTGGTTCTTATCGTTCGTAAAGAATAATGAAATGATGGATTTGGTTATTCGAGTGATTTTCCTTTGGTGGACGTGGTGTTTAATTGCAAATTTTCTAATTTGAAGGTGGAAAGATTTTCGTGATAAATCTTCGATTCTGAATTTGACTCTTTTAGTACCGAGTTGGTAACGTTTGGTTGCGATGAGAGTCCTTCATTTTCGTTGGGGTTCTTGTTGTTTTGCTAGTAGATGACAGGTAGAATTCGGGGTCGAATTCTGTTTAAGGGGGGTAGAATGTAATACCCTAAATTTTATTCGAAAGGATTAGTCGGTAGAAATTAATTAAATCGGGAGGAGGGTTCTTTTAGTAAAACACCAAATCAGGAAATGAGAGGGGGTTTTCCGCGTTTTGTGGGCAACCTGGGCTTGGGCCTAGGCCCATGTGGGGCTGGCCGGCCAAGGGAAGGGGTGCCACCCCCCAAACCCTAGCCGCCCCTCTCACCCCCTTCCCTCTTTCCTCCCCATTCGCCGCCACTTTTCCCCCCCACCTTCTCCACCCCCTTGTGCTCCTCCCTACCTCCCCTCCACCTCCATTGCTGCTGGCCAAAGGGAAGAAGAACCTCCATTGCAGCCGGCCAAGGAGGAAGAAGAAGGAGAAAAGAAGAGAAGGGAGAAGAAGAGGAGAAGAGAAGGAAGAGAGGAGAAGGAGGATCATCTTCGGGCCTGCTCATCGTCGTCCAGCACGTCGTCAAGGGTAACGACGGGTTTCTTGTGTTGAGGGATGGTCATTAGAGGCGATTGCTAATAGGTTGATTGGATCGGTTAATTTCTGTTCTCTGTCCAATCTTGTCCAGTAGCTTGCGCGGCCGATTTCATGTGGTTAGAAGCAGAATTAGGAGTTTGGATCTCCTAGAGAGTTGTAGATTATGTTCTTAGCTTTCAGTGGCCACCAAGATCACCCAAATCCGATTATCGGTCAGGAAGTTATGAATTTTTTAGTATCGCTGCTCTGTTATTCTGTCAGTTTTGAACAGTCTGTAGAAAATGGGATGAATCTGCTAGTTAAATTCAAAATCAGAGGACCTCAATATAACGAAAAATGTAGGTAATTTCCATACCTTTTCATAGAGATAAAGAACACGAGATTTGGACTTTCTTAGCAAAAGTTATGATGGTTTTAGCGTACTGTCCAGAGAACCCGACGAGAATTCTGTTGTCTGATGATTGGTTTGGTAGGGGAAGTTAAGGGCAGAATCAAAAGGGCTCCCCAACTAGGTTTATTTAGGCAATTCAATTACCTTTTCAGAGAGTCTAAGATCATCTTAATTGGACTCCTAAGCAGAAAGTTATGTATTTTAGAATTTGGCTGTTTTCAGTAAGCACAAAAACGATCGCTAGAAATTGGAGGTTTTGTTAACGCTGAGAGTTTAGTGAGATCAATTGTGTTGTTATTTATGCTCTTGGTCCAGCGTGTTGGTCTTAGATTGGGATACCTTTATGTTCAGGTGGGAGCGCGGTTCCAGGGGCAGCACCCTCTTCGCGTCCACCGCTCTCACACGGTTAAGGCAAGTATTCGGTATATTTATGCTTGTATGCCGTGGACTGTTTGTGTCGTGCTCATAATAGCTATGCATGGATGTTATGGTGATGAGTTCCAATTTATCTTGGTGAATGCAAGTGCATTTGTATGATTCGTGGTTGTGTTCGATTGGTCATGATTGTGTGCCTCTCGATATGTGGTAGCATAGTGAGATTGTTGGCTTGATGTTGATTTAAGATCGATGGATGCTTCATATATGTCCATGCTCTATTATTATTATGTTGTTACTGTCTTGTGGTAATTTGATGATGATTAAATGATGAGCATGTGCATATTGAGAGCATATTGAGGCTTGGTCACGCGGTGACCAAGCATGTTTCTTTGAGATCCCGTCATGAATGTGACGGGCCGAGATCCTCACTCGTGGAGTGTGGGCTTAAGGTCCCGTTACTTGCGGAGTAACGGGCAATTGGTCCTCGTGCGTGCGCGCCAAGACAGCATGGGTATGCGCGGCGATGCATACTGCATTACAGTGTAATGCACACGAAAGTTAAAGATAAAAGTCCTTGAGCATTGCATTGGTTGCATTTCATAAGTTAAAAGGCTATGTTTAGTGTTGTATTATTGTGGATCATTAATGCTATGTTTGTGTTCTTGTTTATAGCCTTGTTGATACTTCTTTGAGTCTTTGGGCTCACTCTTGCTTTAATGTATTTTAGGTACCAATGGCAGGATCGACATGAATGGGAGGAATAGATGATGGATGCACGCACTACCTCACAACATTAAAGCAATTGTCATTTAGCTTCATATAAGAATAAATAGATCACGAGAAATACCCATGGTTGTTTTATGATTCGATTATGGTTGTGAGAATAGTGTTAATTTGCTTACATTCATATGATTATCTCTTATGCATGAGTGAATTGGATTATGAAACTATTGTTAAATGTTATGTTTACCTGTTAGAAGCTATGGATAGTTTGAGTTTCAGGTTAACTGTAATAATGAGAATAGAAAGTTTTGGTTATGTTTATGATATTATTCTACACGCTTGAATGAACCTGATTATGATTGTATTGATAAATGCCTTGATCAATTGTTGGAACCTCGGTATAGGCGACAATACAAAGGAGGTTTTGTCGAGATTTTGTAATTGGTCTTAGTTTAGCTTAGTTTAATTTAATTTTAGTAGCATTCCAGGCTCAATGTTGAGCTGGGGTGTTACAAAACCAGTTCGTCAAATTTTTCACACTTCTTAATAACTCCTTTAACTTCAATTAGGCATAGCCATACCTTTAACCACAGTTCATCAAGAACTACTACAAGACACTTTCCAATTAATCAACTTTCCTTTCAAGGGTCCTAGTTAAGATCGATCATGCACACACTACAGACCCAACCTGGTAATCCATATCATATCCATTAATAGCTTTAATTATAATCTCTCACTTAACTAAGATGAAACATCGCTAACGGGTTTAACATCTTTCATAAAAGAGAACCAATAATCTTCAACACTCAAAATATCCAAGAGAGATACATTGAGTCAAAGCCTCCACAAACTAAAGGACTTGCAGAAGAAAGCTTTCTAAAAATATCACACGAATAAGTGGGCCAAGTGTTTTTTTTCTCCAATAGGAAAGACAAACTCCAATACAAAGGTCAATCTTAATCAAGTTCACCAGCTGCAAGAATAATTCATCGGTTGGGAAAACAACGATTTCTTTTCGGGACAAATTAAACCAAAAGAAACATAGTTCAAAGCAACCCATTAACCGGGATGAACTAAAAGCCCAAGAAAAACTCATCAATCACCACAAGATAAGAGTTGACCCAATCAAAATTCAGGGGAAAGAACAACTCTTCTAAATATACTCACTATCAACGCCTACATTACGATCTCCGGTGTGGACACTACCTCCACCTCTCAACATAGGTTATCTCCACACATAATAACCATACTATTATAATATAGATATATCAGATCATCTCTTAACAGAAATCATCAATACAACTCAACGGAAACGTAAATGCAATGCAAAAACCCATTCCCAACTACTGTGCTTAGTGTGTCAAGTTTAATAATTCAAATACCACGGACCTACAGCCCGCTCTGATACCAACTTTAACACCCCAGCCTGACAAAGGCCTGGAATGCTACCAAACTATCACTAAAACCATTTTATACTGAAACAATTCTCTAAAATCTGACGGAACCTTCTTTGTTTAGTTACTAAACCGGAGGTCCCAACCTTTAAATGTAACATAATTAAATAAACCAACATCCTGCATAATCAAGAGCTCGCCAAAACTATGCTAATCGTCGCTAAACCATCCATAGCATGCTAAACAGCTACCGGCATGAACAAAAGGTCATCCATGATCCTCTAATCAAATCTATTACAAATTAACCCAAGCAGAGGGAGAAATCATAAAGAATTCTTTAAACAAGTTTCTCATTTACTACACTATCATTCTATCAATTCAAATGTGACTAGTTCGTGCCATTGTGCAACCACTCTAAGTCTTATTCCCTCCCATTCATACCGTTCTTGTAAAGGGGGTACCTAAAAAAAACACAACAACAGCAAGAATGAGTTCAAAGACTCAGCAAGTACAGTAAATGGCAATAATAACATAACAACTGTAATCCTCAACATCCATCTACAATCTCTATTATAAACTTGTCATATGCTCATGCTATGCAAGAATGCTCAAGTGCACTTTCTCTTTCTCTTTATCTTTTGCATCTTACCGGTAATGCAAAGTATGCAACCGTCGCTGCATACCCATGCCTGTGCTCGCAAGCGCAGGGACCAATTGCCCAATACTCCGCAAGTAAAGGGGACCTCAAGCCCACACTCCACAAGTGTGGGGACCATAAGCCCATCGTTTTCACGATGTGGACCTCTTTTCAATGCCCACATTCCATGAATGTGGGGACCTCAAGCCCGTCATCTACATGACGGGGACCTCGAATATGCATAGTCACCACGTGACCAAACCTCCACTATGATAGCATGACGCACATGAACAAAACTTTAAACCATCATAAATTTGTGTTCACAACAACATCATACATGAATAAACTTATTCACACTTCTAGCATTCATCATCGTTGACATTCATAGCATTCTAGCACCCATGAATAGCATATATATTCATAATATTGGCAAACATGAACAATCACTCATGAATAACAATTAATCATATGTCCCACATTAAGCATCCTTAATCATACGTATCACAATATCAACCATGCATAGCTAATACGTGTCAAAATACTAGCACTCTCTATCAACCATGCATAATTACTCTATCAACCAGGGTACTTGCTAAATTTCAAACATCCATGAATAACACGTAACTCATGTCATTAGAAACCATGAACATTACCAATCATACCACCATAACAAACATGTCAACACAAATTCTCATAGTATTTAACAGACAATGTCATTCAATAGTTTCATTTATATGCATCATTATACTTGCCTTAACCACGTGAGAACTGGGAACGTGAAGTCGGTACTGCCTCCGGTACTTTCCCCCCACCTAAATTCAATCAAGAACATAGACTAAGACCACAGTAACGAACCACATGAATTATAAAAGCAAACACAACTAGCAATGGCTTGCAACCCAATCCTGACTCCAAATTCCTAATTGCTGTTCTGTACCCTCTGTGAACAGTCATGTTCTAAAATTCATATCTTTTCGTACAGGGGTCCAAATTAGGTGTTCTTGAACTTCATTGAAAGGTTATCAAATTCCCCAACTAAACCTAGTTGGTGAGCCATCCTAATTCGGCTATCTAAAATCCCTTTTATGCTGAATAACAAAACATCGATTTCACGTTAGGTTTTCTGGACAGTACACTAAAAAAATCATAACTTTCAGCTCGTTTGTCCAAATTTTGCGTTCTTGGGCTTACCTGAAAGATAAGACAATTATATACAACTTTCATTATATTGAGATCCTCTAATTCTCCACTTAACTGATCGCACAAGTCAGAATACTAAAACTTGTCAGGATACCGGCAGATTTGCAGAACAGTCACACTAATAAATTCATAACTTTTGAACCGCGCGTCCAAACGATGCGATCTTATACTCTACAGAAAGGTATCGACGTCGCCTACAATTCTCTAGGAGGAAGCCAGACCTGATTCTGTAATACCCCAAAAGTATCCGAAAGGATTATTGAGAGAGAATTAGGTTATTTAAAGAGAAGGACTATTTAGAAATTGAATTGAGTGAAGGATCAAATAAAAAATAGTTATTTAAGCAGTTAAAGAGGGGGTTTACAGCGAAATTTGGACAACCTGGGCCAAGGCCTCAGGCCCATTGGTATTTGGCCCAAAGGTGGGAGGAGGTGGCCGGCCATAAAGGAGGAAATTAGCCATAGTGGCCCATGAGAAAATCAACCACCAACAAAAGGAGGAGGGGAAACCCTAGGTTTGCTACAGTAATTCCGTGCTACAGTACCACCGCTGCCACTGTAGCACGGTACTGTAGCAATCCCTCTCTTCCATGGTGGTGCCCCTCTCCTCCGATGCCTCTTCATTGTGGTGGCCGGCCAAGAAAAGAAGAAGAAGAAGAAGAAGGAAGAAGGGAGAAGGGAAGAAGAGAGGGAAGGGAGAGTTCGTGGCCTGCGCTGGGAGTTCTTCACGTTCGGCGGTGTTTCGTCAAGGGTAATACCCGTTTCCCCCGAGTAGATGCATCTTTTGATTGTTGTAGCAATGTCGGTATTTCTGTCTCCTCAGGACAGATCGCGTTAGACAGACGTTTTGATGAAGTTAAGTGCGGATTCAGTCTTGGGCTTCTCCTAGAGAGTTGTAGAGGACATCAATAGCTTTCGATGAAGTGCTAGATCGTATTATTTGGACCTCTGTAGCAAAAGTTATGAATTTATTAGTGCGACTGTCCTGCGAATCAGTCAGTGTTTTGACAGGTTTTAGTAATTTGACTTTTTCGATAAGTTAAATGGGGAATTAGAGGATCTCAGTATAACGAAAGTTGTAGATAATTGTCGTAGCTTTCAGGGAAGCACAAGAACACGAAATGTGGACAAACGAGTTGAAAGTTATGATCAATTTAGTGCACTGTCCAGAGAACCTGACGTGAAAACGATGTTCTGTTATTTCGAATGTTAGGGGTAGTAGATGGCCGAAACAGGAAGGCTCACCAACTAGGTTTAGTTGGGGAATTTGATAACCTTTCAATGAAGTCCAAGAACACATAATTTGGATCCCTGTACAAAAAGATATGAATTTTAGAACATGACTGTCCACAGAGGGACAAAGCGACATCTAGAAATTGGGGCTGGGTTCGCGCTAAAGGAACTTTGTGAGTCCGTGTTTACTTTTATGGTTTGAGTGGTCCTCTATTGCTGTCTTAGCATTTCTTAATTGAATGTTTAGGTGGGGGACTGGTTCCGGAGGCGGCACCCTCTTCGCGTCCTTCGTTCCCGCACGGTTGAGGCAAGTGCATCGTTTGAACCTTGTTTGTAATTGCTTGGATATGAATGCGGGTTTGATGCTTGTTAATGTCGTATGGCTGTTGATAAGTGTGCATAATCAGAATGGTGAATGTTCAAAGTATGGATATGCTTTATTCATGAATATTGTTATCGCCTTTATTCATGAATGTCGTTATTGCCTTTATTCATGAATGTTGTTATTGTCATTGGTGCTTGATGTTAAAAAGAGATGGTGCATATGCATTTTGATATCATGTTGAGGCCTGGTCTTGTGATGACCAAGCATGCACATCTTTGAGGTCCCCGTCATGAATGTGACGGGCTTGAGATCCCCACACTCATGAAGTGTGGGCATGAGGTCCCCAATACTTGCGGAGTATTGGGCAATTGGTCCCTGTGCGTGCGCGCACAGGCATGGGTATGCAGCGACGGTTGCATACTTTGCATTACCGTAAAATGCACAAAGAGATAAAGAAAAGGAATCCTTGAGCATTGCATTTGCACGTGGAATGATTTAGTGATGTGCTCCCGAATATGGATGTCGATGTTATGGATTGAATTATGTGTCTTTTATTTATGTACTTGCCGAGTCGTGGACTCACTCTTGCTTTCTTGTTGTTTTTAGGTACTCGGTTCAAGCGCGGCATGCATGGGAGGGAGAAGCGTTATGCTTTGCACGCACATTGTCATGAACTTTAATTCTCGGACCATGCCTTAATAATTAAGCTCTGTTTAAGGATTTGACATGTTTATGTTACCGTATCGGATTATTTGTAATAATGATGAGTAGTCTAGTTGGAAGTTTGAGGATTTGTTCATCGATTAGTAAGTTCTTGAGTACTTATTGTTGATCTTGAATATTGTAGTATTTCATTATAACTCCATTTTAGCTGTTGAAACCCATGTGTTGTTAGAAATACAAAGGAGACTCTACCAAATTTAGTAAATTATCTTAGTTTAGTTTTGTGTAAGGTTACTTTAGTAGCATTCTTGGCTCTTGTGGAGTTGGGGTGTTACAGTTGGTATCGAGCGGTGTAGGTCCGTGGGTAATGAAATATTAATTTTGACACACTAAGCATGATGAGGTGGGATTGGGTTTTTGCATTGCATTTACGCTTCTATTGAGTTGTATTGATGATTCCTGTTATGAGACGATTTGATATATCTATATTATAATGGTATTGTTATATGTGTGGAGATAACCCATGTTGAGAGGTGGAGGTAGTGGTTGTGGCTCTAGGCTTTACCGGAGTTACACCACTTGTTCGTAGTAAGGGATTAGTGAAGTGGTTACCTTGGATATCTTAGTCTTGGCGTGATAGTGAGTATCTTAGAGAAGTTGTTCGTTTCTTTGAATTTGAATTTGGTCAATTCTTTTCCAGTTGTGGTTGATGAATTTCTCTGGGTCAGTAGTTCATTGCAGTGGATGGGTTTCTTTGAGAAAGATTTATATGTTTTTATTGGCTTAACTTGTCCCTTAAAGCAATTATTGTTTTCCCAACTGTTGAGTTATTCTCGCGGTTGGTGAACTTTGTTAATTGTCAAGATTGACCTTTGTATTAGAGTTTTGTCTTTTTTATTGGAAAACTTGACCTATTTATTCGCTTGATGTTTTTGGTTAATGAAAGTTTTCTTTTACAAGTCCTTTAGTACGTGGAGACTTTGACTCAATGTATCTCTCTTGGGTATTTTGAGTGTTGAAGATTAATAGTTCTCTTTATGAAAGAAGATGTTAAACCCTTTAGCGATGTTTTGTCTTGGTTAAGTGAGAGGTTATAATCAAAACAATTAATGGATATGATATGTATTATCATGTTAGGTCTCGATGTGTGCATGATCGATCAAACTAAGATCCTTGAAAGGAAAGTTGATAGATTTAAAAGTTTTTGTAGTAATTCTTGATGAGCTGTGATTAGGAGTATGACTATATCTAATTGTAATCAATAGAATTGATAAGAAGTGTGGAACATTGATGAATTGAGCTGATCATTAAGAGTGATACATTTGGTAAACTTATTTGGTAAATTGGATTAACTAATCTCAATGGATTAATCTAACCATTTGGGATGGTTAAGTTCAAAAGGAGTTAGATTATTGTCTATTAAAGTTTGGTGTTGAGCATCATTAAGAGATAAACTGATGGGATTTAATGGATGAACAATGTTTACGTGATGGTAGAACTATCGGATAATAGTATGTCTTTGATGGAAGGGTTTTGGAATAACCTTTTAAATTGTGTAGTCGGTTCCCTCTAAAATAAAGTGGTTGTTGTAGTGAGGTTGTAATAATTTAGTATACCCTCAATTGAGGATGAGATGATAATCTAGTATATAACAATTTGGAAAGCTTTTGAGGATTTTTAAAGGAAGGGTTGACAATAACGAATCTTGTTAAGAGCGAATTACTCTTGATGTTAGAAATACAGTCTACAAGAGATTGTGAGTGGTGATAATTCTTCTAGAGAGAAAGTAAGTTGATTGATTTTCATAATATGGATTAAATGAAATGTTTGGAGTTTTGCATTCGTGATCTTTTAGAGTTCATGAATTATGTAGTACATGAAATTAGTTGAGCAATGTGACGTGTGGGAAGGTTCTGTTTGGTTCCTAAGTGATTAATGTGGTTTGGTTCCTAAGTAGTGTTGTAATCAAAGAAAATTGCTTTCTTTGTTAACGGAAAATGTGTACCAAAAGTATTTGAGGTTGGAGTTAAGAATTGTGATCTTTAATTTTTTCTATTGTTAAAGCTTAAGAGTTTCTTGGGTTTCCATAGCAGTGTTTTATTATGATTTATGGAGGTTTGAAAGTTCCTTATTGTGGGACATGTGCCCTCATTTACATACTCGTATTTTGTTTTCCGGGATCATTAATATTTGACTATTTCTCTTGGTCTCGGGCTCACTCCGAGGAGCAACATTTTTCTTGTGCGTTGAAAACTTGTATTTGGTTGTTTCTTCCTTTTGAGAAAGGAATTAACCAACTTGTGTTGCCAAAGTCTTATAAAGTGTATTATGGCGATTGGTTGGTGGTAGACAAGTATATGATGGTGGTGAAATTTTGGGAACCAAGTTATTTGAAGAGCAGTAGATAGTGAATTGGTTTTTGACCTATAATACCTGGAGGGAGTTATATTTAAATGGAAGGTTTGTCGATGAAATAAAATTGATTAGTGTTACAACTAGTAGAACCTATGGCGAATTATGATCCAGTAACATTTGTCCATGTTGGGATGTTGGGATTATCGAAAGTATGGACTCTTGATAAATTTATTAGAGTATAGCAATTGGATACTTAGTAAGATTATGTAATTGGATACTTAGTAAGATTGTGTAGAAGAGTTTTGATGGTGAAGGTTAATGAGAGTAGCGGTGTGGAGAAACCTAAGTGTTGTGCTAATTAATGGGATAGCAGGAATTGTTGAGTTATTGTCGGTATGATTCGCCTCAATGAGTAACCCTATGGGAGTTAGATTATCTCTAAGTATAACTTGGTCAAGAATTTATTTATTTATTAACGTTGGTGATTGAGTATGTTTGAATCCTTGTCAATCAATTAGAGTATTGCGAATGGGTATATTGTAGTTGTGTAACTGAATTGGATTGGTGTGGATTAGAGGCCTAAGATTGGTGAAATAAATCGCCTTGGGGCTAATTACGATTAGTGAGGAATGTTGATAATAATAACTGAGGTTATTGTGAGCTGTGTGAAATTTTAGTAAACGAATTTAAGGATTTCCTATCAATTATACCAGAAACTCATGGTAGAAAACTTGGAGGTTGAATTTGGGCTTTGTATTTTTATGATAGGACCATGGAGACCCAATAGTATGTGTAGAGGTAGATGAACAGAAGCGAATTTTGAATAGTATGTTGATCTTTGATAGAATACATTGGGTAAAGTAAATGAGTATGTGTGCTGAGAACTTGAAGTTGATTATCTTTAACAGAATGAGTTGATGTGGATGTGGGTGAAAAATCTCTATTGAGGTGTTGGAAACTATTTGTCAAAATAATTCCTTTGGGATAGGAGTGGACTAAAGAATATTTTTGTGGATCAGAAGAGTCTCTCTAAATAAGTATGGTTGTTCTTTCGGTTTGAGGATCATTTTGAGATTGTCGGTTAAGAGGGAGGAGTTAGTGTGATAATTCTGCACACCCATGAAAAAGGAAAGAGATTATTTCTTAAATGAACATCTGAGAAAAGAATGATCCCTCAGTAGAGAAGTGCTCTATTGGTTCTTGCTTGAATTGGTTTTTTTTTATATAATGGAGATCATGTACAATTTGAGTTGACTTAGGTTGATAAGGTGGTTCTGTCGATTCGGAAAATAAATGAAGTAATTGATTTGGACATTCGAGCGAATTCTTTTTGGCTTATGTGGTGTTTAGTTGCAAACCGCGAGTTGGAAGGATGGAAGGTTTTCGTGAAGAATCTCTGATTTTGGAGGAAAGTTGGAATTGCTTTGTGAATCCTTTGTTTTCGATTGAATCGATTATTAAAGTTTGATAAAAATAAGTTGTGTTGCACGTCCCTGCTTAATGGAGGATCTCCTTATTCTAGTGAAGGAATCGACTAAGAGGGAACAAGAGTTCCAAATGTTTATGTGCAAGTTATGTGGTTTGGTGCCGAAGAGATAGATAGCCCAGAGTATATTTGGTTGTTCTGGAAGTTGCGGGGATTCTGGAAGATAGCAATTTGCTAGAACCGTCTCGAGTCTTGGAGCGGGGTATATAATGTTTTGGATGAACCGGTGTTGAGAGAATGCTTAAGGTATCTGGAGTGTGAGGTTTCGTAAGAGCCGTTGACCAGCGAGCATTACCGCATCTTTGAGTCATGTCATTGAGTGGTTCGTTAGGATGGTACAAGTGATGAGGCGTAACACATCAGTTGCATCAAGGTGCGGTGGTCCCATAAGTCCGAGTGGAAAAACGACTTGGGAATTGGAGTCTCGCATGCGCGAGCAATATCCAGAATTATTCACAGCAGGTACGTAGCAATGTTAGTAAGTTTTAGCTGTGATTATACTTTGGCGTAAGCATGGTCAGAATTCGAGGTCGAATTCAGTTTAAGGGGGTTAGAATGTAATACCCCAAAAGTATCCGAAAGGATTATTGAGAGAGAATTAGGTTATTTAAAGAGAAGGACTATTTAGAAATTGAATTGAGTGAAGGATCAAATAGAAAATAGTTATTTAAGCAGTTAAAGAGGGGGTTTACAGCGAAATTTGGACAACCTGGGCCGAGGCCTCAGGCCCATTGGTATTTGGCCCAAAGGTGGGAGGAGGTGGCCGGCCATAAAGGAGGAAATTAGCCATAGTGGCCCATGAGAAAATCAACCACCAACAAAAGGAGGAGGGGAAACCCTAGGTTTGCTACAGTAATTCTGTGCTACAGTACCACCGCTGCCACTGTAGCACGGTACTGTAGCAATCCCTCTCTTCCATGGTGGTGCCCCTCTCCTCCGATGCCTCTTCATTGTGGTGGCCGGCCAAGAAAAGAAGAAGAAGAAGGAAGAAGGGAGAAGGGAAGAAGAGAGGGAAGGGAGAGTTCGTGGCCTGCGCTGGGAGTTCTTCACGTTCGGCGGTGTTTCGTAAAGGGTAATACCCGTTTCCCCCGAGTAGATGCATCTTTTGATTGTTGTAGCAATGTCGGTATTTCTGTCTCCTCAGGACAGATCGCGTTAGACAGACGTTTTGATGAAGTTAAGTGCGGATTCAGTCTTTGGCTTCTCCTAGAGAGTTGTAGAGGACGTCAATAGCTTTCGATGAAGTGCTAGATCGTATTATTTGGACCTCTGTAGCAAAAGTTATGAATTTATTAGTGCGACTGTCCTGCGAATCAGTCAGTGTTTTGACAGGTTTTAGTAATTTGACTTTTGCGATAAGTTAAATGGGAATTAGAGGATCTCAGTATAACGAAAGTTGTAGATAATTGTCGTAGCTTTCAGGAAGCACAAGAACACGAAATTTGGACAAACGAGTTGAAAGTTATGATCAATTTAGTGCACTGTCCAGAGAACCTGACGTGAAAACGATGTTCTGTTATTTCGAATGTTAGGGGTAGTAGATGGCCGAAACAGAAAGGCTCACCAACTAGGTTTAGTTGGGGAATTTGATAACCTTTCAATGAAGTCCAAGAACACATAATTTGGATCCCTGTACAAAAAGATATGAATTTTAGAACATGACTGTCCACAGAGGGGACAAAGCGACATCTAGAAATTGGGGCTGGGTTCGCTAAAGGAACTTTGTGAGTCCGTGTTTACTTTTATGGTTTGAGTGGTCCTCTATTGCTGTCTTAGCATTTCTTAATTGAATGTTTAGGTGGGGGACTGGTTCCGGAGGCGGCACCCTCTTCGCGTCCTTCGTTCCCGCACGGTTGAGGCAAGTGCATCGTTTGAACCTTGTTTGTAATTGCTTGGATATGAATGCGGGTTTGATGCTTGTTAATGTCGTATGGCTGTTGATAAGTGTGCATAATCAGAATGGTGAATGTTCAAAGTATGGATATGCTTTATTCATGAATGTCGTTATTGCCTTTATTCATGAATGTTGTTATTGTCATTGGTGCTTGATGTTAAAAAGAGATGGTGCATATGCATTTTGATATCATGTTGAGGCCTGGTCTTGTGATGACCAAGCATGCACATCTTTGAGGTCCCGTCATGAATGTGACGGGCTTGAGATCCCACACTCATGAAGTGTGGGCATGAGGTCCCAATACTTGCGGAGTATTGGGCAATTGGTCCTGTGCGTGCGCGCGCATGATGCATGGGTATGCAATGACGGTTGCATACTTTGCATTACCGTAAAATGCACAAAGAGATAAAGAAAAGGAATCCTTGAGCATTGCATTTGCACGTGGAATGATTTAGTGATGTGCTCTGAATATGGATGCTGATGTTATGGATTGAATTATGTGTCTTTTATTTATGTACTTGCTGAGTCTGTGGACTCACTCTTGCTTTCTTGTTGTTTTTAGGTACTCGGTTCAAGCGCAAAGCATGCATGGGAGGGAGTAGCGTTATGCTTTGCACGCATTAATTGTCATGAACTTTAATTCTCGAGACCATGCCTTAATAATTAAGCTCTGTTTAAGGATTTGACATGTTTATGTTACCGTATCGGATTATTTGTAATAATGATGAGTAGTCTAGTTGGAAGTTTGAGGATTTGTTCAGTCGATTAGTAAGTTCTTGAGTACTTATTGTTGATCTTGAATATTGTAGTATTTCATTATAACTCCCTTTTAACTGTTGAAACCCATGTGTTGTTAGAAATACAAAGGAGACTCTACCGAAATTTAGTAAATTATCTTAGTTTAGTTTTGTGTAAGGTTACTTTAGTAGCATTCTTGGCTCTTGTGGAGTTGGGGTGTTACAGATTCTGCCGTCAAACTACTCAAAAACATCGGCCAATCCTATTTGTCCTAAACAGATCTAATACCGACATTGATTAATTAACCAAATACGCAACTAATCGAAGGGGGATTGAGGTTTACCCTTGTATAACCGTTGATGAGCATGCACAGCAGCCTGTGATTCCTACCTTTCCTCTCTCCCCTCTTCCCCTTCCTCTTCTTCTTCTTCTTGGCCGACAAAGAAGAAGAGGGATGGAGGCAAGGTCGCCATGGGGAGGAGATGCGAGGGGTGGTGCTCTGATGGCGGCCATGAGCGATGTGGCGCTACGAAGATTTGGCTAGGTTAGGGGCTGCCATCCCCTTGACCAGCTCCTATAACTAGGCCAAAACTATGGGCCAAAAGCCCATGGTCCTAATCCCCCCTCAAAACAGATTTTTCCTTCTTAGTTACACTAAAAAACTGAATTCGTACATTTAAATTCCTTCAAAATCTAAACAGGATATTACAATTCTACAGTAGCGCCGTGCTATAGTGACAGTGGTGCTACAATACCCCCTGGACGTGCTACAATACTTGGGATGCTAGGGTTTAGTTCCCCCCTGATGAGGACTTGTCAATCAGTTCAGCGATTGCGTGGTTTCGGGCCTTGCGTGTTCGTAGCCAGGATCGTGAGAGTTGAGCGACGCGTACCGAACTTATCGTTCTCATCGAAAGATCGGGCCAACAATCGGACCTTCGGGTACATCAGGTGGTATCAGAGCTACAAGTTCCTCGGTGAGAATTTTTTTTCCTACAGTCCAAAGCCACGAAAAAAAAAATTAGGGTTAGTTCTTATCGTCCAAACCAATTTGTGCCTTTGCAATTTTTTCTTTTCAATTTGCGTTGTTGAATTGTCGTTGCATTGTCGAGTCGTAGTGCTGGTTTCCTGTCTAGATTGGTCTCGTTTTAGGGTTTCTTGTTGATCGCCTAGTCTGTTCTCGCTTCCTACTGTGAACAACTTTAGGGTTCATCAGCGCTGCCACCGTGAGGGTTGAAGCCAAAAAAAAAAATTATTAGCAGATCAATCCATTGCTCATTGTTTACATCGCACATGCAAATCATCCAGACAACGGCGTAGCGGCAGACCCAATCGGGTTCATCAGAAGGCCGGCGGCGCCGCCTCGAGCGCCGCCGCGACGGCGCGCAAAGACGTCGCTCTCGCCGGATCCGACCGCTCGCCACACGGGCCACCGTCGTCGCCAAAGGGGAAGCCGCCGCCGCCCGCCGTGCCGCCCGAGCCAGCGCCGCCTCAAGGCCCGCTCCCTCAGAGCCGCTAGGCCGCCCGGGTCAAGCTACCGCCAGGCCACCACTTGATCTGCCTCCGGCTCGAGTCGCTGGTTCTTGCGCGCCTCGCCGAAAGCCGCGGCGCTGCGCCGCCCTCGGCGAGCCGCGCGCCTTCCGGCGACGCCGCCCTGGCGACCCACCTCCGGAGCCTCCGTAGGCCCGCGTCGCCACAAGCTCCACCGATCGCGCTTCGCCTCGTCGTTTCGCACCGCTGCAGCTCCACGGGCGTGTCGCTCGGGCCTCCGATGACCCCGCGCGCCACCACGAGCGAGCGGCCGCCACCGCTGCCGCCAGGCCGCCGCCGCCTCACAGCGCCACCATCGAGCGCGCTGCCGCTTGGCCGCCGCCTCCAGCTCCTCCGAGCGCCACCTCTCGCCGCCACTAAGGTCGTGCCACTTGGCCCCGCCCGCTGCCGCCCCCACCGGCCCGCTCGCGGGCTTGAAGCGCCGTCGCTGTCGCCTTGCTCGTGTGGAGGAACCAAGTTGGCTCTGTGCGTTTCGGTTTGGTATAGAACATTGAGGTTCCAGTAGCTTTGAGGCTTAAAAGGAAAAAAGAAAGAGCCGAAAGGGCAAGAAAAAGGGGAAAAATCGATTTTTGGTTACTGTAGCAACCCAAAAAAAACCATATTTTCAGTTCCTAGTGGTTTCCTGAGGTAGAAAAAAAAAGGGAAAGAAAGAGAAGAAAAGAAAGAGAAGAAAAAGAAGAAGAAAAAAGAGAAGAGAGAAAAAAAGGATAAGAAGAAGAAAAAAAAAGTCAGAGCTGCCTCCTTTTTCTTGGCATTTTTTTCCTTGTTCAGTTGAGCATAATTCATCCATTGCTCGCTCGTATTGATAGTTCTTGTGCTAGCCGGCCGTTGTTGCTACTAGTAGTTCTTCTAAGTTGCTCTAGCTAGACTTGGTTTAGACTAGGACCAGCACTTGTGACTAGTACTTTGAACTACTATTCAACTTTGCATACTGATTTGAATAATTGCTACTCTCTTGCTACATACTAGCCTTCCGAGCTCCACTCCCTATTTACTCAGCAGGTGCCGTTCCTCGCAATCGTTGGTCTGATCGCAAGTGAGAGTATCACGAACCAGTCACCGGTTGTACTACTTCTTTGCTGTATTGGTAAGAACTTGTAAGAACTGGGTATAAGCTTGAGTGTGAGTGACTTGTGAAACTCCAGAACCTAGTAGTCATAGGGACATATACACTATGTGTAATATCCCGTTTAGGTACAAAAAATATAAGGAGATTGAGAGATTCCTTATTTGCCTCGCACAGAAACATGACAGAATTTGTAATCATCTTGCAACGTAATTTTCGTGACTGGAACGACTTCGAATGGAAAACCTCATAACTACAAAGTTGTAGATCATTTTCTATAGTACAATTTAGAGTCCTCATTTACCTAATTTGGAGTTCTAAGGTTTGAGATATGGGGCCCGCAAGGCAGGACGTACAGAGAATCAAGGTCCGCCACTGAGTCAACTTCCAAGGAAAATTTCATAATGAAGAAGGCATTTTAAGAAAACCTCCACAAATAGAAAGTTGAAGTGATATGATTTATCTAAATTTCATGACAAAAATCACAACATTCCGAGTTCGGGAGAGAAAGTTACGACCTCTGAAGTATTCGCTGCACAGAATTAAAGTAGGGAGAACCTGGGCCTCGGGCCTTTAGCCCAGGAGGCCCATGTGGAGGCCGGCCAAGTGGGATAGGGGGAGGACGGCTGAAACCCTAGAGCCCCTCCCCTTGCCCCTCCTTCCCCCCTAGAGCCTCCACTCTCCCTCCCCATTGACGCCTTGGTCCAACACCTCCTCCCCTTGCGCTCCATTGATGTCCTCCCCCTTTTTGTGGTGCTTCGCCATTCTTTGCGCCAAAGGAAGGGAGAAGAGAAGGGAGAAGAGAAGGAAGCGGGATCGCCATCCGGAGTTCTCTATCTTCAGTGGCATCAATGGTAACTCGTCGTTTGATGTTGGGTAATTAGTCGTAGAAGAGGAATCGGGTGGTTTTTGGCTAGGTTGCAATCTGCCTGCTGTAGTTGCAGATTCATCCAGTAGCTTGCACGGTCAATTTCATGTGGTTAGAGGCCGAATTAGGAGTTTTGATCTCCTAGAGTTTTGTAGGTTATGTTCTTAGCTTTCAATGGCCGCCACGAATGCGCAAATCCGATTAACGGTCAGGGAGTTATGAATTTTCTAGTATCGCTGTCCTGTTGTTCTGTCAGTTTTTGGACAGTCTGTAGAAAACTGGACAAACTGCTAATTAAATGGAGAATCAGGAGATCTCAATATAACAAACAATGTAGGTAATTTTCATACCGTTTAATAGAGATAAAGAACGCAAGATTTAGACTTTCGTAGCAAAAGTTATGGTGGTTTTAGTGTACTGTCCAGAGAACCCGACGTGAATTCTGATGTTTGATAGATTGGCTTGCTAGGGGCAGTATTTTGCAGAATCTAAAGGGCTCCCCAACTAAGTTTATTTAGTTAATTTAATTAACTTTTCATAAAGTCCAAGAACATCTTATTTGGACTCCCTAGCAGAAAGTTATGTATTTTAGAAGTTGACTGTCCATAGTGAACACCAAATCGATCGCTAGAAATTGGAAGATTGGAAACGCTTGGAAGTTTAGCTAGTTCAATTTTGTTGTTGTAATATCCCGAAAGTGAGTTAAGATTTGAATCGAGGAAGAATAATTTTATTTCGGGAGAGATCGATTATTCGGGGAAGAATCAAACGGAACGACGGGAGGGACTATTTGGACTGTTGTCGATCTTTGCAGTTTTAGAGGGAAAGAGCATTTTGGCGGCAACTTGGGCTGGGCCAAGGCCCATCTAGGTGGCCGGCCAAGGGGGCCCTCCCCAAAACCCTAGCCCCTTCCCCCCTCCTCCCCTTTCCCCTCCCTCTCCCAACCGGCCGCCCCTCTCCCCCTCCCACCTCTCCACCTCCCTTCCTCCCTCCCTTGCGCCTCTCCATCTCCCCATCACCTCCATTGCTGCTGTCCAAGGTGGAGTAGGAGCTCCTTGCAGCCGGCCAAGGAGGAAGAAGAAGGAGAAAAGAAGAGAAAGAAGGGGAAGAAGAGAAGGGAAGAAGAGGGAGAAGAAGGGATCCGCAGCGGAAGCATGGTGGTCATCATCCCGCTGCGTGCTCTTTTCGTTCGGCAAGGGTAACACGCGATTTGTTGTTTTGGGGTCGTTTTCTAGTTGTCTAATTTTCGGATGTCAGTTCGTCGATATTCTGCAGCAGTGAAGTTTGTCAGTTTTGAATAGGTTAGAACCATAATTGGGTCTGGGTGTCTCCTAGAAAGTTGTGGGTATCGTAGTTATCTTTCATTGCCGACAAGATTCAGGTCATTCGGACTTCGGTAGCCAAAGTTATGATTTTTTTAGTGCTATGATGTTTCTGTGGGTAGCAGAATTGACAGTGTCTGCTTAACCTGTTTTAAACATGCTGTTAGAGGGGTTTCCAGAGGGCCTCCCCATAACGAAAAACTAGTCTAATCCTCTTAGCTTTCAGGAAAGCTAAAGATCACTGAATTTGGACGAACGTAGAGAAAGTTATGATAGTTTCTTTGTCGCTGTCCAGAAACCCGACGTGAAATATTTGCTCTGATTAAATAGATTGGTAGGTCTGGTAGATGGCCGAATCAGAGGGTCTCCCCAACTAAGTTTATTTAGACATTTCAACTACCTTTTCAGATTGTCCAAGATCATCCTATTTGGACTCCTGAGCAGAAAGTTATGAATTTTTGAAGTCTGCTGTCCGCAGTGACCGATCGCTAGAAATTAGAAAAGCTAGACGTGATAAGAAGATTAGCGATTTCGATTGTAATGTGATGTATGATTTTGGTCCAGTATGTTATTCTTAGTTTGGGGTTATCTTCTTGTCCAGGTGGCAGCGAGATCCCAAGGGCAGCACCCACTTCGCGTCCGCCGTTTTCGCACGGTTGAGGCAAGTATTCGGGTTATACCGTATTTTCGGTTGTATGATATGATTGTGGTGATTGCTTGTTGTAGCCTTGCACGAATGTTAGCGTAATGAGTTTTCCTTTTATCTTGATGAATGCAAGCTATGGTTAATGTTTCCCTTGAGCGTTGCTAAATCATACATGTTGTTATGTACATGTTAAATTCGTGTATATGAAAGACGTGGGCATGGAGCAATTGCATGTTCCAATCGTGTTGGAGACTTGGTCTTACATGCATGTTTTTGATATATGATAGTGAAGTAAGGTTGCTGGCATGATGTTTATATTGAGATTGGTGAATGCTCCAAGTATGATTATGCTCTATTTATGTCCGTTGTTATTGTACTTGGTATATTAATGATGAATAGATGTTGTGCATGTGCATATTGAGATCATGCTGAAGCTTGGTCACGTGGTGACCAAGCATGCATTTCGTTGAGGTCCCCGTCATGTATTGACGGGCTTGAGGTCCCCACATTGGTGCAATGTGGGCTATGAGCAAAGAGGTCCCCATCATTCATATAATGGGCAAAGGTCCCTATACATGTGGTGTATAGGCTTTTGGTCCCCTGTGCTGAGGGCACGAGCAAGGGTACACAGCGACGGTTGTATACCCCGCATTACCGGTAAAATGCGAAAAGAGATAAAGATAAAAAGGTGCATTGCATTGGTTGCATTCACATGAGCATGAAGGCTTTACTCTGGTGCATTGTTTATCTTGGATTATTGATGCTATGAATGTTAACTTGCTTAGCCTTGTTGGTACTTGCTGAGACTTTGGGCTCACTCTTGCTTTGATGTGTTTTAGGTACAATGCAAGATGGCATGCATGGGAGGGAGTAGATGAATTGGAAAGCACGCACTACCTCACAACATTAAAACAATTGTCATTTAGCTTCATATAAGAATAAATAGATCACGAGAAATACCCATGGTTGTTTTATGATTCGATTATGGTTGTGAGAATAGTGTTAATTTGAGTACATTCCTATGATTATCTCTTATGCATGAGTGAATTGGATTATGAAATTATTGTTAAATGTTATGTTTACTGTTAGAAGCTATGGATAGTTTGAGTTTGAGTTAACTGTAATAATGAGAATAGAAAGTTTTGGTTATGTTTATGATATTATTCTACACGCTTGATTGAACTCGATTATGATTATATTGATAAATGCCTTGATCAATTGTTGGAACCTCGGTATAGGCGACTATACAAAGGAGGTTTTGTCGAGATTTTGTAATTGGTCTTAGTTTAGCTTAGTTTAATTTAATTTTAGTAGCATTCCAGGCTCAATGTTGAGTGGGTGTTACTGATTGGTATCGAGCGGTCGTAGGTCCGTGGGGACTAGATATAAAAAAAAATTTGCTAATGTTAATCAACTTAAAAGTTTGACACACTGAGCACAATAGGATGGGGATGGGTCAATCTTTGAATTTACGTTTCGTTATATCGTTTTGATTATTCTTGATATGAATTGAGTTTGGCTGCTTATTAATTAATTATTATGATTATTATGAGTGGGATTAGTCGTTGTTGAGAGGTTAAGGTCGTGGTTGTGACCCGGGCTTTACTGAGTTACACCACCGATTCGTGGAGTGGGTATAGAGAAGTGCTACCCCGGATATCTTAGTACAGGTGTCGATAGCGAGAATCTTTAGAAGAGTTGCTCTCTTCCCTGAATTTGAATTTGGTCAACTCTTAACCGGTTGCGATTGTTGGGTTTCTTTGAAATGTTTGGTGTGTTTCCTTTGGCTTAATTTGCCCCGTAAATCAATTATTGTTTTACCCAGCCGTTGAGTTATTCACGCGATTGGTGAATTTTGCTAATTGTCAAGATTGACTTTTGTAGGGGAGTTTTGTTTTTCTTATTGGAAAGCTTGACCTATTTTATTCGCTTGATGTTTTTGGTTAATGAAAGTTTCTTTTGTAAGTCCTTTAGTTCATGAAGGCTTTGACTCAACGTATCTCTTTTAGGTATTTTGAGCGTTGAATATTAATGGTTGTGTTATGAGTTTCAAATTAAGTTCGTAGTTTGTGCATGATCGATTTTAACTAAGGTCCTTATCAAAGAAAGTTGAATAAGTGGAGGTTGTCCTTTAGTGGTTCTTGATGAGTTATGACTATGAGTATGACAATATTTAGTTGGAATCAATGGAGTTGTTAAGAGGTGTGGTATTTTGATGAATTGGTCTGATTGTTAGGATTGTGGAATCAGGTAGATTTATTGGATAGCATGGAGTAATATATCTCTATGGATTAGCTTACCCATTAGTGATGGTTATGTTAAGAATGTGTTTGAACGATGCTTTAGAGGATATCAGTTGGAAATTTTCGTAAACTAGTTACTTGATGATCATACAAAATTGCTAGATTAAAAACATGTATATTAGATTAGACGAACGTTGAGGTAGCATGTTGTGAAACCCTGTTGTACAGGCGATGAGATTATTAAATGTTGACTTTGTGTTTACAGATGGTTACGCGACTACAAACAGAAGTAGGACCCTATTTGTATACATGATTCATACAATTGACAATTGTTAATGACAGTTGGAGCGGGTGTGAGTAACACTAATGGTTGAGTGGGTGATTGAGTAAGTGGCCTCTGATAGTGTGCTTTGCGAAAGTATCATTTGATAGTATGAACTAGTTAAAATAGGTTTGTTTCAACCTTGTGGCTTGTGTTTCCTTTGGAGAAATTTATGATGGGATAAGAGGCTATGATGAGTCTCGCTAAGAGTGTATTGTTACATTACTAGTGTGATTGTCAAGTAAGGGATTATGATGATAATATTGAATGTTTTGTATAAAGGGACTGGATCTCTCGCCAGATGTTAATTAATTGAATATGTTTCTAGTTCGCATTTGTGATCTTTCAGACCTCATGTTGATGTGATAGCTGAATTTGTTTAGAGCAAAGTGACGTGTTGAGAGGTTTTATTAGTTCCTAAGTGGAATAGGTGTTGTGATCTTCAATTACTCTTTGTCGGAAATGCCATGGTGATGCTATAACCAACGAAAATCGAGTAAAGTGGAAGTATTTGAGATTTAAGTAAAGTTTCATAACTTGCAGAATATTGAAGTTTGTCTAAAACTTTTGTTCTTGCCCATAAGAGTTTTCCCGAATTCTAAAAGCAGTGTTTTATTCTCGTCTGAGGTTTGATATTCTCTGATTGTGGGACGTGCGCCCTCAACTTTGATCATATCTTTTGGTTTTCGAGAACAGTTTTATCTGATTGTTTCTCTTGATCTTGTAACTACTGTAAGTGGTAACGTTTTCTTTTGAGCTGAAACTTATTTCTATTTGCCTCTTCTTCTAAGAAAGGGTTAACCGATCTGTATTGTAAAGTCTCGTAGGTGGTGTCTTGGCATCTAGATAGTGGTGGCCTAGTAGATGGTTTGATGAACCCTTAGGTGTCAAGTCGTCTGAGAGGCTTGGAGTAATAAATCGATTTATTGGAATAATGTAATATCCCGTTTGTCGTTAGTGGATGTAATAAAAAAATTAGAGAGGGAATTAAGATAATTAAAAGAGAAAAAAATCAGAAATTGAGAGAGAAATGGCCCACGCAGCCCATAGTTAAGTGGAGGAAAAAGAGGCTTAGTGGCCCATGGCCCATGAGGAAACCAGAAACCAACTAAAGAAGGAGGGGGAACCCTAGGGTGCTACTGATGCCGCACGCCATGTAGCAACCCATCTCCTCCATGGTGGTGCCCCTCTCCTTCGATGCCTCTTCATTGTGGTGGCCGGCCAAGAAAAAAGGAAGAAGAAGGAAGAAAGGAGAAGGGAAGAAGAGAGGGAAGGGGAAGATTCAGGAATTGCATCGCGGTCTACAGAGGTTCGTCAATGGTAACCCCGGTTTGCCCCCGAATAGATGCATATTTGATTGTTGTAGCAATGTCGGTATTTCTGTCTCCTCAGGAGAGATCGCGTTAGACAGACGTTTTGATATAGTTAAGTGCGGATTCGGTCTTGGGCTTCTCCTAGAGAGTTGTAGAAGACGTCAATAGCTTTCGATGAAGTGCTAGATCGTATTATTTGGACCTCTTTAGCAAAAGTTATGAATTTTTTAGTGCGATTGTTCTGCGAATCTGTTAGTATTCTGACAGGTTTTAGTAATCTGACTTTAGAGATCAGTTAAATGGAGAATTAGAGGATCTCAGTATAACGAAAGTTGTATATAATTGTCGTAGCTTTCAGGGAAGCCCAAGAACGCGACATTTGGACAAACGAGCTGAAAGTTACGTTAGTTTTAGTGCTCTGTCCAGAAAGGGTGACGTGAAATCGATGTTTTGTTAATCAGCTTAAAAGTGATTTTAGATGGCCGAATCAGGGAGGCTCACCAACTAGGTTTAGTTGGGAAATTTGATTACCTTTCAATGAAGTCCAAGAACACCTAATTTGGACCACTGTACGGAAAGATATGAATTTTAGAACTTGACTGTTCACAGAGGGCATTTCAGTACTTAAGAAAGCGGAGTCGGGATCGCGTTGCAATTTGCTACTTGATGAGTTCGCTTATTTAGTTCATGTTTTTTGTTACTATGGTCTTAGTTTATATTCATAATGTATTAGGTGGGGGATTGGTACCGGAGGCAGCACCGTCTTCACGTTCTCCATTCGCACGGGGTTAAGGCAAGTGCATTGTTTGATTCGTGGTTGCGATTGATTGGTGTTTGTGTGCTTTTTCGATATGTGATAGTATAGTGAGATTGATGGCATGATGTTGGTTTAAGATTGGTGGATGCTTCAAATATGTTTATGCTCTGTTTTGGTATGATGTTATCGTTTTGTGGTAAATTGATGATGATTAAATGATGAGCATGTGCATATTGAGATCATGTTGAGGCTTGGTCATGTGATGACCAAGTATATTTCCCTTTGAGATCCCTGTCATGAATGTGACGGGCCCGAGATCCCCACACTCGTGGAGTGTGGGCATGAGGTCCCCAATACTTGCGGAGTATTGGGCAATTGGTCCTCGTGTGCGCGCGCGCACAGGCATGGGTATGCGGCGACGGTTGCATACTTTGCATTACCGGTGTAATGCACAAAGAAAGATAAAGAGAAAGGACCCTTGAGCATTGCATTTGCATATGAGATGTTCTATTGTTGATCTCCTTTACATGGATGCTGATGTTATAGTTTCTTTATGTACTTCTTGAGTCTGTGGACTCACTCTTGCTTTTATTGTTGTTTTAGGTACCCGAGCCAAGAACGACATGCATGGGGGGAAGTAGTCTGCTAGTCACACACTTGCCACATGAACTAAATAAAGATGAATGATCTTCAGAACATACTTGTTTTAGTAATTGGGCGAGATGCCCAAAGATTTATTATGTTTCGTCTCATGCAGTGGATTAAATGTAATAATGATGAGTAGTAGAAATTCATATCTCTCTAGTTATGTTAGATACTTAGCTTGTCTTTGATTATCTTTTGATGTCTTTGGAAGAAGGTTTTAGTTAATATTTGAATTGTTCTGTGTGTTGGAACCTTCGTGTAATTAACTTTACAAGGAGGTTCTCAGAAATTTATTAAGATTGTCTAGTTTGGAATTATTAGAGTTTGTTTAGTAGCATTCCGTGCTCATGTCGGGTGGGTGTTACAGATTGGTATCGAGCGGTGTGTAGGTCCGTGGTGAACAGATTAATAACTTAGGTAACTTAGCTTGTTAAAAATTTGCTATTGGTTAATTAATGAAAACTCGACACACTTTGGTGCACTGAGGATGGGGTGGGTCAAGCATTGCATTTACGCTTCGTCATGTTGTAATGATGATTCTGTTATGAGATGATCTTACATACCTATAATATGATTATATGATTATTATGAGTGAGAGCAACCCTTGTTGAGAGGATTGAGGTCATGGTTGTGGCCCTGGCTTTACCAAAGTTACACCATTGTTCGTGGTAAGAGAAAAGGGAAGAGGTTACCTCGGATATCTTAGTACAAAGCGTTAATAGTGAGTATCTTTTGAAAAAAATTTTGTCCACTTCCTTGAATTTGAATTTGATCAACTCTTGTTGGTTGTGGTCGATGAATTTCTTTGGGTCGATAGTTCATTTCAGTTGATGGGTTTCTTTGAGAAAGGTTGTTATGTTTTATTAGCTTAAGCGTCCCATAAAGCAATTATTGTTTTCCAATTCTTTGAGTTATTCTTGTGGTAGTGGACTTGGTTAGTTGTCAATACCGACCTTTGTATTGGAGTTCGTCTTTCTTCTTGGAAAGTATGATCCATTTATTTCACTTGATGATTTGGATAATGAAAGTTTCCTTTTGCAAGTCCTGTAGTACGTGAAAGTTTTGATTCAATATATCTCTTTTGGGTATCTTGAGTTTTGAAGTTGAAAAGTTCTTTTATGAAAGAAAACGCTAAACTCTTTAGCGATGTCGTCTCGTGGTTAAGTGAGAGGTTATAATCGGAGAAATTAGTGAATATGATATGAGTTATCAAGTTGGATCAGTAGTGTGGTGTATAATCGATCCTAACTAAGATCCTGGAAGGAAAGTTGACTAATTTGATGGTGCCATGTAGTAGTTCTTGTTGAACTGTGATTAAGTGTATGGCTATACCTAATTGGAAGCAATAGAGTTATTAACAAGCGTGTAACTTTAACGGTGTGCTTGACCCTAGAGTTGTTTAGTTTGCTAAACTTGTTAGATTATTTGATCTCAATGGATTAATCTAACTGTGCGGGAAGAGAAATATAAGATGTGTTCGACTGTCGTCTTGGTAGATATTAATATAGAATTTTTTTAATTGGCTATTTGATGATCTTATTTATGCTCGTGGGAGTACAAATAGATATAGGACCAACAATTCATCCATGATTGAATAATCATCAAAAGTTTATGATAACCTCTAGATTGGAGTTAGTGGGTACTAAATAAGTATGAGCATTCGAATAGTTGAAGGGTTGAAATTTGAAAGTGATTTATTCACGAGTGTTTCACGAGGATGTATTGTGGCTGCATGCCATTGTTAAAAGAGGTCTTGCTCCGATAGTGTAGTGGTGTATTAGATATACTCTAGAACAGGTTGGTGTTGCAATCTTATTGAGATAACAAAAATGTTATGAAATAATATGTTGTGTTTGTTTTGGAAAGGTTTATGATGGGATTTTATAGGTGACATGTGCTTGCTCGATGGTAAAAATTGTCAGATAATAGTATGTCTTTGATGAAAGGGTTTTGGTGTAACCTTGTAAATTGTGTAGTAGGTTCCTTCAAAAATCTGGTGGTTGTTATAGTGAGGGTGTAAGAATTTGGTGTACTCTCAATTGAGGATGAGAGGATAAAGTGAAATGTAACAGTTTGGTCAGCTTTTGTGGACTTTATAAAGGAAGAGTTGATGATAACGAACCTTGTTAAGAGTGAATTATTCTTGATGTTAGTAATAAGGTCTACAAGAGATTGTGACGCGTTGGAGTGATGATGATTCTTCTAGAGAGAAAGTAAGTTGATTATTTTAATAACGATCAAATGAAATGTTTGGAGTTTCGTATTCGTGATCTTTTGGGGGCTCATGATTTATGTAGTAGATAAAATTAGTTGAGCAATGTGACATATGGAAAGGTTCCGTTTGGTTCTGAAGTGATGAATGTGATTTGGTATTAAAAGCATCTCTTGTTTGGTTTGGCAAGTAATGTTGTAATCAAAGAGATTGCTTTCGTTGTGTTAACGGAAAATGTTTACCATAAGTATTTGAGGTTGGAGCTAAAAAAAATGTAATCCGCAACTTACTTGTTGTCTCAGCTTAAGAGTTTCTTGGGTTTGTATAGCAATGTTTTACTATGAGTTATGTAGATGGAAAATTAAGAGTCTCAGATTATTTCTATTTGACTATTTCTCTTGGTCTCGTGCTCACTTCGAGGAGCCATGATTTCTTATGCGTCGAACTTTGAATCTGTTTATTTCTTCCTTTTGAATAAGGAAGTAACCAAATTGTGTTGCCAAGTGTTATAAAGAGTAGCATGGTGATTGGTTGGAGGTGGTCAAGTATTTGGAATTGTTGATATTTTTGGGAACCAATCTATTTGAAGAGCAGTATAATGTGAATTGGTTTCGACTTACAACACCTGGAGAGAATTCTACTTAAATGGAAAGTTTATCGATGAGATAAAAGTGATTAGTGTTACAACTAGTGGAACCTATGGCGAATTATGATCGAGTAACCTTTGTCCATGTTGAAATATTGGGACTATTGAAATTATGGACTTTTGATAAACTTATTAGAGTATCACAATTGGGTACTTAGTATGATTGTGCAGAAGAGTTGTGGTGGTGAAGTTTAATAAGAGTCGCGGTGTGGAGGAACCTAAGTGTCATGCTAATTAGAGGGATAGCAGGAATTGTTGAGCTATTGTCAAGTATGACTCGGCCTCAGTAAGTGACCTTATGAGAGTTAAATAATCTTCGAGGATATCTTGGTCAAAGAACATATTTATTTATTGACATTAGTGATTGGGTATGTTTGAATCTTAGTCATATAGTGAGGGTATGACGAATGGGTATATTGTGGTCGTGTAGTTGAATTTTGATTAGTGTGGTTTAGTGAAGGTCCAAGATTGGTGACATGAAACGCCTTGAGCGGTTACTTGATTAGTGAGGAACGTGGATGTTAATGATTGAGGTTATTGTTGAGCTATGTAAAATTTTAGTAAATGAATTGGAAGATTTCCTATCAATCATACCAGAAATTCATTGTAGGAGTCTTCGAGGTTGATTTTAGGCTTTGCATTCTCATGTTAGAACCTTGGATGCCAATGATTATGTGTAGAGATGGTAGAATAAGAGTGGATTCCGAGTAGTGGGATGATCATTGATAGTATCCTTTGAGGTTAGTATATGAGAGTGTGTGATGTGAATTTCAAATTGCTCATCCTTAACGGATTAAGGGATGTGATGGTGGGTGAAATCTATTGAGTTGTGTTCGAAATTATTTTGACAAGTAATTCATTCGGTGGGGAAGTTGGCTAGAGTACGATATTGTGGATTGGAAGAGTCGGTAGAGCATAGGTTTGGGATTGCCAATTTAAGAGAAATGAGTTAATGCGTTATGCGATGATTTGGGATCCTATGGTTTAAGAGAAAGTTGATTTCTTAAAAGAAAGATTGTGGTAAAGGGTGTGATCTTGGATAGTGAGATGTTTTCTTAGTTCTTACTTGAACTATGTGGTTATGACGGATGTCAATTACAAATTGAGTTGGTTCTTGTCGGTATGTGTGATTCCTTCCAGTTAAGAAAAAAAAGGTTAATATGGTTTTTTCGAGTGATTTCGTTTTTGGCTTGTGTGGCATTTATTTCTAAACTACCTATTTCAAAAGTGGAAAAAAAAATTTCATGGTAAATCCATTGATTTTGGATTGGGCTCTTCTAAGGGAAGATGGCTTTGAGTTGGATGCATTTTGACTCCTTTGTTCTCAATTGAGTTCTTCGGATAAGTGAGTTAGTAGGCGAGTTCTTTGTGCGTCCCTTGGTAAAGGAGATGCTGCTTGCATAGGTAAGGTGATCGACTGAGAGTTGGAACAAGAGTTCTATGTGTTTTGTGTAGACGGTGTACTTTGGTGCGAAGGAAGTTTAACCAAAGATGTGTTGGATAGATTCTGTCACGGGAATTTGTAGATTAGCGTATCACTAGGACCGTCTCGAGTACTTGCGTGAGTACGCAATGTCTTGTGTTTTCGGTCTTTGAGAGAGCACATGAGAGGTCGGAGCTTGAGATTTTGTTAGAGTGTTGGCTAAGAAGTAAGACCTTACCTTTGAGTCCTGTGTGTTGAGTGTACTGTAAAGGTCGAGACTAGTGTTGAGGTGAAAGACGTGATATCCGTCAAGGTGATATGATCCCATAAGCCCAAGAGGAAGCGACTTGTGAATTGCGGTCTCGCATGTGCGGCGAGACTCGGAATGGTTCACGTTGGGTATCGTTAAAGATTGTTGATTTCAGTTCCTTTCAAGTAGATTGGTGAAAGTAGAATTGGGTCGAATTCTTTTAAAGGGGTAGAATGTAATATCCCGTTTGTCGTTAGTGGATGTAATAAAAAAATTAGAGAGGAATTAAGATAATTAAAAGAGAAAAAATCAGAAATTGAGAGAGAAATGGGCCACGACCCATAGTCAAGTGGAGGAAAAAGAGGCTTAGTGGCCCATGGCCCATGAGGAAACCAGAAACCAACTAAAGAAGGAGGGGGAACCCTAGGGTGCTACAGTACCCGCGCCGCCACTGTAGCAACCCATCTCCTCCATGGTGGTGCCCCTCTCCTTCGATGCCTCTTCATTGTGGTGGCCGGCCAAGAAAAAAGGAAGAAGAAGGAAGAAAGGAGAAGGGAAGAAGAGAGGGAAGGGGAAGATTCACGGATTGCATCGCGGTCTACAGAGGTTCGTCAAGGGTAACCCCGGTTTGCCCCCGAATAGATGCATATTTGATTGTTGTAGCAATGTCGGTATTTCTGTCTCCTCAGGACAGATCGCGTTAGACAGACGTTTTGATATAGTTAAGTGCGGATTCGGTCTTGGGCTTCTCCTAGAGAGTTGTATAAGACGTCAATAGCTTTCGATGAAGTGCTAGATCGTATTATTTGGACCTCTTTAGCAAAAGTTATGAATTTTTTAGTGCGATTGTTCTGCGAATCTGTTAGTATTCTGACAGGTTTTAGTAATCTGACTTTAGAGATCAGTTAAAGGGAGAATTAGAGGATCTCAGTATAACGAAAGTTGTATATAATTGTCGTAGCTTTCAGGGAAGCCCAAGAACGCGACATTTGGACAAACGGGCTGAAAGTTACGTTAGTTTTAGTGCTCTGTCCAGAAAGGGTGACGTGAAATCGATGTTTTGTTAATCAGCTTAAAAGTGATTTTAGATGGCCGAATCAGGGAGGCTCACCAACTAGGTTTAGTTGGGAAATTTGATTACCTTTCAATGAAGTCCAAGAACACCTAATTTGGACCACTGTACGGAAAGATATGAATTTTAGAACTTGACTGTTCACAGAGGGCATTTCAGTACTTAAGAAAGCGGAGTCGGGATCGCGTTGCAATTTGCTACTTGATGAGTTCGCTTATTTAGTTCATGTTTTTTGTTACTATGGTCTTAGTTTATATTCATAATGTATTAGGTGGGGGATTGGTACCGGAGGCAGCACCGTCTTCACGTTCTCCATTCGCACGGGGTTAAGGCAAGTGCATTGTTTGATTCGTGGTTGCGATTGATTGGTGTTTGTGTGCTTTTTCGATATGTGATAGTATAGTGAGATTGATGGCATGATGTTGGTTTAAGATTGGTGGATGCTCCAAATATGTTTATGCTCTGTTTTGGTATGATGTTATCGTTTTGTGGTAAATTGATGATGATTAAATGATGAGCATGTGCATATTGAGATCATGTTGAGGCTTGGTCATGTGATGACCAAGTATATTTCCCTTTGAGATCCCTGTCATGAATGTGACGGGCCCGAGATCCCCACACTCGTGGAGTGTGGGCATGAGGTCCCCAATACTTGCGGAGTATTGGGCAATTGGTCCCTGTGCGTGCGCGCACAGGCATGGGTATGCGGCGACGGTTGCATACTTTGCATTACCGGTGTAATGCACAAAGAAAGATAAAGAGAAAGGACCCTTGAGCATTGCATTTGCATATGAGATGTTCTATTGTTGATCTCCTTTACATGGATGCTGATGTTATAGTTTCTTTATGTACTTGCTGAGTCTGTGGACTCACTCTTGCTTTTATTGTTGTTTTAGGTACCCGAGCCAAGAACGACATGCATGGGGGGAAGTAGTCTGCTAGTCACACACTTGCCACATGAACTAAATAAAGATGAATGATCTTCAGAACATACTTGTTTTAGTAATTGGGCGAGATGCCCAAAGATTTATTATGTTTCGTCTCATGCAGTGGATTAAATGTAATAATGATGAGTAGTAGAAATTCATATCTCTCTAGTTATGTTAGATACTTAGCTTGTCTTTGATTATCTTTTGATGTCTTTGGAAGAAGGTTTTAGTTAATATTTGAATTGTCTGTGTGTTGGAACCTTCGTGTAATTAACTTTACAAGGGAGGTTCTGCCGAAATTTATTAAGATTGTCTAGTTTGGAATTATTAGAGTTTGTTTAGTAGCATTCCAGGCTCATGTCGGGCTGGGGTGTTACAAATAATCCTTGGAGAGGAATTGAGTTGAAAAGAATATTTGTCTTTGGAGCTAACAGATTTAGTTGTCGCAACTAGTAGGACCTATAACAAGTTGTAGTCCAAGATTTGGTGTTCTTTTTGACCGAGCATTAGAATTAGCAAGTATGGAAATCTGGATCAATTTATTAGAGTATCGCAATTTGGTAGTATTGCGAGGCTATGAAAGTTATTCTTGATGATGTGGTTTAATAAGAGTGGGGTTACAAAGTAATCAAATCGCCAAGTTAATTAATGGGATAATGGAAAATATTGAGTAACGTCAAGAGTGATTCGGCTTTAAATGAGTAACCTTCTGAGGGTTATAATCTTTGTAAAAGTAAACTGGTCAAGAAAATATTTTCATGATGATGTTAATGAGAGAGTATGTTGGAATTATGGGATTTTACGGATTTAATCTGAGGATTTCCCTATCTTTTATATGAGAAGTTCGTTGTAGGAATCTGGGAGTTTAATTTGGGCTTTGCAATTTTATGCTAGGACTTGGGGCACCCAATGATTATGTGTAGAGGAGGTAGATTAAGGGTGGGTTTCGAATAGTGAGATAATCATTGATAGAGCCCTTTTAGAGAAAGTATATATTGTGAGAGCTGTGAATTCCAAGTTGTTTATTTCTAAAACATTGAGGAGATGTGATTGCGTGTGTAATCTATTTTGAGATGCATTGGAAGTCATCATCAAATTAATCATGTAGATAGAGGAGTTGTTGAGATAAAGTTTGGCGGCGTCGATAGAGCCTTTATACGGAATTGTGGATGATGTATTTCAACATGAGTGTAACATTGAGAATGTAAAGTTAAGAAAGATGAGTTAGTGTGTTTTGTGATGAACTGAAACTCCAAAGTTGAGAGAGATTTTATTCTTAAAAGAGATACTGAGAATTTGATACTTCTTCAAAGGAGTGAATTGTTTCCTCGATTCTCGTTTGAGTTTTGTGTTGTTGACCAATATCTTTCGTAAGTTGAGTTTGACTCGATTTTGGTATATATGATTCTTATCGGTTCAGAAAGAATAAAAGAAATGATGGATTTGGTTAATTGAGTGGTTTCTCTTTTAGCGATCGTGGTGTTTATTTGCAAATTTTCTAATTGAAGGTGGAAAGATTTTCGTGATAAATCATCGATTTTGAATTTGACTCCTTTTAGTACCGAGTTGGTAACGTTTGGTTGCGTTGAGAGTTCTTCATTTTCAGTTGAGCTTTGCTGGTAAAAGAGTGTGTTTAGGAAGAGTATTGTTGTTGTGTGTTTCTGGTTAAAGGAGGTGATTTTTGCTTTAGTGAGGAGTATAATTGAGCGGTGGAACACGAGTTCTGTGTTCTATGTGCATGTCGTGTGGTTCGGTATCTTTGGGAGGTTTAACCCAAGATACATTGGGTTGTTTTCGCTAGTTGGCGTATCGCCAGGACTGTCTCGAGTCCGTGCGCGGAGTACGTAACGTCTTGTATGTTCGGGTGTTGAGTGAATACCTGGGAGATCCAGAGTTTGAGGTTTCGATTGCGCCGTTAACCATCGAGTGAGGTCTTACCCTCGAGTCTTGTCCGGTGAGTGTACCTGGAATGTCGAGTGGAGCGTTAGTACAGACGTCGATTTACGTCCTGGGGTTGTGGTCTCTTCTGTTGGAGAGAGAGGTCACTTGAGAGTTGAAGTCTCACGTGAGCGAGTTTAGTAAGAGTTGATCGCATTGGTATCTGTTGTTAAGTTCTAGTCGTGGTTTTCTTTCGGGAAGATTGGCGTGTAGATTCGGGGTCGAATCCTGTTAAGGGGGGTAGAATGTAATATCCCGAAAGTGAGTTAAGATTTGAATCGAGGAAGAATAATTTTATTTCGGGAGAGATCGATTATTCGGGGAAGAATCAAACGGAACGACGGGAGGGACTATTTGGACTGTTGTCAGTGCTGCAGTTTTAGAGAAGGGAAAGAGCATTTTGGCGGCAACTTGGGCCTGGGCCAAGGCCCATCTAGGTGGCCGGCCAGGGGGCTCCTCCCAAAACCCTAGCCCCTTCCCCTCCCTCCCCTTTCCCCCTCCCTCTCCCAACCGGCCGCCCCCTCTCCCCCCTCCCCACCTCTCCACCTCCCTTCCTCCCTCTCTTGTGCCCTCTCCATCTCCCCCATCACCTCCATTGCTGCTGTCCAAGGTGGAGTAGGAGCTCCCTGCACCGCCAAGGAGGAAGAAGAAGGAGAAAAGAAGAGAAAGAAGGGGAAGAAGAGAAGGGAAGAAGAGGGAGAAGAAGGGATCCGCAGCGGAAGCATGGTGTTCATCATCCCCGCTGCGTGCTCTTTTCGTTTCGGCAAGGGTAACCCGCGATTTGTTGTTTTGGGGTCGTTTTCTAGTTGTCTAATTTTCGGATGTCAGTTCGTCGATATTCTGCAGCAGTGAAGTTTGTCGGTTTTGAATAGGTTAGAACCATAATTGGGTCTGGGTGTCTCCTAGAAAGTTGTGGGTATCGTAGTTATCTTTCATTGCCGACAAGATTCAGGTCATTCGGACTTCGGTAGCCAAAGTTATGATTTTTTAGTGCTATGATGTTTCTGTGGGTAGCAGAATTGACAGTGTCTGCTTAACCTGTTTTAAACATGCTGTTAGAGGGGTTTCCAGAGGGTCTCACCATAACTAAAAACTAGGCTAATCCTCTTAGCTTTCAGGAAAGCTAAAGATCACTGAATTTGGACGAACGTAGAGAAAGTTATGATAGTTTCTTTGTCTCTGTCCAGAAACCCGACGTGAAATATTTGCTCTGATTAAATAGATTGGTAGGTCTGGTAGATGGCCGAATCAGAGGGTCTCCCCAACTAAGTTTATTTAGACATTTCAACTACCTTTTCAGATTGTCCAAGATCATCCTATTTGGACTCCTAAGCAGAAAGTTATGAATTTTTGAAGTCTGCTGTCCGCAGTGACCGATCGCTAGAAATTAGAAAAGCTAGACGTGATAAGAAGATTAGCGATTTCGATTGTAATGTGATGTATGATTTTGGTCCAGTATGTTATTCTTAGTTTGGGGTTATCTTCTTGTCCAGGTGGCAGCGAGATCCCAAGGGCAGCACCCACTTCGCGTCCGCCGCTGCACGGTTGAGGCAAGTATTCGGTTATAGCGTATTTTCGGTTGTATGATATGATTGTGGTGATTGCTTGTTGTAGCCTTGCACGAATGTTAGCGTAATGAGTTTTCCTTTTATCTTGATGAATGCAAGCTATGGTTAATATTTCCCTTGAGCGTTGCTAAATCATACATGTTGTTATGTACATGTTAAATTCGTGTATATGAAAGACGTGGGCATGGAGCAATTGCATGTTCCAATCGTGTTGGAGACTTGGTCTTACATGCATGTTTTTGATATATGATAGTGAAGTAAGGTTGCTGGCATGATGTTTATATTGAGATTGGTGAATGCTCCAAGTATGATTATGCTCTATTTATGTCCGTTGTTATTGTACTTGGTATATTGATGATGAATAGATGTTGTGCATGTGCATATTGAGATCATGCTGAAGCTTGGTCATGTGGTGACCAAGCATGCATTTCGTTGAGGTCCCCGTCATGTATTGACGGGCTTGAGGTCCCCACATTGGTGCAATGTGGGCTATGAGCAAAGAGGTCCCCATCATTCATATAATGGGCAAAGGTCCCTATACATGTGGTGTATAGGCTTTTGGTCCCTGTGCCATAGGGCACAGGCAAGGGTACACAGCGACGGTTGTATACCCCGCATTACCGGTAAAATGCGAAAAGTGATAAAGATAAAAAAAAGGTGCATTGCATTGGTTGCATTCACATGAGCATGAAGGCTTTACTCTGGTGCATTGTTTATCTTGGATTATTGATGCTATGAATGTTAACTTGCTTAGCCTTGTTGGTACTTGCTGAGACTTTGGGCTCACTCTTGCTTTGATGTGTTTTAGGTACAACTGGCAAGACTGGCATGCATGGGAGGGAGTAGATGAATTGGAAAGCACGCACTACCTCACAACATTAAAACAATTGTCATTTAGCTTCATATAAGAATAAATAGACTGCTGAGAAATACCCATGGTTGTTTTATGATTCTGATTATGGTTGTGAGAATAGTGTTAATTTGATTACATTCCTATGATTATCTCTTATGCATGAGTGAATTGGATTATGAAATTATTGTTAAATGTTATGTTTACTGTTAGAAGCTATGGATAGTTTGAGTTTCAAAGTTAAGCTGTAATAATGAGAATAGAAAGTTTTGGTTATGTTTATGATATTATTCTACACGCTTGATTGAACCTGATTATGATTATATTGATAAATGCCTTGATCAATTGTTGGAACCTCGGTATAGGCGACTATACAAAGGAGGTTTTGTCGAGATTTTGTAATTGGTCTTAGTTTAGCTTAGTTTAATTTAATTTTAGTAGCATTCCAGGCTCAATGTTGAGCTGGGGTGTTACAGTTGTTATTTATGCTTTTAGTCCAGTATGTTGGTCTTAGATTGTGTTATCTTTATGTTCTGGTGGGAGCGTGATCCCAGGGGCAGCGCCCTCTTCGCGTCCACCGTTCTCGCACGGTTGAGGCAAGTATTCGGGTTGCAGAATATTTATGTTGCTTGCTGAAATTGGTTGTGTCTTTCCCGTGCAAGTCATTTATGGACGATAGTGTGATATTTACATGGTGAATGAGACTTGGTTACAGCATGCTTGTGATTAAAGAGTAATTTTGGAATGTGATAGTGCTCTACATGCTATTCGGTAAATGAGATGTGGTATGTACTCATGTATTTACTTGTTGTGGAAAGTTACATTCTAGTACATATGCATGTTGAGAGCATACAGGTGCCTTGGTCACGTGGTGACCAAGCACATACAGTTGAGGTCCCCGTCATGTAGATGACGGGCTTGAGGTCCCCACATTCGTGAAATGTGGGCTATGAGCAAAGAGGTCCCCATCATTGAGATGATGGGCAAAGGTCCCTATACATGTGGTGTATAGGCTCTTGGTCCCTGTGCCTGAGGGCACAGGTAAGGGTATACAGCGACGGTTGTATACCCCGTATTACCGGTAAAATACGAAAAGAGATAAAGTTCAAAGGAGCATTGCATTGGTCGCATTTCATAAGTTAAAAGACTATGTCTTGTGTAATGTTATTGTGGATTATCGATGCTATGTTTGTGTTCTTGTTTATGGCCTTGTTGATACTTGCTGAGTCTTTGGGCTCACTCTTGCTTTAATGTGTTTTAGGTACCAATGGCAGGAACGTCACGCATGGGAGGGAGTAGATGTGGTTGCACTCACTACCTCACACTCTTAAGGCGGTTGCCACCTAGCTTCAATTTAGAAATAAATAAACTGTTTGATTATCACCCATAGATGGTTTTGGTTTGAGTATCTGATTGTAACAGCCCCAAGTTTATAAACAGTAATAAAATGCTTTATGAACAGTAATGAGATACTGTTCATGGCATTACTGTTCATGTTTACACTTTGGGCAGCATGTTACAAGTTAAAGACCTTCCTTTGTAGTCAAAACCCTAAAGAACCATTCAAAGTCCTAAAGGAATACAAGATAAAACTTGTATTATGACTGGGAAGTATTTTTATTAAAGCCTAGATAAATTATCTTGGCTAAAAAAATATTTTTGTTGCATTTTTTTTGAAATTATTTGGGCTTAAAGAAAATTTATGGTCTTTAAATGAATATTTTCGGCCTGAAATAAATATTTATGTATTTTATAAAGTGAAAGTGTGGTTTATGAAATTTATCTGGGAAATATATCATCCCAGTAGCTTACAGTAAAATTTTCATGAATTTATAAATTTATTTGCTATTTTTAAAGTCCCAGTCAAACCTTTTAAATATTTGAATAAGGTTTGGTCAACCAAACCGGTCCAAACCTAGTCCTAATACTGTAGCGACTCGGACCGCGTATCTTGGTCCAACCCAATCATCTTGGTCTGGCCCAGTCACGTTCGGGCGCGAGCCCGACATCCACGCGTAATGCGAGCCGTCGATCTTCAATCGAACGGGCGAGCTCACGGTACCTCACGAGCTGTCCACGTGTACGAGATCAACCTCCACCGTTGGATCTTAATCCAACGAACGTGATCGGTGTATGCAATCGGACAACTTCGGATCCTTATTCAATCTCCACCGTTCGTTTCCAATCCAACCGTGACGCTCTTTTCGTTTTAAACTTAAAGGCGCGCTTTTATTTCAGCCGTTAGATTCAAATCCTACGGTTTTTCCCTTTTCCCCGCGTGTTATCAAGCCCGCACTCCTCTGGACCGTTGGATCATCATCGTATGGTCTAGATTTGTGTATGCATTCGGACGACTCCGGATCCCCGCACAATCGTGGCCGTCCATCCTTGATCTAGCGGTATCGCTTATTTCAATTTGAAATCAGAGGCGCGCGTTAATGTGGGCCTTTGGATCTCAATCCTACGGCACTCCTTTTTGACCGTGGGCCTTTAAAGCCCAAAATCGGTGGGTCCTGGGATTTTAATCGTGCGGACCACATGGGTGTATGCAATCGGACCATCCGGTTCCATTTTACATCCTGACCGTAGAAATTAAATCCAACGGTGCTGAGCCATAGCATTAAAAGAAGAGTGCCGTGTATATCTTTTAATTGATCGTTGGATCTTGATCCAACGTATATCTTTGAAAGTGGAGCCCGCGATTCTTCGGGATTTCAATTAGATCTCGATCATCCGATCTAGATCGTGCGGTCCATATTAATCTGGTACCGATTCAAATCATTTAACCTCTCTATTTATCGCGACCACCCATTTCCAATCGAACAGTGGTGTTCTTTTCGCATTTTAGAGACGCAGCAGCATTGTGATCGCCAGTGGGACCCACATGTCATATTTTGCCTCTCTTCTTCCTTATCTCTCTGTGACCATTTTGTGAGCAGGGAGAGGATTTATCCAAAGATTATACACTAATTTTTGAGATGTTTAGCTAAATGGACACCTCATCAACTCTAGATCTTTCCTCTTGCCCGTAGCTCAACATCCATATATAAACCCTAGCTTTCCTTGTGTTGCCATTGTTGACCGAAGAAGCTCATCCTTTTCTTGTCGACCGGTGGAGTTTCTTGCTTCTTGTTCATTGCTTATCCACTTTAAGCATGGTTCCACCTTACAATAAAGATTTGACATCTTTTGTAGGTTGAACCATTGTCCATCTCTCTGTTGATCAACATCCCATTTTAGAAACTTGGGTGTCTTCCTTCTTACAGTAAGATAAAACCCTAGTTTCGACATTTTGAGCATCTTAAGGACCTTAGAAGTCTGTGAATCATTCTCTTAAGCATCGTAGCTTCAACTCGCTTTAAGCGAAAAGTTGATATTATGCCTTTCGGTTTTCATGTCATTTTCAAGACCTAGGGTTCTTCTGTCAACTTATCATCTTATTTAGGTTTTGACTAAACCTAGCAGCATGACAAATTGATCTTTCAATTCTTGACATCATCTATTTTGACTCCTAGCTGAAATATGTCTCTGTTCTCTTGTCTACTCAACCGACAAAATAGGTGTTTGCTTTAGCTTTTGTAATCTAACTAGTTAGGGTTAGACTAAGGTTGGTTTGGGATATTAATTACCTAAAAGATCATGCTAAGATTCATTTATGAACTTTTGCATGATCTATACTTCTTTTCCGAAATGGCAATCTGTCTGTTTTGACTCTTTTCAAAATCAAAATGGAACTTTGCAATAAACTCTAGTTTCGTCTTTTGAAAAAAAGAAGCTATATTATGTGTTATTATCACTATTATGGGTAGTTATGGCTTAAGCATACTGTAATCATGCATTTCGCATTGATCATGCATATTTCGCCATTTTGGACTTATTGTCGCTTTAATATTTATTGGATCTTATTGCTCCTTTTAGAATCTGGTTCTCATGAGGCTTTTGAATATACTTCGAACAACCCGAGCTCGCAATGTAAGTCTATTACTATCAAGGCAAGCATCTTCTTTGCACCATATTGAACCCAGATTTTGTACAATAGCTTTTACAAATCCAGTGATATCTGTCCATGCTATTTGTCTGAAAATACAAAATGTGACTTGTAATAGCTAGTTATAACCTGCCATGGTGGATTACCTTAATCATGATCATATACTCAACTCTAGTGTAGTACTGTATACTATATGGTCTATTTTCAGATTTGGCTTAGATATGCAGTCTAGAGATTTTAGAGTTTGACAAGCATATCTTGTCAAACATGGGAATCACCATGAAATATTGTCATTTTAAACTCTTTGTCCAGTTTCTTTAAATCAGCCTTGTATTTGAAATTCAAATTGATCCGGACAAGAGGAAGCTAGTGATGGTGCTTTTGTGCACGAGATTGGGTTTGTGGTGGACTTGTCCGGTTAATTAAGGACCGAACTCGATTATTCAATTCAAGTCCCCCACGTACTTCCACATGCAGTGTATGGGCGATGTTTGGTTAAGTAAAATGTTGAGACTATTGAGTTGGAAACAGGAGAGTAAGGATATGTGTATTGGCCTTGTATGGCATAGATGCTTTGGTCTGAGGACTGCGTTTTATGCCATGTGAGCTTTGTATGTCAAGTATCCGATGTTCTTAGGAGGGTGAGGGCGTATATGTGCCTCGTCGCATATACGATACCTTAATGGTGCCGATAGCATTCTACTATGGGTGGGGAGCCCAATTCTCTTTAAATTGTTTGGATCGGCATTACTGACACAACATGTGTGCCCCGTGGTTAGTAGGTGGTATAGCCTATACTAGTGGGATCAATGCACACATGGGGGTCCAACTCAATAGTGTTGGCTTGTTGAAAAATACCAAATCTTAGCTTCCCCGGTCGGCATACCAAAGGAAGTGTGTCATCATTCGGAGGCATCCGAAGACAACGGGCTAGCTAAGTCATGTGGGTAAAGATGTACACCCCTGCAGGGTATAAACTGTTCGAATAGCCGTGTCCACGGTCATGGACGCTAACTTGAATTGATATCACATGTATAGAAGTTTTGATTTTCAAAAATCTGGTTTCGGTTTATTTTCGGTTTGCATGAGGGAATCATGCACTGTACTGTTTACATTTAATGTATTTACTTACTGTTTTACTTTATCTTTGATTTATTAAATTTCTTTATCAAAAGTTAGCCTTTGTAGGTTAAGAGGTATCGCTTTATGCAAATTTGAACCTTTATACCTTCCTTTTGTAACCTTATGCATGTAACAACTCTACTCCTTTGATTAGGCTCTAATCACCACTTTCTTTTACTAGTTTGTGTAAGACTTGCTGAGTACCTTTTGTACTCAAGGTGCTACCACCTATTGTTGCAGGTGAGGATGGTTTCCTTTATGAAGTACCCGTTAGCGCCGATCAGGGTGACGCTAACGAGTGACGCTACTTTTCTTTCCTCCACGCAAGTGCCTGCGGGTGGATGAGGCCTTTGGTGGACATTTTCCGTTTACTTTGCTTCCGCTATATACTGTTAAAGTGACCAAGTCACTTAATATTGTAGTATTAATAGAATGATGTAACCTTATGTTTAATTATATCAATGTATGACTTGTATGTGTTTGATGCAATGTTGATGAAGGATATATATGCAATGGTCGTTGATCCTGGGAACCATTGAGAATCATAGATATCCGGGAATCCTGTTTACTGGATCTGTCACTGGTTAAATTTATATCTTTAGCATGGTTTTTAATAAAGGGGCAGTACTGTTCCTTCATTAATAATTGTGCTACAGTATGAATTTAATTAGTAACATTTCCAATAACCGGGGGTCCCCACACTGATTATCTGTAATAATGAGATTGCCAGTCTTGGTATGTTCATTTGGTTATCATGCGTGATTGAGTAAACTTGATTATGAGAATTTTGTTAAATGCCATGATTTATTGTTGAGCTCTCATTATAGCTAATTAAACAAATGAGACTCTGCCGAAAATTCGTAATTTGTGCTAGGTTAGTTTAGTTCCAGTAGCATTCCAGGCTCTTTGTGAGTTGGGGTGTTACATTGTGATCTGTTCTTTGTTTTCTACTAACGATGGCATATTCAGGGTCACAAGGGGAGAATAGCAGGCCCAATGTTGAGGAAGATGCACCTCTCACGCCTCGCACGAAAGACATCATGAAGCGCTTTTCACGCTTGTTTAGTCAACATTCGGAGCGCATTGAGAGAGTTCTAGATTGCACCAATAACGATCTTGCTGTGATTGCTACACGTGTGGAGCAGCTAGAGAGAGCTCCCCTCGTTGCGCCGCCTTGCTCTTTGTTGGCGTTGCACAACCGCGCCGTACTCCATCTGTTGCTCGCTCTCGCTCTTGGGCCGATGAAGTGGAAGAAGAAGAAATGAACAACTACACTGCTGATACGGAAACAGATGGAATCAATGTTCACAATGATCGCAACCATCGTCGGCTTCATCACAATCGTCAAGGTATGGGAAGAAATCAACGTGAGGTACGTGACCATGATAATGCAGTTGGTAAAATTAAATTCACTATGCCATCTTTTGCTGGAAAATATGATCCTGATGCTTATCTCACATGGGAGCTTACAGTAGAACAAAAATTTGCTTGTCATGAATTCCCTGAAGATAAGAAAGTTAGGGCTGCTACTAGTGAGTTTTCTGATTTTGCATCAATTTGGTGGAGTGAATATGGTCGTACTCATCAGGACATACCTAGGACATGGAATGCTTTGAAGAGAGCAATGAGACATAGATTTGTACCTTCATATTATTCACGTAATTTGTTTAATAAATTACAACGCTTAAGACAAGGTAGTAGTTCTGTAGAGGATTATTATCAAGAATTGCAAACTGGTTTATTGCGTTGTGGTTTAGATGAAACTGAAGATGCTAAGATGGCTAGATTTTTGGGAGGTTTAAACCGAGAAATTCAGGACATAATTGATTATAAAGAATACAATTCTATCACTCGTTTGTTCCATCTTGCTTGCAAAGCTGAAAGAGAAGTGCAGGGTCGACAATCTCGCCCTAGGGGCAATTTTGGAGGATCTTTTGCAGGTCGGCCAAGTCAGCAATAACACGTGGCACCCTCCTCAAGCGATGCGCCCCCTGTTGCTCCTTCCACTCCTGCGCATGTCCCTGATGCAAACAAATCTGCAAAGGTACAAGTCACTACAAAAAGAACTTCTTCTATTGCTTCTACAGGGCGATCTAGAGATGTACAATGTCACCGTTGCAAAGGATTTGGGCACTTGAGGCGCGATTGTCCCAGTCAGCGCGCTTTACTTATCAAGAACAATGGTGAGTACACTTCTGCTAGCGACATTGAGGAAGAACATGTTTTGGTTGCAACTAACAATGTAGGTGATGAAATTGAGGAAGAACATATAAGCCATGAAGCATCTGACATGTACCAAAGCTTAGTTGTCCAGCGTGTGCTAAGTGCTCAAATGGAGCTTGCTGAACAAAATCAACGTCACACCTTATTCCAATCAAAGTTCGTCATCAAGGAACGATCCTGTAAAGTCATCATCGATGGCGGAAGTTGCAATAATCTTGCTAGCACAGACATGGTCGAGAAGCTTGGCTTGACCACAACTCAACACCCTCATCCTTACTACAATCAATGGCTGAATTCTTGTGGTAAGTTGAAGGTGACTAAACTTGTGCGCGTACATTTTTCTATTGGATCATATCATGATTATGTTGATTGCGATGTCGTACCTATGCAAGCATGCTCATTGTTATTAGGTAGACCTTGGCAATATGATAGATATACTGAATATCATGGTAGATCTAATCATTATACTTTCACATATAAAGAAAAGAAAATCACTTTGCTTCCAATGTCTCCTGCTGCTATATTAAAGGATGAATTAGAACGATCTGCGAGAACAAGTAAGGAGAACACAAAAGATGATCGTAAGATGATAGCTCTAAGTGAAATTAATTTGAAAGCACCTGTTATGTTAGCTACACAATCTGCTTGCATTGACTTGGCACCACATCAATCTGAATGCTCTAGTATGGTTTGCGAAGAATCTTTGTGTCCTTTAGAAGATATGCATGTTTCTTTGTTTCCTGTTGCTACTAACCTTTTGCAGGAAAGTGATGATGTGGAGACAACGATTGAGTCGAGGACGACTCCAATTCAAAAAAGGGAGGATGATGAGGACATCAAACCTAAGGGTGCAACCACTGCTTCGACCTGCTACACTGCATCCTCTACTTCAACAACATCTTCGTCAAAAGGACTTTCGGCTAATGCAAGATCATATTACCCAATTGGATCGAGCTACATCTATATGCCATGGTGCTATGTCTACATGTCATGGTACTATGTCTACAAGCCATGGTGCTACTGCATGTGCCAAGCTGGATACATTTTGGTCAGATCAGTTCGGAATCAGCCTGACAGCACCAACTTCAAATGGGTATAACTTTCACATACAGAGTCCGTTGGAGGTCCACGAATACTTGATTGAAAGCTTATTTCGTCCTCTTTCCAACGGATCTAGCCTCATCTTAAAATTCCTTCTGGACTAATCACAATCATCTAAAGAAGGCGTCATATCATCTGTTTGGGCCAATCTGGGCCTTGTAATCGAACTCAACTTAGCCCATATGCCGACGGCCACCTAGAGGTGTGGTTACTATTCACGTGAACAGTAACCCACAAGTTTAGTCCCTCCCCGCTAGTTCCTTTAGATTTGTGGCTCCTCGTTCCCTATTTAAGGAGCCGCACCCCCTCTAGTTTTCTTGGATTTTGTTTAGTTAAAAGTTAGCCTTGTTGCAACTTTGTGTATTGGCTTGTGTCGACTAGACCAACCATAATACCGCTTCAGAATCCCAACTCAATTCAATATTTCAATTCTTATTTACAATTTTAGATTGCTTTATCTTTTTCTTGCGTGCTTCTTCGGTGTATGCAGGAATCGACCTTCGTGGTCAGGTCATCCGGGTATTCGTGCACTGTTGAACCTTCGTGGTCAGTTCAGCGATTGCGTGGTTTCGGGCCTTGCGTGTTCGTAGCCAGGATCGTGAGAGTTGAGCGACGCCTACCGAACTTATCGTTCTCATCGAAAGATCGGGCCAACAATCGGACCTTCGGGTACATCACCCCCCCACATGGGTCCAAATAGCTATGGGCTAGAGGCCCGAGTTTTAAAATTCCTCCAAAATTCTGAATTTTCCCTTTCTAATTATATTTAATTTTAGTACTAAGTCACTTATATGTTTTATATTTGAACGGGATATTACAAACAAATTTTAGCAAATTAATTTACCTAATTTGCTAACGTATTCACCACGGACCTAAAGCACGCTCTGATACCAACTGTAACACCCTAGCTATGCGAAAGCCAAAATGTTACCTAAAACTCTAACACAAAGAAATAATACAGTTATTTTCAACACTTTAACAACTACTGACGGTTACAGTTCAACATTCAAGAGAACGAATATAAAATTTGTAATAAAAATTTAGCAACTTAACATACCCTAATCGTCCAATCATAATATGCTATTCAAGAGAAACGGTATCAAGAATATATATAATGAACATAAAACATGGACTAGATCAACCAAATCATAACCATGGACAATAGCAACCACCAGGACGCCAATTGTTACAATCCCAAAATTCTCAACTGAATGATAATAGCAGGTTCATTAAATAAAAGTGAAATATGTGAAATGAGTGAAGCTATCCATGTGACTACTCCCTCCCAAAGCATGCCGCCTTCAGGTGTTTACCTAAAACAAACAAACTAGCAAGAGTGAGTCCACGACTTAGCAAATACAATTGAACAATACAGAAAAACAATGGAACAAATATATGTCGTTTCTAATATTCAAATACATAAATAAAATGCCAGGAAACTTATGCAAGTATGAAATGCATGCTCTTCACTTCTGATTATACCGGTATAGCCACTGAACACCCATCGGTGTTCACTCAGGCCTGCATTATCCAAAGTGTAGGGATCCATGTCCCGTATGAAGAATATTTCATAACGGGGATCCAATTTGCCCATATTGAAATGGTGGGTCTTACTTGCCTATATTGGAATAAAGGGACTTCATTACCCACTCCCGTGGGTGAATCATGAATGAATATATTGAAACATAAAACATACTATCGAAGAATCATGGTATAACAATTATGAAGGAAAACAAGTAATACTTGAATTAATCACAATTCATGGAGTCTAAATATTGCATAATCATCAATCAATTTGAACAAATAACAATCAAGACAATTCAATTGTACTTGCTTTTCGCGTTGCGACGTGTTAGGAGGCAAGGAAGATGCCACTAATCCTGAAGCCTCTCCGCCTACATAATTAAGTTACTCAAAATAACAACGGCATGGTAACATGACACTACTCACCACGCTCTACAACACCTTCCCAAAACCCAAGATTTATCTATTTGATCTACTCAAATCAGACAACAAATTATCAGGAAACTACACTAGACAGTGGCCTTAGAAGTTACATAACTTTCGCTCTGTAAATCATAAAAATGCATTCTCAGATTCTCTGGAAAGATAAAAAAATTACTACTATAACCTAGTTGGCGAGATCCTCTAATTCTGCCAACATCTGAGAATAATATTCAGTTGAAAATCTAAAGTTATAATCTGACAGATAGAATAAATAGTCGTGCAATAAAATTCATATCTTTCAAATGGTTGAACCAAAATTCATGATCTTTAACAATCTGGAAAGCTTAAGAAACTTCCTATGAAAATTGTAATACCCCAAAAGTATTCGAAAGGAATTAGTCGGGAGAGATTAAATAAATCGGGAGGGAAGAATTAATTCGGGAGAAATTTTTTTTAGCAAAGCGATTAAACAGGAGAAAGAGGGGGTTTTCTATGATTTACCCGGCAACTTGGGCCTGGGCCTTGGCCCATGAGGCTTGGCCGGCCATAGGGGGGTAGGAGCCACCCTCCCCCAAAACCCTAGCCGCCCCCCCTTGCCCTCCCCATTTGTGGCCGCCACCCCCACTCCCCTTTGGCCGCCTCCCCTACACCTCCTCCCCTGCGCACAACTCCTCCTCCCCTGTTGAAGCCCTCCCGCTGCCGGAGAAGAAGCCTCATGTGGCTGCTGGCCAAGAGGAAAAAAGAAAGAAGGGCGCCCGTGTGTTCGGCCAGCCAAGAAGGAAGAGGAGGGAGAAGGGAGAAGGGAGAAGAGAAGGAAGAGGGATCACCAGCGGGAGCTCGTGATCTTCAGCTACTCCAAGGTAACAATTCTCGGTTGTCGTTGTTGGATTAGTCGTAGAGGAGAAATCGGTTTGAGTTGATTAGATCAAAGTCGGTCTGCATTATTTATCAATCTGTCCAGAATGTTGCGAGGGCAATTTCGGGTCCTTAGAGTCCGAACCAGCAGTTTTGATCTCCTAGAGATATTTATATAATGTTCTTAGCTTTTAGTGTCCGCCAAAAACACCTCATTCCGACATACGGATCAAAAGTTATGATCATTTTAGTATCTGCTATCCAGAATTCTGATGAGAACTACCTATTAAGTTGTCTCCTAAAATATGATTATTATAATGGATGATTCAAGATTTTCACTCAACTAGGTTATTGTAGAGAATTTTATAAGCTTTCCAGATTGATAAAGAAAATCCAATTTGGAGTTGTAGAACAAAAGTTATGAATATTTTATTTCAGCCGATATTTATGTCTGTTAATTCTACCAACAGATTTGGGCCGTGGGCCAAATTTTGTTAGAGGCAAAATCTGAAATTTTGCCCAACTAGACTTTGGTTTTGTTATTAGCTTTTCAGATTGTTGAAGAACGCTAATTTTGGTTCAGCCAATCAAAAGTTATGTCCGTTACCGTGCTGCTGTCCAGACGTGTTAGACAGATCTGGACAGATGTTGTTCATTGATCTATTAGGGTCATTTAAAAACAAAATTTGAGCTATCCACCAACTAGGTTTAGTTAGGTAAATTGATAACCTTTCAATGAAGTCTAAGAACACCTCATTTGGACACCGGTGCTAAAAGATACAAATTTTAGAAGTTGGCTGTCCACAGAGGGGACAGATCGATCTATAGGAGTTGGGATTGGGAATGCGCTTGACAGTATGGCGAGTTCGGTTATGCTATTATTTATGCTTTTGGTCCAGTATGATTGTCTTAGTGTGCCTTATAAATGTATTCAGATGGTGGATTGATCCCAGGGGGCAGTACCTTCTGCACGTCCCTCGTTCTCTCGCGGTTAAGGCAAGTATAATGATGCATATAATTATGATATCTATGGTTGCTTGAGTGTTATGGATGTTGATGACCATGACTTTATTTGGCGTTGTGAATATATATATCATGCATGGATGTTGGAGTGTATGGATGCTTATGATATGAATGATAGAAGTATGAATGAGTTGAATTCATATGTGATGTTGCTGAAGAGGTATGACTATGATGATTCATGATTTGTGCATATGCATCATGTTGACAAAATAAAGACTTGGTCACATGGTGACCAAGTATTTGTTGAGATTCCCGTCATGTACGTGACGGGCTTGAGGTCCCCACACTTGTGGAGTCAGGCTTGAGGTCCCCTTTACTTGCGGAGTATTGAGCAATTGGTCCCTGGGCTTGCGAGCACAGGCATAGTATGCGGCGACGGTCGCATATCTCGCATTACCGGTGAAATGCGACAAAGAGTGAAAGAGAAATGTTGCATTGCATAACTGCATTCATACATTGTGAGACATGTTTTCGAGTAAAGCTTGGAAATGGAATGTTGGTGTTGTAGATGTGAATTTAATATTTCATTATTGGTACTTGCTGAGTCTTTGGGCTCACCCTTGCTTTTGTTGTGTTTTTAGGTACCTTTTGCAAGAACGACATACATGGGAGGGAGTAGACATGAATTGGATTCACACACTGCCATCCACTTTTACAGTTGATAAACTTCTAGATCGTACCTTTAAAAAATGAGCAAACTACTTAAGGATTGATTATGATTATGTTTCAAGCTTTGGATTAAGTGTAATAATGTTGAGTAGTGACTTTTGGATATCTCTAAATAGACTAGATGCTTACATATTTTGAATTCCTATTAATGATTCTGAGTGTTGGGTTTATTTATACATATTTTATTCAAATGCTGGAACCTCCTAGTAGTAAACCATACAGAGGAGGATCTGCCGGAATCTGATAGAATGTTTTGGCTTAGATTTGTTAATTGGGTAGCATTCCAGGCTCATGTGGGCTGGGGTGTTACAAAAATCGTGTTGGGAGACCTCCCTGAATCAACCATTAACACATCCTTATTTAATAAACCAAACGACTGCCATAATTCGTCAAGATTTCTAGACAACAGTAAAGAAACTGATGTATCTCCCAAACCACAACTCCGAATTAGGTGATCTCAGAACCTATAGAAATATGAAGATAATCCCCACAAATCTCTAGGAGATCCTAAGCTCCAATTCGACGTTGAACTACACGAAAACTAACGTACAATAGGGAACATAATTCTGACTCCAATCAAAGACGATTCGATAAACGACAACTACCAAATATCTAATTGAACTTAAACAATGAGGAGGTGAATTACCACCCTAGAAGACGCTTATGACATCGCTGAAATCCCCTTATGAAGAACTCCTTCTTCCCTGTCCCCTTCCTTTCACCTTTGGTAGGCACACCCATGGCCTTCTTCCTCCTTTCTTCTTCTTGGCCGGCAGCACCCAAAGGAGGGGGCGCAAGTAGGTGGGGCTGCAACTGTTCACAAAGGTATTGTAATGGTGGTGGCGCTACTGTAGCATGCCATGCTACAGTACCAACCCTAGGTTTTTTGTAACATCCCAATTTTGGGCTTGTGTTTCAAATGTAAGAAAATGAGTAGAAATTAAAACTTTTTCTTACATCATGTATTTCCTGTTGTGCCAAGCAATTCTTGTTCAAAGGATTATGGAATTACATTGTCACAAGTCCTTTTGATCCAAACCTTGGCATTCCAAAAACCATCTTGTCAAATCTTATGATCATCCTCTGAACATATTTTTCCTAAGTCTCTGTGGTGGTATGTGACCCCTCTGAAAAATTTCACAATTTTTAGAAATTGTTTGAATATTTTTAGAGGCAGTCAAACCTGTTTGACTCTCAGTCAAACATTAAAACAGAGCCTTGCAGAATTTTTGGAGATTTATTCGCAGCATAAAACTCTCTGAAAATTTCACACAAGGTCAATGTCTCAGTCAGCAAGCTCCTGTAAAAATTTCAGAATTTTTGGAGTTATTTTGCTACCCCAAATAAATCCTCAAAAGTCTCAGCTTAATTAAAACCTAAAAAAAAACCAAATTCACTATTCATTGGGTTCGAGTCGGACTCGAGTCCGAACCACTTGACTCGGTTGAACCACCTAACTGCACCAAGCCGCGGTTTAACACGCGCGTGCAATCTCAGCCGTTGGATTCAGATCGCGTGGCCCACGTTCGTGTGAGCATTCGGACCCTCCGGTTACATCAACAAATTGGGACCGTTGGATCTCGATCCAACCGTCCAGATTCCTGAGGGCAACCGGACTGTCCGGTGAACTCGTTTAATCGTGACCGTCCATCTGTAATCCAACGGTCGTGGTTTGTTTTCGCTGTTCTTCTTCCTCCTCTGCTTCTTCGAGCGCGCGGGCGGCAATGGCAGAAAGAGAGGTTGAGTGGGTGGCTTTGATGGGTCACCTCAAAGTTGCTTTCGCCAACGCGTCTCTCGCAATGCATTTAATGCGCAACAGGCTTTCTCTTCCATGGTCACCGTGCTCACTTGCTCCCATCATTTCGTGGTCCATGGCCGCACCATGAACCGAGCTCACCATGGGCTCATGTTCTTGCTCGAAACCCTAATTCCTCTCCTATAAATAGCCCCTCTAGGTCCTCCTGGTGTTCTTTTGCACTACACCTAGTTACTCTCTGTGTTTGAGCTCAAAACCATCTCAAACCTTCAATCCACCATTGTTGACCCGAGTGCTTCCATGGCGGCCTGGGTGTCCAGTGGTTCATCTTCAACATTTCTTGCACCCTTGTGAACTCCTCAACCTCCTTTATATTTCCCCTAACTTGATTTTGGGTTGCATTCACAGGAATCGCTCAATTTTAAGTTTGGAGATTTTCGGTTGGTTTCACCCCCTTTCTTCTCCAAACTCAGTAAGTGGTTCTTTTGCAATTAATTGCTTTTGGAGCCTCTTTGAGCTATAATGAAGCTGTGGTAATGATTTGGTTCTACTCATTTTGCTCGAACCTCATCTTCCACTTCATCTTCTTCGCTCCGGTGGACTTCATCGTGTTCAAGTCTTCCCGCCATCTTTGGAGCTCCTCTCGCTAAGGTAGCTCCTATATAGTCCCTAGAAGTCATGGCACTCGCTTCCTTGGACTGCAATGAGCATTTGCTATTTTCGTGTTTTGCCGTGTCGGCCTTCATCTTTGTTTTCGGCTCGCGGCGTTCGCACCTCCACCGCGGCGAGGTCACCACCGTTGGGTCCGCAACACTATTGCGAACCCATTTTGATAGTTTGTGGGCGCCGCCGATCGAGTCGCCGGCGACCGGTAGCAAAGCCACTCGGGTTCACACCGAGAAGCTCCGTTGCGTCGGATCATTAGGACACATTAATTACCAATCATTAGTGTTAATTGTGTCTTAATCATTATTATTGAGCCAGCGACTAGTGGGCCCAATCTCCTTAAATCAATCTGTTTCACTCAAGATCGTTCGACATCATTAATGCCTAATCATTGCTTAATTAAGTGAGTCGGCATTTAATCGTTGTCGGAAATAACCTCGGTCGACTGACTTGTGGGCGAGGGTTTAAAATCAAATCTCGTGATCATTAGAATCTATTTAATGTCAATCATTAGAATCACTAATTCGGTCTTAACCGCCCTGCTTAGTCGCTGACTTGTGGGCCCAGTGCACTGTGCGCGTGGGTTAAATCGTTGCGGTCGTGACTCGTAGTCACTGACATGCGGTCCCACTCGTCAGTACCTCTTTTTGAACTTCGATCTATAGCGCCGTCCATTTTGTGATCTGCGCGCCCGATCTTGCATGCATTCGGACCATCCGGTTCCTCGCCGCGTCTGGGCCGTCGATCTTGCGATCAATGGCTGAGATCGTGTGTGCAATCGGACAATCCGGTTGTTGGTGCGTTCTGGGCCGTCCATCTGTCGATCTGCGGCTGGGATTGGCCCAAGCAACCGCACCGTCCGGTTGCATACACTCGTGTGAGCCGTTGGATCTTGATCCAACGGTGGGTTTCATTTGGGTTTCGCGCGCGTGCGCTATTTTCGGCGCGCGTGAGCCGTAGGATGTTAGATCAAGGGTTGAGGGTTGTCCACGTCATTTCCTTTTTAATGGATTGTTCTGTATTTCGGTAAGCAATTGTTTATCAACTGAAAATGATATAAGAACTTTAGAAACTCATAACTAATTTATTTTAACTGCTTTTAGTTAATTCCAACTGTAATAAATTATGTTGTCACTTTAGCTCATTATAAAAATGGATTTAAGCATGTTCCAGTAGCAGAAAATTGTATAACTAGGAATAACTTGGTTTCTGTCATTTTGAATATTCCAGAAAATGGATAAAACGTTAGAAAATGCATATCTTGCTCTGTGTATGTCCAAAATGAATGTTTCCAACTTTGATAAATTTGTTATCAACCCAATGTTAATGTAAAAATGATGGTAAGTCCAAGATTGTAAGCAAGAACCTGGATTAATGATTTAGTACCTATTTTCAGCATTTAGAAAAATTCTGGAAGGCTTATAAAATGCACAAGTAATTCTCTGTAACTGCAAAATATATATGATAAATTCTAGAAAACCCCTCTGTTGGTATACTTCACTGTAAAATTAGTTTTGAACATATTTATGTTCCTGGAAAGTGCATTATGCGAATTTTGCATCTTAGAAAAATCATAACTAAATCACTTTAACTCCAAATGACCTGAAATTTTATATGGGTTACCTCTATACCAGTAGGTAGCTACCATAAAAATTTCAGCTTCAAAATCTTTCTAGAAAATATTTTTGCTACAGTGCTAATTATGGCCGAAAATGTGTTTTTAGGTAATATCTTTTGCACCGCAATTCCAAATTAGGTTTTTCCAGTTCCTATGTCTTGGTATATTCGTATTCTACCTTATGTGTAAATTTACGTCGCATTTGGTTAAGTTTTGCTTGCTCTTTTGTTTATTTGTGGCTCGTCTTATTGGTTGTTTTGGTTCTTTTGCCTTTCGCTTAGGATTCGACATTTGCGGTAATCCCAGAACGATCCTCCGTAACAAATTGAGCAACAGCAAGAAGGCAAGCAGTTTGATCATGTTAATCCCCGTATTTTAAGTATTTATGTTGATTACAAATTCTATGTATGCATTGCTATTTTGTTTTAATAGTTGGCCTAGTAGATGCATTTCCTTAGCAAATGATTATCCTCTACTACCATGAGCCTAGGTTACTTGCTGTGATTTAGAGTTCGTGGATGGGCTCTTGTCACTTAGTAGTTGCGAATTAATTGCTTAGCCATGCTTAGATTCGGTAGAAATGGGCGGTCATCGACTTGTCGATAACCTTGATCACACAAACTTATTATGTATTATGATTTCCATCTTGTGCCATGTCTACTTATGAAAACTAAAACTGAAAACAAAATGATTTAGACTTGGGCACAATGGTATGATGGTGTGATTTTCGGGTGTGACTGGAATGGTGCCCGAGTCAACAAGGACCGAACATCTTGTTACACTAAACCAAGCATTTTAGCGTGCTAACCACACTAGAGGGTATGGGACCTCTCTTGACTTAGTACTTTGGCGTGTATTGGCTCCGGGTCGCAGGAGGTCGCAGGAGGGATGGTGTTGGGAGCATTGTAGTGTCCGAAAGACTTCACCCGTGATGGGATTTGTTGTCTTTCGGCTTGCAATGTAAGCGTATGGTGTTTCTACCCATACGAGCGGCTCGTAGTTAATACACAATATTGGAAAGCGTCTCGTAGGACTTAGCCGTGTGACATACCTACGGAAGTGTGTTTTGGCTTAAAGGCGGTCTCAAGTGTGGGTACATTGGTACACCCCTGCAGGGTTAAAACTATTCGAATAGCCACGTCCTAGGTTATGGACACGCTTGGGGAGGTCTTTCAAGAGTTAGACTACAACCTTTTAAATTAAAACTTGATGGGTGGTACGAATCGGGGATTCGTGCTATGTTGTGGTGACTATTGGGATAGTCACTTCAGTGGTTACTTGTATGTATCTTTATTATCATTACTTTGATAACAAAACAGATTTGCAAACTTGCTTTTGAAATATATTACATTATTGCAAATAAAGTTGGCTTCATGCAAATGAGACATACAACCTCCACCTAAATAAGCTTGCATGTAGTTTATGAATAGGTCTGCTATTCCACACGTCGATCTTGCGGGTACAAAGACAATCTTTGTACTCGGTTGCTATGCTTAATTGTTTTGTTGCAGAGGAAGAAGGTGAGCCGAGGGCCTCACTTTTGTGAGTCTGTGTTGTGGTAACTTATGGGCGACTAGCTTGGCGGCCGGTCGGTTGCCTTGTGGGTGTGTGGCTAACCGGTCGACTTTTGTTCTAGCCATCTTATGGCGCTTTTGCTTCATTGTCATTCTTGTATATTGTTCTATTTGGCGGTCGGCTCTCTTTTGTAATAACTTTACCTTATGTCGTTGTTGAACTTAGTGATATATGTTGTATGGAAATGATGTGTAATTTTGTGATGATGTGCATATGTTGCAATTGGGAAACATATGTCCATCGAGGCTTAGAATGTTTAATTAGTAATGCTAGAACCATTTGGAGGTTAAGTGTTACTAGTTAAATATTCCGGGTCCTCACAAAGTTGGTATCAGAGCCATACTGACCGTAGAAACCCCTAGCTTGGTCGCCTTGTAGGATGTTCTGAAAACCTATTTTCAAGAGTCAAATGGTTTATGAAAATTAAGTAAGTTATCTGATTTTACTCCTTATCTATCTTAGTTTTCTTCTCTCATCTTGTTCTAGTTTGAGTTTTGAAAATTGTTTTCCTCTCATCTTCTTCCAAAGGATAGTCCTTATCGTTTAATTTGGGTTTTGGGAACCAATGAGTTTGGCAAATTGAAGTGTTGGCTGCCCTTCTACAAGGTTTTGAAGTTTCTGGAATGGAGAATTTCGACTGGGAGCTTGGATGCAAAATCTGGACAGCAAGCGTCAATTTCCGGACAGCAAGCTCAAAGGTTCTAAAGAAGGTAGATAATGAGAGGATAAGTCAACTAAAACTTGTGGGAATGAAAGGGTAAGAAGTGATATGAGATTAGCTAATGCCTATACTCTATCAGGTGGTTATACCTTGATTTTTGGACTGTTTTGAGCCAGATTTTAGTTCTGAAATTTTGGGTCTTCTCAAACGATTACTCGTTCTTCCATACGGGTTAGTCGTTTCGGGAAGTGGATTCGGTGACTTATGACCTCATGTTCTTTTGTGGCTGTTCGTTGGTCATTTTAACTAAGTTTGGATTCCTGTGCTCTTGGGTCTTGAACTGTATCTAACCTGTCTTAGTAAATCAGGATGGTGGTGGGACACGAGCGCCGGAATCACCGGTAGTCCCGATGAGGAGCTTCCCCTCCTCCGACCATGGCGGAAGTCCTCATGCATCGAACGCAATCGTTCGGAGGACCGCAGGTGTTGGAGGTTATCGCCAGAACACCTCCACTCCCTCCGTGCCTCGATCCGAGGTGGCCACCGATGAGGCCAAGCAGAGAAGTTCGTGGAGGGTTTGTCCGAGGAGCCGAGGACAAGCTCTCTATTGTGGACTTCCCGACTTCCGCACCTTGGTGGACAAGGCCATTATCGCCGAGCACAAGGCGAGGGCGCGGGCGCAGTTCCGCAGCGCAAGTGGGAGGCCCAGCCGTCCGCATGTGCGGCCTCGTTCGCCCCCGTGTTGGACCCGCACGGTGGCCCGTTCTTTGGCTTCACCACCGCCGAGGTCTTCGGCACCAGCCCACGTCCTCCGCAGGTCGTGACTCGGGCCACGGCGCCGCGACCACCGCAGGCGTTCCCGCAACCCCGCACCGACGCCACCGCTTCATCGCCACGACAAGGGCCACTACGCGAGTAGCTGTCCTAAGAAGATCGGAGCGCCCTCGCCCTAATGGAGGACGCGGCAAGGGAGTGGTCACCCACCACGTAAGACCCGTGCTTGGGAAGCGCCGAGTCAATCACATCTCGGCCGAGGAGGCACAGAGGCGCCCGACGTGGTGTTGGGTACGCTCCTTGTTAACTTGCACCGCTACGCTTTATTTGACTCGGGCCTCGCATTCTTTTATTTCGAGGTCTTTTGTCGTTGATTGTGGGCTTCACCGTGTTCCTCTCGATTCCACCGCCATCCGCTCTCCGGTTCGGAAATGAGTCGACCAAGTATGCCGGATGTTCCTATCCACATCGAAGGAGTGGGATTCTTGGCGAATCTTATCTGCTTTCGACTCGCGCGTGCTGGATGTGATTCTTGGCATGGATTGGTTGTCCCAACACTTGGGGCAAATCGATTGTGCCAGAAGATTGTCTACCTCACCATCCTTCAGTGAACAGTTGGGTTTTCACCGCAGCTATAGAACCCCATCTTTATGTCCTTGAAGCGGCCAAGATTGGAGATTCACGACGCCCCACGGTGTGTGACTTCGCGGATGTCTTTCCGAAGATTTGCCAGGAGGCCTCTGCTCGAGATCCGAGTTTGTGATCGAGTTGCTGCCCTGCATCGCCCCTATTTCTAAGAGGCCGACGCATGCCTCCTAATGAGTTGGAGGAGTCAAGAAGCACCGGGTGAGCTGCAAGAGAAGGGTTTTATTCGCCCTAGCTCATCTCCTTGGGGTTGTCCAGCTTATCTTTGTGAAGAAGAAGGACAAGACCTTGCGCATGTGTGTTGATTACCGTCCGCTTAATGAGGTGACGGTAAAGAACAAGTATCCTTTGCCCGTATTGATGATCTTTTCGATCAATTGACCGAGCACGAGTCTTCCAAGATTGACTTGAGACTGGCTATCATCAAGTCGATCGGGCCGAGGATATTCCTAAGACGGCCTTTGCTACTCGTTATGGCCTTTACGAGTACACCGTCATGTCTTTTGGTTTGACTAATGCTCGCTTTATTCATGAACCTAATGAACTCGTGATTCATGGAGTATTTGAATAGGTTTGTGGTGGTATTCATCGATGATATCCTTATCTACTCCAAGAGTGAAGAAGAGCATGCCGAGCATCTTCACTTGTGTTGGGCAAGCCGCGCGAACACCACCGTATGCCAAATTCAGCAAGTGCGAGTTCGTTGAAGGAAGTGGCATTCTTGGGCCATGTTCTTTCAATGGGAGGTGTGGTCGTGGATCCTAGCAAGGTCGTGATGTGCTATCTTGGGGTCACCTAAGTCGGTCACCGATGTGCGGAGTTTTCTTGGTTTGGTGGCTACTACGCGCTTTATCGAAAATTTCTCCAAGATTGCAAAGCCTATGACCGAATCGCCAAGAAAGACAAGAAATTTGAGTGGTCCGCTGCTTGTGATGTGAGTTTTCAGAACTTAAGAAGCGGTTGACCTCACCCCCAGTCTTTGGTTCTCCCGATATTCACAAGAGTTTCGATATCTATTGTGATGCTTCTCGTCGTGGTCTTGGTTGTGTTCTTATGCAGGAGGGCAAGGTTGTGGCCTATGCATCGCGGCGATTAAGGCCTCATGAACTCAACTATCCTACTCATGACTTGGAGTTGGTCTGTGGTCCATGCACTCAAGATTTGGCGGCATTACGATTGGTAACCGTTGTGAGGTGTATTCACCACAAGAGCTTGAAGTACTTGTTTACCCAACAGATCTGAACCTCGGGCAAAGAAGATGGTTGGAATTGATCAAGGACTATGACATGGGCATTCGCACCATCCGGCAAGGCCAATGTCGCTGCGGATGCACTCATCGGAAGGTGTATTGCAACATGTTGATGCTCCAAGAGCGAACCGCTCTCATTTCGAATTTCAGCGCTTTAATTTGGGTTTGACCGAGCACGGTTCTCTTGCTACATTGGTTGTGCAACCAACCTTGGTGGACCAAATCAAGGCGCACAGCAGATGATGTTGGTGTGAGCCGATCAAGCGTAACATCAAGGATGGGATAGCCAAGTGCTTTTCAGAGGATGAGCATGGCGTTGTGTGGTTTGGGAAGCGTCTTGTGGTCCCTAAGGTCATGGAATTGCGGATTTGATTCTCCGCAAGCCCATGATTCTCCTTTGTCTATTCACCCCGGGCTACCAAGATGTATCAGATCTTCGCCGAGATTCGTGGACCCGAATGAAGCGCGAGATTGCTAGGTTCGTTGTCGAGTGCGACGTGTCTTTGTCGTGTGAAGGCCGAGCATCGCGTCAAAGAGTCTTCTTCACCCTTGCCGTGCGAGAATGGAAGTGGATTCGCTGGCATGGACTTCATCACCGGATTGCCCCGCTCGTCCAAAGGGAATGATGCTATTTGGGTCGTGATCGACATGTGTTGACTAAAGTGGCACATTTCCTTCCCGTCAAGATGCAGCCGTGTGGGGCCTTTAGCCGAACTTTATGTCTCGAGGATTGTGAGTCTTCACGGTGTACCAAGACGATTATTTCGATCGTGGTGCGCTTTTCACCTCGCGGTTTTGGCATAGTCCGCAGAGGCTATGGGAACCCGCCTTCACTTCAAGATGACCTTTCATCCTCGATCGATGGTCGACGGAGCGAGTCAACCAAGTGTTGGAAGATATGCTCCGTGCTTGTGTTCTTTCCTATGGGAAAAGTGGGAGAAATGCCTACCTTTTCTTGAGTTCTCCTACAACAACAGCCTATCGAGGCCGCTCTTGGCATGGCACCATTTGAGGCTTTGTATGGGAGGAGATGCGAGAACCCCATTGAACCGGTCGTCGAGACCGTGAGCGGCGCTTTTCGCCCGATTCGATCAATGAGGCCGAGTCAAGTTCGATTGATCCGCGAGCATCCGCGCACGCCCACCTGCATAAAAGAGCTATGCGATCGCCGTCGCCGTGAGTTGAGCTTTGAGCCCAATGACTTTGTGTACTCAAAGTCTCACCCTTGAAGGGCCATCGTTTTGGCATCAAGGGCAAGTTGGCTCTCGATATGTTGGGCCTTACCGCATCATCGAGAGAGTTGGAGCGCTTGCATACAGATTGGAGCTACCAATGCACTTGAGGGTGTGCATGATGTGTTCCATGTTTCACACCAAGAAGTGCCTCCGTGTCCCAACCGAGGAAACTCCATTGGAAACTCTCGATGCGTGAGAATTTGACCTACCGCGAGCATCCTGCTCAGATTCTTGAGGAATCTGAACGGAGAACAAGGAACCGTGTCGCCAAGTTCCTCAAGGTTCAGTGGTCAAACCATTCAAGATGAAGCAACTTGGGAGCGAGAAGATCGCCTTCGTGCAGATTTTCCTTCTTTCTTCTCCGAGTAAACTAATCTCGGTCGAGATTCTTGTAAGGGGGAGAGTTGTAACATCCCAATTTTGGGCTTGTGTTTCAAATGTAAGAAAATGAGTAGAAATTAAAACTTTTTCTTACATCATGTATTTCCTGTTGTGCCAAGCAATTCTTGTTCAAAGGATTATGGAATTACATTGTCACAAGTCCTTTTGATCCAAACCTTGGCATTCCAAAACCATCTTGTCAAATCTTATGATCATCCTCTGAACATATTTTTCCTAAGTCTCTGTGGTGGTATGTGACCCTCTGAAAAATTTCACAATTTTTAGAAATTGTTTGAATATTTTTAGAGGAAGTCAAACCTGTTTGACTCTCACCAAACATTAAAACAGAGCCTTGCAGAATTTTTGGAGATTTATTCGCAGCATAAAACTCTCTGAAAATTTCACACAAGGTCAATGTCTCAGTCAGCAAGCTCTGTAAAAATTTCAGAATTTTTGGAGTTATTTTGCTACCCCAAATAAATCCTCAAAAGTCTCAGCTTAATTAAAACCTAAAAACCAAATTCACTATTCATTGGGTTCGAGTGGGACTCGAGTCCGAACCACTTGACTCGGTTGAACCACCTAATCGCACTGCCGCGGTTTAACACGCCGCAATCTCACCGTTGGATTCAGATCGTGGCCCACGTTCGTGTGAGCATTCTGACCTCGGTTACATCAACAAATTGGGACCGTTGGATCTCGATCCAACCGCCCGTATTCTCGAGGGCAACCGACCGTCCGGTGAACTCGCTTAATCGTGACCGCCCATCCGTAATCCAACGGCCGTGGTTTGTTTTCGCTGTTCTTCTTCCTCCTCTCGCTTCTTCGAAGCGCGCGCGCGCAATGGCGTAAAGAGAGAGGTTGAGTGGGTGGCTTTGATGGGTCACCTCAAAGTTGCTTTCGCCAACGTCTCTCTCGCAATGCATTTAATGCGCAATGTGCTTTCTCTTCCATGGTCACCGTGCTCACTTGCTCCCATCATTTCGTGGTCCATGGTCGCACCATGAACCGAGCTCACCATGGGCTCATGTTCTTGCTCAAACCCTAATTCCTCTCCTATAAATAGCCCTCTAGGTCCTCCCGGTGTTCTTTTGCACTACACCTAGCTACTCTCGTGTTTGAGCTCAAAACCATCTCAAACCTTCAATCCACCATTGTTGACCCGAGTGCTTCCATGGCGGCCCTGGTGTCCAAAGTGGTTCATCTTCAACATTTCTTGCACCCTTGTGAACTCCTCAACCTCCTTTATATTTCCCTAACTTGATTTTGGGTTGCATTCACAGAATCGCTCAATTTTAAGTTTGGAGATTTTCGCTGGTTTCACCCCTTTCTTCTCCAAACTCAGTAAGTGGTTCTTTTGCAATTAATTGCTTTGGAGCCTCTTTGAGCTATAATGAAGTGTGGTAATGATTTGGTTCTACTCATTTTGCTCGTAACCTCATCTTCCACTTCATCTTCTTCGGCTCGGTGGACTTCATCGTGTTCAAGTCTTCCCGCCATCTTTGGAGCTCCTCTCGGTTAAGGTAGCTCCTATATAGTCCCTAGAAGTCATGGCACTCGCTTCCTTGGACCGCAATGAGCATTTTGCTATTTTCGTGTTTTGCCGTGTCGGCCTTCATCTTTGTTTTCGGCTCGCCGCTGCCTGCACTTCCACCGCCGGCGAGGTCACATCGCTGGGTCCGCAACACTATTGCGAACCCATTTTGATAGTTTGTGGCGCCGCATGACCGAGTCGCCGGCGACCACCAAGCAAAGCCACTCGGTTTCACACCGAGAAGCTCCCGCTGTCTGATCATTAGGACACATTAATTACCAATCATTAGCTGTTAATTGTGTCTTAATCATTATTATTGAGCCACTGACTAGTGGGCCCAATCTCCTTAAATCAATCTCTGTTTCACTCCGCACTGTTCCGACATCATTAATGCCTAATCATTGCTTAATTAAGTGAGTCGGCATTTAATCGCCGGAAATAACCTCTGGTCGTCGACTTGTGGGCCCGAGGGTTTAAAATCAAATCTCGTGATCATTAGAATCTATTTAATGTCAATCATTAGAATCACTAATTCGGTCTTAACCGCCCTGCTTAGTCGCTGACTTGTGGGCCCAGGGCACTGTGCGCGTGGGTTAAATCGTTGCGGTCGTGACTCGTAGTCACTGACATGCGGTCCCACTCGTCCGCCTCTTTTGAACTTCGATCTATAGCCGCCGTCCATTTTGTGATCTCGCGCCCGATCTTGCATGCATTCGACCATCCGGTTCCTCGTCGTCTGGGCCGCCGATCTTGCGATCAATGGTCGAGATCGTGTGCAATCGGACAATCCGGTTGTTGGTGCGTTTCGGGCCGCCCATCCGCCGACCGCGGTGGGATTGGCCCAAGCAACCGCACCGTCCGGCTGCATACACTCGTGTGAGCCGTTGGATCTTGATCCAACGGTGGGTTTCATTGGGTAAGCGCAGCATGCGCTATTTTCGTAGCGTGAGCCGTAGGATGTTAGATCAAGGGTTGAGGGTTGTCCACGCCATTTCCTTTTAATGGATTGTTCTGTATTTCGGTAAGCAATTGTTTATCAACTGAAAATGATATAAGAACTTTAGAAACTCATAACTAATTTATTTTAACTGCTTTTAGTTAATTCCAACTGTAATAAATTATGTTGTCACTTTAGCTCATTATAAAAATGGATTTAAGCATGTTCCAAAGAGCGTAAAATTGTATAACTAGGAATAACTTGGTTTCGTCATTTTGAATATTCCGAAAATGGATAAAACGTTAGAAAATGCATATCTTGCTCGTGTATGTCCAAAATGAATGTTTCCAACTTTGATAAATTTGTTATCAACCCAATGTTAATGTAAAAATGATGGTAAGTCCAAGATTGTAAGGAACTGGATTAATGATTTAGTACCTATTTTCAAGATTTAGAAAAATTCGAAGGCTTATAAAATGCACAAGTAATTCTCTGTAACTGCAAAATATATATGATAAATTCTAGAAAACCCTCTGTTGGTATACTTCATGTAAAATTAGTTTTGAACATATTTATGTTCTGGAAAGTGCATTATGCTAATTTTGCATCTTAGAAAAATCATAACTAAATCACTTTAACTCCAAATGACCTAAAATTTTATATGGGTTACCTCTATACCAGTAGGTAGCTACCATAAAATTTCAGCTTCAAAATCTTTCTAGAAAATATTTTTGCTACAGTGCTAATTATGGCGAAAATGTGTTTTTAGGTAATATCTTTGCACCGCAATTCCAAATTAGGTTTTTCCAGTTCCTATGTCTTGGTATATTCGTATTCTACCTTATGTGTAAATTTCACGCATTTGGTTAAGTTTTGCTTGCTCTTTTGTTTATTTGTGGCTCGCCTTATTGGTTGTTTTTGGTTCTTTTGCCTTCGCTTAGGATTCGACATTTGCGGTAATCCCGAGAACGATCCTCCGCAACAAATTGAGCAACAGCAAGAAGGCAAGCAGTTTGATCATGTTAATCCCCGTATTTTAAGTATTTATGTTGATTACAAATTCTATGTATGCATTGCTATTTTGTTTTAATAGTTGGCCTAGTAGATGCATTTCCTTAGCAAATGATTATCCTCTACTACCATGAGCCTAGGTTACTTGCTGTGATTTAGAGTTCGTGGATGGGCTCTTGTCACTTAGTAGTTGCGAATTAATTGCTTAGCCATGCTTAGATTCGGTAGAAATGGGCGGTCATCGACTTGTCGATAACCTTGATCACACAAACTTATTATGTATTATGATTTCCATCTTGTGCCATGTCTACTTATGAAAACTAAAACTGAAAACAAAATGATTTAGACTTGGGCACAATGGTATGATGGTGTGATTTTCGGGTGTGACTGGAATGGTGCACGAGTCAACAAGGACCGAACATCTTGTTACACTAAACCAAGCATTTTAGCGTGCTAACCACACTAGAGGGTATGGGACCTCTCTTGACTTAGTACTTTGGCGTGTATTGGCTCCGGGTCGCAGGAGGTCGCAGGAGGGATGGTGTTGGGAGCATTGTAGTGTCCGAAAGACTTCACCCGTGATGGGATTTGTTGTCTTTCGGCTTGCAATGTAAGCGTATGGTGTTTCTACCCATACGAGCGGCTCGTAGTTAATACACAATATTGGAAAGCGCCTCGTAGGACTTAGCCGTGCCGACATACCTACGGAAGTGTGTTTTGGCTTAAAGGCGATGCAAGTGTGGGTACATTGGTACACCCTGCAGGTTAAAACTATTCGAATAGCCTCGCCCTAGGTTATGGACACGCTTGGGGAGGTCTTTCAAGAGTTAGACTACAACCTTTTAAATTAAAACTTGATGGGTGGTACGAATCGGGGATTCGTGCTATGTTGTGGTGACTATTGGGATAGTCACTTCCAGGTGGTTACTTGTATGTATCTTTATTATCATACTTTGATAACAAAACAGATTTGCAAACTTGCTTTTGAAATATATTACATTATTGCAAATAAAGTAGGCTTCATGCAAAATGAGACATACAACCTCCACCTAAATAAGCTTGCATGTAGTTTATGAATAGGTCCGCTATTCCACACGTCGATCTTGCGGGTACAAAGACAATCTTTGTACTCGGTTGCTATGCTTAATTGTTTTGTTGCAGAGGAAGAAGGTGAGCGAGGGGCCTCACTTTTGTGAGTCGTGTTGTGGTAACTTATGGGCGACTAGCTTGGCGCCCGGTCGGTTGCCTTGTGGGTGTGTGGCTAACCTGGTCGACTTTTGTTCTAGCCATCTTATGGCGCTTTTGCTTCATTGTCATTCTTGTATATTGTTCTATTTGGCGGTCGGCTCTCTTTTGTAATAACTTTACCTTATGTCGTTGTTGAACTTAGTGATATATGTTGTATGGAAATGATGTGTAATTTTGTGATGATGTGCATATGTTGCAATTCTGGGAAACATATGTCCATCGAGGCTTAGAATGTTTAATTAGTAATGCTAGAACCATTTGGAGGTTAAGTGTTACTAGTTAAATATTCCGGGTCCTCACATTTTTTCCCCTCCTTTTATTGGTGGCCGGCCCCTCATGGGCCTCCTAGGCCAAGGCCCGAGGCCCAGGTTGCCGAAGAACTGCAAAAACCCCCTTTTTCTTATGTCTAATTTCTCTTTTGAATGTTTTCTTTCTTAGAATAAATAGGAGTATTACATTCGATCTCCCTCTTTACCGTGAAGTGGTAGGGTCAATCTCCTCGCAGGTGACTCTTGGCGTTGATGGTGACCTTGACACGCCACATCTCCTTATTGTACTTGATGGTGATAACGTGATACTCTGGGTGATGGATGTAGCCCAATCCCTAAAGAATGAACCACAACTCAGCACATAATCCTCCTTCCTTCTTAATGCAAGTGTTGATGAAACGCATCTACAAAATTTTGAAAAACAAGAGAAGATTAGTAACAATTTTACATAATGAATACAAAGATAAGAAAAGGATACTAAGACAGAAAAAGAAAGTAGCAAAGAGACTTAAAAAATTTTAAATTCATTTTTAGGAAAATATAAATCCTTATGGCTTGCCATTTCTAACTAGGTCACGTCCTACAGTCGACCTGGCTCTGATACGAACTCTGTCAGGACCGAATTTCCAAATATGAACCCTCTATGTATTTCTACACCAGTCCCAGATCAGTAGCTAGTACACACAATGGAAACATTGTTGATAACTAGTTTGAATCATGAATAACATTAATAAATCACTGAGTACCGGCCTTATGGCCACTTATTACAAAAGAGATCCAAAGACCTTAAGTCTCATAGCAGCGAAAATAGAATGATAAACTCCGTGGATGATCCATCGAATCGCCTACCGGCATTCAAGTAGGGGAACGCAGCCTAATACTCTGGGAAGCCTTCATCAAAGCCACTTGCGAAGTAGTCGTAGTTGTTCTCGGCATCTTTGTAGACTTCTAAGATTTGTTTTGAGTGTAGCATGTGAGTACATAAAGTACTCCGCGAGTCTTGGGAAATTATGCATATGCATAGCTTTAACAATTGGGCATATAGGGTTCATTTGCACAAAGTAATATTTTAAATTTAAACATCTTTTAAAAAGCTCATTTCACAAGTGATGATTAAATAGTTAAAGTAATTTAAATCAATCTCAAGTGCAGGTTCCAACTACCATACACTAGTAAAGAGGCTCTATCTGCCAAGTTTCCATGAAATGAGCTCTAGCTGCCCAACTGGCTTTAACTACTAGAACAACATTCCAGGAGTTCCAACAAATCCCGGATTTCCAAAATATTTCTTTAAAATGAAAACTGAAATCTACCATGTGTATATGCACCTTGCCTGCCATTGACTATGGGCACGGCTATTTGAATAGTTTTTAACACTCTGTAGAGATTGTACAGCATGACCCACACGAGATAATCAGCTTATGCTATCTGCTCACACACTTCCAAAGGTGTCCGATTAAGCAATTATCATAGGGCTTTTATAATACTTTATACTAATATTAGTGTAGGATCAAGAATAACCGACTAGATGTAATATCCCAACATTATTCGAATGATTACTCGAGAGGGAATAATTAATTAGGGAGAAGGACCTTATAGTAAAACATTTTAACAGAAGAAAAGAGAGGGATTTTCTCTAAACTTCAGCAACCTGGGCTTGGGCCTTGGCTGGCCTAGTTGTGGCCAGCCAAAGGGGGGGAGGCGCCACTTTTCCCCCTTCCCAACCCTAGCCGCCCCTTCCCCCTCCCCTTTTGCCGCACCCCGCCCCTCCTCCCTCTTGGCCGCCCCATCTCCTCTCCTCCCTGCGCATCCCCACCTCCAGCAGCGCCTCCTCCTCCATTGAAGACCCTTGCTGCTGGCCATGAAGGTGTTCCCAGCTGTCATTGTCGAGGAGGAAGTAGGAGGATCGCCCGAGAGATAGATTGATCAAGAAGAAGAAGAAGCAGAAGAGGAAAGGGAAAGGGAGATCATGGCCTGGGGTGGGTGCTCATCACGTTCGGTAGTGGTTCTTCAAGGGTAAGACCCTATCCCCTTCCAATTAGCGGATTATTTGATCTTTACCAATGTTGGTATTTAGGTCTGACTAGAGTAGATTGGGTTGGGTAACCTTTTTGAGATGTTTAACGATGGAAACTGTAATACTCCAGAAGTGTGAGAAGCCAATAATCGGGATAAATTAATTTAATCGGTAGAGATTAATTAATCGGGGGAAAGTTTAATTCAGAAAATCATCAAATCAATAAAAGAGAGGGGGTTTTCCGTTTTTTCACTCCAACCTGGGCCTGGGCTTTGGCCCAGGTGGGCTGGCCGACCAAGGGAGGGGGTGCCACTCCCCCCCCAAACCCTAGCCGCCCCTCTCACCCCCCTCCCTCACGCCCCCATCTCTCCCCCTTGTGGCCGCCACTTTCTCCCCACCTCCTCCACCCCTCCTTGCGCACCTCCCTACCTCCCCTCCACCTCCATTGCTGCTGGCCAAAGAGAAGAAGAAGCTCCATTGCAGCCGGCCAAGGAGGAAGAAGAAGGGGAAAAGAAGAGAAGGGAGAAGAAGAGGGAGAAGAGAAGGAAGAGAGGAGAAGGAGGAACCTCTTCGGGGCCTGTTCGTCGTCGTCCAGCACGTCGTCAAGCGTAACGTCGGGTTTCTTGCGTTGTGTGATAGTCATTAGAAGCGATTGCTATTAGATCGATTGCATCGGTTTAATTCTGTTCTCTGTTCAATTCTGCCCAGAATGTTGCGGGGCCAGTTTCATTTATTTAGAGGCCGAATTAGGAGTTTTGGTCTCCTAGAGAAACGTAGATCATGTTCTTAGCTTTCAGTGGCCACCAAGATCACCCAAATCTGATTAACGGTCAGGAAGTTATGAATTTTTTAGTATCGCTGTCTGGTAATTCTGTCAGTTTCTGGCAGTCTGTGGTAATCTGGTTAAAACTTCTATTTAAATGGGGAATCATGGGATCTCATTATAACAAAAAATGTGGGTAACTTCTGTACCTTTTCATAGAGATAAAGAACACGATATTTGGACTTTCGTAGCAAAAGTTATGGTGGTTTTAGCGTACTGTCCAGAGAACCCGACGAGAATTTTGTTGTCTGATGATTGGTTTGGTAGGTGTAGTTATGGGCAGAATCAAAAGGGCTCCCCAACTAGGTTTATTTAGGTAATTCAATTACCTTTTCAGAAAGTCGAAGAGCACCTTAATTGGACTCCTGAGCAAAAAGTTACGTATTTTAGAATTTGGCTGTTTTCAGTGAGCACCAAAAACGATCGCTAGAAATTGGAGGTTTTGGTTAACACTTGAGAGTTAGCGAGTTCTGTTGTGTTATTATTTATGCGTTTGGTCCAGCATGTTGGTCTTAGATTGGGGTATCTTTATGTTCAGGTGGGAGCGTGATCACAGGGGCAGCGCCCTCTTCGCGTCCACCGTTCTCGCACGGTTGAGGCAAGTATTCGGGTTGCAGAATATTTATGTTGCTTGCTGAAATTGGTTGTATCTTTCCCGTGCAAGTCATATATGGATGATAGTGTGATATATACATGGTGAATGAGACTTGGTTACAACATGTTTGTAATTAAAGAGTAATTTTGGAATGTGGTAGTGCTCTACGTGTTATTCGGTAAATGAGATGTGGTATGTACTCATGTATTTACTTGTTGTTGAAAGTTACATTCTGGTACTTATGCATGTTGAGAGCATACAGGTGCCTTGGTCACGTGGTTAATAGAAAAATATTAAATTGACACACTGTACACAGTAGGTTGGGTTGGGAATTACGTTGCTTCCGCATTATCTGTTATTATGTTTTATTTGTTGAGCAATTGTTGAATTGCCTTAGTGCTATTTTTCTTGCCTATGCTATGATATGTTATGACATTTTATATCTATGAATCTATTCTATGATTGTCATGAGATGATCATGTATGATTATATTGTTTATGCGTGTCGATAATGGTTGTTAAGAAGTGGAGGCCGTGGTGGAGGCCGTGGACTTTGTCAGGCTATACCACCATTCGTGGTAGACGTATAAAGTAGTTACCCTGAATACCTTAGTTGTAGGAGTTGAGCGTGAGCTATTTTAGAAAGTTGATTTCTTTCTTGACCTCAATCTTGGCAAATTCTTGTTCTATGGTGGATGATGAAATTCTCTTGGGTTCGTGGTTCATGTTAATTGTTGTGTTTCAATGGTCTCTAATGGTTCTCTGAAACAAGTATTGTTTTCCGACGGTTGAGCTATTTTTACTACTTGTGATCTTCCTCAATTGCCAATATTGATATTTCCATGGTTGTTCCTTCTTTCTCATTGGAAAAAGAATGACTCATGTATTTGTTTGATAGTTTGGGTAGTGAGAGTTTATGTGGCAAGTTTGATAACATGAGGAAGCTTTGGCTCTAGGTATTTCTTTTGGATTATCCCGAGTGTTGAAGTTCAATGCATCTCATTTCTGGTGGAAATTGTTAAAATCCTTTTGTGATACCTTGTTATGGTTAAATCAGAGATTGTAATTAAATAACTTGATATGGTATGGGTATCAAGTTGAGATTTTGGTGTGGTGCATAATTATTATTAATTAGCAACCTTGGAAGTGAAATTGATTAAGTTGATGTTGTTTTCTACTAGTTCTTGATGAACGGTATATATGAGTAGTGACCTAGAGTCTGTCCATACCTATTTGGAGTCAAAAGAGATATTAAGAAGTTTGGAACATAGATGAATTAGTCTGGTCATTAACATCGTTTAGGTTGCTAATTGGTTGGGTTCTTTGGTTTCCATGGATTAATTTAAAAGTGTGGAATGGAAAACTAGAGAAAATGCTAGATTTACATATTCCCTAGTATGGTTAGTTATTGGAATTGTGTACAACCGGTTGAATGGATTGAATATCGATGGATCTAGAATTTATGGGAGGAGTTCTATGTAGTTCTTCTATGTAGAATGATGCGATGAATTTGGTTTTAGTGTTGTTGAGACTCTTGATCGATAAAAGATTTTGATTTTTGAAGTTTTAGTGTATTTTTTGCCGAAATCCAATGTGAGGAGGAACAGTTGAATATGTGTTTACTAATGTCCATGTGAATTGGGAAGGAAAGTAGGTAGCAACTAGATTTCATAATGAAGCCAATTGACAACAACAATAGTTGTAGTATAACTGTTGTGTATTGAAGTTTGATGATGAGCATCGCTAAAAGTTGAACTGATATGATATAATAGGTGGCTTATGCCCATATGGTTGTGGAATAATTGGATGATAATGTATCCTGGATGAAAGTGTTTTGGTAGGAGCTTTTCAATTCTGTAGTAGACCCCTTCTAAACTTAAGAGGTCGATGTAGTGAGGTTGTATGGTTTTGGGTATACTGTCATTTTGAAAATGGGATGAAAAGGTAGTATGGAACAATTTGGTGAAACTTTGGGGGCTTTCTAATGGAATAGTTGGTGATAAATATTCGTATTCAGAGTATATTATTCTTGATGTTAGAAAGATTATTTGCAAGAGATGGTGACTTGTGTGTGTGGAGATGATTCTTTTGGAAATAAAATAATTTGATCGTCTTTCGTAATTTGGATTTAGTAAAAGTGTTTCGAGATTGCGTTGGTGATCATTTGGGCCTCTTGAGTTATGTGGTGATTGAGTTGCTTTGAGCAAAGTGACATGTTGAAAGGTTTTATTGGTTCTTAAGCAGTTCCTTGATTTGGTCTTAAGAGCTTATCTTGTTTAAGCTGACAAAGTGATGTAGTGATCACAGAAAATAACCTTCCTTGTTAAAGGAAGGAGTGAAGTATAAGTAATTGAGATTTAAGTCACGTTTCGCATCTTGCAGTTGTTCCATAAGAGTTTATCAATTTTCTAAGGGCAGTACCTTCTTCTCATTTGTGGTTTGGTATTCGCTTTCAGTAGGGCTTGAGCCCTAAACCGTTGACTTTCCCTTATGTTTTCCGAGTGCCTTGCCTAAGTGACTATTTTTTTCTTGGTCTTGTGTTCACTGCGGTGGCACATGTTTTCCTAGTTGATGAAAAAAAATGATTTCGTTCGCTCTTTCTCCTGAGAAAGAATCAACCTATTTGTTTCATCTAAGTCTTTTGAGGTGTTTAATAATTGTAGTTGTGAAACTTTGGGTTGCAAGTTATTCGATGAGCATTGGAGGATGAAACAATTTCGTAATATAGTCCTTTGAGAGAAGTCTATCTCAATGGAAGTTTGTCTTATGAGGTTAAACTGATTGCATTGTTACAGCTAGTAGAACCTATAGTGATTGTGGTCCAAGATCTTTTGTTCACTTCGGGTGGAACATTAGAATTACTGAAAGTATGGAAATCTTGATCAATTTTATAGAGTATCGCAATTTGGTAGTATTGCGAGGTTGTGATTCTTGATGATGTGGTTTAATAAGAGTGGGATTACAAAGTAATCGAATCGTCATGTCAATTAATGAGATAAAGGAAAATATTGAGTAATGTCAAGAGTGATTTGGCTTTAAACGAGCAACTTTTTTTTGAGAGTTATAATCTTTGTAAAGGTAAACTGGTCAAGAAAATATTTTCATGACGATGTTAATAAGCGAGTATGATAGAATTGTGGAATTTTAGGGATTTAATCTGAGGATTTTCTTATCTTTTATATGAGAATTTTGTTGCAAGAGTCTTGGAGGTTAAATTTGGGCTTTGCATTGTTATGCTAGGACTTTGAGTCGCCTAATGATTATGTGTAGAAGAATTAGAAGGAGGGTGGATTGCGAACAGTGGGATGACCATTGATAACACCCTTCTGAGGTAGTACATGAGATTGTGTGATGTGAATTCTGAGTTGTTTGTTCTCAAAAGGGTTGAAGTGATATGATTGTGTGAGAGATCTAATTTGGGGATACTTTCTGAGTGCCATCCGTCAAATGAATTCTGTCAGTAAAGGAAATCGGTTAGAGAATATTTTATGAGATCATTAGAGTCCCTCTTCAAAGGTGTAGCCAAGGTGTTTGATTTGGGTGTGGTCTTTGAGATTGCCAAGTTAAGAGTAAGAAGTTAGTGTTTTGTGTGATGATTGGGATTCCATAGTTTGAGGGAAATTTTGGTCTTAAAAGAGAAACTGATAAATTGATACTTCCTCAAAGAAGTGAATCGTTTCCTCGATTCTCGGTTGAGTTTTGTGCTGTTGACCAATGTCTTTTGTAAGATGAGTTTGACTCGATTTTGGTATGTGTGGTTCTTATCAGTTCAGGAAGAATAAAGGAAGTTTTTGATTTGGGCATTTAAAATGATTCCTCCTTTGGTTTTCGTGATGCTTTTTCGCAAACTGCCACTTGGAAGGTGGAAAGGTTTTCGTGATGAAATTCCGATTTCTGGATTTGACTCTTTAGCACCGAGCGGGTAACGCTTAGTGCGATGTGAATCTTTTTTTTTCAGATGGGTTTTGTTGGTAAAGGAGTTTGCTTAAAGAGAGTTTTGTCGTACGTTTATGGTTAAAGAAGGTGATCTTTGCTTTAGTGAAGAGTATAATTGAGAAGTGGAACACAAGTTCCGTGTTCTATGTGCATGTCGTGTGGTTCGGTATCATTAGGAAAATTAACCCAAGATACATTGGGTTGTTTTCGCTAGTTGGCGTATCGCCAGGACTGTCTCGAGTTTGTGCGCGGAGTACGTATCATCTTGTATGTTCCCGTGTTAAGTGAGTACCTGGAAGATCCAGAGGTTGAGGTTTCGTTTGCACCGTTGACCATCGAGTGAGATTTTACCTTCGAGTCTTGTCCGATGAGTGTACCTGGAAGTACCGGGTTGAGTGTTAGTTCAGTCGTCGTGGTGTTGTGGTAATTTCAGTCCGAGGGAGAGGCTACTTGGGAAGCTGGAATTTTCGTGTACGTGAGCTTTAGCCGGTGTTGTTCACAACGGGTGCGTGGTTACCGTTGTTCATTCTCAGTCGTGGTCGTTCTTTCGCTTAAGCGTGTTTAGATTCGGGGTCGAATCCTGTTAAGGGGGGTAGAATGTAATACTCCAGAAGTGTGAGAAGCCAATAATCGGGATAAATTAATTTAATCGGTAGAGATTAATTAATCGGGGGAAAGTTTAATTCAGAAAATCATCAAATCAATAAAAGAGAGGGGGTTTTCCGCTTTTTCACTCCAACCTGGGCCTGGGCTTTGGCCCAGGTGGGCTGGCCGGCCAAGGGAGGGGGTGCCACTCCCCAAACCCTAGCCGCCCCTCTCACCCCTCCCTCACGCCCCCACCTCTCCCCCTTGTGGCCGCCACTTTCTCCCCACCTCCTCCACCCCTCCTTGCGCACCTCCCTACCTCCCCTCCACCTCCATTGCTGCTGGCCAAAGAGAAGAAGAAGCTCCATTGCAGCCGGCCAAGGAGGAAGAAGAAGGGGAAAAGAAGAGAAGGGAGAAGAAGAGGGAGAAGAGAAGGAAGAGAGGAGAAGGAGGAACCTCTTCGGGGCCTGTTCGTCGTCGTCCAGCACGTCGTCAAGGGTAACGACGGGTTTCTTGCGTTGTGTGATAGTCACTAGAAGCGATTGCTATTAGATCGATTGCATCGGTTTAATTCTGTTCTCTGTTCAATTCTGCCCAGAATGTTGCGCGGCCAGTTTCATTTATTTAGATGCCTAATTAGGAGTTTTGGTCTCCTATAGAAACGTAGATCATGTTCTTAGCTTTCAGTGGCCACCAAGATCACCCAAATCCGATTAACGGTCAGGAAGTTATGAATTTTTTAGTATCGCTGCTGGTAATTCTGTCAGTTTCTGGCAGTCTGTGATAATCTAGTTACAACTTCTATTTAAAAGGGGAATCAGGGGATCTCAGTATAACGAAAAATGTGGGTAACTTCTGTACCTTTTCATAGAGATAAAGAACACAATATTTGGACTTTCCTAGCAAAACTTATGGTGGTTTTAGCATACTGTCCAGAGAACCCGATGAGAATTTTGTTGTCTGATGATTGGTTTGGTAGGGGTAGTTATGGGCATAATCAAAAGGGATCCCCAACTAGGTTTATTTAGGTAATTCAATTACCTTTTCAGAAAGTCTAAGAGCATCTTAATTGGACTCCTGAGCAGAAAGTTACGTATTTTAGAATTTGGCTGTTTTTAGTGAGCACCAAAAACGATCGCTAGAAATTGGAGGTTTTGGTTAACACTTGAGGGTTAGCGAGTTCTGTTGTGTTATTATTTATGCATTTGGTCCAGCATGTTGGTCTTAGATTGGGGTATCTTTATGTTCAGGTGGGAGCGTGATCCCAGGGGCAGCGCCCTCTTCGCGTCCACCGTTCTCGCACGGTTGAGGCAAGTATTCGGGTTGCAGAATATTTATGTTGCTTGCTGAAATTGGTTGTATCTTTCCCGTGCAAGTCATATATGGATGATAGTGTGATATATACATGGTGAATGAGACCTGGTTACAACATGTTTGTAATTAAAGAGTAATTTTGGAATGTGGTAGTGCTCTACATGTTATTCGGTAAATGAGATGTGGTATGTACTCATGTATTTACTTGTTGTTGAAAGTTACATTCTGGTACTTATGCATGTTGAGAGCATACAGGTGCCTTGGTCACGTGGTGACCAAGCACATCTGATTGAGTCCCCGTCATGTAGATGACGGGCTTGAGGTCCCCACATTCGTGGAATGTGGGCTATGAACAAAGAGGTCCCCATCATTAAGATGATGGGCAAAGGTCCCTATACATGTGGTGTATAGGCTCTTGGTACTGTGCGGAGGGCACGTGCAAGGGTATCTGGCGACGGTTGTATACCCTGTAATACTACGATAGTGTGAAAAGCATTTGAATCGGAGAGATTATTTATTCGGAGAGATTAATTAATCGGGAGGAGGGTTCTTTTAGAAAATCGCCAAATCGGGAATTGAGGGGTTTCGCGTTTAGTGGGCAACTGGCTTGGGCCTTGGCCCAAGAGGGACCAAGGTGGCCGGCCAAGGAGAGGGGGCTGCCACTTCCACCCCCAAACCCTAGCCGACCTCTCCCCATCTCCCCTCCTCTCCACTCCCCACCTCCCCCTTTCGGCCACCACCTCCTCCACACCTCCCCTCCACCTCCATTGCTGTTAAAAAAGTTTGCTTAAAGAGAGTTTTGTCGTTTGATTCCGGTTAAAGGAGGTGGTCCTTGCTTTAGTGAGGAGTTTATTTGAGAAGGTGGAACACGAGTTCTGTGTTCTATGTGCATGTCGTGTGGTTCGGTATCCTTGGGAAGGTTAACCCAAGTTACATTGGGTTGTTCTCGCTAGATGGCGTATCACCAGGACTGTCTCGAGTCCGTGCGTGGAGTACGTAACGTCTTGTATGTTCTAGTGTTGAGTGAGTACCTGGGAGATCTAGAGTTTGAAGCTTCTGTTGCACCGTTGACCATCGAGTGAGATCTTACCTTCGAGTCTTGACCGGTGAGTGTACCTGGAAGGTTGGGTCGAGTGTTAGATCAGACGTTGTATCCCGTCTTTGTGTTGTGGTCCTCAGTCCAAGAGAGAGACCACTTGGGAAGTTGGAGTTTTGCGTGCTGGAGCTTTAACCGGTGTTGTTCCCAACGGGTACGTGGTTACCGTTGTTCGTTCTCAATCGTGGTTGTTCTTTCGCTTAGCGTGTTTAGATTCGGGGTCGAATCACGCTAAGGGGGGTAGAATGTAATACCCTGATAGTGTGAAAAGCATTTGAATCTGGAGAGATTATTTATTCGGGAGAGATTAATTAATCGGGAGGAGGGTTCTTTTAGAAAAATCGCCAAATCGGGAATTGAGGGGGTTTCGCGTTTAGTGGGCAACTGGGCTTGGGACTTGGCCCAAGAGGGACCAAGGGTGGCCGGCCAAGGGAGAGGGGGGGCTGCCACTTCCACCCCAAACCCTAGCTGCCCCTCCCCATCTCCTCCTCTCACTCCCCACCTCCCCTTTCGCCACCACCTCCTCCACACCCCTCCACCCCTTGCGCACCTCTCCACCTCCCTCCACCTCCATTGCTGCTGGCCAAAAGAGAAGAGGAAGCCCTTTGCACCGGCCAAGGAGGAAGAAGAAGGGAAAAGAAGAGAAGGGAAGAAGGAAGAGAAGAAAGGGAGAGGGAAGAAGGATCCGCGACCGCGAACTCGTGGTGATCATCATCCGCACAGTGTGCCTTCGTCGTTTCGGCAAGGGTAACCCGTGATTCTTTGTTTTGGGGTCGTTTTCTAGTTGTACATTTTCGGATGTCAGTTCGTCGATATTCTGTAGCAGTGAAGTTTGTCGGTTTTGATTAGGTTAGAACCAGAATTGGGTCTGGGTGTCTCCTAGAAAGTTGTGGGTATCGTAGTTATCTTTCATTGCCGACAAGAATCAAGTCATTCGGACTTCGGTAGCCAAAGTTATGAATTTTTTTAGTATTTCTGTGTTTCTGGAGAGAAGCAGAATTGCTAGTGTTGGTTAACCTGATAGAAGCGCATATTTAGAGGGGTTTCCAGAGGGTCTCACCATAACGAAAAATTAGGCTAATACTCTTAGCTTTCAGGAAAACTAAATATCACTAAATTCGGACAAACGTAGAGAAAGTTATGATAGTTTCTTTGTCGCTGTCCAGAAACCCGACGTGAAATGTTTGCTCTGATTAAATAGATTGGTAGGACTGGTAGATGGCCGAATCAGAGGGTCTCTCCAACTAAGTTTATTTAGACATTTTAATTACCTTTCCAGAATGTCCAAGATCATCCTATTTGGACTCCTGAGCAGAAAGTTATGAATTTTTGAAGTCTGCTGTCTGCAGTGACCGATCGCTAGAAATTAGAAAAGTTAGAAATGATAAGAAGTTAGCGATTTCGATTGTAATGTTGTGTATGCTTTTGGTCCAGTATGTTGGTCTTAGATTGGGATATCTTTATGTTCAGGTGGGAGCGTGATCCCAGGGCAGCGCCCTCTTTTAAATCCACCGCTCTCGCACGGTCAAGGCAAGTATTCGGGTTATAGCGTATTTTCGGTTGTATGATATGATTGTTGTGATTGCTTGTTGTAGCCTTGCACGAATGTTAGTGTAATGAGTTTTCCTTATATCTTGATGAATGCAAGCTATGGTTAATGTTTCCCTTGAGCGTGGCCAAATCTTACATGTTGTTATGTACATGTTAAATTCTTGGGTATGAAAGACGTGGGCATGGAGCATTTGCATGTTTCAAACGTGTTGGAGACTTGGTCATGTATGCATGTTTTGATATATGATAGCGAAGTAAGGTTGCTTACATGATAATGAGAATATGATGTATTCTGTTTATAAATATGTTATCATGATGCATATGCATGTTGAGAGCATACAGTGCCCCGGTCACGTGGTGATCAAGCACATTCGATTGAGGTCCCGTTATGTAGATGACGGGCTTGAGGTCCCACATTCGTGGAATGTGGGCTATGAACAAAGAGGTCCCCATCATTAATGTGATGGGCAAAGGTCCCTATACATGTGGTGTATAGGCTTTTAGTCCCTGTGCGAGGGCACGTGCAAGGGTATACAAATGACGGTTGTATACCCCATTCGGTAAAATGCGAAAAGAGATAAAGTTAAAAGGCGCATTGCATTGGTTGCATTCACATGAGCATGAAGGCTATACTTTGGTCCATTGTTTATCTTGGAGTATTGATGCTATGAATAATAACTTGCTTAGCCTTGTTGGTACTTGCTGAGTCTTTGGGCTCACTCTTGCTTTGATGTGTTTTAGGTACAACTGCAAGACCGGCATGCATGGGAGGGAGTAGATGTTTGGATGCACACACTACCACTCCATCTTAAGAATTATTTATGGATAGTTTGAGTTTCAGATTAACTGTAATAATGAGAATAGCAAATTTTGGTTATGTTTATGAGATTATCCTGCACGCTTGAATGAACCTGATTATGAATATATGGATAAATACCTTGATTAATTGTTGGAACCTCGGTATAGTTGACTATACAAAGGAGGTTTTGTCGAGATTTTGTAATTGGTCTTGGTTTAGCCTGGTTTAATTTAATTTTAGTAGCATTCCAGGCTCAATGCTGAGCTGGGGTGTTACAACCCCGCATTACCGGTAAAATGCGAAAAGAGATAAAGTTCAAAGAAGCATTGCATTGGTTGCATATCATGAGATAAATGGCTATGTTTAGTATAATGCTATTGTGGATTATCGATACTATGTTTGAGTTCATGTTTATAACCTTGTTGATACTTGCTGAGTCTTTGGGCTCACTCTTGCTTTAATGTGTTTTAGGTACCAGTGGCAGGAACGACATGCATGGGAGGGAGTAGAAGTTGATGCACTCACTACCTCACACCCTTAAGGCGTTTGCCACTTAGCTTCAATTTAGAGACAAATAGACAGTTCGATTATCACCCATAGATGGTTTGGTTTGAGTTTCAGATTATTTGTAATAATGAGATTGCTAGTTTTGGTTCATTCATTGGTTATCATGCATGATTGAGTAAGTTTGATTATGAAAATCTGCTATATGCCATGATTTAATGTTGAACTCTTGATATAGCTAATTAAATAAAGGAGGCTCTACCAAAAATTTGTAGGCTGTGTTAGAATAGTTTAGTTCCAGTAGCATTCCAGGCTCATTGAGAGTTGGGGTGTTACAGAAACTGATCAGGATGTCTCCTAGAGAATTGTAGGCGACATCGATACCTTTCTGTAGAGTACAAGATCGCGTCGTTTGGATGAGCGGTTTAAAAGTTATGAATTTCGTAGTGCTGCTGTTTCGTAAATCTGCTACAACTCTGACAGGTTTTAGTAATTAGACTTAAGCGGATAGCTAAATGGATTTCTGGGAGGTCTCACTATGACAAGAGTGGTACATAATTGTATTATCTTTCAGGGAAGCTAAAGAACAATAAATTTAGATCATTATTCTGAAAGTTATGATAGTTTTAATATCTCTGTCTAGAAACCCGATGTGAATTAGCTGTTCTGTTCGTCAGCTTGGTAGGGATAGTAAATGGCCGAATCTGGAAGGCTCACCAACTAGGTTTAGGTAGGGGATTTGATAATATTTCTAAAGAGTCTAAGAACACCCCATTTGGATCTACGTACTAAAAGATATGAATTTTTTATTATGACTATCTGTCGAGGGGACAGACTGCCATCCAGGATTTTGGGAGTTGGGGTTGCGCGAGAGATTATAGTTTTTCGTAAATATTTATAGCTTATTTTGGTCCTGTATTGTTATATTAGGATGATTGTTAACTTATCTCTGGTGGGGGATTAGTTCGGCGGCAGCGCCCTCTTCACATCCTTCGTTCTCACACGGTTGAGCCAAGTACTTGTTTGCTAGTATTGTGAGTATATGTGATATCTATGGATTGTAGAATGTTATAGATGTCAATAACCATGATTATTAGCGTTGTGAAAATATGTATTATGCATGGATGCTTGAGTGTTATGAAAGTCTATGAACATGAATGATAGAAGTATGAATGAGTTAATTCATAAGTGATGTTGCTGAGGATGCATAATTATGATAATTTAAGATTTGTTCATATGCATCAAGTTGACATATTGACGACTTGGTCACGTGGTGACCAAGCATTTGTTGAGGTCCCCGTCATGTATATGATGGGCTTGAGGTCCCCACACTTGTGGAGTGTGGGCTTGAGGTCCCCCTTTACTTGTGGAGTATTGGGCAGTTGGTCCCTACGCTTGCAAGCACAGGCATGGGTATGCAACGACGGTTGCATATTTTGCATTACCGATAAAATACAAAAAGAGATAAAGAGAAATGATCCTTGAGCATTGCATATGCATGTGGAGTGATTTTATGATATGCTTCTGCAAGTGGATGCTTATGTTATGATTTTGTATTGTATATCTTTAATATGTACTTGCCGAGTCTCTGGACTCACCCTTGTTGTTGTTTTTGTTGTTTTTGGTACCCAATCCAAGAACAACATGCATAGGAGGGAGTAGATTTATGTTCACATGCACACTGCCATGAAACTTTGGTACATGATTAAATTTCAGATCGTACCTTAATAAATGAGCAAATGGCTTAAGGGATTGATTATGGTTATGTTTACCCGTTGGATTATTTGTAATAATGATGGGTAGCATATCCTTTTGGTTGTGCTTATGCTTTAGACTTTTAGTATACCATGATGCCTATTGTTTATTCAACGAGTGAAATTCTTTATTTTGATACTTGTTCATGTTGAAACTCCTAGTTTTGTTAGCTAAACAAAGGAGATGCTACCGGATTTTAGTAACATATCATGGATATAACCTGTTAAATTGTTAGCTTGGTAGAATTCCAGCCTGCTGTTGGGGCTGGGGTGTTACACTAGAGTGGGGTGAATAGGAAGTTTTTAAACTTTTTGACTAATTAACAAATCAAGTCATTAATGAACTAAGACTAAACTATACACAATTCTAGCTAAGCAATTCAACACAAGATAAATACTAGAATTGTAAATATGGAATAAGTAAAGACAAGAAATAACCACAAATGAGACAATGAAGTTTTTCCCGATCTTCACTAGTCCACACTGAGGTAGCTTGAACAATCAAGCTGGCTCCATGAATTAAGCCTTCCCTCAATCATTAGTGGTTGTTCTTCCTCCGCTCCAGAGATGGTGAACACCAAACCACCCACAATCTTGGCACCAGGCCTCTTCGCAATCTTCTTGAAGAGATCACTGTACTCACACAGCCAAGCCGTCTAGGTGTTTGGCAAAACACCAAGAGTGATGAATCAACGACCTTCGCTTGATGGCCCTCAAGTGCATTGGATCAATCTAGAATGAATGCACTTGAATTTGACTCAACTACCTCACAATGAATGCACAAGTGTATTTGAGGAGTTGAATGAATGCTCAAGGCTCTAAAGATGTTAAATATTGTCTAGCACTCTATCCTTGAGTAGCTGGAGGGGTATTTATGCCCCCACCCACAAAAATGATTGTTAGGGAGGAAATCCCCGACTTTCAGCGAAATGCAGTACTACCGCCCACTATCATGTGGTACTATCGCACTTTACCTACCGCTCTATAACGGCTACAACAGTGGAATTAACTCCTTCTGACATAGCCGTTACAAATGCAGCGCGGTACTACCACCAACTATCATGCGGTCATACCACACATATGAGCAGTACTACCATTCGCAGGATTTACAATCTTAGTCGAAAAGGGTGCTTCTCTGGAAATATCGTACTGCTATCTAAAAGACGGAACAACCGTGAAGCGGTAGTTTTGCTACGAATTCGTGGTACAACCGTTTGCCAAGAGAGAACTAGAGCTCCAAAAAGGGGACTCTCTGATTTTTACATACAACCAACCAGCAATCGGAACGACCAGGCTGCAGTAGCATCGCCTCGCAAGCCGGTCGTACCACTGTGCATCAAGAGCAACAAGGTTCGTTCGGACTTAATACGTCGATGGTTCTTATTCAAAGGGCCGTTTGGACCACACGTGAAAACCACATGATCAGTTTCGGACGGTCCGAACGGCACATGATAGTACCACCAAAGGAAACACGGTCATACCGCAAAGCGGTAGTTCTGTCCTGTAAACTTTGGTACTACCGTTTTCCTTGTCAAAAACACAATTGGCTTTTCAAATCAAATTCAAATGTATGCATGATCCTAAATTGATCCAATTTGCATAAGAACAAGCTATCAAGCTACTAGTCATGATCCCTCTTAATAGTATGACATTTAACGTAATTTCCGGTCTTCCATCCATTTCTCCTAAGACCGGTAAAATACAAATGGATACTAGACTACTAGTACCTTGTCTTTGAGCCATGTAGATCTTCATGTTGTCCTTTAGCATGCATCTTCAAGTCATCAAACTTACCAATGGGACTTAATCTTGTAGATACTCAATAAACACATTAATCCCATATTCACACATTATCATTAATTACCAAAACCGTTTTTAGGGGCCTAGATGCTTTCAATCTCCCCCTTTTTGGTAATTAATGACAACACAACTAATATGTAAGAAAGATTGATTTGAATATACTACTTGTTGTGAAACGAGTGTATATTCTTTTGATGACTTAACGACAAAATAATTCTCGCAATGAGAGCTTGAATGATTTTAGAGAATTATTTTCTTGTTAAAGCCAATATAAAGAAAGCTACCCCTAAACATGTGCATATGAAAATGATAGAAAATTTTGCAAGCACATGTAGAGTTTTTTTTAAAAAAAAAAAAATTGGCGGAGTTTCTTTAGCTTGTTGATCTTGAGGAAAATTGCAACAATATAGAATAATCATAATAAAGATAGCAATATTGAGAAGGATATCAACATAATATTAACCATCAAGTTCAACAAGATACCAATAAACCAAGTGAACTATTACAAGCACATAATCATTCAACCATAACAAGTTCAACATCAAAACATAGCAAATTCAAGACACACAGAGTATATATAAGAATAGACTTGTTTGCTCCCCCTAAATCTTTCTTCTCTTCTACTTCTCCCCCTTCGGCATCAAAACATACCAAAAAGATTAGTCAACTAGATGTTGAGAGCTTGGTCTGAATGAGGTTGAGAGTTAGTCTGATCTTCAGGAGAAGGTGTAGCTTGAGCGATAACAGGAGCTTGTTCTTTGGGAGAAGGTTGAGAATCAGTCAGATCTTGAGGAAAAAGAGGAGCTGTAGCTGTGTCCTGAAGAGGAAAAGCTAAATTAGATGAAGTAGAAGCCCCTGAAGGAGTATTAGGGCGACGACGAGTGTAGCACTGAGGAGTAGTCAAAATCTACTCCATAGACTCTATACTCTCTGATAAGGCAGCTAGCCTGCTGTGGATCTCATTCTAAAATGCTAGCTGAGCAGTCTTCATTTCTTGCTCAGTATCCTTGAGCTCTTGTAGATTGTTGAGAATCAACTGCTGATTGTTGAGAATCTGCGCAAGTGAGACCTGATCGGGAGTATTCTCTTAGGCAGCAGCCTCCACAGGAGCATCCTCATGATGAATAGGAGGACCTTCTCGAGGCTTGTATGCCTTGTGGGGAGTACCCAAACCACCATGGTACTCAAACTTACTTAGAATCAATGCCATGATATATGGAGCATAGTAGATTCTTTTGACCCTATATCTGTAACACCCCAGGACCACTGTAACACCCCAGGACCCACAATACCCTGGGATACTACTTAACCACTCTACAGCTAGCCAATAATTTCAAAAAAAAATATATATAATATTTCGGCAGCAACTCTAGGCAAGAATCAATAAGCGGAAGCATAAACCACTATAGGAATAAAGATAACAGTAACAAGTTCAATAATTAAACAACCTCTAGCAGATTAATCCAAGTGTAGTCCACAAATGCATCAATAATAAATCAACAGAACACTCGTGAATAACTAGTCAATAGGCTAAATTCCTCTCAACTTTATTACTGACATGAGACTATGAATTGAGTGCATTATTGCGGTGTCGCTCTACCCATCCCAGAATGCTTAAGAATCACCGAAAGGGGAAAGAAACAACAAGAATGAGATAAAATCTCAGCAAGTAAGTTGAATAACAGGTTAATCAATTGACAAGCAAGCTACAACACAGGTTATATTATTGCATGACCACAACCACATTCCACTATCTCATTCAATAAACCACATGGACTAGCATGAGTCCTGCCTCGTAAGAATTCAACCATTGACAAAAGAATGCATGTCCTCCATCCACAATGCTTAATGCAAATGCATGCCATGCTCCACTGCACTCTTACCCATCAAGGTAAGAGTGTGCATCATACTACGGCAATGTACGATGCTGTACCGGTACGGTCGCGGCCATAAGCGGCGACATCCACAATGCAATGTAATGATATGTTATGAGTGATATGATAATCATAAACCACATATGTGACATCTCATAAAGGCACCAACAAGATTAACTTGTACAACTACAACATAATCATTATGGAAAAATACATCCATGATCCACATTCGGCACATAAAGCAACCATCTCATGACTACACACAAGATATCCAATGTAAATCATTAAAATAATAATGCCTGTCATCATCTCATATGTAAGTCAACCAACCATGGCATAATACTTCAAAATACGAAACTCATAGGGATTGCAAGTAGTAAGAACAACCAATTAAACGGTAGTAACACTGCTACAATTACTTGCCTTCCACGATGTGACGCGTTAGCCGGCCAAGGTAATACTCCTAAACCTGAGACTTCACCTCCTAAACAAGTAAAATAATTTCAATAAGGTCATAATATACCCAGCGCTACTAATCGGCATTCTACAATGCTTACTTGACGACTCAAAACGAGTTTACAAAGCTGAAAACGAAAAACAACGTTTCCTGCCATATTCTGATTCTGGACAGCAGCACGGTAAATGACATAACTCATGATCTGGAAGTCAAAAAGAGGTAAACCAAATTTCTGTAGATTCTTAACTGACTAATCTACAATACTCTAGTTGACACGATACTCCAATTCGGCCAAAACATTAGGCTAACCATTGTCTGAACTTTCAGTACAGAAACTGTCTACACAAACGAACAGCAAAACTAAAATGACCATAACTTTTAATAGGTAACTCCGAATTGATCGTTCTTTATCAATCTGAAAAGGTTATCGAATTACCTACAATAACCTAGTTGGGTGAACTTTCAGATTCTACCAAATTCCCTTTAAAATTTTAGGAAATAACCAGACAGATTATTCTCGTCAGATTTCTGGCAGCAGATACTAAATCGATCATAACTTTTGACTCAGATCTCGGAATCGAGTGATCTTCACGGCTACTGAAAGATAACGACGAAGCCCACATATCTCTAGGAGATGGAATCTTAAAATTAAGCCTCTAAATACACGAAAAAACCCACGCAAAGTTCTGGACAGAATTGCATCTTCTGCAGCCCAAAAATTAACCATCAATTCTAATCGGTTTCACATCTATTAAGGATTAAACAGCGGGGAGAGCATCTCGTTACCCTTGTAGAACCGCTAGAATTCGCTGAACCAAACCCCACACAAACTCTTCTTCTTCTTCTTCTCCTTCTTCTCCTTCTCTCTTCTTCTTCTTCTCTCTCTCTCTTTCTTCTTTCTTGCATGAGGGCAGCACCTTGGGAGAGGGGAGGTGCAGGGGACAGCACCTTGGGAGAGGGGAGGTGCAAGGGGAGGAGAGGAGTCGCCAAGGAGAGGAGAGGGGCGGCTGCAAGTGGGAGGAGGAAAAGGGGGAAGGGGAGGGGGGGCGGCTAGGGTTTGGGGAGGGTGGCCCTCCCCCCCCTTTGGCCGGCCACACTAGGAGATGGGCCAAGGCCCAGCCCCAAAAGGAAGCGAAAACAACGGAAAAGCCCCTCTCTAAGCTGGATTTGTGGCGAAAATAAAAACTTCCTCGATTAAATTATTTTCTACCGATTGATTTTAATTAATCCGATTCTTGACTTCTCACACTTCCGGAGTATTACATTCTTCCCACCTTAAAAGGATTCGCCCTCGAATCCAATTCTACAGACCACAAAGAACAGAACAACAAGCAAACAGCAACCCAAACTAGGAGTACTCACCAGCCTCGAAGAGCTCGGGGTACTTTTTTCGCAAATGATCCTCCAGCTCCCACGTAGCCTCTCTCTCAGACTGATTCGTCCAAAGGACCTTCACATACTTGATGGTCTTATTCCTCAAGACCCGCTCCGACGTATCCAAGATACGAACTGGCCGACTCTCCACGGTGAGATCTGCTCCACCGTGACTGCTCCAGTCAATCTTGTGTTCGGATCCGCAAGTATTTCCTCAGCATAGACACATGGAAAACATTGTGCACACCACTCAATGAGTTTGGCAACTCCAAACGATAAGCCAAACTACCCACCCGGGCAACCACCGAAAAGGACCGATGTACCGCGGGCTAAGCTTCGGTGGTACCAAAGCGAACAATACCCTTGGTTGGAGACACGAGAAGGAGCACAAGGCTACCCACCGCAAACTCCAACTCTCGGCGCGAACATCCGCATAACTCCTTTGTCGGCTCGAGCACCAACAAGTTCGACGAACCTCCGCACTTTCTCCGTGGTCTGAACAAGATCCGGACCAAGCAACGACCTCTCACCCACTGCATCCCAACAAAGAGGAAACACACCTCCGACCATACAAAGCCTCAAAAGGAGGCATCTTGATACTCGCGATAACTATTGTTATAGCGAACTCGCCAAAGCAGATAGTCCTCCCAAGCGCCCTTCCAAGATAGCACGCAAGCACGAAGCATGTCCTCCGTGGTTTGAATGGTCCGCTCGGTGACCATCCGTCGAGGTGAAAAGTTGTACTTGGGAAGCTATCGTGCCCAACGCACTGAAGACTCGCGAACTTAGAGCGAACTTGGCATCTCGGTCGAAACAATGGACTTGGGTACACCGTGCGTCTCACCACCTCTCGGATGTACAACGGGGCTAGGTCTGCATTTGTGTTGGTCGTTTTATCGGTATGAAGTGTGCGGACTTGGTAAGCGGTCCACCACGACCCATATTGCATCTCGCCCTCGGGCAGCGCGCAACCCAACCACAAAGTCCATAGTGATATGCTCCACTTCCACTCGGTACCTCCAAGGGCTGCAACAAACCGGCGGGACGTTTGTGCTCACCTTTACTGTTGACAAACGCCACAAGCGGCGACATATTTAGCAATATCCACCTCATCCGCTTCCACCAAAGATTTGTTTCAGATCACGATACATCTTGGTCTCTCTGGATGTACCGAATATGGGGTCCGTGAGCCTCACGAAGAATATCATCCTTCACCGGTGATTTGGGGGTACACACCGACCTTTGAATCGAACCGCACCGTGTTCATCCACACTAAAATCTCGAACGCCTCCGAGATCCTCTTCGCACCTCTCGAAAGGAGCCGATCGTCTTGTTGAGCTTCAAGAAGCGCTCGGGGATGGCGGATGGATGATCATTTGTGTCTCACTGCCTTGAGAACCAGTGAAGCAGAAAGAAATACCCATCTTCTCAAACTCAGAGGCCAAGGACAACGCTACCGAGGTACCCGTCCCGCTTAGGGCATCACCACCACATTAGCCTTAGCGGTGATCTTTGGATAGTCGGTCATAATCCTTGATTAACTCCAACCACCTCCATTGCCTCAAATTTAGCTCTCATTGTGTGAATATATACTTAAGGCTCTTGTGATCGGTGAAGATATCATGCTGTTCCCCATACAAGTAATGCCTCCAAGACTTTAGAGCAAACACAGCTGCCGCCAACTCGAGATCATGAGTGGGATAATTCGCTCATGAGTCTTCAATCTGTCTAGAAGCATAGCGATTACTCGGCCCTCTTGCATCGGTACACATCCGAGTCCAATCCGAGAAGCATCCGTGTACACGTGAAGCGCTTGCCACTCCGGGCAAGGATAGAATAGGTGCATTTACCGGCTTGTTCTTCAAAGTGCAAACCCACCTCAGCGTCCGTCCACACAAAAGGAACCCCTTTGCGTGAGTCGGGTCATTGGTTTAGCAATGCTAGAAAAATCTGCACAAAGCGCCGTAATACCCGGCAAGACCAAGAAACTCGGATCTCGACACATTGGTTGGCCTCCGCCATTGAACCACCGCCGCCACATTCTTGGATCCTTTGTAATACCATGTCGATCGATGGTATGACCCAAAAATCCTACTTCGGATAACCAGAAAGCACACTTCTTTAGCTTCGCATAGTATTTATTCCTCCGAAGAGTATCTAGGACCAGGTTGAGATGCAATTCGTGGTCCTCCTCCGTTTTGGAATAAACCAGGATGTCGTCGATGAAGACCACCACAAAAGAATCCAGGTACTCATGGAGCATCCTGTTCATAGCTTCCATAAAGACAGCAGGAGCATTAGTCAGTCCAAAAGACATAACGACATATTCGTAATGCCCATACCTTGTGCTAAATGCTGTCTTCTCTATATCCTCCTCCTGGATTCGCGTTTGATGGTACCAGACTGCAAATCAATCTTGGAAAATATTTTGGCACCTCTCAACTGATCGAAGAGATCTTCAATACGAGGCAGGGGATACTTGTTCTTGATTGTCACTTGGTTGAGTGCTCGATAATCCACACAAAGCCTCTTGGTGCCATCCTTCTTTCCCACAAACAAAACCGGAGCAGCCCAAGGTGACGTGCTCGGTCTAATGAACCCCTTAGCTAAGAGTTCATCCAACTGCTTCTTTAATTCAACCTGTTCAACCGGTGCCATCCGGTACGGGGACTTATAAATAGGCCGCGTACCAGGAACAAGCTCAATACGGAAGATCGACTCCCGCTCTGGTGGCAGGTCGGGGAGCTCACTGGGAAAAACATCCGGGTACTTGCAGACTACCGGTATGTTCTCTAACCTCAAGGCAGCCTCGTGACCCTCCACCAAAGCCCACAACACCCCTGACTTCTGCATCCGCCGATTAGGAAACAACTGGCACAACAACGAGAGAGAGTACTGCGGAGCACTCCCTTGGAAAACAACTTCACGCCCAGACAGAGAACGCAAGGTGACCGTCTTCCAGAAACAAGAGATGACAGCTTGATACCGCGTGAGCCAATCCATGCCAAGGATCACATCGAAGGGCTCAGGATATAACCACCAAATTCGCCACGAACTCCTCATCCGCTAGAATCACCATACAACCGGGGCAAACACGGGGGCGGATATAAGCCCACTAGGAGAACTAACGACCACCGCCCTCCCAATTAATCGCACAGAAAGCCCCGCCGCTCAACAAAATTCTCGAGACAAAAGAGCGCGCTCCGAATCAAAAAGTACGCAGCATCGAAGAGTCAAGCGATAAGGTACTGTCACAACGTCTCCACGATCCTCGCCATCCGATGTCGGCATGGAGAATGCCGCAGGACAGTGAAGAAGAAGGATCTCCCACACTGCAGTCGGTCGGCGCGGTGTCCACCAAATCCGGTCGATGGAGTAGGCTTCGAACCCGTATCCTCCGGTGGGGCGCCAAGACGATCGATGAAGGTGTTGAAGGCGCCGCAGTAACGCGTGTAGGGACGCAGGTAGGGACTGCGGGTAGGAGCCACAGCCATCATCTGAACGGTGCCATCAGGACGAGAGAATCCCGCCGAAGGTGTAGGCGCCAACTCCCACTGTAGCTTCCCCTTGGGATTCTGCCTGCACACCACATCCTTGTGGTTTTGACCACAGATAGCACACTGCCCCCTCCAAGAGCAGTCACTCCGCCTGTGCGGATCCCCACAACGAAAGCACACCAAGCCCATTCCGGGCTTCGAGGTGGCACGGTACTGCAGAGAGCTCCCTCCAGTAGAGCTGGTCTGCCCCGCGCTACCACGGTAGGGCTGGTGACGACGACCCTTTGCCTTCTTAAACATAGGGCCCCCAGAATGGCCCCTCCTCTCGCTATGACCTCGAGGCTGATCTCCTCCAGAGGCCTTGCGAGTGTCCTCCGTGTATGCATGCTGCATCTCGATCCCCAAGGCCTGCTCCACCAGGGTACGAAAATCTGTGATCGGAAAGGCACCCAGCAGGTGGCGGATCGAAGGCCTAAGCCCCTGACGAAACTGCCTGGCCTTCTCCGCATCGTCCCGAGCCACATGTGGGACGAAGCGGACTATCTGATTGAAGCCCACCTCATACTCTGCCACAGACTGCTTGTCTTGAGTGTATTTGCCCAAGTCAATTTTCATCTTGTCGAAAGGTCTCGGATAGAACCGCCTCTCAAGCGCCGGACAAACTCCGCCCACGATGGGAGTCCATGGGCGGCCGTGCGAGCGATCGCACTCCTTTCCACGGATCTGGGCCTCTCCTTGGCCGGTTGCGCCACATAGCGCACGCGATCGGAAGCCACTACCTCAAAGCCTCCATCTTGTCCTCCACGTGGGACGGCCGGTCGCGGACACAGGACAGAGTGGCGCCGCGTCGGGCCGCCGGCCTCAACCCTACCCACTCACGAAGTGAGATGCCGCTAACTGCTCCAGCTGCCGCAACCTCAGGCACCAGAGCGGCATTAGCACCAGGGGCCACCTGCCCCTGCTTCAAAGCCCTCAACTCTTGCTGCATGGCCCTGACCACAGCAAACAGCTCCTCTTGGGTACCGCCCACTGGCTGAGCATCCTCAGCCTCCTCAACTGCCGGTTGTGCTACCGGCGTAGCAGTACGAACACGGCCACTACCCTTAGGTGGCATTCCTGCAGCCACCACAACCCACGAGCAAACAAAACATTAAACTCAGACAAGAGAAGCACAAGCAATAAATTAAAGAATTCAACAAGGTATATGCAAGATATGCAAACCCTTCCCCATCCTACATGTGCAAGTGTGTCAATTTTCTTACTTCTCCTAGAACCTAAAGCCTAGGCTCGATATAATCAGTAACACCCGGGACCCACAATACCAGGATACTACTTAACCACTCTGACTAGCCAATAATTTCAAAAAAATATAATATTTAGCGACAACTCTAGGCAAGAATCAATAAGCGGAAGCATAAACCACTATACGAATAAAGATAACAGTAACAAGTTCAATAATTAAACAACCTCTAGCAGATTAATCCAAGTGTAGTCCACAAATGCATCAATAATAAATCAACAGAACACTCGTGAATAACTAGTCAATAGGCTAAATTCCTCTCAACTTTATTCTGACATGAGACTATGAATTGAGTGCATTATTGCGATGCGCTCTACCCATCCGGGAATGCTTAAGAATCACCTGAAAGGGGGAAAGAAACAACAAGAATGAGATAAAATCTCAGCAAGTAAGTTGAATAACAGGTTAATCAATTGACAAGCAAGCTACAACACAGGTTATATTATTGCATGACCACAACCACATTCCACTATCTCATTCAATAAACCACATGGACTAGCATGAGTCCTGCCTCGTAAGAATTCAACCATTGACAAAAGAATGCATGTCCTCCATCCACAATGCTTAATGCAAATGCATGCCATGCTCCACTGCACTCTTACCCATCAAGGTAAGAGTGTGCATCGTACTACGGCAATGTACGATGCTGTACCGGTACGGTCGCGGCCATAAGCGGCGACATCCACAATGCAATGTAATGATATGTTATGAGTGATATGATAATCATAAACCACATATGTGACATCTCATAAAGGCACCAACAAGATTAACTTGTACAACTACCACATAATCATTATGGAAAAATACATCCATGATCCACATTCGGCACATAAAGCAACCATCTCATGACTACACACAAGATATCCAATGTAAATCATTAAAATAATAATGACTGTCATCATCTCATATGTAAGTCAACCAACCATGGCATAATACTTCAAAATACGAAACTCATAGGGATTGCAAGTAGTAAGAACAACCAATTAAACGGTAGTAACACTGCTACAATTACTTGCCTTCCACGATGTGACGCGTTAGCCGGCCAAGGTGATACTCCTAAACCTGAGGCTTCACCTCCTAAACAAGTAAAATAATTTCAATAAGGTCATAATATACCCAGCGCTACTAATCGGCATTCTACAATGCTTACTTGACGACTCAAAACGAGTTTACAAAGCTGAAAACGAAAAACAACGTTTCCTGCCATATTCTGATTCTGGACAGCAGCACGGTAAATGACATAACTCATGATCTGGAAGTCAAAAAGAGGTAAACCCAATTTCTGTAGATTCTTAACTGACTAATCTACAATACTCTAGTTGACACGATACTCCAATTCGGCCAAAAAATTAGGCTAACCATTGTCTGAACTTTCAGTACAGAAACTGTCTACACAAACGAACAGCAAAACTAAAATGACCATAACTTTTAATAGATAACTCCGAATTGATCGTTCTTTATCAATCTGAAAAGGTTATCGAATTACCTACAATAACCTAGTTGGGTGAACTTTCAGATTCTACCAAATTCCCTTTCAAATTTTAGGAAATAACCAGACATATTATTCTCGTCAGATTTCTGGCAGCAGATACTAAATCGATCATAACTTTTGACTCAGACCTCGGAATCGAGTGATCTTTGCGGCTACTGAAAGATAACGACGAAACCCACATATCTGTAGGAGATGGAATCTTAAAATTCAGCATTTAAATACACGAAAAAACCCACGCAAGGTTCTGGACAGAATTGCATCTTCTGCAGCCCAACAATTAACCATCAATTCTAATCGGTTTCGCATCTATTAAGGATTAAACAGCGGGGAGGGCATCTCGTTACCCTTGTAGAACCGCTAGAATTCGCTGAACCAAACCCCACACAAACTCTTCTTCTTCTTCTTCTTCTCCTTCTTCTCCTTCTTCTCCTTCTTCTCTCCCTCTCTTTCTTCTTTCTTGCGCAAGGGGCAGCACCTTGGGAGAGGGGAGGTGCAGGGGGACAGCACCTTGGGAGAGGGGAGGTGCAAGGGGGAGGAGAGGAGTCGGCCAAGGGAGAGGAGAAGGGGGCGGCTGCAAGTGGGAGGAGGAAAAGGGGGGAAGGGGAGGGGGGCGGCTAGGGTTTGGGGAGGGTGGCCCTCCCCCCCTTTGGCCGGCCACACTAGGAGATGGGCCAAGGCCCAGCCCCAAAAGGAAGCGAAAACAACGGAAAAGCCCCTCTCTAAGCTGGATTTGACGAAAACTGAAAATAAAAACTTCCCCGATTAAATTATTTTCTACCGATTGATTTTAATTAATCCGATTCTTGACTTCTCACACTTCCGAAGTATTACAATATCATTCTTTGATGTAGCTATACCTCTAATCACGACATCTACTATATCAAATTTCCTCTCATGCATAATGTTGTCAATAATGTTCCAAGCATGCCCTCTCACTGCATCAAAGTTCTCACTCTTTGGAAAGAAGGTATGATTAATAATCCTATTAATCAAACTAGGAATAGGCAAGAGGCCATGAATCTTTCCTGGTGTAACCATAATATTTGGATCATAGAAGTCTGTCCAAACAGGAGCTAGCAGGGCAGGCCTATCAAAAAGCTTCTCCCACTGACCAGATTGTGTTCTCAAAACACGCTCAAAATCTTCTTTGGTGCATTCCAAATACCTTGTCACTGTTATCCATTTCATCTTTAAAAAACCTGGATCAACATGCACTGTAGCATAGAACTGTCTTATAATGTCCTCATCATAGTCATTTCTCAGTTCTACAAGATCATGAAGACCAACTCTTTGAAAAAGGCTATACACACCATTATATTCGTCCAAAGAGTTGATGTGCTCCCAATTGATCCACTTGTGATCCGCAAATTTTCCGTGATGTCCATATAGTTCATCATAGACTTGCTCTTGAAATTGTGCGTGGAATCTTGGATTTACTGAGTTTGAATAGAAATGATATTTATTTAAGTTGCGCTTGATTGCAAACTCATTAGCTGAAATAAGCCTCAAATCAGTTGGAGGCTCTTCTGGCTCTCCCATTTCCTCATCTGACTGTGCTTGATTTTTTAATTTTCTTTCAGATTCAGCTTGAGACGAATTTTCCTCATTGTCTAATTCATCGACTGCTAGACCTTTTCCTCTATCTTGCACTGCTTTTTGTCGCACTTCTGGAACTTCTTCAGCCCGATCAGGAGCTGTCGGAGGCAAAGACGAGAAGGATTGACCTCTGGTTGTGCCAACGGACTTGCGAGTGGCAATCTTGGTCCTTGGCATCTTGAGAATTGAAGCAGATGAACCCTAGAGACTCAAGGAATCGACAAGATTGAAGAACCACCGAAAAACTTTGTAGAAATTTCGAGAGGATTTGGGGTGTCTTCGAGTGAGAAAGAGACAGACCAAGAGAGAATGAGAAACGGTACGAGTTTGGTCGAACCGTTTTGAGGTAAAAGGGACGGGTTAAAGTGAAACCGCAAGGAGTTACTGCCCTTTCACAAACCGACGTGGTAGTACCGCCGGTAGTACCGATTTTCCTAAAACTTTAAGATTTGACTTTGAATATGCAATTGATCCTTAGTTTTGCACTCAAATAAATATCATTTAGGATCATTATACATTGAATAGACTTATGTCTATCTAAGAACATAATTTTTTATGAGCACAATAATACTTAATAATTGTCTTGAAAGTATTTTCATAAAAGGCTTCAAATTACACCAAATGAAGAAAAATGCATGAAGCAAGAGTTAAACCAATATTTGAATAGTCTATGACATTCAATTCATTCCTCAATTTGTAAAAGTGGCCTTCATCTAATAGCTTGGTAAAAATATCCACAAATTGATCTTCGGTCCGGATGTGGCTAATTTCAATATCTCCCTTGCTCACATGATCTCTCAAGAAATGGTGGCGAATATCTATGTGCTTGGATCTTGAGTGCTGGACAGGATTATTGGCTATTTTCACCGCACTATCATTATCACACAAAAGAAATATTTTATCAATTTTAATCCTATAATCCATCAAAGCTTGTCTCATCTATAGCAATTGAGCACAACAACTTCCCGTGGAAACATATTCGGCTTTGGCGGTGGATAAACTACAGAATTTTGTTTCTTGGATGACCATGATACTAAGGATCTTTCTAAGAATTGACAGCTATCCAAGCTGTTTTTCTATCCAGTTTACAACCCGCATAATCGAAATCCGAATATCCAATTAAATCAAATTTAGCATCTTTGGGGAACCATAGGCCAAAGCTAGAGAAATGCTTTAAATATCTTAGTATTTTTTTTACAACCATCAAATAGCACTATTTTGGAGTTACTTGAAAACATGCACACATGCAAACACTAAACATGATATCGGGTATAGATGCGGTAAGATAAAGCAAACTACCAATCATAGACCTATAAAGCTTTAAATCTACCGATTTACCTCCCTCATTTAGGTTAAGATGTCCGTTGGTTGCCATGGGAGTTTTGATGAGTTTTGCATCTCCCATTCCAAATCTTTTGATCAAGTTCTTTGCATACTTTGTTTGGCTCACAACGGTTCCATCTTTGAGTTGCTTGATTTGAAGTCCAAGAAAATAGCTTAATTCTTCGATCATGAACATTTCAAATTCCCTAGACATCATATCACCAAATTCTTTGCAAAAGTCTTGGTAAGTAGACCCGAAAATAATGTCATCAACATAAATTTGACATGCAAAGAAATCATTATCTATGACTATGGTAAACAAAGTTAAGTCAATTTTCTTGATTTTGAATCCTTTTAAAACTAGAAAGTCTTTAAGACGTTCATACCATGCTCTAGGAGCTTGTTTAAGATCATAGAGCGTCTTGAAGAGTTTATAGACATGATTAGAATTATTAGGATCTTCAAAACCGGGTGGTTGCTCAACAAACACAAGTTCGGAGATTTTTCCATTTAGAAAAGCACTTTTAACATCCATTTGAAATAGCTTTATATCAAAGCATGATGCAAAGGTAAGTAATATCTGAATTGATTCAAGTCTAGCTACGGGAGCAAAAGTTTTTCCAAAATCCAAACCTTCGATTTGTGAAAAACCTTGAGCGACCAATCTTGCTTTATTTCTCATAACCAATCCATTTTCATTTTGCTTGTTTCTAAAAACCCACTTTGTACCAATTACATTGTGTTCCTTGGGTCTCTCCACCAATGTCCAAACTTCATTCCAGGTGAAGTTATTTAGTTCTTCATGAATGGCATTTATCCAATCCGGATCGTTGAGTGCTTCATCTACATATTTTGACTCAAGAGAGGAGACAAAAGAATAATATTCACAAAATAAAGTGACACGAGATCGAGTTTGAACACCCTTACTTACATCACCTAATATTATTTTGTGAATAATATTCACAAAATGAAGCGACACGAGATCGAGTTTGAACACCCTTACATCACCCAATATTTGATCTATTGGATGATCTTTTGCGATTGTATTATGGATTCTTGGTGGTAGGTTAGATGGTTGATCATCTTCCTTACTATCCTCTTCATCAATTTGAATTTGACTTGTTATGGAAGAGGTAGGAGGTTCAACTTAAGTAGACGATGATGGATCATCTTTAGGCTTGATGTCACCTATTTGCATATTTTCCATTGCTTTTCTTAAGACCTCATCACCTACATCATCCAAATTCTTATGCTCTTCTTGAGAGCCATTAGTTTCATCAAATTGAATATCATGTCTTTCTTCAACTAAGCCAGAGTTTTTGTTAAAGACACGATAAACTTTGATATTTGAAGAATAACCAAGCAAAAAACCAACATCACAATGACTTGCAAATTTTGAAAGTCGGACACGCTTTTTCAAAATATAACATTTGCAACCAAATACACGAAAATAAGAGATGTTCGGTTTTCTTCCAACAAGAAGCTCATAAGAGGTCTTTTTCAAAAGACGATGCAAATAAAGACGATTTATGGCATAACAAGCGGTTTTAATTGCTTCTGCCCAAAAGCTATCAGAAGTATTGTATTCATCAAGCATTGTCGTAGTCATTTCAATTAATATTCGATTTTTCCTTTCTACAACTCCATGTTGTTCTAGAGTGTAGGTTGTGGAAAGTTCATGCTTTATTCCAGGATAATCATAAAAGTCTTCAACTTTAGTATTTTTGAACTCGAAATCATTGTCATTACGGATTTTCTTGATTTTGAAATCAAATTCGTTTTGAGCCTTTTTTGCAAAACTTTTGAAAATACCGGAGGTTTCGGCCTTATCATCTAGGAAGAATACCTATGTATATCTAGAGTAATCATCCATAATAACTAAATAATAGCTATTACCCCCGATACTCTTATAGGTTGTTGGCCCAAATAAATCCATATGTAAGAGTTCCAATGGTCTAGAAGTTGACATGATACTTTTGGAAGGATGAGAATTAGCGACTTGTTTACCGGCTTGACAAGTACTACAAAATTTATTTTTCTCAAACTTCACGTCATTCAAGCCAACAACTAAATCATATTTGAAAACCTTTTTAAGTTGAATCATACCAACATGACCTAGCCTTCTATGCCAAAGCCAACCCAAAGAAGTTTTTGCAATTAAACACATTTGCAAGCACGAATCATTTGAGGAAAAATGAACCAAGTAAAGATTTTCAAGTCTAAATCTTTTGAACACTAAAGAGTTATCCTTTTCACTTGAAATTGAGACACTTTCCTTAGAGAAAGAGCAAATTAAACCAAGATCACAAATTTGTGCAACGGATAGTAAATTGAAATTTAGTGATTCTACTAATGATACATTAGAGATAGTAATTTTACCTAATCCTATTACCTTTCCTTTGCTATTATCACCAAATGTGATCTTATTAGTTCCTTTTCCATTTTCAAAGGTGGTGAACATTTTTCTATCATCGGTCATATGTTGTGTGCATCCACTATCAAGCACCCAATGTCTACCACCGGTCTTGTAGTTCACCTACAAAAGAAAATCAAACTCTTTTAGGTACCCAAATTTATTTGGGTTCTTGGAGGTTAGTGACTAAGGCTTTAGGCACCCAAATAGCCTTTTAAACTCCTAAAATTGATGTTCCAACAAATCTAGCAATGACCTTACCATCCTTAGTTTTCTTAAGCATATAGCATGAATCATATATACCTACAGATGGAGTCTTACCAATGGGACATGTTTGTTGTAAGTGTCTCATTTCTCGACACTTGTAGGAAAACTTACTATTTTCTTTTACAAATCTTGCAGGTTTGTAAATTTTCTTCTTACCTTTCTTTGACACATACCCAAGTCCTTTGTTGAATGAGCACCTTTGCTCACTCAAAAACTTGTTAAGGGTTGCTTTACCCTTGAAGAATCTTTTCAAGCTCTTACTTAGCTTGACAACTTGCTCCTTTAATTCATGATTTTTGACAATAAGCAGAAGATCACAAGTATTATCCACTTTAATATTTGAGTCAATTTTAGAACAACATAGCATGGATAACAAATCTTCATACGATGTAGAAGTATTAGTCATAGATATGGTATTTGAAGCAACTTCTACTCTAGGCATGTCATTTATTAAATTGCAAGTAATACCAATGTGTGAGTGAGATTTTTCAATATCCTTTAAAAGAAGATAATCATGAGCTTCCTTTAGCTCCTCATAAGAGTCTTTTAGAGAGATGTACTCTTTCTTCAAGACCTTAAATTTTGTATTTCTCTTTTCCAAGATATTCATTTAATTCTTCTAACATATCTATGAGCTCATCATATGAAGGATCTTCATCATCAAGGGTTTTTACCTTATATCCTTTTGCCATGAGGCAAGTGGGAGTAGAGAAGAGTGATGGAGCCTCCTTGATGGCGGTACCCACAAGTCCTCTTTTCTTTGATGATCCTTCATCATTTGAATCGGAGTCGGAATCTGAATACTCTTCACCGGAATCCCAATCTCCAATATGAGCTTCATTCTTGCCATCCTTGTTAAGCTTCTTGAAGAGTTTCTTCTTGCCATTGAATTCCTTCTTCTTTCATGATTTTTCTTTATCATCCTTCTTGTCAGGGCAATTTAAGATAATGTGCCCCTTCTCATCACAACCATAGCAACGAATATTGCTATAGTACTTATTATCATTTCAGGATTGCCCTTTCGTGCTCTTGTTGAAGTTGAAGTTTCTATGCGGGCATCTTCTCATGAACTTCTTCATTATCCTCACAAGGAGAGCAAACTCTTCTTCGGAGTCTTCTTCTTCATCCTCATCATCACTTGATTCCACTTTTGCCTTAAAAGTGGTAATTTTCTTCTTTGAGGAAGATGACTCCAAAAGATCTTCCTTGTCTTTCTTGTATAGTTCATTTGTGATGAGGTTGCCCAATAGTCCTGTTGGCATCATTCTTGACAACTCGGGAGAGTTGAGAAATAGCATCACTAATATCTCATATTTATCCAGTAAGGCTCTAAGTATCTTGTGCACAATATCAACATCAAGAAGGTTAGTACGAAGGCCTTTGAGTTCATTCACAATGTTGTTGAGTAGAATACATGTCGGTGATATTTTCATGAGGCAACATTATTGTAATATTCCAAATTAAAATTAAAAAGTTTTGCGTTCAGGAGAGGGAATTTAATCGAAAATTTCAACTGTAGTGGAAATCTTCGGATCTTGGGCCTCTGGCCCAAGCGTAGGGTAGCCTGTTGGCCGACCCCATATGGGCCAAAAGTGGGGGGAGGGCGCACAAGGGGGGCCAGCCCAAGCCGCGCCACCTCCTCCCCTTAACCCTAGCCCAAGCCTCCTCCTCCCTCCCCTTTTCCACCCCAAGCCGCCACCCCTCTCCCTCCATTGGCTGCCACCTTCCCTGCCCCCTTCCCTCCCATGGCGCCTCCCACTCCATCCCTTAGGATCGAGCCCTCCATGGTTGCCATCTCCGGAGGTTTCTCCCGCAACAGTCGGCCACAAGAAGGAAGACAAGAGAAGGGAGAAAAAGGGAAAAAAGAGAAGGGGAGAAGATCTTCTTCGTGGGTTTGATACGTGTCTTGCTAAGGATCTGCAAAGGTAACGAAGTGATTTCCCCCGCTGTTTAATGAGGAATAGTTGTGAATTCGATTAATCGATTGGATCGAGTTGCTGCGAGTAGAAAGTTAATTCTGTCCAGAATATTGTGTGGTCTGTTTCGTGTTCTTAGAGGCCGAATTTGAGTTGTCCATCTCCTATAGTTCTGTAGGTAATGTTCTTAGCTTTCGGTGGCCGCCAAGAACACCTGATTCTGACATACGGATCAAAAGTTATGATCGTTTTAGTTTCTGCTGTCCAGAATTCTGACGAGAATTACCTTGTAAGTTGTCTTCTAAAATATGTTTATGTTAATGGACGATTCAGGGTTTTCAGCCAACTAGGTTATTGTAGATAATTTCATAAACTTTTCATATTGTTAAAGAATGCTTCATTCGGAGTTGTAGATTAAAAGTTATGGATGTTTTATTATTGTTGTCCTAATTGTTCCGACAGTTTCTGTTCTGCTGTTTCATTTGACTATTAGCAAATTAAATTGGCCGATTTGGGTTATCTCGTCAACTAGAAAGTTGTAGATATGTCCGTTAAGCTCATGTAGGATCTGGGCTCACCTCGTTTGGAGTCCCAGGTCAATAGTTATGGTCATTACCGTGCTGCTGTCCAGATGCGATTCCATGGTGCTGCCGGAATTTCAGATTTGTGTTTATGGCTATGTCTTGGGTGTAACACCCCAACTCAGAACGAGCCTGGAATGCTACCAAAACTAAATACAACTAGAGCGAATTTACAAATTTTCGACAGAGTCTCCCTTGTATAATCAATGAAAAACAATTTTCTAACGAGTAAACATAATATTTATGATAATTTCATTAACCAATTCACTCATGCATAAGGGATAATCATATGAATGTAATCAAATAACACCATTCTCACATCCATAAATTATTTCATCAATCATAATCATAAAATAACCATGGGTATTTCTCAGCAGTCTATTTATTCTTATGTGATGCTAAAATAACAATTGCATTAATTTTGTGAAGTGGTGCGTGCTTTCCAATCATCTACTCCCACCCATACATGTCGTCTTTACCAGAAGTACCTAAATCAAAACAAAGCAAGGGTGAGTCATAGGACTCAGCAAGTATCATCAAGGTTACATAATCATAAAGACATGACAGCATAAACAACTTTAATCAACTTCATTCATGGCATTTCAAATACTAGAAATTTAATGATAATGCTATGCACTCTTTGTTCTTTATCTCTTTACGCATTTTACCGGTAATGCGGGGTATTCATCCGTCGATGAGTACCCTTGCCTGTGCCCTTTGGCACAGGGACCAAGAGCCTATACATCACATGTATAGGGACCTTTGCCGTCATCACAATGACGGGGACCTCAGATATATTGCCCACATTCCATGAATGCGGGGACCTCAAGCTGTCACTACATATGACAGGGACCTCAACATTGTACTCTTGGTCACCACGTGACCAAGTCTCAAATGCTCCAACATGCAAAGAACTACAACATCATATTTCCAATATCATACTCAATATGTAGTCAGGGTATAAACAGTAGCATCATGAAGGAGCTTTAAACATAATCTCGCAAACATCATCACAACTAGAATCATCTCAACAACACATTCACATGGCAATGATGAACAAAACACCACTCAATCATGACATGCAACCAATACTACACATAAACCCGAATACTTGCCTCAACCGCGCAGAGCGGCGGACGCGAAGTGGGTGCTGCCCTTGGGATCTCGCTGCCACCTGGACAAGAAGATAACCCCAAACTAAGAATAGCATACTGGACCAAAATCATACATCACATTACAATCGAAATCGCTAATCTTCTTATCACGTCTAGCTTTTCTAATTTCTAGCGAACGGTCACTGCGGACAGCAGACTTCAAAAATCCATAACTTTCTGCTCAGGAGTCCAAATAGGATGATCTTGGACAATATGAAAAGGTAATTGAAATGTCTAAATAAACTTAGTTGGGGAGACCCTCTTATTCGGCCATCTACCAGACCTACCAATCTAATTAATCAGAGCAAACATTTCACGTCGGGTTTCTGGACAGCGACAAAGAAACTATCATAACTTTCTCTACGTTCGTCCGAATTCAGTGATCTTTAGCTTCCCTGAAAGCTAAGAGGATTAGCCTCATTTTTCGTTATGGTGAGACCCTCTGGAAACCCCTCTAAATATGCACTTCAATCAGGTTAACTAACACTAGCAAATCTGCTTCTCTCCAGAAACACAGAAGTACTAATAAAATCATAACTTTGGCTACCGAAGTCCGAATGACTTGATTCTTGTCGGCAATGAAAGGTAACTACGATAGCTACAACTTTCTAGGAGACACCCAGACCCAAATCTGCCTGTAACCTAATCAAAACCGACAAACTTCACTGCTGCAGAAATTCGACGAACTGACATCCGAAAATTAGACAACTAGAAAATGACCGAAAGCAAAGAACCACGGGTTACCCTTGCCAAACGAAGAGAGTACACAGCGGGATGAAGACCTCCACACTTCGCTGCGGATCCCTTCTTCTCCCTCTTCTTCTCTTCTCTTCTCCTCTCCTTCTTCCCTCTTCTCTTCTTTTCTCCTTCTCCTTCTTCCTTGGCCGGCTGCAAGGGAGATCCTTCTCCTCCTTGGCCAGCAACAATGGGGGGGGGTGTGGGGATGGGAAGGGGCGCAAGAGAGGGTGGAGGGGAGGTGGAGAGGTGGGGAGGTGGGGAGGTGGGGAGGTGGGGGTGGCGGCCGAATGGGAGTGGAAGGGGGAAAGGGGGAGGGGAGGGGAAGGGGCTAGGGTTTTTGGGGAGGAGCCCCTGGCGGCCACCCAGATGGGCCTTGGCCCAGGCCCAAGTTGCCGCCCATTTGCTCTTTCCCCCCTCTAAAATTGCAGCACTGACAACAATCCAATTAGTCCCTCCCGTCGTTCCGTTTGATTCTTCCCCGAACCATCGATCTCTCCCGAAATAAAAATTAATCTCTCCCGACTAATCGCTTAACACACTTTCGGGGTATTACATTCTACCCCCCTTAACAGGATTCGACCCCGAATCTAAGCGCCGATCTACACGAAAGTAACCCGCGACTAGAACTTAACAACAGATACCAACGCGATCAGCTCTTGCTAAACTCGCTCACTCCAATCTTTCAAGTGGCCTCTCTCTCAAATAGATGAGACCACAACACCAGGGCGTAAAACGATGTCCGTACTAACGCTCAACTCGGCATTTCTGAGAATATTCATCAAAAGAGTCTCAGAGGTAAGATCCTGCTCGAAGGTCAACAACGTTAATGAAACTCAACCTCCATATCTCTCAGGTACTCACTAGGCACCAAACACGCCCGATGTTGCGTACACCGCGTATGGACCCGAGATGGTCCTAACGATACGCCAACTTTTGAATTCCCGTAGCTAAGTAAAATAAACCAAAGTACCTTGGGCTAACCTTCCCCCTCAACTGAACCACACAACATGCACACAGAACACGGAACTCTTGTTCCACCTCTCAGCTGAACTTTTCAATGAAACAAGAATCACCTCCTTTAACCAGAAACACACAACTGAAATTCCCTTTAAGCAACTCTTTTACCGACAAAACCCATCTAAATAAGAAAGATTCACATCGCCATTATGCGTTACCAGCTCAAGTACTACAGGGTCAAATCTAGAAATTGGAATTTCATCAAGGAAACCCTTCTACTTTACAAGTGGCAAAGTTGCGAATAAGCGTCCGAAAACCAAAGGAGGAATCATTTTAAATGCCCAAATCAAAAACTTCATTTATTCTTCCTGAACCGATAAGAACCACACATACCAAAATCAAGTCAAACTCAACTTACGAAAGACATTGGTCAACAACACAAAACTCAAACGAGAATCAAGGAAACGATTCACTTCTTGAGGAAACAACGATTTATCAATTTCTCTTTTAGGACTAAAATCTCTCTCAACTTTGGAATTTCAGTTCAGCGCATAGCACACTAACTCATCTCTCTTAACTTGACATTCTCAACGTTACGCTCAAGTCGAAATACATCATCCACACCTCTGTATAAAGGCTCTAACGACTCCACCAAAACTTTCTCTCAACAACTCCTCTATCGACATGATTAATTTGTGAGATGACTTCCAATGCATCTCAAAATAGATCACACACGCAATCACATCACCTCAATCTTTTAGGAATAAACAACTTGGAATTCCAGCTATCACATTCATATACTTCATCAAAAGGGTTCTATCAACCATCATCCTATTGTTCAAATTCACCTGAATCTACTAACACCCTTAATCTACTTCCTCTACACATAATCATTGGGCGACCAAAGTTCTAGCATAAAAATAATGCAAGGCCCAAATTAAACTCCAAAACTCCTACAATGAACTTCTCATAAAGAAGATAGGGAAAACCTCCGATTAAAATCCCTAAAATTCTCACAGTCCATACATACTCGCGCATTAACATCAACATGAAAATATCTTCTTGACCCAATTATCTTTATAAAGATTCTAACTCTTAAAGAGTTACTTACTAAGTCCAAGTCTTTCCTGGCAATAATACAACCATCCCGTCTATCTCATTAATCGACATGACGATTCGATTACTTTGTAACCCCACTCTCATTAAACCACACCATCAAGAATATCCTTCGCAACCTCGCAATACTACCAATTGCGATACTCTATATAGTTGATCAAGATTTCCATGTTTTCGATAATTCTAATGTTCCACCCGAAGTGAACAAAAGATCTTGAATCACAATCACTATAGGTTCTATTAGTTGTAACAATGCAATCAGTTTAACCTCCAAAGACAATCTTCTATTGAGATAAACTTCTCTCAAAGAACTATATTATGAAAATATTTCATCCTCCAATGCTCATCGAATAACTTCCAACCCAAAGTTTCACAACTTCATAGAATAAACACTTCGAAAGACCCTTGTGAAACGAATCGATGAATCCCTTCTCAAAAGAAAGACAAATGAAAATAATTTTCACCACATAGAAACATCTACCACTCGCAGTGAACAGAGGACCAAGGGAAATAGTCAGATTGGCAAAGAACTCAGACAACAAAAGAGAAAGTCAACAGTTGAGGGCACAAGTTCCACACGAAGGGAAGATCGAACCCCAAAAAAAAATAGGGGTATTGCCTTTGAAAATTGATAAACTCTTATGGAACACTGCATAAGGTTTAAGCATACTCAAATAAACTGCAAGTTGCGAAATGACTTAAATCTCAAGCACTTAACTTCTCTCCGTCCTTTAACAAGGATAGTTATTCTCTGTGATTGCTATGTCACTTTGCCAGCTTAAACATGATAAGCTCTTAAAACCCAAATCACAGGAACCACTCAAGAGCCAATAAAATCTTTCATCATATCACTTTGCTTGAAACAACCTCAATCACCACATAACGCATGAGGCCCACTGATCACAAACGCAAAACTCGAAACACTTTCACTAGATCAAAATTATGAAAGACTATCCAGTTACTTTATTTCTAAAAGAATTATCACCACACACACAAGTCACAATCTCTTACAGATAATCTTACTAACATCAAGAATGATCTACCCTTAACAAAACTCGTTATCGTCAACTCTTCCATTATCTGACTCTCCAAAAACTTAACAAACTATTCCATACTACTTTATCATCTCATCTCCTATTGAGAGTCCACCAAAACGTTACAACCTCACTACAACAACCACTTTATTCTAGCGGAGGTCTACTACACAAATCAAAGGTTTTACCAAAACCCTTTCATCAATGACATGCTATCATCCGACAATTCTACAATCATGTAAGAATAAGCCATCTATTAAATCATATCAATTTAACTCTTAGCGATGCTCAACACCAAACTTCAACACACAACAATTGCACTCCAACCATTGTTGTTATCAACTGGCTTCATCATGAAAATCTAGATGCTACCTACTTTTCCTTTCTAAATCACATGAATATGTGCAACCACATATTCAACCGTTCCATCTCATGTTCATAATTTGGTGCAAAATCATACTAAAATTTCAAGAATCGAAATATTCCATCAACCAAATGTATCAACAACACTAAAACCAATTTCATGACATCATTCTATATAGAAGAATTATCCATAACTTCCCCCATAATTCTAGATCCACCGATACTCAATCCTTTAAATCTTTTGTACACAAATCCAACAATTAATCATGGTAAGAAATATATATATCTAGCAGCTATATATGGTCACCAAGTATCTGTAGAAAAATATAACTCCAAGATTAATATCTACTAGGGTAATTAATCTAGCAACTCCTCAACTTTCCTTCCACGACTTCATTAATCCATTGAGACCAAATATTCCAACAAGTTTAGCAAACTAAATAATTCTAAGGGTCAACCCTTTCATCAATCTTCCACACTTCTTAATAACTCTCTGATTCCAATTAAGTGTGGTCATACTCCGATCACACTCCTCAAGAAGCGCTAGAGGACAACATCAACTTAATCAATTTCACTGCAAGGATACTTGTTAGGATTTATTATGCACTACACTACAGTCCCACCTTGATAACTCATATCATATCCATCAACTACTTTGTTTAGAACCTCGACTTAACCACGAGAAGACAACGCTAAAAGGTTTAACATTTTCTTTCATAAAGAGAACCGTTCAACTTTAACACCCAAAATACCGAAGAGATTCATTAAGTCAAAGCCTCCACGTCTTGAAGGACTTACAAAAGGAAACTTTCATTAACCAAAACATCAAGCGAATAAATGGGTCATACTTTCTAATGAGAAAGACATATCTCAATATAAAGGTCAAACTTGACAATCAACCAAGTTCACAAACCGCAAGAATAACTCATCGGTTGGGAAACAATGATTGCTTTCTTGAACAAATCAAGCCAATGGAAACATATCAACATGAATAAAACTACTAACAGAAGAAAGATTCGTCAAACCCAAGCTGGACAAGAGTGACCAAATTAAATTCAAGGAAGAGAACAACCGTTTCTAATGATAATCTCTATTATCAAACTACGAACGAGGGTGTAGCTTGGTAAAGGCAGAGCCACAACACGACCTCAACCTCTCAACATGGGTTATCCCCACACATAATAATCATATAGTCACTTAATGAGCAGTCATACTCAAATCAAATCAGCAATCAACAATAAGATAAAACGGAAACGTAAATGCAATGCTTTGCCCATCCCCATCCTACTGTGCACTAGTGTGTCAAATTTTTAAGTTGATTAGCCATTAGCAAATTTTAATTAATCTAGTCACCACGGACCTACAGCCCGCTCTGATACCAACTGTAACACCCCAACTCAGAACGAGCCTGGAATGCTACCAAAACTAAATACAACTAGAGCGAATTTACAAATTTTTAATGAGTCTCCCTTGTATAATCAATGAAAAACAATTTTCTAACGAGTAAACATAATATTTAACAGTAATTTCATTAACCAATTCACTCATGCATAAGGGATAATCATATGAATGTAATCAAATAACACCATTCTCACATCCATAAATTATTTCATCAATCATAATCATAAAATAACCATGGGTATTTCTCAGCAGTCTATTTATTCTTATGTGATGCTAAAATAACAATTGCATTAATTTTGTGAAGTGGTGCGTGCTTTCCAATCATCTACTCCCGCCCATGCATGACGTCTTTACCAGAAGTACCTAAATCAAAACAAAGCAAGGGTGAGTCATAGGACTCAGCAAGTATCATCAAGGTTACATAATCATAAAGACATGACAGCATAAACAACTTTAATCAACTTCATTCATGGCATTTCAAATACTAGAAATTTAATGATAATGCTATGCACTCTTTGTTCTTTATCTCTTTACGCATTTTACCGGTAATGCGGGTATTCATCCGTCGATGAGTACCCTTGCTCGTGCCTTTGGCACAGGGACCAAACCTATACATCACATGTATAGGGACCTTTGCCGTCATCACAATGACGGGACCTCTATATATTGCCCACATTCCATGAATGCGGGGACCTCAAGCCTGTCACTACATATGACAGGGGACCTCAACATTGTACTCTTGGTCACCACGTGACCAAGTCTCAAAATGCTCCAACATGCAAAGAACTACAACATCATATTTCCAATATCATACTCAATATGTAGTCGTGGTATAAGCAGTAGCATCATGAAGGAGCTTTAAACATAATCTATAAACATCATCACAACTAGAATCATCTCCACAACACATTCACATGGCAATGATGAACAAAACACCACACAATCATGACATGCAACCAATACTACACATAAACCCGAATACTTGCCTCAACCGCGCGAGCGGCGGACGCTGAAGTGGGTGCTGCCCTTGGGATCTCGCTGCCACTGGACAAGAAGATAACCCCAAACTAAGAATAGCATACTGGACCAAAATCATACATCACATTACAATCGAAATCGCTAATCTTCTTATCACGTCTAGCTTTTCTAATTTCTAGCGAACGGTCACTGCGGACAGCAGACTTCAAAAATCCATAACTTTCCGCTCAGGAGTCCAAATAGGATGATCTTGGATAATATGAAAAGGTAATTGAAATGTCTAAATAAACTTAGTTGGGGAGACCCTCTGATTCGGCCATCTACCAGACCTACCAATCTAATTAATCAGAGCAAACATTTCACGTCGGGTTTCTGGACAGCGACAAAGAAACTATCATAACTTTCTCTACGTTCGTCCGAATTCAGTGATCTTTAGCTTCCCTGAAATATAAGAGGATTAGCCTCAGTTTTCGTTATGGTGAGACCCTCTGGAAACCCCTCTAAATATGCACTTAAATCAGGTTAACTAACACTAGCAAATCTGCTTCTCTCCAGAAACACAGAAGTACTAATAAAATCATAACTTTGGCTACCGAAGTCCGAATGACTTGATTCTTGTCGGCAATGAAAGGTAACTACGATAGCTACAACTTTCTAGGAGACACCCAGACCCAAATCTGCCTGTAACCTAATCAAAACCGACAAACTTCACTGCTGCAGAAATTCGACGAACTGACATCCGAAAATTAGACAACTAGAAAATGACCTAAAGCAAAGAACCACGGGTTACCCTTGCTAAAACGAAGAGAGTACACAGCGGGGATGAAGACCTCCACACTTCCGCTGCGGATCCCTTCTTCTCCCTCTTCTTCTCTTCTCTTCTCCCTCTCCTTCTTCCCTCTTCTCTTCTTTTCTCCTTCTCCTTCTTCCTTGGCCGGCTGCAAGGGAGATCCTTCTCCTCCTTGGCCAGCAACAATGGGGGTGTGGGGATGGGAAGGGCGCAAGAGAGGGTGGAGGAGGTGGAGAGGTGGGGAGGTGGGGAGGTGGGGAGGTGGGGGTGGCAGCCGAATGGGAGTGGAAGGGGAAAGGGGAGGAGGGAAGGGGCTAGGGTTTTTGGGAGGAGCCCCCTGGCGGCTACCGGATGGGCCTTGGCCGGGCCCAAGTTGCCGCCCATTTGCTCTTTCCCCCCTCTAAAATTGCAGCACTGACAACAATCCAATTAGTCCCTCCCGTCGTTCCGTTTGATTCTTCCCCGAACCATCGATCTCTCCCGAAATAAAAATTAATCTCTCCCGACTAATCGCTTAACACACTTTCGGGGTATTACATTGGGTGTGCAAGAGGGTATTTGTGAGGACCCCAGTTTATTTGGCTTGTAATGCTTAACCAATCACCTGGTCCTAGCATCACAAATCAAATAAACTGATCTTCGAGATATGTATACTTCCTAGAAAGCAGTATACACACCTCGTTACAAAATCAGACATCGACTCCATTCCAAACATAGAGTCCAAACACCACACTACCAAACGGAAGATAAACAAATAGTAGAGCTATTACAGACAAAGGCCGACAGGCCACAAGATACACAAATAAACAAGACGGACAGCGGAAGCAAAAGTGCCATAAGATGGCTATAAACAAAGCCAATCAGTGTGCCTCCAATCCACAAGGCATCTGACCGGACCGCCAAATCTAGTCGTCCATGAAACGGCAACACAGCTCACAGAAGTGAGGCCCTTGGGGCTCACCTTCTTCCTCTGCAACAAAAACATTAAGCAAAGCACCTGAGTACAAAGATTGTCTTTGTACCCGCAAGACTGACGTGTGAACTAGCAGACCTATTCATAAGCTACATGCAGGCTTATTTGGTGGAGGCCATATGTTTCATTTGCATAAAGCCGATTTTCATTTGCAATAAGGTAATACAGTTTAAAGGCAAGTTTGCAATTCATTTTTAAGATTGAAATAACAGTAAGGATATTAATAACAAAAGCGAAAGATAAATAACCTAGAAGTGACTATCCCAATAGTCACCACAACAATAGCACGAATCCCTGATTCGTACCACCCATCAAATTTTAATTTAAATGTTGTAGTCTAGTTCTTACGGGGCGTATCCGAGCGTGTCCATAACCTAGGCGAGGCTATTCGAATAGTTTTAACCTGCAGGGTGTACCAATGTACCCACACTTGGACCGCCTTTAAGCCAAAGCACACTTAGAAGGTATCTTTGTACGACTAAGTCCTACGAGACTTTTTCCAATATTGTGTATTAACTACGAGCCGCTCGTATGGATAGAAATCCATACGCTTACATGGTAAAGCCGAAAAGACAACTACCCACTCGGGATAAAGCTTTTGGACAACTACCATGCTCCCACCTCCATCCCTCCTGCGACCTCCTGCGACCGGAGCCAATACACGCCAAAGTACTAGGTCAAGAGAGGTCCCATATACTCTAGTGTGGTTAGCACGCAAAATGCTCAAGACGGTGGCGCAAGTAACTCGGTCCTTAAGCGACTCGGGCACCTTTCGGTCACACCCAACAGATCACACCAGTCTTACCATTGTGCCCAAGTCTAAATCATTTTGTTTTCATTTTTAATTTTGCAATTAAACATAGCGAAATGCTAAAACATAAAGTTATAGTAAATTTTGTGTGATCAAGGTTACCGACTAAAGTCGATAACACTTGATTCTACCGATAGCTAAGCATGTCTAAGCAAGTTGACCCGGATCTACTAAGTGATAAGAGATCATCCAGCGATCTCTAATCACAGCAAATAACCTAGGCTCAGGTAGTAGAGATCAATATTTTGTCTACAGGATATGCAGCTACGGATTTAACTAATCAATTTAACACAAATTAAGCAATGCATACATACAGCTGAAACAAAATATTAGACTTTAAAATACTGGGATTATCATGATCAAGCTGCTTGTTGTTCTTTGTTGCTCAAGTTGTTGCGGAGGGTCGTTCTCGGGGTTACCGCAAATATCGAATCCTAACGATTGAACAAAGCAATAATCGAGCGAATAACACCGACCAAACTCAAACATACAACAATAACAAAACACACTAAACTTTTCACAGCAGCCTAAGCATGATATAACAAAATTTCAGAAACAGAGAACAATTCATTTTAAGTTATTAAGAATTTTCTATGAATTTCCTAAGCTAAAAACACAACGAGTCACTAGTTAATTACTTAACAAATTTTCATGAACAGAAACAGTATCTAAAACCTAACCTGATAATTAGCACACTAAAAATGAAAATTTACAGAGTTGGTTTTACTGGATTTGGACAATTATTGATAGAGATATGAATTTTGTAAATTGGAAAGTACATAATACACCAATTATTCAATAACCAGATTCTAGCTAACAGAAACATGGTTGAATCTAATTTTGGTAAATATTACATTTAAAATTAAAATTAACAGAACTGGTTTCAAGTGATTTGGAGAAAAATTGAATTAGTTACGAATTTTCTAAGTTTAAATGAATTAACAAGACATGAAAACATATTACGAAATACTAAAGCATTTAATCCTTTTTCTACCCACACCAACTAGCCCCGGACAGCGGCAAGGGCCCGGCGAAAGGTCTTGACCGGATGCATCGCGCGCGAAGGTGGCGTCGGCGTATTCGAGAATCGTCTTTGACATATCAAAGTGTACTTCTAACATATACTCACGATAAATCGTTTCCAAGCGAGAAAAGCGTATCGCCAAGGGTTACACACCCACTAACTGACAGCATGGACCCACATGGCAGTGACTCAGAGAACAAATAACGGTTGGATTAAAGGATTTCCTAAACGCGATTAACAGAGAGGGCCCACAAGTCAGAGACTCAAACTAGGCATGATTAGTGCTAAGCTTAAACATCACCGGCGGTTCACCGGCGCGCACAGAGACGGCGGCGCGGCCGTGCAGGTGATCTAGCTAACCAGAGGGTTTCTGGGCGAGAGAGTGGTACCTTCGGGTTCACCACGACCTCGCGAACTCGATGACGGCGACGCGGACCCTCGAGGATGCCGGCGGCGAGCTGGCGGCGAACGGAGGCGGAGAAGAAGATACGGCCTCCGCGGAGATGGCGCTTACAGCGACGGAAGCTTGGCGAGTGCGCGCGGCCGCCTTGACTCCAGGAAGGATAAGCCCACGACCACGACGACAATGGAGCTCCGAGGCGGCCGGAATCGCTGCGGCGGCGCTTCACCGAGCTTGGAGAAGAACGCGCCGCACAGCCTCAGTGATGTACCAAAGAACAAGAGAAGGCTACGGTTAAACTCAGTGAAGTATTGCGATTCTAAGGGACTATCTTCCGAGGTTTGAAACTCACGAGCGCCAAAGAGCTACGAGGGGCGAGGTGCGGGGCGAAGGCGAAGATGTCGCCCCAAAGACTCGTGGATGAAACGAGCTCGGGCCGGGAAAATGGGCGCGTGTGGAGAGAAGAACGCGACGGGGAGTTCGGGAGTGCTCAAGCGGCAGCGAGGTGGTGGTGCTGCCCTCGGTTTCTTCTCCGGCCGAAAGAGGAAAACGAGCGGAGAAGGCGCGAGAGAGGGGTAGAGGCGAAATGAATGAGCTCGGTGGGTAGATGAGGCACCGGCGATGCTTTCTGACGGACACGAAAGCACCGAGGTGGCGGCGACGAGGGCGTGGCAAGCATGCGCGCCGCGGCGCGAACTCCGGTGAGTCGCGGAGAAGACGAGGCGGACGGCGGTAGGGTCCACTGTCGCCGACGAGACGAGCGGTGCGAACCGGTGGTTTGACTCGATCGATGCTCGCACCGACCGTTGGATCGAAATGGGCGGGTGAGATTGGTGTATGCATTCGGACGGTCGGCGAGACAAGCAACGTGGACCGTTCGATCTCCATCGGACGGTGACACCATCGGGCTCATGCGGTGCAGCTAGGCGGTGCGGCCGAGTCCATTAGTGCGGTCGGACTCGAGTCTAAGTTAGGTCGAGCGGAGGAGCAGTGTTTCGGTTTGATTTCAAAAGGTGATAAGGTTTTGAGGAATTTTTAGACGTAGCCCTGAGCTCCAAAAATTCTGAAATTTTTATGGTAGCTAACTGGAACAGAGGACTCCCTTGAGTAATTTTTCCAAGAGTTTTCATGCACTAGATTTCTCCCAATAAAATTCACAAGCTGTTGAACAGAAGTTTGACCAGATTTCAAACTAGGTTTGACTTGGGCATTTGAAATAGCAAATAAAATCTAAAAATTGTGAAATAATTCAGGGAGGTAGATAAGATGATCAAGATGCTAGTAAAAATATTTGCAGAGGATGATCACAAATTTGAAGGCTAATAATTTGATGACAACAATTTCCAATCACAAGAATTAAATTCTAAAAATTGGAAATTGCTAGGGAAAATTGTAGAAACTCTCAAATGATTTCATGAGGCATCAAAAGTTTTTATTTCTCCTCATAATTTACATTTGAAATACAAAGCCTAAGTTAGGGCTGTTACAAATCTCCCCCCCTTACAGGAATCTCGCCAGAGATTCGATCACTGGGAGAAGAAGGATGGGTAATCTGCTCGGAGGCGATCTTCCCGCTCCCAAGTGGCTTCATCCTCGGAGTGGTTTGACCACTGAACTTTAAGGAACTTGATCACACGGTTCCTTGTTCTGCGTTCGACTTCTTCGAGGATACGAACGGACGCTCACGATAAGGCAGATCTTCACGCACATCGATATTTTCCAATGGTGTTTCCTCAACGGAACACGGAGGCACTTCTTCAATTGCGACACATGGAAAACATCATGCACCCCCTCAAGTGTAGCCGACAAGTCTAACTTGTAAGCAACAGCTCCCACTCTATCGATGATGCGGTAGGGTCCGACATACAGAGAGCCAATTTGCCCTTGGCTGAAAGCAGCGATGACCTTTCGAGAGGTGAGACTTTGAGATACACAAAGTCGTTGGGTGAAACTCAACTCACGGCGGCGCCGATCTGCATAGCTCTTACGCACGGGTGAGCTACGCGCAAGTGCTCATGAATCAACTACACTTGACTTTCCGCCTCATTGATCGAATCGGGCCAAAGAAGCGCCTTTCACGATTCGACCGGTTCAATGGTGTTCTGCGGCGCCTCCCATACAAAACCTCAAATGGTGCCATACGAGACTAGCACGGAAGGCGTTGTTGTAGGAGAATTCGGCAAGCGGTAGGCACTTCTCCCAATTCTTTCCATAGGAAAGAACACAAGCCGGAGCATATCTTCAAGCACTGATTGACGCGCTCTCGTCGACCATCGGCCCGAGGATGATAGGTCGAAATGAGCGAAAGACGGTACCCATGGCCTCCGCAAAGCGTGCCAAAATCGGAAGTGAAAAGAGAACCACGATCGACACTATCGTTCGTGGCACACCATGCGCACTCACAATGCGGGATATGTAAAGATCCGCTAGTGATTCACATCAATTTTCGATCGCCTTTGGAAGGAAATGGGTCACCTTCGATCAATCGATCAATGATAACCCATAATGCATCCTTCCCGCAGGAGTACGCAGGCGGACCGGTGATAAAATCCATGCCTCGTAATCCACTTCCATTCGGTATAGGCAAGGGTGAAGAAGACCATTGACGCCGATGCTCGGCCTTGACGCGGCAACATATGTCACATCGGCCACGAACACGCAATCTCGCGCTTCATGCGAGTCCACGAAATCTCGGCGAGATCTTGGTACATTTTGGTGGCCGGGATGGATGGACAAAGGCGAATCATGGGCCTCTGAAGAATCAAATCCCGCAACTCGGGACATTTGGGACCACAAGCCGCTGCCCAAACCATACGACACCGTGCTCATCTTCCGAGAAACACGGCTATCCCATCCTTGATATTACGCTGATATGGTTCACACCGACATCCGATCTTTGTCTTGCCTTGAGTTGATCCACCAAGGTTGGTCGCACAACCAAGGCGACAAGGGAACCATGTTCAACCAAACCCAAGTTGAGACAATTGAAACTCGCAAGAAGTGCGGGTTCTTTGCTCTTGGATCATCAGAGTATTGCAATACACCTTTCGGCTAAGTGCATCAGCAACTACATTGGCCTTGCCAGGATGATACTGAATACCCATGTCATAATCTTTGATCAATTCTAGCCATCTCCTCTGCCTGAGGTTTAGATCTGGGTGAGTGAATAAGTATTTCAAACTCTTGTGGTGGAATACACCTCACAGTGATTACCGATCGATAATGCCGCCAAATCTTGAGTGCATGAACCACGACCAACTCTAAATCATGGGTGGGATAATTAAGCTCGTGAGGTCTCAAGCGCTGGATGCATAGGCAATCGCCTTGCCTTCCGCATAAGAACGCATCCAAGTCCACGACGAGAGGCATCGCAATAAATATCAAGCTCTTGTGGATATCGGAAGAGTAAGAGCGGAGTGAAGTCAAGCCGCTGTTTGAGCTCCGTAAAGCTCTCATCACAAGCGAGAGGACCACACAAACTTCTTGTCCTTCTTGAGCAATTCGGTCATCGGCTTGGCGATCTTGGAGAAGTTCTCGATAAAGCGGCGGTAGTAGCCCGCTAAACCGAGAAAACTCCGCACATCGGTGACTGACTTGGGCTGCCCCCAAGATAGAACATCGCTGACCTTCCTGGGATCCACAGCTATGCCTCCAGCTGAAAGAACATGGCCCAAGAATGCCACTTCCTTCAACCAGAACTCACATTTGCTGAACTTCGCATATAGCTGGTGTTCCCGCAATTTGCCCAAAACAATCTTGGATGCTCGGCATGCTCGCTTGATCTTGGAATAAATAAGAATATCATCAATGAAGACCACCACAAATTGGTCCAAAACTCCATGAATCTGAATTCATTAAGTTCATGAACAAAGTGGAGCATTGGTTAAGCCAAAAGACATGACGGTGTACTCGCATGACCCATAACGAGTAGTGAAAGCCGTCTTGGAATATCCTCGAGATCGATCCGACTGATGATACCCCATTCTCAAATCAATCTTTGAGAACACTGGCTCGATCGGTGATCGAGCAGATCATCGATGCGGGCAAAGGATATTTGTTCTTCACCGTCACCTCATTGAGAGGACGGTAATCAACACACATGCGCAAAGTCTTGTCCTTCTTCTTCACAAAGATCACCGGACAACCCCAAGGAGATGAACTGGGACGGATGAAACCCTTTGCTTGGAGCTCACCAAGCTGCTTCTTCAATTCTTCTAGCTCATTGGGAGGCATTCGATACGGCGCCTTCGAAATCGGGGCGGTACCGGGCAGCAACTCGATGACAAACTCCAGGTCTCGAACCGGAGGCATCCCGGGCAAGTCTTCAGGAAAGACATCCCCAAAGTCAGATACTATGGGAACATCCTGAATCTGCAAGGCTGGCTTCGCCTCTAATACACATAGATGTGGCCCCTGAAGCTGCGGCGAAAATCCGACCTGCTCGCCTGAAGGGCTGGTGAGATAGACAATCTTCCTGGCACAATCGATCTGCCCCAAGTGTTGGGACAACCAATCCATGCCAAGAATCACATCCAGACTCGCTGAACTGAGCAGAATAAGGTTTGCCAAAACCCCTCCTCGACTATGATAGGAACATCCCGACACTGAAGATCAGCTCTCATTTCCGACCCCGGAGAGCGGATGAGCAAAGGAACTCCCAAAGGAACACAGCGAAGACCACTAACAGCAGCAAATGATCTTGAAATAAAAGAATGCGATGCTCCAGAATCAAATAATACTGCGGCAGGACGAGAATTAACAAGAAGTGTACCAATCACGACATCCGCGCCTCCGAGCCTCCTCGGTGAAAGGTGGTTGACTCGACGCGCCGCACCTGGGTCTTGAATAATCTTACAGTCGGTGGGTGACCACTCCGCCCGCGTCCTCCATTAGGGCGAGGGGTGCTGCAACACTCGAGGCGAGCATTCGCATAATGGCCCTTGTTGTGGCGAAAACAAGTAACCTCGGCGCCGGATTGCGGAGGCCGCTCTGCCGCTGGATCGCGGCGCACGTGGCTGAAACACGGCTGCGGTGGCGGAGAGCTGGTGCGAGATGGCCTCGGCGCGGTGGAGCAAAAGAACGGGCCATCGGTGCTGGCCCGGCCGAGGACGCAGTGAGGTGGTGTGAGCGCATCGATGCGCCTCCCATTTGCGCTTGCGGGACTCGCCCAGCGCCTTTGCCCTTTGCTCAGCAACAATGGCCTTATCTACCAAGGCCTGAAAGTCAGAGAAGTCCACAATAGATAGCTTGTCCTGCAGCTCCTCGGACAAGCCATCCATAAACTTCTCCTGCTTAGCCTCATCTGAGGCCACCTCCCCTAGAGCATAACGAGCCAAATGATTGAACTCGTACAGGTACTCCGTCACAGACTTGCGCCCTTGCTTGAGCGCGAGGAACTCCTTCTTCTTAAGCTTCATCAGGCCATCTCGGGATGTGGGCCCGACGAAAAGCTGATCTGAACTCCTCCCACGCGACCACATGGCCCGCGGGCTGCATGGCGAGATAGTTCTCCCACCATGAGAGTCTTTGCGCCCTCAAGGTGGTGGGACGCGAAGAGTGCCTTATCTCGTGCACGGCAGCGAGCTATGTTGAGCTTCGCTCAACCATGCGCAGCCAATCATCCGCATCGAGAGGGTCCTCAGAGCGGGAGAAAGTCGGCGGCTGCGTACGGAGTAACTCTGCAAGTCCCCCGCGAGTCTGGTGGCCGCCACCACCGGCAGGAGTGGAGGTATTCCTAGCAATAACCTCTAAGATGCGCGTCTGGTCCATGCGGTTTCGCTCGATCTGAGCGAGAACCTCAGCCATGGTCGGAGGAGGGGGAAGCTCCTCATCATGACCAGTCTGCTGACTGCCACGCGTTCTCCCGGCCATCCTGTTTCACTAAGACAAGTTAACAACAGCCGGAAAACACAAAGTCGACAACCCACTGCAAGTAACTTACTAACAGCACAAAATAAACACAAGACTTGTAAGTTACAAAACCAATTGACAAAAATCAGACACTTAGCAAACTCATATATATCTTACCCTTATACCCCCACAAATTTTAATTAGACTAATTCTCTATGGTTCTCCCAAAGACTGATTCTACCGGTAGTAACTATCTTTTGAAAGGAAAGAGAGAAACCAAGTTTTAAACATCAAATTAGAGTAAGATAAGAGTAGAAGGCTAAGATAGGTAAGGAGTAAAATCTGAGAATCTGCCTAGGTTTTCATAAACCCTTTTTATACTTTGAAATTAAGCTTTTTCAAAATATCCTAAAGACGACTAAGCTTGGGTTACTACGGTCAGAATGGCTCTGATACCAACTTTGTGAGGACCCCAGTTTATTTGGCTTGTAATGCTTAACCAACCACCTGGTCCTAGCATCACAAATCAAATAAACTGATCCTCGAGATATGTATACTTCCCAGAAAGCAGTATACACACCTCGTTACAAAATCAGACATCGACTCCATTCCAAACATAGAGTCCAAACACCACACTACCAAACGGAAGATAAACAAATAGTAGAGCTATTACGGACAAAGGCCGACAGTGCCACAAGATACACAAATAAACAAGACGGACAATGAAGCAAAAGTGCCATAAGATGGCTATAAACAAAGCCAATCGGTGTGCCTCCAACCCACAAGGCATCGACCAGGACCGCCAAATCTAGTCGTCCACGAAACGACAACCTGACTCACGAAGTGAGGCCCTTGGGCTCACCTTCTTCCTCTGCAACAAAAACATTAAGCAAAGCACCTGAGTACAAAGATTGTCTTTGTACCCGCAAGACTGACGTGTGAACTAGCAGACCTATTCATAAGCTACATGCAAGCTTATTTGGTGGAGGCCATATGTTTCATTTGCATAAAGCCGATTTTCATTTGCAATAAGGTAATACAGTTTAAAGGCAAGTTTGCAATTCATTTTTAAGATTGAAATAACAGTAAGGATATTAATAACAAAAGCGAAAGATAAACAACCTAGAAGTGACTATCCCAATAGTCACCACAACAATAGCACGAATCCCTGATTTGTACCACCCATCAAATTTTAATTTAAATGTTGTAGTCTAGTTCTTACGGGGCGTATCCGAGCGTGTCCATAACCTAGGACGAGGCTATTCGAATAGTTTTAACCCTGCAGGGGTGTACCAATGTACCCACACTTGGATCGCTTTAAGCCAAAGCACACTTCGAAGGTATCTTGCACGGCTAAGTCCTACGAGACTTTTTCCAATATTGTGTATTAACTACGAGAGCTCGTATGGATAGAAATCCATACGCTTACATGGTAAAGCCGAAAGACAACTACCCACTCGGGATAAAGCTTTTGGACAACTACCATGCTCCCACCTCCATCCCTCTGCGACCTCCTGCGACCGAGCCAATACACGCCAAAGTACTAGGTCAAGAGAGGTCCCATATACTCTAGTGTGGTTAGCACGCAAAATGCTCAGTACGGTGGCGCAAGTAACTCGGTCCTTAACTGACTCGGGCACCTTTCCAGTCACACCCAACAGATCACACCAGTCTTACCATTGTGCCCAAGTCTAAATCATTTTTGTTTTCATTTTTAATTTTGCAATTAAACATAGCAGAAATGGTAAAACATAAAGTTATAGTAAATTTTGTGTGATCAAGGTTACCGACTAAAGTCGATAACCGCCTAGTTCTACCGATAGCTAAGCATGTCTAAGCAAGTTGACCCGGATCTACTAAGTGATAAGAGATCATCCAGCGATCTCTAATCACAGCAAATAACCTAGGCTCAGGTAGTAGAGATCAATATTTTGTATACAGGATATGCAACACGGATTTAACTAATCAATTTAACACAAATTAAGCAATGCATACATACAAATTGAAACAAAATATTAGACTTTAAAATCTGGGATTATCATGATCAAACTGCTTGCCTGGCTGCTGTTGCTCAAGTTGTTGCGGAGGGTCGTTCTCAGGGTTACCGCAAATATCGAATCCTAACGATTGAACAAAATAGCGAATAAGAACGAATAACACCGACCAAACTCAAACATACAACAATAACAAAACACACTAAACTTTTCACAGCAGCCTAAGCATGATATAACAAAATTTCAGAAACAGAGAACAATTCATTTTAAGTTATTAAGAATTTTCTATGAATTTCCTAAGCTAAAAACACAACGAGTCACTAGTTAATTACTTAACAATTTTCATGAACAGAAACAGTATCTAAAACCTAACCTGATAATTAGCACACTAAAAATGAAAATTTACAGAGTTGGTTTTACTGAATTTGGACAATTATTGATAGAGATATGAATTTTCTAAATTAGAAAGTACATAATACACCAATTATTCAATAACCAGATTCTAGCTAACAGAAACATGGTTGAATCTAATTTTGGTAAATATTACATTTAAAATTAAAATTAACAGAACTGGTTTCAAGTGATTTGGAGAAAATTGAATTAGTTACTGAATTTTCTAAGTTTAAATGAATTAACAAAGACAACAGAAAACACATTACGAAATACTAAAGCATTTAATCCTTTTTCTACCCACACCAACTAGCCCCGAGACGACGGCGGGCCGGCGAAAGTCTTGACGGGACAGATCGCTCACGAAGGTGGCGTCGGCGTATTCGAGAATACGTCTTTGACATATCAAAGTGTACTTCTAACATATACTCACGATAAATACGTTTCCAAACAGAGAAAACGTACGCCAAGGGTTACACACCCACTAGCGACAAAGATGGACCCACATGGCGTTGACTCGTAGAACAAATAACGGTTGGATTAAAGGATTTCTAAACGCGATTAACGAGAGGGTCCACAAGTCGAGACTCAAACTAGGCATGATTAGTGCTAAACTTAAACATCACCGGCGGTTCACCGCGCGCGACGCGCGCGGCGGCGCGGCGTGCGGTGATCTAGCTAACGAGGGTTTCGGGCGAGAGAGTGGTACGCCGGGTTCACCACGACCTCGCGAACTTCGATGACGGCGGCGCGACCGAGGATGCCGGCGGCGGTGGCGGCGAACGGAGGCGGAGAAGAAGATACGGCCTCGCGGAGATGGCGCTTACTGCGACGGAAGCTTCGAGCAGTGCGCACCGGCCGCCTTGACTCCGGGAAGGATAAGCCCACGACCACGACGACAATGGAGCTCGAGGCGGCGGAATCGGCTGCGCGCGCTTCACCGAGCTTGAGAAGAACGCGCGCACGACCTCGATGATGTACCAAAGAACAAGAGAAGGCTACGGTTAAACTTCGGTGAAGTATTGCGATTCTAAGGGACTATCTTCCGAGGTTTGAAACTCACGTAACGCCAAAGAGCTACGAGGGACGAGGTGCCGAGGCGAAGACGAAGATGTCGCCCCAACGACTCCGTGGATGAAACGAGCTCGGACCGGGAAAATGGGCGCGGTGTGAGAGAAGAACGCGACGGGAGTTCGGGAGTGCTCAAGCGGCGAGGTGGTGGCGCGCCTCGGTTTCTTCTCCGGCGAAAGAGGAAACAGCGGAGAAGGCGTGAGAGAGGGGTAGAGGCGAAATGAATGAGCTCGGTGGGTAGATGAGACACCGGCGATGCTTCTGACGGACACGAAAGCACCGAGGTGGCGTGGCGAGGACGTGGCAAGCATGCGCGACGACGCGAACTCCGGTGGTGCGGAGAAGACGAGGCGGACGGCGGTAGGGTCCACCATCGCCGACGGACGAAGCGGTGCGAACCGGTGGTTTGACTCGATCAGTATCGCACCGACCGTTGGATCTGATATGGACGGCTGAGATTGGTGTATGCATTCGGACAGGTCGACGAGACAAGCAACGTGGACCGTTCGATCTCCATCGGAAGGCTGACAGCCATCGGGCTCACGCGGTGCAGCTAGGCGGTGCGACCGAGTCCATTAGTGCGGTCGGACTCGAGTCTAAGTTAGGTCTGAGCCAGAGGAACAGTGTTTCCAGGTTTGATTTCAAAAGGCTGATAAGGTTTTGAGGAATTTTTAGACGTAGCCCCTGAGCTCGAAAAATTCTGAAATTTTTATTGTAGCTAACTGGAACAGAGGACTCCCTTGTGTAATTTTTCCAGGAGTTTTCATGCACTAGATTTCTCCCAATAAAATTCACAAGCTGCTGAACAGAAGTTTGACCAGATTTCAAACTAGGTTTGACTTGGGCATTTGAAATAGCAAATAAAATCTAAAAATTGTGAAATAATTCAGGGAGGTAGATAAGATGATCAAGATGCTAGGAAAAATATTTGCAGAGGATGATCACAAATGTGAAGGCTAATAATTTGATGACAACAATTTCCAATCACAAGAATTAAATTCTAAAAATTGGAAATTGCTAGGGGAAATTGTAGAAACTCTCAAATGATTTCATGAGGCATCAAAAGTTTTTATTTCTCCTCATAATTTACATTTGAAATACAAAGCCTAAGTTAGGGCTGTTACAGTATTGTAGGATGTTACGACGTGTCGAGTACTATGTTGTTCTTATTTCATTTATTTAATTGTTTAGGCAGCGAGGCTACGGGTTTGGGAGCATCATCGTTGCCTGTTAATGCGTCACATCGCGGAAGGCAAGTACAATGACTTTTGTGTGATTTGTAAACACTGGATGCTCAATGATTAGTATTGTGTTTTGTTTGTTATGTGAGAAGCTTCAATATTCATGTTCCGTCCACGGGAGTGGAATATCCACGGGAGTGGAGATTATAGTATTCAAGAGGTTCCGATGATTATGTTCTTTGCGTATGCCTTTTCATATGTGTGGAGATGATATTAGTCATTATTCATAAGTTTATTCATGCATTCATGTTCATGTTCCGTCCACGGGAGTGGAGCTCCACGGGAGTGGAGTCTAAAGTCCCATCAATTCTAGTATGGGCAAGTGAAGTCCCACCATTCCAATGTGGGCAGTTTTGGACACCCGTATGAAACGTTCTTCATACGGTATTTTGGATCCCCGTGTTTCGATAAATACGGGCTTAAGTGAACACCGACGGGTGTGTCACTAGCTATACCGGTATATGCATGTGTGCAGTCCATCCTTCGATTACATTCATTCATTTCATGCATTCCCAAATATTCGTTTGTGGTATATACAGAAATTGTGAAAGGGTTGTCTTGTCATTACTGGTTGTATGTTAATTTATTCCATGTACTTGCTGAGTCATGTACTCACTCTTGCTTTGTTTATTTATTTTAGGTGATCAATGAAGATGTTTCTCTTGGGCGGGAGTAGTCATGCACCACTCATTCACCCAACCTTAACACCTACTCCAATAAAAGAACTAGATTATGTTCTTCTTTTGTTAAGTGACGGACTGTAATAAAAAAACTTAGATGTGGATGACATTTCTTTATTCTTCTTGCTAAGGTCGATTAGTTAACTGCTTGTCCCTAAACATTCGATCGTCATGTTTACCTTCATGGATACATTAGACTTAATTATTCAGAATTCGTGAACTGTTGTTGGATATAGTGTTAATAACTGTTTAGGCTCTAAAACAATGTTGAACATTTTATTTTAGTCGATGAGTTTTGTTGAAATCCTGCTGCAGAATTGTTATAGATTAGGCTTTTGGGTAACATTTTGGCTTCCGAATAGCCTGGGTATTACAATTGTAAATGTCTCATATTTAATCCGAAGCCTATGCAATTTTGCTTCTTTAACCGTGGAAGTGCCCTCATGAATTTCTCAGAGCGTAGTCCATATCTCTTGAGTGGTTTCAAGGTTGCTCACTCGATTGAACTCATCCGCGTTAAGCACCAAAGAGAGCATTCATTGCTTGAGCATCTAAATGAGCATTACGCCCCTCAAGTTCCGTGGGACGTAGTGGATCAAGAGGTATAACATAACCCTCATTTACAATTCTCCATATGTTCGGACTCATGGCCTTTAAATAAATAGACATTCTAATTTTCCAATATGCATAATTAGAGCCATCAAACAAAATAGCCTTTCCTATAGCAATTCTCTCACTAGCCATCGTTTTCTCTCTTAGGCGGTTAAGTCTAAAACAATGAGAGACCAAGCTCTGATACCACTTGTCGGATTAAGGATAACTGACTAGAGGGGGGTGAATAGGAGGTTTTTAAACTTTTTGACTAATTAACAAATCAAGTCAATAATGAACTAAGACTAAACTAGATACAATTCTAGCTAAGCAATTCAACACAAGATAAATGCTAGAATTGTAAATGCGGAATAAGTAAAGATAAGAAATAAACACAAATGAGACAATAAGGTTTTTTTCATGGTATTGAAGACTTGCTGGTCTTCACTAGTCCACGTTGAGGAAGCTTGAACAAATCAAGCCGACTCCACAAATTAAGCCTTCCCTCGATCACTAGTGGTTGTTCTTCATCCGCTCCGGAGATGGTGAATACCAAACCACACACAATCTTAGCACCGGGCCTCTTCACAATCTTCTTGAAGAAATTACCGTGCTCACATAGCCAAGCCATCTAAGTGTTTGGCAAAACACCAAGAGTAATGATTCAACGACCTTCGCTTGACGGAACTCAAGCGCAATTGATCAATCTAGAATGAATGCACTTGAATTTGGCTCAACTACCTCACAATGAATGCACAAGTGTATTTGAGGAGTTGAATGAATGCTCAAGGCTCTAAAGATGTTAAATGTTGTCTAGCACTCTGTCCTTGAGCAGGTGGAGGGGTATTTATACCCCCACCCACAAAAATGATCGTTGGGGAGGAAATCCCCGACTTTCAGCGAAATGCAGTACTACTGCCAACTATCATACGGTACTACCGCTCTATAACGGCTACAACAGTGGCATTAAATCCTTCTGACAAAGCCGTTACAAACACAGCACGATACTACCACCAACTATCATGCAGTTATACCACTAAGACCGGTCGTACCGCACATATGAGCGGTACTACCGTTCGTAGGATTTACAATCTTAGTCGAAAACGGTGCTTCTCTGGAAATAACGTACCGCTATCTAAAAGACGGAACAACCGTGAAACAGTAGTTCCGCTACGAATTCGCGGTACAATCGTTTGCCAAGAGAGCACAAGAGCTCCAAAAAGGGGACTCTCTGATTTTTGCATACCGCCAACCAACAACCGGAATGATCGGGCTACAGTAGCACCGCCTCACAAGCCGGTCGTACTGCTAAGCATCCAGAGCAACAAGGTTCATTCAGACTTAATACGTGGACGACTCAGATTCAAAGGGCCATTTGGACCACATGTGAAAACCACACGATCAGTTTTGGACGGTCCGAACGGCACACGATAGTACCGCCGAAGGATACACGGTCATACCGCAAAGCGGTAGTTCTGTTGTAATACGCCAAATGTATTCAAGAGAGAAGAAATAAATTAGAGAAGAACCAAACAGAAAAGTGTTTTAACAGGAGATTTGAGGGGGGTTTATACATAATTTGGACAATCTGGGCTGTGGGCTTCCGGCCCACAGCATTTAGGCCCAAGGGGAAGGGGGTAGCTGGCCACATAAGAACGAGAAGTGGCAACCCTAGGGTTGCTACAGTAGCCTGGCTACAGTACCTCCGCCGTGCTACATTACCCTCCCACCCCTAGCTTTCGCTGCCAACCAAGAAGGAGGAAGGGAGAAGCCTCCTCGGGTGCTGCCAGCCAAGGAAGAGAAAGGAAGAAGAAGGAAGGGGAAGAAGGGAGAAAGAAAAGGGATAGATCGTGGCCTGGGGTTGGTGTTCATCACGTTTAGCGGCAGTTCTTCAAGGGTAAGATCCGATCCCCTTCCGATTAGTTGATTAATTGATTAGTAGCAATATCGGTCTTTAGATTGGTTTAGGGCAGATAGGATTGACCGACATTTTTGTGGAGTTTAATGGAAGAATCTGTCCAGTACACCTCCTAGATAATTGTAGGCAACGTCGATACCTTTCTATAGAGTACAAGATCACGTCGTTTGCACGAACGGTTCAAAAGTTATGAATTTCGTAGTGCTGCTTTTCCGTAAATCTGCTATGATTCTGCTAGTTTTTAGTAATAAGACTTAAACGGATAGCTAAATGAATTTCTGAGAGGTCTCACTATAACGAAAGATGTAGATAATTGTCTTAGCTTTCAGGGAAGGTAAAGCACATGAACTTTGGATATTATTCTGAAAGTAATGATAGTTTTCATATCTCTGTCCAGAAACCCGACGTGAATTAGCTGTTGTCTTCATCAACTTGGTAGGGGTAGTAGATTGCCAAATATGGAAGGCTCACCAACTAGGTTTAGATGGGAGATTTGATAAGCTTTTAGAAAGTCCAAGAAGACCTCATTTGGATCTCTATACTAAAAGATATGAATTTTTTATTATGACTGTCTATCGAGGCGACAAACTGTTGCTTAGGATTTTGGAATTGGGGTTGCGCGAGAAAGTATAGTGTTTCGTAAGTGCTTATAGCTTTGTTTTGGTCTAGTAATGTCATCTTAGAGTGCTTGTTACTTACCTCAGGTGGGGGATTGGTTCCAGGGGCAACACCCTCTTCGCGTCATTCGTTCTCGCATAGTTGAAGCAAGTACATTGCTTGATACATTAGTTGTGAATGCTTTTTCATGAATATGTGTATTTGATACATGATAGTGATGCATAGTTGCTGGTATGCTATGTGTACTAAGAATGGTGAATGCTCAAACTATGATTAAGTGCTATTCATGTACGACTTTATTGCTATTGCATGTTGATGATGAACAGAGTGATTGTGCATGTGCATAATGAGATCATGATGAGGCTGTAATACCCCGTTTTTGTGTCAAGCGTCTAGTCGGGAGAGATTATTTGTTCGGGAGAGGATTAAATGGGTTTTCGGGAGAGACCAAATGGAAAATGCGCAAATTTACCAGTTAATGAGGGGGAGTATCGCTATTTGTCTCGCAACTTGGGCTTGGGCCGGCCCATGTGGGCTCTTGGGGTGGCCGGCCAAAAAGGGGGGGCGCCACTCCCCCTCCCAACCCTAGCCGCACCACTCCCCACCTCCCCCCCCATTGTGGCCGCCACCTTCCCTCACCTCCCCTCCACCCCCTTGCGCACCTCCCTACCTCCCCTCCACCCCCATTGCTGCTGGCCAAAGGGAAGAGGAAGCCCCATTGCAGCAGGCCAAGGAGGAAGAAGAAGGGGAAAAGAAGAGAAGGGAGAAGAAAAGGGAGAAGAGAAGGAACAGAGGAGAAGGAGGATATTCTTCGGGGCCTGTTCGTCATCGTCCAGCACATCGTCAAGGGTAACGACGGGTTTCTTGTGATTTGTGATAGTCATTAGAAGCTATTGCTATTAGATCGATTGGATCGGATTAATTCTGTTCAATGTTCAATTCTGTCCAGAATGTTGCGCGGCCAGTTTCTTGTGTTTAGAGGCTGCATTAGGAGTTTTGGTCTCCTAGAGATATGTATATTATGTCCTTAACTTTCATTGGCCACCAAGATCACCCAAATCCGATTAACGGTCAGGAAGTTATGAATTTTTTAGTATCGCTTCCTGGTAAATCTGTCAGCTTCTGGCAGTCTGTAGTAATCTGGTTAAAAATGCCATTTAAAGGGAGAATCAGGGGATCTCAGTATAACGAAAAATATAGGTAATTTCCATACCTTTTCAGAGAGATAAAGAATGCATGATTTGGACGTTCGTAGCAAAAGTTATGGAGGTTTAAGTGTACTGTCCAGAGAGACCGACGTGATAATTGTTGTTCAGTAGATCGTGTTGGTAGGGGCAGTTAATGGCAAAATCAAAAGGGCTCCCCAACTAAGTTTATCTAGGTAATTCAATTACCTTTTCAGAAAGTCTAAGAGCACCTTAGTTGGACTCTTGAGCAGAAAGTTATGAAATTTAGAATTTGGCTGTCCTCAGTGATCACCAAAGCGATCGCTAGAAATTGGAGGATTTGATATCACTTGGGCGGTTAGCGAGTTCGTTTGTGTTGTTTTTATGCTTTTGGTCCAGTATGTTGGTCTCAGATTGGGATATCTTTATGTTCAGGTGGGAGCGTGACCCCAGGGGCAGCGCCCTCTTCGCGTCCACCGTTCTCGCACGGTTGAGGCAAGTATTCGGGCTATTGCACCTTTATGTTGTATGATGAAAATTGTGATGGGTCTTGTTGGTATTAGCCATGTATACTTGTTAATGAGATGAGTTACCATTTATCTTGATGACTGCTAGTTATGGTTAAAGAATTCTTCTGCATGATTTTAGTACTTATATGTTTATGTGGACACTTTGAATTCTTACATGTGAAAGTCATGTTGTCATGGTGCATATGCATATTTTGTGCATGTTGAGACTTGGTTATGTGGATACCAAGTTTATATAGTTGAGGTCCCCGCCATGCAATGACGGGCTTAAGGTCCCCACATTCGTGGAATGTGGGCTATTAGTAAAGAGGTCTCCATCATTAAGATGATGGGCAAACGTCCCTATACATGTGGTGTATAAGCTCTTGGTCCCTGTGCCAGAGGGCACAGGCAAGGGTTTTCATTGACGGATGAATAGCCCGTATTACCGGTAAAAAATGCGAAAAGAGATAAAGTTCAAGAGGAGCATTGCATGGGTTGCATTTCTTGAGTTTAAAGGCTATGTTCAGTGTATTGTTATCGTGGTTTATCAATGCTATGTTTGTACTCTTGTTTATAGCCTTGTTGGTACTTGCTGAGTCTTTGGCTGACTCTTGCTTAATTATGTTTTAGGTACCAATAGCAGGAACGACATGCATGGGAGGGAGTAGATGTTGGACACGCACACTACCTCACGCTCTTAAGGCGTTTACCACTTAGCTTCAATTTAGAAATAAATAAACTGCTTGATTATCACCTATAGATGGTTTTGGCTTGAGTAACTGTTTATTTGTAATAATGATATTGCCAGGTCTTGGTATGTTCATTTGGTTATTATGCTTGTTTATGAGAATTTTGATAAATGCTATGTTTCATTGTTGAACTCTCGATATAGCTGATTAAACAAAGGAGACTATGTCGAAATTTTGTAGATTGTGCTAGGTTAGTTTATTTCCAGTAGCATTCCAGGCTCATGTCGGGCTGGGGTGCTACAGTTGGTATCAGAGCGGGCTGTATGTCCGTGGTTAATGAAACATTAATTTTGACACACTAAGCACAGTAGGTGGGTTGGGTTTTTGCATTGCATTTACGTTTCCGTTGATATTATAGTATGACTTGTGCTTTAGTTGACTGTTGTGCTTATCGTTTAAATTGTCTTGTTTGTGATTGCTTAGTGATGGCATGGGGTGGAGGCCGCGGTCGTGGTCGTGGCCGGCAGGGTGCCGGGCGAGGCCAGGCAATGCCGCCGCCGGAAGTTCAGAACTCTGTAGCTGGGGAAGCTAGTCCTGTGGGGTCAGAGGAAGAAGTTGCTTCAACAGTGCAAGAGAATCAGGCCCCACCAACGGTGCCTGTTGTCGCTCCCACGGTGGCCCCTGCAGCGGCCTCTGCGGTGTTTGCCATGGGGCTACATGAGTGGAATGCTTTGAGGCTGGACACCTTCGACGGGTCAGGCACGCCAGTTGATGCAGCTAACTGACTGCGACACATGGAGAGGCATTTTGGGGCTCTAGGGATGACTTCAGAAATGAGGGCACAGTTTGTCGCCTTTCAGCTTAAAGGGAAAGCGGACATCTGGTGGGAAAGAGTCCTAACGGCTAGGACCGCTGCCCATGGCCCAGTTGCTTGGGAGTTGTTTGTGGAACAATTCCGGAGGAGGTTTTATCCTGCCTCGTTTGTGGAGAGGATGGAGGTTTCATTGCAAAGTTACAAGCAGGGCAAGATGACAGTGTCGGAATATGAGGCGGGTTTTAACAACCTGGTCCGCTTTGTTCCGGCAGTGGCTACGGATGAGGTGGAGATGGCCAAGAGGTTTCGTAGAGGACTCAGATAGGAGTTTCGCCAGGTTTTGGGGGCATTGGAGTTGCGTGATTTTAGCTCCCTGGTAGAGCAAGCCAGGGGCATGGAGCTAGAGGTGCAGCTTGGGGAAGAGTTACCAGGTGCAGGAGGTACCATAGTTCAGGAGGGGGCTGGTGGCAGTCAGAAGAAGAGTTTTGGAGGAGGAAGTGGGTCATCCCTGAAACCAGTTTACAAGAAGTTCAAGGGCCCGCAAAATTCCTTCAAGTCCAAGTCCACAAGGCCACAGTCATCCACCACTTCCCGACCTTCAGTGAGTGTTCCTAGATTGCGTCCGGTACCAGGGTAAGGAATGAAGTGTTTCAAGTGTGGCAATGAGCATCGTGCTTCAGAGTGTTCTTGGTCTGGATCTTGTCGCCACTGTGGTCGGGAGGGCCACAAGGCTTTGGTTTGTCGGCGGAATCCCGCCAGTTTAATTACGTGGGAGCCAGTCCCGGTGTCAGCACCAGAGCAAACAGCTTCATCTCGAGGATCCGTGCAGATGTTAGCGGCTGCTCCTACTCAGTCTTGGGGACAATTGCAGCCATATCTACCATTTCCTAGAGGGATTCCACCGCCGGGGTACTTTTGGCCACCGCCTCGCAAAGCACCGTTTCGATCGTGGCGCCAAAGACCTCCGCAGCGATTGCCGCCCCTTACGAGTGTTGGAGCTCCCACCGCTCCAGCATCAGTTGCGTATGCCATGCCGACTGCTGATTCGGCAGGCCGTCCCGATGTGTTGACAGGTACGCTCCTTGTGGACTCAGTGGAGGCCTTTGTTTTATTTGATTCTGGAGCTACCTTCTCGTTTGCATCTTTAGAGTTTGCTAGTAGAGTACCTTTGAGTATGCAGTCTATAGCTCAGTCAGTTGTTGTTAACTCTCCTGAGGGAACTCTTTCTAGTTCCACAGTTTGTCCCGGTTGTGTGATATCCTTAGACGGGGAAGATTTTATTGCTAATCTGATGGTTATGAGGATGGAACCGTTTGATGTTATTTTGGGTATGGATTGGTTGCATAGTTACCGCGCGGTCATATCTTGTTTTTGGAAGACAGTAACTCTGCGAGCTCCGTCAGTCGAGATAGTTTTCAGGTAGTGCCCTTCTTATTCACCTTGTGTCTTTGGCTAGTTTGTTTCACGCAACTGGCAAGAAAGAGTGGGTTCCCTTGTCCTTGGTAGAGAAGCCGAGTGTGTCCCTGACTGCTGCAGGTGTTTCAGTGGTTCGAGAGTTTCTAGATGTTTTTCCAGCAGACCTGCTAGGGATGCCTCCACCACGTCAAGTGGAGTTCAGGATCGATTTAGTACCGGGTGCTCGACCGGTTTCTATGACCCCTTACCATCTGGCACGTCCTTTCCAGGAGGAACTAAAGAGGCAGTTGGATGATCTAAAAGAAAAAAAATCTTATTCGCCCCAGTGTGTCTCCGTGGAGAGCTCCTGTTCTGTTTACTAAGAAGAAGGATGGTAGTTGGCGCATGTGTATCGATTACCGTGCTCTCAACCAGCTGACCATCAAGAATAAATATCCTTTACCTCGTATTGAAGATTTATTTGATCAATTGAGAGGGGCAAAGGTATTTTCAAAGATAGACCTTCAGTCGGGTTATAATCAGATTCCTGTCCGAGAGGAGGATATTGAGAAAACGGCGTTCTCTAAAAGGTATGGGCACTTTGAATTTAAAGTTATGTCGTTTGGACTAACGAATGCCCCTGCTGCTTTCATGGAGACTATGAACAGGATGCTGCATGAGTATCTGAATGATTTTGTCGTCGTCTTTATTGATGATATTTTGATTTATTCAAAGACTGAAGTTGATCATGAGCGTCATCTGAGGCTGGTGTTAAAGACGCTAAGAGAGAACAGGTTCTATGCCAAGCTTAAGAAGTGCGAGTTCTGGATGTCTGAAGTGGGGTTCTTGGGGCATATTATCAATGATAAAGGAATATCAGTTGATCCCGGAAAAATCTCCACAGTGGTAGAATGGGGAAGGCCAACCAATGTCAAGGAAGTGAGAAGTTTTCTGGGTATGGCACGCTATTATCGGCGTTTAGTGCAGGATTTCTCCATCACTGCGAAGCCGTTATCCAGGCTCACTCAGAAGGATATGAAGTTTCGGTGGGATGATGATTGTGAACGCAGCTTTCAGACTTTGAAGGAAAGGTTGGTGACTGCTCCTGTCCTTACTATTCCAGAGGCCGGAAAGCGATTCACAATTTACTCCGATGTGTCTCGAGTTGGATTGGGCTGTGTGCTCATGCAAGATGGTAAGGTTCTGGCCTACGCGTCTAGACAGCTGAAGAAACATGAGCAAAACTACCCAACCCATGATTTAGAGTTGGTCGCGGTGGTGTTCGCCTTGAAGCTTTGGAGGCATTATCTTTATGGTGAGTGTTGTGATGTTTTTACTGATCACAAAAGCCTTAAGTACATTTTCACATAGAAGGATTTGAATCTGAGGCAGCGCAGATGGTTGGAGCTGATCAAGGATTATGATCTCACAATTCAATACCATCCAGGCAAAGCCAACGTGGTGGCTGATGCTCTTAGTCGCAAAGCGATGCCTGCCACACTGGACTGTCTAATTGCGGATTTTGACCGCATGGGGATATCTTATTGCTATGCAGGCACCGCACATGCTGAAATACAGTTGATTTTAGAGTCAGGCATTCCAGAGCGCGTGCGGGAAGCACAGCAGGATGACCCGTTATTCCAGAGGGTCAGGAAACGTCTGGATTCGGGCAAGGAAGGAGATTTTAGTTTGGATGGGTCCGGAACTTTGCGATTTAAAGGTCGCTTGTGTGTGCCGCAGAATGCAGAAGTTAAGGATGACATCTTAAGGGAGGCACATCGCACTCCGTATACTGTTCATCCGGGCGAGACAAAGATGTACCGTGATCTGAAGCAGAATTTCTGGTGGAAAAGGATGAAAGTGGATATTGCTAATTATGTAGCCTCTTGTGGCGTTTGTCAGCAAGTGAAGGCAGAACATAAGCGACCGGCAGGGTTATTGCAGCCATTAGAAGTTCCCCAATGGCCATGGGATGACATCTCTATGGATTTCGTTGTTGCGTTGCCTCATTCACCACGAGGTAAGGATGCGGTTTGGGTTGTAGTGGATCGATTAAACAAATCTGCACATTTTATTCCCATCCGCACGACCAACTCAGCAAGTGACTTAGCCCCTATCTATGTGCGGGAAATTGTGAGATTACATGGGGTGAATGCTCAAACTATGATTAAGTTCTATTCATGTACGACTTTATTGCTATTGCATGTTGATGATGAACAGAGTGATTGTGCATGTGCATAATGAGATCATGATGAGGCTCTAATACCCCGTTTTTGTGTCAAGCGTCTAGTCGGGAGAGATTATTTGTTCGGGAGAGGATTAAATGGGTTTTCGGGAGGGACCAAATGTAAAATGCGCAAATTTACCAGTTAATGAGGGGGAGAATCGCTATTTGTCTCGCAACTTGGGCTTGGGCTGGCTCATGTGGGCTCTTGGGGTGGCCGGCCAAAAAGGGGGGCACCACTCCCCCTCCCAACCCTAGCCGCACCCCTCCCCTCCCCTCCACTCCCCACCTCCCCCCCATTGTGGCCGCCACCTTCCCTCACCTCCCCTCCACCCCCTTGCGCACCTCCCTACCTCCCCTCCACCCCCATTGCTGCTGGCCAAAGGGAAGAGGAAGCCCCATTGCAGCCGGCTGTGAGGACCCCGGTTTATTCGGCTTGTACTGTTTAACCATCCACTTGGTCCTAACAGTACAAATCAAAAAAACCAAGCCTCGAGATATGTATACTTCCTGAATTGCAGATACACACCCTTTACAAAATCATGCATCAATTCCATTCATACACATAGAGCCAAGCAAAGCAACAATCGAAAGACATAGATAATATAAAGAGAGTTATTACAAAAGAGAGGCCGACCGCCAAATAACACATAAGTAACTAATTTAAACAATGAAGCAAAATGGCCATAAGATGGCGATAAACAAAAGCCAATCGGTGTGCCTTTACCAACAAGGCAACTAACCAGGACCGCCAAGCTAATCGTCCCAACAGCGCACGCAACACGACTCACAAAAGTGAGGCCCTTGGGGCTCACCTTCTTCCTCTGCAACAATTAATATTAAGCAAAGCGGATGAGTACAAAACTTATTTTTGTACTGCAAGACTGACGTGTGAGATAATGTAACTATAATTAACTACATACAAGCTTTATTTAAGTGGATGAGGCTCGACTTATTTTCAAAGATAAAGCAAGTTTTCATTTGCAATAAGGTAATAGATTCAAAGCAAGTTTGCAATTAACTTTTATTGTTCAAATAAAAGAGAGACAATTATAACAATAGATAGAGAACAACACCAACCTAGAAGTGACTAACCCATAGTCACCACGACAATAGCATGAAGTACCCCTTCATACCACCCATGTCAAGTTTAAGTTTTTAAAAGGTTGTAGTCTAGTTCTTGTGGGAAATAACCAAGCGTGTCCATAACCTAGGACGAGGCTATTCGAATAGTTTTAACCTGCAGGGTGTACCAATGTACCCACACGATAGACCGCCTTTCCACCAGCCACGGTTAGCACACTTCCTTTGGTATGCAGGCATGGCTAAGTCTAACAAGACGCTTTCCAATGGACGATGCTAATTAAGAGCCGCAACACACGGGAGAAAGACACATTAGACAGCCTAACCGGTCTGCTAATGCTCCCCTCCAACACCACAAACACACACACACAGGAACACACCCACCGACCAGCTCATAATTAACACCCTCCAAAGTACTTAGTCAAGAGAGGTTCCATATCCCCCTCGTGTGGTTAGCACGCAATAATTGCTTGGATCAATGGCACAAGTAACTCGGTCCTTAGGGACTTAGGCACCATTCCAATCACACCCAACAGATCACCCAACATACCATTGTGCCCAAGCCAAGATATAATTTTTGTTTTCAGTTTTTGATTTGTAAAATGGTAAAACACAAGGGTTGGACATAATGGAATAATAATAGCATTTGTGTGATCAAGATCACCGACTAAGTCGATGATCGCCCAATACTACCGATACTAGGCATGGGTAAGCAATATTTATTCGAAATCTACTAAGTGACAAGAGCTCATCCAACGAACTCTAATCACAGCAAATAACCTAGGCTCAGGTAGTAGAGGATAATCATTTACCTACGATTATGCAACTAGAGGTCTAACTAATCAATTTAACAACAAAATAGCAATGCATACATAGAAGTTAAACAAAATATTAGACTTTAAAAGTAATGGGATCAATTGGGAAATGATCAAGCTGCTTGCTCGCTTGTCGTTGCTCAAATCGCTTGCGGGGATCGTTCTCGGGGTTACCGCAAATGTCGAAGCCTAGCGAAAAGCAAAAGAAGCGAGAACAACCAATAAGACGAGCAACACTTAAACAAAAGAGCAAGCAAAAATTATCCAAATGCGACGAAATTTATACACAAGGTAGAATAGGAATAAACCTAGACCTAGAAAGTGGAAAAACCTAATTTGGATTTGTGGTGCAAAACATATTCCCTAAAAACCTATTTTCGGCCATAATTAGATACTGTAGCAAAAATATTTTCTAGAAAGATTTTGAAGCTGAAACTTTTATGGTAGCTACCTACTGGTATAGTGATAATCCATATAAAATTTCAAGTCATTTCCAGTTATATTGAAAGAGTTATGATTTGTCTAAATTGTTTAGGGTATTAAACTAAAATATGATCCTTATGATTTTTAAAAACAGTAAAATTTGTGAAACCAATTTTCCTAGCAAATAGACTAGCAGTGGAAGCAAATCCAATTGGATTCAGACAAAAAAGAGCTATAGATAAAAAGATATGTATTTTACAAGTTTGCTAAAAGTTCTGAAATACAGTACTAAGTTCACTTGTTTACTATTTTTGAAAACGGTTTTCCAGGGTTGATCGTGGACTACAATTATTTTTATATTTAAGTTCAAGGTATAAGGAAGCTAACAAAATTGGAATCATCTAAGTTGGACCGATAGTTACAGTGTTACAAAAATGACAAGACCCTAAAGTTCTTCAGTTTTTGGACTTAGCACTTTCGGGGATTTTCCTAACACCCGGAGACGTGGACGATTGAGAGCCGTCGATCTCAGATCGGACGTCCCCGGTTGAATCCGAGCGACACAGGCACTGAGCGCGCAGAAGAGGGCAGCGACGTGGAGAGCCGAGGTCGAGATCTCAGATCGGACGACCACTAATGAGCCACGCGTCGCCCGACGCTGCCGCCTTCGTCGACAACAGAGCCGAGCAAAACTTCGAGCTCGCCGGCGTGTCGCCGGCGAGGGAGCTCAGGGCGAGGCCCGGAAGGAGCTAAAACGAAAACCTACTGCTATTACGCACCAGATGGCACCGGCGGCGAGTCCAATGGCGACCTGACGCGGCGCGCGCGCGAGGCGAGGAGTGCTACTACAAAACGAAACGATGACATGGCTAAGATACGCGCAGATGGACGGGTGCAAAAGCTATGACGGGTCCTATGGACTTAACGCGACCAACCGGAGTCCATACGGTAGCCGGCGGCGAGCCGGAGGCTAACGACGGCGGCGGCGCGACCGAAACAGGGAACCACGGCCACGGTGCAGCAAAAGCTAAACGGGGAAGAGCTTAAGCTCACGGGGTTCACCAAGATGATGACGGGTTGGGGTGGACGGAGGATGACGGAGGCGCCGGCGACGAGGATCGTGGCGGCGGCGGGGATGCCTCAACGCGGAGGGGCCGACCTGGGCCAAACTAGCAACACCGGGTGGTACCATGAGCTTCGCAATACCACAGAGAAGCTCCCAGAGCAATGGATTGGGAAATGGGAGTCTTACCGGTGCCGGGGAAGAAGATGGAGATTTGCGGCAAATTTGGGGAAAACTCCGATTTCAGCAGCTCCTCCCGACGGAACCTGAAATGGAGTGGGGGTTAAGCACCACCGAGGTGAGGAGAAGCAACAGGAGCAAGGAGGGAGCCAGGGAACCACTGGAGCACTGGGTTCACCGAGAAGCTCCGCGGGCAACAATGGCGGCGAGAAGGATTTGGGCGTTTGGAAGCTCCACGAGTGCAGTGGGTGCAAGGAAGAGATCAAGGGGTGTGTAAAGGAAGATAAGGGAGGACAATGGAGGCTTAAGTAGCCAGGGAGAGCGAGAAGGCACCGTTGCTCCGCCTCGGATTCTCACTGCCGCTACGGTCGCCGTGAGCGACGGGAGCAGTTGAGACGACGACTAATCGGGGCGGTGGAGTGACGGCGGAGACACCCGCTGCGAGGTCGCCGGATGGGACGGCAGGCGCGCGCCACGCCGGCCCGCCATGGCGTGGCGCGCGCGAGCGAGAGGAAGGCGACGACGGCCACCGTCCGATCGCATCCAAGGGCTAACACGCGATCGAGTTGACACGGCATCGGCGACGCCGACCGCCCGATTGAAATCCAACGGCCGAGAATCGAGGGCAACCGAGGGTTCGAATGCCTACACGAATGTGAGCCGCTCGATGGAGATCCAACGGTCGAGCGCGCGCCGCCGCCGCCGCCGCGGTGCGGTTAGTTGACTCGGCCGAGTCGGTGGCTCGAGCCCGAGTCTGACTCGCACCCGAGGAACAGTGCAAACCAGTTAGGGTTTGATTTTTGAACTGAAACTTTGGGGATTTAATTGAGGCATCAAATCAACTCCAAAATTTATGAAATTCTAACTGAAGCTTCCTGACTTAAGGATTAACCTTCCATAAAATTTCCAGAGTTTTTTGTGCACTGGGATTTTCTCAAGAAATTCCAGAAGGCTAATTCAAAGGTTTGACCAAGGTTTGACTTGTCTCTAAAATATTTCAAATAATTTCCAAAAATTATGAAATAATTCAGAGGTGTTACCAAGCAACCCTAGAATCCAGGGAAAAATTATTACCAAGGGTTTGACATAAGATTTGACCAAGGAGGTTGTTGACTTGATAAATGAGGCTTTTGATTTTGAATTTTCCAAAATTCTTTTACAAGAATTTCAGATAGGTTCAAAAGCACAAGGATGTAAGAAAAGTTTTAATTTACCCTCAATTTCTTACATTTGAAACACAAGCCAAAATGGGGATGTTACACCGGCCAAGGAGGAAGAAGAAGGGGAAAAGAAGAGAAGGGAGAAGAAAAGGGAGAAGAGAAGGAAGAGAGGAGAAGGAGGACCTTCTTCGGGGCCTGTTCGTCGTCGTCCACCACGTCGTCAAGGGTAACGACGGGTTTCTTGCGATTTGTGATAGTCATTAGAAGCGATTGCTATTAGATCGATTGGATCGGATTAATTCTATTTAATGTTCAATTCTGTCCAGAATGTTGCGCGGCCAATTTCTTGTGTTTAGAGGCCGAATTAGGAGTTTTGGTCTCCTAGATATATGTAGACTATGTCCTTAGCTTCCAGTGGCCACCAGGATCACCCAAATCTGATTAACAGTCAGGAAGTTATGAATTTTTTAGTATCGCTTCCTGGCAAATCTGTCAGCTTCTGGTAGTCTATAGGAATCTGGTTAAAAATGCCATTTAAAGGGAGAATCAGGGAATCTCAGTATAACAAAAAATATAGGTAATTTCCATACCTTTTCATAGAGATAAAGAACGCAAGATTTGGACGTTCGTACCAAAAGTTATGGTGGTTTAAGTGTACTGTCCAGAGAGACCGACGTGATAATTGTTGTTCAGTAGATCGTGTTGGTAGGGGCAGTTAATTGCAAAATCAAAAGGGCTCCCCAACTAAGTTTATCTAGGTAATTCAATTACCTTTTCAGAAAGTCTAAGAGCACCTTAGTTGGACTCCTGAGCAGAAAGTTATGAATTTTAGAATTTGGCTGTCCTCAGTGATCACCAAAGCGATCGCTAGAAATTGGAGGATTTGATATCACTTGGGCGGTTAGCGAGTTCGTTTGTGTTGTTTTTATGCTTTTGGTCCAGTATGTTGGTCTCAGATTGGGATATCTTTATGTTCTGGTGGGAGCGTGACCCCAGGGGCAGCGCCCTCTTCGCGTCCACCGTTCTCGCACGGTTGAGGCAAGTATTCGGGCTATTGCACCTTTATGTTGTATGATGAAAATTGTGATGGGACTTGTTGGTATTAGCCATGTATACTTGTTAATGAGATGAGTTACCATTTATCTTGATGACTGCTAGTTATGGTTAAAGAATTCTTCTGCATGATTTTAGTACTTATATGTTTATGTGGACACTTTGAATTCTTACATGTGAAAGTTGTTGTCATGGTGCATATGCATATTTTGTGCATGTTGAGACTTGGTTATGTGGATACCAAGTTTATATAGTTGAGGTCCCCGTCATGCAATGACGGGCTTGAGGTCCCCATATTCGTGGAATGTGGGCTGTTAGTAAAAAGGTCCCCATCATTAAGATGATGGGCAAAGGTCCCTATACATGTGGTGTATAGGCTCTTGGTCCCTGTGCCAGAGGGCACAGGCAAGGGTTTTCATTGATGGATGAATACCCCGCATTACCGGTAAAAAATACGAAAAGAGATAAAGTTCAAGAGGAGCATTGCATGGGTTGCATTTCTTGAGTTTAAAGGCTATGTTCAGTGTATTGTTATCGTGGTTTATCAATGCTATGTTTGTACTCTTGTTTATAGCCTTGTTGGTACTTGCTGAGTCTTTGACTCACTCTTGCTTAATTGTGTTTTAGGTACCAATGGTAGGAACGACATGCATGGGAGGGAGTAGATGTTGGACACGCATACTACCTCACGCTCTTAAGGCGTTTACCAGTTAGCTTCAATTTAGAAATAAATAAACTGCTTGGTTATCACCCATAGATGATTTTGGCTTGAGTAACTATTTATTTGTAATAATGATATTGCCAGGTCTTAGTATGTTCATTTGGTTATCATGCTTGTTTATGAGAATTTTGATAAATGTTATGTTTCATTGTTGAACTCTCGATATAGCTGATTAAACAAAGGAGACTCTGTCGAAATTTTGTAGATTGTGCTAGGTTAGTTTATTTCCAGTAGCATTCCAGGCTCATGTCGGGCTGGGGTGTTACAGAGGCTTGGTCACACGGTGACCAAGCATTCAAATCTTTGAGGTCTCGTCATGTATATGATGGGCTTGAGGTCCCTACACTTGTGGAGTGTGGGCTTGAGGTCCCCTTTACTTGCGGAGTATTGGGCAATTAGTCCCTGCACGTGCGAGCACAGTCATAGGTATGCAGCGATGGTTGCATACTTTGCATTACCGGTAAAATGCAAAAAGATTTAAAGAGAAAGGATCCTTAAGCATTGCATATGCATGTGCTTTGATTTAATGAAATGCTTCTGGAAGTGGATGCTGATGTTATAACTTGGTTTGGTAATGTATTTAATTTGTACTTGCTGAGTCTATGGACTGAGTCTTGTTGTTGTTGTTGTTTTTTTAGGTACCCAACACAAGAACGACATCCATGGGAGGGAGTAGACATATGTTGCACGCAAACTGCCATGAACCCTTTATAGTTAATTAAATTTCACATCATATCTCAATAATTGAGCAAACTGCTTAAAGGTTTTTTATGGTTATGCCTCACGCATTGGTTTATTTGTAATAATGTTGAGTAGTATGTTTTGGATGCTTATGATTATGCTTTTGTCATTTAGCAAATCTTGAATGCTTATTGTTTATTCTGAGAGTTGGATTCTTTGATTTTGATACTTGTATCTGTTGAAACTCCTAGATTAGTTAGCTAAGCAAAGGAGGTTCTGCCAGAATTTAGTAAAGTGTCATAGATTTAACTTGATATGTTGTTAGCTTAGTAGCATTCTAGCCTCATGTTGGGCTGGGGTGTTACAGTTGGTATCAGAGCGGCCTGTAGGTACATGGTATTTGAAATATTAATTTTGACACCCTATGCACAGTAAGTTGGATTGGGTTATTGCATTGCATCTATGTTTCCGTTATATCGTATTGATGATTGCTGATATAAATATAGTATGATTCCTTATTAACTGATTATATGATTGTTATGTGTGAGGATAATATATGTTGACAGGTTGAGGTCGTAGTTGTGACCCTGTGCTATACAAGGTTACACCACCGTTCATAGTAAGAGAATAGTGAAGTGGTTACCTCGGATATCTTAGTACAGGCATGATAGTGAGTATCTTAGAGAAGCTATTCTCTTCTTTGAATTTGAATTTGGTCAACTCTTGTCTAGTTGTGGTTGTTAATTTTTTTTGGATTGTTAGTTCATTGCGGTTGATGGGTTGCTTTGAGAAAGGTTGATATATTTCCATTGGCTTAATTTGTCCCTTAAATCACTTATTGCTTTCCCAACTATTGAGTTAATCTTACGACTGGTGAACTTGGTTAATTATCAAGATTGACTTTTGTATTGGAGTTTTGCCTTCTTATTGGAAAACATGACCCATTTATTTTGCTTGATGATTTGGATAATGAAAGTTTCCTTTTGCAAGTCCTTTAGTATGTGGAAGTTTTGACTCAATATATCGCTTTTGGGTATTTTGAGTATTGAAGTTGAATGCTTCTTTTTTATGAAATAAAATGTTAAACCCTTAGCAATGTCTTTTTGTGGTTAAATGAGAGGTTATAATCAAAGAAATTAATGGATATGATTTGGGTTATCAAGTTGGGTCTGTACTTGTAGGGATACGGGTAGGCTACGCTAGCAACAATTTAAAATTTCTACTATGTAAGCCAGGATGCCAAGCAAGTTAGATAATCACAGATCATTACCACCAGACACGCAGTGCAGCGAAAGTAGAGTCGGAGCAGCCTAGTCCGACGAAGAACACACCGATGTAGTGGTCGTAGATGATCGTCCAACGTCCTCGTAGTCGATCGTCTCCTCCAACAATCTCTGTAGTTCCTTGTGAAGATTGTGGATCGTTCTTAGCACAACAGCGACCGCAGTAGCGCCTCTACGGTATCCACACGTCCAGAGAAGGAACAACCGTACACCGGTGTGCTAGCAACAAGTTGCACGGGAAGGCTCTCTCAAGAACATGGCGGCTAGGGTTTTGGTGGAAACAACTCACGTCTCTCTCTCTTTTACGATAGCCTCAAGCATCTCCTTATATAGCGCCCCGTGTCAGATGCTACTCGAACACGTTTGACGAATCGTATTCGTACTGGTTTGTTCCAACCCATTAAGTGTGTGACCCATTAGGTTTATGTGTAATCGGTTGTGACTCGGAAACCCTTTCCGACCACGAGTCGTAGTGGTACCTAGCAGGACATAACGATTCCCGAATACACACAAATTATATCGAACGAACCTTAATGCACTATGATCTACAACTAGGTCCTCATCACTTACGACCAGGTCCTATCTCTATACAACTAGTTCGCACTCGGTCACGGCCAGATCGTAACTCCTAACGACCAAGTTTCGACCACTCTGTGATTTCGTTCGACCAGTCTACGACCAGCTTGTATTTCCATACAACTTGTCTAGACCTGATCGAACTAAGCGACCTACCCTAGTATTCTCCCTTTGCCTCATGATATCTGGTTAAACTCCAGGTGAGATAATGTGTCATCCATGGACTGTTCAATACTTTCTCGATCGAGTTGTTGAATAACCTTACGTGGTCGAACACTTCGACCACTAGTGGCATGGCCATGCACTTTCTTTATCCGACCACCTCGAGGGGCCCAGAGACATCTCTCCCGTTATGGTAGGAGGGGCAAATCCCATATCCGACCAATCACATCCCTCCGCATGTTTCATAGCACACCCGAAAGCTACCTTTATAACTACCAAGTTACGAGTAGCATTTGTTAACCCCTAAGAGTGCTATTACACATGTAGGGAACCATGCTGATCTCAGGTCTAAGGATTATACATCATCATTGCTTGAGACCAACTAATGACACATAGGATCATAACAGTCTAAATAGTATCTCAAGGTGGGTCAATCCAACCCTATGTTTTCTAACATGTGTTCATATTATTGATTCGATATCCCTATATCCATGACCGGTGAAATATAGTCATCAATCAATACATGTGCTGGTCGTAGAGTCACTGGTGTTCCAACCAGTGACATTCGACCAGGGATACTTTTAGAACGACATCATATAAGTCAAAAGAGTTTCACCAACAGGTCACATACTCATTGATCTTTAGAACTAACGATTCATTCAAGGAACAGAATAGCATTTATTCAATAACTCATAAACATAGACGTGATACAATCATCTCTATGATTGCCTCTAGGGCATATCACCAACAGTACTGTGGTGCATAAACGACCTTAACTAAGATCCTTAGAAGGGAGGTTGATTAATTTGATGGTGTCTTGTATTAGTTATTGATGAACTATGATTAAGGCTGTGGATATACCTAATTGGAGTTAAATGAGTTGTTAATAAATGTGAGATATTAATGATTGGGTCTGATCATTAAGATTGTGAAATTTGATAAATTTATTGGATAATTTGGAGTAATGGGTCCCAATGGATTAAATCTACCCATTAGTGATGGTTATGTTAAGGATGTGTTTGAACGTTGCCTTAGAGGATATTAATTCAGAAATTTTTATAAATTGGTTATTTGATGATCTTATTTATGCTTGTGGGAATAAAAATAGAGAAAGGACATCAGTTCGTCCATGATTGAATAATCATCAATGGTTTATGATAACCTCTAGATTGGAATTAGTGTGTACTAAATAAGTGTGAGCATTCCAAATAGGTGAAGGGTTGAAATTTGAAAGTGATTTATTCATGTGTGTTTCATGAGGATGTATTGTGGTTGCATGCCCTTGTTAAAAGAGGTCTTGCTCCGATAGTGCGGTTGGTGTATGAGATATACTCTATAATAGGTTCACTGTTGCAATTTTATTGAAATAATAAAAATATTATGAAATAATCTACTGTGTTTTTTTGGAAAGGTTTATGATGGGATTTAATAGGTGACCTGTATGCATGATAGTGAAATTGTTGGATAATAGTTTGCCCTTGATGAAAAGATTTTGGTATAACCTTTTAGATTGTGTAGTAGGTTCCCTCTAAAATAGAGTGGTTGTTATAGTGAGGGTGTAAGAATTTAGAATACACTCAATTGAGGATGAGATGATAAAGGGATATGTAACTTTTTTGTAAGCCTTTGGGGACTGCCTTTGGGGACTTTATAATGGAAGAGTTGACGTTAACGAACATTGTTAAGAGTGAATTATTCTTGATGTTAGCAATATAGTCTACAAGAGATTGTGACGCGTTGGAGTGGTGATGATTCTTCTAGAGAGAAAGTAAGTTGACTGCTTTTCGTAATATCGGATAAATGAAATGTTTGGAGTTTTGCATTCGTGATCCTTTGGGAGTTCATGATTTATGTAGTAGATGAAATTAGTTTGAGCAATGTGACATTTTGGAAGGTTTTATTTGGTTCCTAAGTGATTAATGTGATTTAGTTTTAAAGGAACTTCTTGTTTGGGTTGACAAGCAATGATGTAATCAAAGAATTATTTGTTGATGAAAAATGAGTACCATAAGTATTTGAGGTTGGAGTTAAGAATTGTAATCTGCAAATTTTCTGTCGTTACAACTTAAGAGTTTCTTGGGTTTCCATAGTAATGTTTTATTATGATTTATGAGGGTTTGAAAATTCCTTCTTGTGGGACTTGTGCCCTCGACTCTAGACTCGTATTTTGTTTTCTGAGATCATTACTATTTGACTGTTTCTCTTGGTCTCGTGCTCACTCCGAGGAGTCACGTTTTCTTGTGCGTTGAACCTTGTATCTGTTATTCCTTCCTTTTGGGAAAGGATTTAACCAACTTGTATTGCCAATTCTTATAAAGAGTAATATGGCGACTGGTTAGAGGTGGACAAGTATTTTGTAGTGTTGAGAATTTTGGGAACCAATGTATTTGAAGAGTAGTAGAAAGTGAATTGGTTTCAACTTATAACACCTGGAGAGAATTCTACTTAAATGGAGAGTTTGTCGATGAGATAAAATTGATTAGTGTGACAACTAGTGGAACCTTTCACGAATTATGATCCAGTAACCTTTGTCCATGTTAGAATGTTGGGATTATCAAAATTATAGACTTTTGATAAACTTATTAGAGTATCGCAATTGGATACTGAGTATGATTGTGCAGAAGAGTTGTGGTGGTGAAGTTTAATGACAGTAGCGCTGTGGAGAAACCTAAGCGTCGTACTAATTAATGGGATAACAGGAATTGTTGAGCTATTGCCAAGTATGACTCGGCCAGAGTGAGTAACCCTATGGGAGTTAAATTATTTCTAAGAATATCTTGGTCAAAGAATATGTTTATTTATTGATGTTAGTGATTGAGTATGTTTATATCTTAATCAATCAGTTAGGGTTTTGCGAACGGGTATACTGTCGTTGTGTAACTGAATTGGATTGGTGTGGATTAGAGAAGGTCTAAGGCTGGTGAAATAAATCACCTTGGGGCGTTACTTGATTAGTGAGGGACGTGGATATTAATGATTGAGGTTATTGTTGAGCTATGTAAAATTTTAGTAAATGAATTTGAGGATTTCCTATCAATCATACCAGAAATTCATTGTAGGAGACTTCGAGGTTGAATTTGGGCTTTGCATTTTTATGCTAGGACCTTGGAGGCCCAATATTATGTGTAGAAGTAGAAGAACAAAAGTGGATTCCAAATAGTGTGTTGATTATTGATAAAATCCTTTGAGTATAGGAAATGAGTATGTGTGCCGAGAATTTCTAGTTGATTATCATTAACAGAATGAGGTGATGTGGTTGTGGGTGAGCAATCTTTATTGTGGTGTTGGAAACTATTTGTCAAATAATAATAATAATAATTCCTTTAATATAGGAATGGACTAGAGAATCCTTTTATGGATTAGTAGAGTCTCTTTAGATAAGTGTGGATATTCTTTCGGTTTGAGGATCATTTTGTGGTTGTCGATTAAAAGGAAGGAGTTAGTATGATGATTTGGAAACCAATGATTTAGGAAATGGTTATTTCTTAAAATAACATCTGAGAAAAGAATGTTTTCTCGAGTAAAGAAGTGCTCTATTGGTTCTTGGTTGAGTTGGGTTTTATGACGGAGAACACGTACAATTTGAGTTGACTCTATGTTGGAAGGTGGTTCGTTCTGGTTCAGGAAAATAAATGAAGTGTTTGATTTGAGCATTTGAGTGATTTTTTTTTGGCTTATGTGGAGTTCATTTGCAAACTGCCTAGTTAGAATGTGAAAAGGTTTTCATGAGGAATCTTCGATTTTGGATTTGAGTGTTTTGGAAGAATGTTGGAATGGCATTGTGAATCCTTTATTTTTTAGTTGAATCTGATTATTAAAGTTTGATTAATATAAGTCGTGTTGCGCGTCCCTACTTAACGGAGGTTCTCCTTATTATGATGAAGAGAACGACTGAGAGATGGAACAAAAGTTCCATATGTTTACGTGCCAGTTATGTGGTTTGATCCCAAAGAGAAAGATAGCCCAAAGTATATTTGGTTTGCTCTGGAAGTTGTGGGGATTTCGGATGATAGCCATTCACTAGAACCGTCTCGAGTCCTAGAGCAGAGTATATAACATTTTGTATGAACCAGTGTTGAGAGAATGCTTAAGGTATTTGGAGTGTGAGGTTTCGTATGGGTCATTGACCAGCGAGAAATAACACATCTTCGAGTCATGTCCGTTGAGTGGTTCTTGTCAGGTCAGTACGAGTGATGAGGCATAATACACCAGTTACATCAAAGTGCAGTGGTCACATCAAACCAAGGGAGAGGCTACTTGGGAATTAGAGTCTCGTATGCGCGATCTATATCCAGAATTATTCACAGCAGGTACGTGGTAATATTAATAAGTTCTAGTTGTGGTTATTCTTTAGCGTTAAGTGTGATTAGAATTCGGGGTCGAATTCCGTTTAAGGGGGGTAGAATGTAATATGCCAAATGTATTTGAGAGAGAAGAAATAAATTAGATAGAAGAACCAATTAGAAAAGTGTTTTAACAGGAGACTAGAGGGGGGTTTATACATAATTTCAACAACCTGGGCTGTGGGCTTCCGGCCCAAATTATTTAGGCCCAAGGGGAAGGGGTAGCTTGCCACATAAGAAGGAGAGGGGGCAACCATAGGGTTGCTATAGTAGTGTGGCTACAGAACCACCGCTGGGCTACAGTACCACACTGTGCTACAGTACACTCCCACCCCTAGCTTTCTGTAATACTTCAAATTCCAATTAGAGAGAATATTACTCGGGAGAGGGAAATTTATTCAATAGCGAATGCAACAAAGTTTAGATATGGAAATAAGTTCAAAATTTAGTTTTTTTAGAGAGCTTTGGGTCACAACCCATAGTCGAGAGGAAAAAGCTAGTTTTAGAGGCCCATGGCCCATGGCCCATGGAAGGTTGATAGCCCACTTAAAGGCAAGAAAGGGGGATTAAGCCACAAACCTAATATGCTACAATATTTCCGATCGCTACAAGCTGCCGCCCCGCTACAAGCACTGCATCGCATAAGAACCACGCCTTGGCCGTCGCTACTATCCCCGGTGTTTCCCCGCAAAGTGGCCACCATAAGGAAGAGGAAGGAAGAAGGAGAAGAGGAGAGGTTGTCCTCACGGGGTTTGATCAGCGTAACACGCATCTCCAAGGGTATCAATTCGTTTCCCCGCTATTTTGATGATGTTTAGATGTGAAAATTGGATTAGTTTGATTCGATCAAGTTCTGTCCGCAGTAGATTCAATTCTGTCCAGTTTATTGTGTGGCTAGTTTTGGGTTCTTAGAGGCCGAATTAGAAGTTTTGATCTCCTAGAGATATTTAGATAATGTTCTTAGCTTTCGGTGGCCGCCAAGAACACCTGATTCCGACATACAGATCAAAAATTATGATCGTTTTAGTTTCTGCTGTTCAGAATTCTGACGAGAATTAGCAGTCACTGTAATTGTTAAATTATGACTTAGATAGAAGATTATTCAGAAGTCTTTCCCATAACGACTGTTGTAAGTTATCTCATTATCTTTCAGGATTGATAAATAACATCCCATTTGGATTTGTAGAACAAAAGTTATGCACGTTTTAAGTTGACTGTCCAGAACCCTAACGAGAATGAATTGTCGAACTGCCTTTTAATATATGATCAAGTTAATGGCAAATTCAGGGCTTTCACCCAACTAGGTTATTGTAGGCCTGGGTCTTAGCTTTTTATATTGATAAAGAATGCTAAGATTGGGTTGGCCAATTAGAAGTTATGACCTTTTTCGTGCTGCTGCCCAGAAGTGTTAGGCAATTCTGACAAAGGGTGTTCATCGGTCTTTTGGGGCTTGGTACATTCAGAATTTGGGATTTCCATCAACTAGGTTGTTGTAGATAATATTGTTACCTTTCAAACAAGCCTAAGTTTACTTTTTTACGAATTTCGGAGCAAAAGTTATGTCAATTGTAGTATTGCTGCCCATTATGGTTTTCTGATGGAATGTAGTTCAATTGGAGTAAAGTTGTGTAGTTAAACGTTGGTGTGTTGGGGTTGGTGTTGCGAGTAGTGTCTTGACATCATGGTTCTTATTGAGTAAATTAATGGTGTAGGAGGTGAGGCTCCGGGGTTAGCGGCATCGTCGTTGCCTCCTAATGCATCGCAACGCTAAAGGCAAGTACACTAACGTTTGTATGAATTGTGTATGTTGGTACTGTGTTTTTATTTGATACGTGAGAAGTTTCGATGACTATGTTTCTTCCGTATGTGAAATTCATATGTTCAAAGATGATGCTAGTCGTTGTTCATAAATACATTCATGCATCCATGTTCAAGTTCCGTCCACAGGAGTGGAACTCCACGGGAGTGGAGTCAAGAGTTCTATCCATGTTCATGTTCCGTCCACAGGAGTGGAGCTCCACGGGAGTGGAGTGTAAAGTCCCATCAATTCCAGTATGGGCATGTAAGTCCCACCATTCCAATGTGGGCAGTTTGGACACCTGTATGAAACATTCTTCATACGGGACTTGGATCCCCGCACTTTTGTTAAGGTGCGGGCTTAAGTGAACACCGACGGGTGTGTCACTAGCTATACCGGTATAAGCACGTGTGCAGTCCATCCTTTGATTAATTTCATTCATATCATGCATTCTTAAATGTTCATTCGTGGTATGTACAGAAACTGTGAAGAGGTTGTCTTATCCATATTGGTTGTCTGTTAATTTATTCAATGTACTTGCTGAGTCTTTGACTCACTCTTGCTTTGTTTATTTATTTTAGGTGAACATTGGTGATGAAACTCTTGGGAGGAGTAGACATGCACAACCCACTCCAGTTCATTTTACCCTTGTTTCAACATAAGAATTGTTACTGTCTTTCATTCGTTAAGTGTTGGATTGTATTAAATAAACTTAGACTTGAAGGATACCTTACTTATCGTTGAGTTTGTTTAAATAATCATATGTTCATTGATCATTCGTTGATAAGATATCGTAGCGGATCCAATATTACATTCTGCTTATGTTCCATTTGTCGATGATCTGCTTAGCTTAGTTGATGAAGTATTTGTTGAAATTCATTCCGCTGTATGGTTATTAGTTAGGTCTTTAGGTAGCATTTTGGCTTCCAAATAACCAGGGTGTTACACTTTCGCTGCCGGCCAAGAAGGAGGTAGGGAGAAGCCTCCTTGGGTGCTACCGGCCAAGGAAGAGAAAGGAAGAAGAAGGAAGGGGAAGAAGGGAGAAAGGAAAGGGATAGATCATGGCCTGGGGTTGGTGTTCTGTAACACCCCAGCTCAGCATTGAGCCTGGAATGCTACTAAAATTAAATTAAACTAAACTAAACTAAGACCAATTACAAATTTTTGGCAAAACCTCCTTTGTATAGTCAACTATACTGAGGTTCCAACAATTAATCATGACATTTATCAATATCTTCATAATCAAGTTTACACAAGCATGCAAGATGATCGAATAAACATAATCCAGACTTGCTATTCTCATTAACACAATTAACATAATACTCAAAACCATCTACGAGTGATTCTCAAGCAGTTTACTTAATCCTGAAATGAAACTAAATGGCAAACGCCTTAAGGTCATGAGGTAGTGAGTGCATCCAACATCTACTCCCTCCCATGCATGTCGTTCCTGCCAGTTGTACCTAAAACATATCAAAGCAAGAGTGAGCCCAAAGACTCAGCAAGTATCAACAAGGCTAATACGAGTTCACAGTCATAGCATCAAAAATCCACAATAACATTACACTAATCATAGCTTTCATACTCATGGAATGCGATCAATGCAATGCACCTTTTGAACTTTATCTCTTTTCGCATTTTACCGGTAATGCGGGGTATACATCCGTCGATGTGTACTCCTTGCTCATGCTGCTCTCCGCACAGGGACCAAGAGCCTATACACCACATGTATAGGGACCTTTGCCCATCATCTTAATGATGGGGACCTCTTACTCATTGCCCACATTCCACGAATGTGGGACCTCAAGCCCGCCATCTACATAACGGGACCTCGAACATGCATAGTCACCACGTGACCAATCCTCCAATATGATTGCATGATGCACATGAACAAAACTTTAAACCATCCTACATATGGATGCACAACAACGACATGCATGAATAAACTTATTCATACTTCTAGCATTCCTCATCATTGGCATTCATAGCATTCTAGCATCCATGAATAGCACATATATTCATAATACTAGCATACATGAACAATCCTTCATGAATAACACTTAATCATATCTCAAATATTTACCATCCTTTATCATACATATCACACTATCAACCTTGCATGGTTATTACGCATCAAAGTACTAGCATCCTCTATCAAACATCCATAGTTATTCTCTCAATCATAGTACTTACATTCACCAAGATAAATTGGAACTCATCACAATATCATCCATACATGGCTATTATGAGCCAAAAACAAACAATACAAAGATACCAAAGATAATTATACGATAACCCGAATACTTGCCTTAACCGTGCGAGAACGGTGGACGCGAAGAGGGCGCTGCCCCTGGGATCACGCTCCCATCTGAACATAAAGATAACCCAATCTAAGACCAACATACTGGACCAAAAGCAAAAATAACAACACAATTTAACTCGCTAAACTCCCAAACGTTTCCAATCTTCTAATTTCTGACGATCGATTTGGTGTTCACTGCAGACAGTCAACTTCTAAAATACATAACTTTCTGCTCAGGAGTCCAAATAAGATGTTCTTAGACTTTCTTGAAAGGTAATTAAATTAACTAAATAAACTTAGTTGGGGAGCCCTTTTGATTCTGCCAATTACTGCCCCTACCAAGCCAAACTACAGAGCATCAATTATGACGTCGGGTTCTCTGGACAGTTCACTAAAACCACTATAACTTTTGCTACGAAAGTCTAAATCTTGCGTTCTTTATCTCTCTGAAAAGGTATGGAAATTACCTACATTTTTTGTTATATTGAGATCTTCTGATTTCGTCTTGAACTAATAGATTAACTCAGTGTTCTACAGACTATCAGGATGTTGACAGATTAACCAGACAGCGGCACTAAACAATTCATAACTTTGTAACCGTTAATCGGATTTGGGCGTTCTTGGCGGACATTGAAAGCTAAGAACAAGACCTACAAAACTCTAGGAGATCAAAACTCCTAATTCGGCTTCTAAACACACGAAACTGACCGCGCAATAATCTGGACAGAACGCAATCTATTAAACCGACGCAAATCAATCTACCAAACGACATCAACCGCAACTACTACGCATCAACCAATGAAGAACACGCGATGTTACCCTTGTAGAATCGCAGCAAGATGATGAACTCTCCCCGCGAAGTTGATCTCCTCTCCTTTCTTCACTTGATCGGCAGTAGGGAGCACCAACGGCGAGGAAGGGAGGCACCAATAGAGGGGAGTGTAACAGCCCTAACTTAGGGTTTGTATTTCAAATGTAAAATTTTGAGGAGAAATAAAAACTTTTGTTGTCTCTTCAAATCATTTGAAAGTTTCTAAAGTTTTCCCTAGCAATTTCCAATTTTTAGAATTTAATTCTTGTGATTGGAAATTGTTGTTGTCAGGTTCTTAGCTTTCAAACTTATGGTCATCCTCTGAAATTATTTTTCCTATCATATTGGTCATCCTATCTACCTCCCTGAATTATTTCACAATTTTTAGATTTTGTTTGCTATTTTAAATGGCCAAGTCAAACTAGTTGAAAACCTGGTCAAACTCCTCAGACAGCAGCTTGTGAATTTTTCTAGAACAATGCAGTGCATAAAAGTTCTGGAAAAATTATACAAGGTTGTCCTCTGTCTCTAGTAGCTACCATAAAATTTCTGAAATTTTTAGAGCTCAGAGCTACCTCTAAAAATTCCCAAAACCTTCTCTGTCTTTTAAATCAAATTCCAAAGGTACTGTTCCTCTGCCCGAACCCAACTCAGCTCGAGTCCGACTTCGCACCACTTTGCTCGGTCGCGCCAACTAAACGTATCGCCCGAGTCCAATCAATCGTGACCGTCCGATGAAGATCGAACGATCCACGCCGCGCGCGCAACCGACCGTCCGAATGCATACACCAATCCCACCGCCCATTTCAGATCCAACGGCCGGGCGCGCCGATCAAATCAAACCACCGGTTCGCACCACTTCGATCGCCGCCGACATATGGGTCCCACTGCCGTTCTTCCTCGCCGACTCCGCGCCACCGGAGCTCGTGGCGATCGCGCATGCGCGCCACGCACTCGCCGCCGCCACGCCGGACGCGTGTCCGCCTCCGAGGATCGCTCAAGTCCATCTACCTCATAGGGTCGCCCATTCCTTCTCGCAGCCATTCTTGCGCCTCTCCGCCCATTTCTTAGCTTCGCCGAGAAAACTCGAGCGTAGCGCCGCCTTCGAGCCGCGCTTGAGCCGATCGCACCATCGTGTTCCTCTTGCCTCGCCGCCCATTTTGCCTATTCTGTGTCCTTGGCGCCCAGTGGATCACCAAGAGCGGTATTGTCGTCTCCGCCTCCGGCGATCTCGATCCCGTGAGCTCGCTTGCGACCGGTGAGTTTCAGCCCGCCACTTAGTCCCTTAGGATCGCATTGATGCACCGAGTCTAACGGTGGGCTTGAGCCGCTTTTGTGCATCGTTGCGCGCGCGCGACCAATTCTTCTCCAAGCTCGGTTTCGCCGCCGTGGAAATTCCGGCCACCTCGGCTTTCTTCGTCGGCGTTATCGTGTGCTTCTTGCTCCCGGTGTTGAGGCGGCTTAAGCACACCTTCCGAGTCTTCTAGAAGTCCGTGACGCCTTCTCCGCGTGGGCCGTGCTTTCTCCGCCTCCGGCCGCCGTGAGCTCAACTCCGTGACCATCGGACCGCGCCGCCACCACCGGGTTCGCCGAGTCTCTATGAACCCGAAGGTATCACTCGCCGCTTTGAAACCCACTAGTTCGCGAGATCCATCGCGCGCGCGCGCCGCCGCCCTCGCGGCGCTGCGGCCGGCGAGCCGCCGGTGGCGCTCGCTAGCACTAATATTTGTTTAGTTATGTCACCGATTTGTGGGCCCTCTCGTAATCGTGTTTAGTAAACTCTAATCCAACCGTTATATTTCTCTCGAGTCACCGCCATGTGGGCCCATGATGTCGCTTAGTGGGTGTGTAACCCTTGGCGATATGTTTTCTCCGCTTGAAAGCGTATTTTCGTGAGTATGTGTTAGAAGTACACTTTGATATGTCAAAGACGATTCTTAGAATACGCCGACGCCACTTTCGCGCGCGGTCGTTCTCGTCAAGACTTTCGCGCGCCCGCCGGCCGTTGTCCGGGGTTAGTTGGTGTGGGTAGAAAAAGGATTAAATGCTTTAGTAAATCAGTAATGCTTTTCTCTTGTAATCGTTAATTCAATTAAACTTGTAAAATGCATAACTAATTCAATTTTTATCCAAATTGCATGAATCCAAGGTCGTTTATTTTCATTTCAAATGTATTGTTTACTAAAATTAGCTTCACCCATGTCTCAGAGCAAAAATCTGTTAGCTAATAAAATGATGTCTTATGTATCTTCTAAATTAGAAAATGCATATCTCTTCCAAAAATTGTCCAAATTAAATGAACCCAATTCAGAAAATTTCATTTTCAGTATACTAACTATTAGGATAGGTTTTACACACTGCTTCTGTTCATGAAAATTTGTTAAGTAATTAACTAGTGGCTTGTTGTGTTTTTAGCTTAGAAAATTCATAGAAAATTGCTAATAACTTAAAATAATTTGTTCTCTGTTTCTAAAATTTTGTTATATCTTGCTTAGGTTGCTGTGTGAGTTTTAGCTTGTTTTGGTGTTGTTGTATGTTTGAGTTTTGTCGGTGTTATTCGCTCTTATTTGTCGTTATGTTCGATCGTTAGGCTTCGATATTTTGCAACCCCGAGGACGATCCTCCGCACCATATTGAGCAACAAAGAATGTGCAAGCGCTTGATCATATTTATCCCAAGATTTTAAAGTCTAATATTTTGTTTCAATTGTATGTATGCATCGCTTAATTTGTGTTAAATTGATTAGTTAAACTGTAGTCGCATATCCTGTAGACAAAATATTGATCTCTACTACCGAGCCTAGGTTATTTGCTGTGATTAGAGATCTGGATGATTTCTTGTCACTTAGTAGATACGATTTCAATTGCTTAGACATGCTTAGTATCTAGAGAATCTGGTGTTATCGACTTTAGTCGGTAACCTTGATCACACAAAATTTACTACAACTTTATGTTTCAAAGATTCCGCTATGTTTAATTGCAAAACTAAAAATGAAAACAAAATGATTTGGACGCGCACAATGGTAAGATTGGTGTGATCTTTGGGTGTGATCGAAAGGTGCCCGGTCAATTAAGGACCGAACATCTTGTGAGTGAATTTTTATCCAGCATTTCGCGCATAACCACACTAGAGTATATGGGACCTCTCTTGACCTAGTACTTTGGCGTGTATTGGCCCGGTCGCAGGAGGTCGCAGGAGGGATGGAGGTGGGAGCATGGTAGTTGTCCAAAAGCTTTATCCCGAGTGGGTAGTTGTCTTTTCGGCTTTACCATGTAAGCATATGGGTTTCTATCCATACGAGCTGCTCGGGTTGATACACAATATTGGAAACAGCCTCGTAGGACTTAGTCTGTGCTTGCATACCTTCGAAGTGTGCTTTGGCTTAAAGGCGGTCCGAGGTGTGGGTACAGTGGTACACCCCGCAGGTTAAAAACTATTCGAATAGCCTCGCCCTAGGTGATGGACACGCTTGGGTAAGCTTTTCAAGAGTTAGACTACAACATTTAAATTAAAACTTGATGGGTGGTACGAACGGGATTCGTGTTATTGTTGTGGTGACTATTGGGATAGTCACTTCTAGGTTGTTTTATCTTTGCTCTGTTGTTATTATTATCCTTATCGCTATTTCAATCTTAAAAATGAATTGCAAACTTGCCTTTAAACAGTATTATATTATTGCAAACGAAAGTTGGCTTTATGCAAATGAAACATATGGCCTCCACCAAATAAGCTCGCATGTAGCATATGAACAGTCCGCTAGTTCACACGTCGTCTTGCGGGTACAAAGACAATCTTTGTACTCGTGTGCTTTGCTTAATGTTTTGTTGCAGAGGAAGAAGGTGAGCCTCGTGGTCCTCACTCGTGAGTCGTGTTGCCGCTTCTGGACGACTAGTCTTGGCGGTCCGGCCGATGCCTTGTGGGTTGAAGGCACACCGATTGGCTTTGTTTATAGCCATCTTATGGCACTTTTGCTTCGCCGCCGTTTCGTTGTTATTTGTGTATCTTGTGGCCCGCCGGCCTATGTCCGTAATATTGTTACTATTTGTTTATCTTCCGCTTGTAGTGTAATGTTTGGACTCTATGTTGAATGGAGTTGATGTCTAATTTTGTAACGAGGTGCGATATCGCTTCGAAGTATACATATCTCGAGGATCGCTTTATTTGATTTGTGATGCTAGGACCTGTGGTTGGTTACATTACAAGCCAAATAAACTGGGTCCTCACAAAGTTGGTATCGAGCCATTCGACCGTAGTAACCCAAGCATAGTCGCCCTTAGGATATTTTGAAAGTCTTATTTTCAAATCATAAAAGGTTTATGAAAACCTAGGCGATTCTCGATTTTATTCCTTACCTATCTTAGCTTTTACTCTCATCTTACTCTAATTTAAGTTTTGAAACTTGGTTTTCTCTTTCCTATCAAAAGATAGTTAATACCTAGAGAATCAGTCTTTGGGAGAACCATAGGGAATTAGTTTAATTAAAAATTTTGTGGGGACATAAGGGTAAGATATGTATGAGTTTGCTAAGTGTCCGATCTTTGTCATTGGTTTTGTAACTTAAAAGTCTTGTGCTTGTTTTGTGTCGTTAGTAAGTTAATTGCAGTGGGTATTGACTTCGTGTTTTCCGCTATTGTTAACTTGTCTTAGTGAACCAGATGGCCGGAGAACGCGTGGCGCCAAGCAGTGGTCATGATGAGGAGCTTCCTCCTCCGACCATGGTCGAGGTTCTCGCCGATTGAGCGAAACCGCATGGACCGACGCGCATCTTGGAGGTTATTGCTAGGAATACCTCCACTCCGCCGGTGGTGGCGCCACCGCACTCGCGGGGACTTGCAGAGTTCCTCCGCACACGCCGCCGACTTTCTCCCGCCTCGAGGACCTCTCGATCCGGATGATTGGCTGCGCATGGTTGAGCGGAAGCTCAACATAGCTCAGTGCCAGACGCAGGACAAGGCACTCTTCGCGTCCCACCAGCTTGAGGGCGCGGCACTCTCATGGTGGGAGAACTATCTCGCCATGCAGCCCGCGGGCCATGTGGTCGCGTGGGAGGAGTTCCGGTCAGCTTTTCGTCGGGCCCATATCCCGATGGCCCGATGAAGTCAAGAAAAGGAGTTTCTCGCCAAACAAGGGCGCAAGTCCGTGACTGAGTATCTATACGAGTTTAATCACTTGGCTCGTTATGCTCCGGTGAGGTGGCCTCGATGAGGCTAGCAGAGAAGTTTATGGATGGCTTGTCCGAGGAGCTGCAGGACAAGCTATCTATTGTGGACTTCTCAGACTTTCAGGCCTTGGTAGATAAGGCCATCGTTGCAGAGCATAAGGCGAAGGCGCTGGGCGAGTCCCGCAAGCGCAAATGGGAGGCGATCGCCTACTCACACCACCTCGCTCGTCTCTCTGGCCGGGCCAGCACCGATGGCCCGTTCTTTTGCTCCACCGCGCCGAGACCATCTCGCACCAGCTCTCGCCCACCGCAGCCGTGAGCCAGCCACGCGCGCCGCGATCCAAGACAGAGCGCCTCCGCAATCCGGCGGCCGAGGTTACTTGTTTTCGCCGCCACAACAAGGGCCATTATGCGAATGCTCGCCTCGAGTGTTGCAGCAGCCCTCGCCCTAATGGAGGACGCGGGGGGAGTGGTCATCCACCGACCGTAAGATGATCCGAAGCCCTGTGGTGCGAGCAGTGGTCGAGTCAACCACCTTTCACCGAGGAGGCTCAGAGGCGCCGATGTCGTGATGGGTACACTTCTTGTTAATTCTCGCCCCGCTGCAGATTATTTGATTCTCGAGCATCGCATTCTTTTATTTCAAGATCATTTGCTGCTGCTAGTAGTCTTCACTGTGTACCTTTGGGGTTCCTTTGCTCATCCGCTCTCCGGATCGGAAATGAGAGCCGATTTCTGTTGTCGGATGTTCCTATCGTAGTCGAAGGATTGGTATTTTTGGCAAACCTTATTTTGCTGGGCCAATGAGTCCGATGTGATTCTTGGCATGGATTGGTTGTCCCAACACTTGGGGCATATCGATTGTGCCAGAAGATTGTCTATCTCACCACTCTTCAAAGTAGCAAGTCGGGTTTTCGCCAGCCTACTGTGGGCCACATCTATGTGCATTAGAAGCAAAGCCAACCTTGCAAATTCCGGATGTCCCCATAGTATCCGACTTTGTGGATGTCTTTCCAAGATTTGCCGGATGCCTCCGCTCGAGATCCGAGTTTGCCATCGAGTTGTTGCCCTGCATCGCCCGATTTCAAGGCGCCAGACGGATGCCTCCCAATGAGCTAGAAGAATTGAAGAAGCAGCTTGGTGAGCTCCAAGCAAAGGGTTTCATCCGTCCCAGCCATCTCCTTGGGGTTGTCCGTGATCTTTGTGAAGAAGAAGGACAAGACTTTGCGATGTGTGTTGACTACCGCCCTCTCAATGAAGTGACGGTGAAGAATAAATATCCTCTCGCCCGCATTGATGATCTTTTGACCGCTTGTCCGAGCTCGTGTGTTCTCCAAGATTGATCCGAGATCGGGCTATCATCAAGTCCGGATCGTCGAGGATATTCAAGACGGCTTTCACTACTCGTTATGGCTCGCACGAGTACACCGCCATGTCCTTTGGCTTAACCAATGCTCCAGCTTTGTTCATGAACCTTATGAATTCAGATTCATGGAATATTTGGATAAATTTGTGGTGGTCTTTATTGATGACATTCTTATCTATTCCAAAATCAAGCAGAGCATGCCGAGCATCCAAGATTGTTTTGGGCGATTATGGAACATCAACTATATGCAAAGTTCAAAGAAATGTGAGTTCGTTGAAGGAAGTGGCATTCTTGGGCCATGTTCTTTCACCGAGGCATAGCCGTGCATCCCAAAGAAGGTCACGATGTTCTATCTTGGGGCAACCAAGTCACCACCGATGTGCGGAGTTTTTTGGCTTAGCGGGCTATTACCGCCGCTTTATCGAGAACTTCTCCAAAATCGCAGCCGATGACCGAATTGCTCAAGAAGGATAAGAAGTTTGTGTGGTCCTCTCGCTATGATGAGAGCTTTCAGAGCTCAAGCAACGATTGACTTCACCCAGCCTTACTCTTCCCGATATCCACAAGAGCTTCGATATTTATTGCGATGCCTCTCGTCGGGACTCTGATGTGTTCTTATGCAGAAGGCAAGGCGCTTGCCTATGCATCCAGCAATTGAGGCCTCATGAGCTCAACTATCCCACCCATGATTTAGAGCTTGTCGCAGAGTTCATGCACTCAAGATTTGGCGGCATTATTTGATCTGAACCCGTGAGGTGTATTCCGATCATAAGAGTTTGAAATACTTATTTACTCACCAGATTTGAACCTCAGCAGAGGAGATGGTTGGAATTAATCAAAGATTATGACATGGGTATTCGTGATCACCGGCAAGGCCAATGTGGTTGCCGATGCACTTAGTCGAAATGTGTATTGCAATACTTTGATGATCCAAGAGCAAAGAACTCGCGCTTCTTGCAGACTCCAAATGCCTCAACTTGGGTTTAGTTGAGCATGGTTCCTTGTCGCCTTGGTTGTGCAACCAACCTTGGTGGATCGATCAAGGCAAAGACAAAGAATCGATGATGGTGTGGGTAAAATCGCGTAATATCAAGGATGGATCACCAAGTGTTTCACGTAAGATGAGCACGGTGTTGTGTGGTTTGGGCAGCGCCTTGTGGTCCCAAAGGTCCCGAGTTGCGGATTTGATTCTTCAGAGGCCCACGGTTCGCCTTTGTCCATCCATCCCGGCCACTAAAATGTACCAAGATCTGCGCGAGATTTCGTGGACTCGCATGAAACGCGAGATTGCCGTGTTCGTGGCCGATGTGACATATGTTGTCGCCAAGGCCGAGCATCGCCCAAAGCAGTCTCTCCATCCCTTGCCTATACCGAGTGGAAGTGGGATTCAGAGGCATGGATTTTATCACCGGTCCGCCTGCATTTCTTCAGTGGAAGGATGCTATCCGGTTGTTATCGATCGATTGATGAAGGTAGCGCACTTCCCGCCAAGATTTACCACTCTCGTGTTAGTCGATTGGCGATCTCTATATCTCCCGCATTGTGAGCTTGCATGGTGTGCCACGAACGATTGTGTCGATCGTGGCTCTCTTTTCACTTCTCGCTATGGCACGCTTTACGTGAAGCCATGGGGACCCGTCTTTCTTTCATTTCACCTATCATCCTCGATCGATGGTCGACGGAGCGGTCAACCAAGTTCTTGAAGATATGCTCCGTGCTTGTGTTCTTTCCTATGGGAAGAATTGGGAGAAGTGTCACCGCTTGCCGAAGTTCTCCTACAACAACAGCCTTCCAGCTAGTCTCGTGATGGCACCGCTTGAGGCTTTGTATGGGAGGCGCCGCAGAACCCCGTTGAACCGGTCGAACCGTGAAAGGCGCTCTTGGCCCGATTCAATCAATGAGGCCGAAAGTCAAGTGCGCTTGATTCGTGAGCACTTGCGCGTAGCTCACCCGTGCGTAAGAGCTATGCGCATCGACGCCGCCGTGAGTTGAGTTTCCAGCCCAATGACTTTGTGTATCTCAAAGTCTCACCTCTCAAGGGACATCGCCGCTTTCGTGTCAAGGGCAACCGCTCCTCGATATGTCGGCCGACGCATCATCAAGAGAGTGGGAGCTGTTGCTTACAAGTTAGACTTGCCGCTACACTTGAGGGGTGCATGATGTTTTCCACGTGTCGCAATTGAAGAAGTGCCTTCGTGTTCCCGTGGAGGAAACGCCATTGGAAAATATCGATGTGCGTGAAGATCTGTCTTATCATGAGCATCCTTTCGATCCTCAAGAAGTCGAACGCAGAACAAGGAACCGTGTGATCAAGTTCCTTAAAGTTCAGTGGTCAAACCACTCCGAGGATGAAGCCACTTGGGAGCGGGAAGATCGCCTCCGAGCAGATTACCCATCCTTCTTCTCCAGTTGATCGTAATCTCAAGCAGATTCCTGTAAGGGGGAGATTTGTAATAGCCCTAACTTAGGGTTTGTATTTCAAATGTAAAATTTTGAGGAGAAATAAAACTTTTGTTGTCTCTTCAAATCATTTGAAAGTTTCTAAAGTTTTCCTAGCAATTTCCAATTTTAGAATTTAATTCTTGTGATTGGAAATTGTTGTTGTCGTTCTTAGCTTTCAAACTTATGGTCATCCTCTGAAATTATTTTTCCTATCATATTGGTCATCCTATCTACCTCCCTGAATTATTTCACAATTTTTAGATTTTGTTTGCTATTTTAAATGGCCAAGTCAAACTAGTTGAAAACCTGGTCAAACTCCTCAGACAGCAGCTTGTGAATTTTTCTAGAACAATGCAGTGCATAAAAGTTCTGGAAAATTATACAAGGTTGTCCTCTGTCTCTAGTAGCTACCATAAAATTTCTGAAATTTTTAGAGCTCAGAGCTACCTCTAAAAATTCCCAAAACCTTCTCTGTCTTTTAAATCAAATTCCAAAGGTACTGCTCTCTGCCCGAACCCAACTCAGCTCGAGTCCGACTCGCACCACTTGGCTCGGTCGCGCCAACTAAACGCATCGCCCGAGTCCAATCAATCGTGACCGTCCGATGAAGATCGAACGATCCACGCCGCGCGCGCAACCGACCGTCCGAATGCATACACCAATCCCACCGCCCATTTCGATCCAACGGCCGGCGCGCGCCGATCAAATCAAACCACCGGTTCGCACCACTTCGATCGCCGCCGACATATGGGTCCCACCGCCGTTCTTCCTCGCCGACCGCGCCACCGGAGCTCGGCCGGCGATCGCGCATGCGCGTACACGCACTCGCCGCCGCCACGCCGGACGCGCGGTTCGCCTCCGCAGGATCGCTCAAGTCCATCTACCTCATAGGGTCGCCCATTCCTTCGCAGCCATTCTTGCGCCTCTCCGCCCATTTCTTAGCTTCGCCGAGAAAACTCGAGCGTAGCGCCGCCGCTTCGAGCCGCCTTGAGCCGATCGCACCATCGTGTTCCTCTTGCCTCGCCGCCCATTTTGCCTATTCCGTGTCCTTGGCGCCCAAAGTGGATCACCAAGAGCGTATTGTCGTCTCGCCCGGCGATCTCGATCCCGTGAGCTCGCTTGCGACTGGTGAGTTTCACCCGCCACTTAGTCCCTTAGGATCGCATTGATGCACCGAGTCTAACGGTGGGCTTGAGCCGCTTTGTGCATCAAGGCGCGCGCGACCAATTCTTCTCCAAGCTCGCTTTTCGCCGCCGTGGAAATTCCGGCCACCTCGGCTTTCTTCGCCGGCGTTATCGTGTGCTTCTTGCTCCGGTGTTGAGGCGGCTTAAACACACCTTCCGAGTCTTCTAGAAGTCCGACGCTTCTCCGTGGGCCGTGCTTTCTCCGCCTCCGGCCGCCGTGAGCTCAACTCCGTGACCATCGGACCGCGCCGCCACCACCGGGTTCGCCGAGTCTCGTGGAACCCGGGTATCACTCGCCGCTTTGAAACCCACTAGTTCGCGAGATCCACCGCGCGCCGCGCCGCCGTCCCCGCGCTGCGCGCGCGAAAGCCGCGGCGCTCGCTAGCACTAATATTTGTTTAGTTATGTCACCGATTTGTGGGCCCTCTCGTAATCGTGTTTAGTAAACTCTAATCCAACCGTTATATTTCTCTCGAGTCACCGCCATGTGGGCCCATGATGTCGCTTAGTGGGTGTGTAACCTTGGCGATATGTTTTCCGCTTGAAAGCGTATTTTCGTGAGTATGTGTTAGAAGTACACTTTGATATGTCAAAGACGATTCTTAGAATACGCCGACGCCACTTTCGCAAGCGGTTGTTTCGTCAAGACTTTCGCAGGCCCGCCGGCCGTTGTCAAGTTAGTTGGTCGTGGGTAGAAAAAGGATTAAATGCTTTAGTAAATCAGTAATGCTTTTTCTTGTAATCGTTAATTCAATTAAACTTGTAAAATGCATAACTAATTCAATTTTTATCCAAATTGCATGAATCCAAAGGTCGTTTATTTTCATTTCAAATGTATTGTTTACTAAAATTAGCTTCACCCATGTCTCTCAGAGCAAAAATCTGTTAGCTAATAAAATGATGTCTTATGTATCTTCTAAATTAGAAAATGCATATCTCTTCCAAAAATTGTCCAAATTAAATGAACCCAATTCAGAAAATTTCATTTTCAGATACTAACTATTAGGATAGGTTTTACACACTGTTTTTGTTCATGAAAATTTGTTAAGTAATTAACTAGTGGCTTGTTGTGTTTTTAGCTTAGAAAATTCATAGAAAATTGCTAATAACTTAAAATAATTTGTTCTCTGTTTCTAAAATTTTGTTATATCTTGCTTAGGTTGTTGTGTGAGTTTTAGCTTGTTTTGGTGTTGTTGTATGTTTGAGTTTTGTCGGTGTTATTCGCTCTTATTTGTCGTTATGTTCGATCGTTAGGCTTCGATATTTGCGCAACCCCGAGGACGATCCTCCGCACCATATTGAGCAACAAAGAGCTGTGCAAGCGCTTTGATCATATTTATCCCAAGATTTTAAAGTCTAATATTTTGTTTCAATTGTATGTATGCATCGCTTAATTTGTGTTAAATTGATTAGTTAAACCAGAGTCGCATATCCTGTAGACAAAATATTGATCTCTACTACCGAGCCTAGGTTATTTGTCGTGATTAGAGATCACTGGATGATTTCTTGTCACTTAGTAGATACGATTTCACCGCTTAGACATGCTTAGTATCGGTAGAGAATCGGGTGTTATCGACTTTAGTCAGAACCTTGATCACACAAAATTTACTACAACTTTATGTTTCAAAGATTCTGCTATGTTTAATTGCAAAACTAAAAATGAAAACAAAAATGATTTGGACGCGCACAATGGTAAGATTGGTGTGATCTCTTTGGGTGTGATCGAAAGGTGCCCGTCAATTAAGGACCGAACATCTTGTGAGTGAATTTTTATCCAGCATTTCGCGCATAACCACACTAGAGTATATGGGACCTCTCTTGACCTAGTACTTTGGCGTGTATTGGCTCCGGTCGCAGGAGGTCGCAGGAGGGATGGAGGTGGGAGCATGGTAGTTGTCCAAAAGCTTTATCCCGAGTGGGTAGTTGTCTTTCGGCTTTACCATGTAAGCGCATGGGTTTCTATCCATACGAGCGGCTCGGGTTGATACACAATATTGGAAACAGTCTCGAGGACTTAGTCAGTGCTGCATACCTTCTAAGTGTGCTTTGGCTTAAAGGCGGTCCGAGGTGTGGGTACAGTGGTACACCCCGCAGGTTAAAAACTATTCGAATAGCCTCGCCCTAGGTGATGGACACGCTTGGGTAAGCTTTTCAAGAGTTAGACTACAACATTTAAATTAAAACTTGATGGGTGGTACGAACGGGATTCGTGTTATTGTTGTGGTGACTATTGGGATAGTCACTTCTAGGTTGTTTTATCTTTGCTCTGTTGCTATTATTATCCTTTATCGCTATTTCAATCTTAAAATGAATTGCAAACTTGCCTTTAAACTGTATTATATTATTGCAAACGAAAGTTGGCTTTATGCAAATGAAACATATGGCCTCCACCAAATAAGCTCGCATGTAGCATATGAACAGTCCGCTAGTTCACACGTCGCTTTTGCGGGTACAAAGACAATCTTTGTACTCGTGTGCTTTGCTTAATGTTTTGTTGCAGAGGAAGAAGGTGAGCCTCGTGGTCCTCACTTCGTGAGTCGTGTTGCCGCTTCTGACGACTAGTCTTGGCGGTCCGGCCGATGCCTTGTGGGTTGAAGGCACACCGATTGGCTTTGTTTATAGCCATCTTATGGCACTTTTGCTTCGCTGTCTTTCGTTGTTATTTGTGTATCTTGTGGCCCGTCGCCTATGTCCGTAATATTGTTACTATTTGTTTATCTTCCGCTTGTAGTGTAATGTTTGGACTCTATGTTGAATGGAGTTGATGTCTAATTTTGTAACGAGGTGCGATATCGCTTCGAAGTATACATATCTCGAGGATCGCTTTATTTGATTTGTGATGCTAGGACCGTGGTTGGGTCCTCACAGGAGCACCACCATGGAGGAGATTACAAGCCAAAGCTAAGGCATCTAGGTTTCCACCTTCCTTTTATTGGTGGCCAACTCATGGGCCTCCGGCCAAGGCCGAGGCCTGTTGCCAAAAACGGCAGAAACTCCTTTTTTATGTCTAATTTCTTTGAACGCTTTCAGAGAATAAATCGAGTATTACATTAAAACTCCTCTTTCTCCCGTTCAATCGCTTTGCTAAAAGAAATATTCTCCCGATTTAATTATTCTCTCCCGATTTAATTATTCTCTCCCGATTTAATTTTTTGGGGTATTACATGTTCATCGTGTTCAGCGGCGGTTCTTCAAGGGTAAGATCCGATGCCCTTCCAATTAGTTGATTAATTGATTAGTAGCAATGTCAGTCTTTAGATCAATTTAGGGTAGATAGGATTGACCGATATTTTTGAGGAGTTTAACGGTAGAATCTGTCCAGGACACCTCCTAGAGAATTGTATGCAACGTCGATACATTTTTATAGATTACAAGATCGTGTCGTTTGGACAAGCGGTTCAAAAGTTATGAATTTTGTAGCGCTGCTGTTCCGTAAATCTGCTATGATTCTGATAGTTTTTAGTAATCAGACTCAAACGGATAGCTAAATGAATTTTTGGGATGTCTCACTATAACGAAAGATCTAGATAATTGTCTTAGCTTTCAGGGAAGCTAAAGAACATGAAATGTGGATCATTATTCTGAAAGTTATGATAGTTTTAATATCTTTGTCCAGAAACCCGACGTGAATTAGTTGTACTATTCATCAGCTTGGTAGGGGTAGTATATTGTCTAATATGGAAGGCTCACCAACTAGGTTTAGATGGGAGATTTGATAAAGTTTCTATAAAGTCCAAGAACACCCCATTTGCATCTCTGTACTAAAAGATATGAATTTTTTATTATGACTGTCTGTCACGGGGACAGACTGCTGCTTAGCATTTTGGAATTGGGGTTGTGTGAGAGACTATAGTTTTTCGTAAGTTCTTCTAGCTTTTTTTTGGTCTAGTATTGTTATCTTAGAGTGATTGTTGACTTACCTTAGGTGGGGGATTGGTTCTGGGGGCAGCGCCCTCTTCGCGTCCTTTGTTCTCGCACGGTTGAGGTAAGTACATTGTTTGATACATTAGTTGTGAATGTTTGTTCATGAATGTGTGTATTTGATACATGATAGTGATGCATGGTTGTTCGTATGGTATGTGTACTAAGAATGGTGAATGCTCAAAGTATGATAAGTTCTATTCATGTACGACTTTATTGCTATTGCATGTTGATGATGAATCGAGTGACTATGCATGTGCATAATGAGATCATGATGAAGCTTGGTCACCGTGTGACCAAGCTTCATCATGATCTCATTATGCACATGCATAGTCACTCTGTTCATCATCAACATGCAATATATTTGAGGTCCCCGTCATGTATATGACGGGCTTAAGGTCCCACACTTGTAGAGTGTGGACTTGAGGTCCCCTTTACTTTTGGAGTATTGGGCAATTGGTCCATGCGCTTGTGAGCACAGGCATGGGTATGCAGCGACGGTTGCATACTTTGCATTACCGGTAAAATGCAAAAAGAGTTAAAGAGAAAGGATCCTTAAGCATTGCATATGTATGTGGTATGATTTATTGAAATGCTTCTGGAAGTGGATGCTGATGTTATAACTTGGTTTGGTAATGTCTATAATTTGCCCTACTTCTCTCTTTCCATTCTGCCACTCATCGTGTTTTTCGTCGGCGGCCAGCACGCCATGCCCATCAACAACACGCAGCTCTGCTCCTCTCTCTCTCCTTCTCTAACTGATCGGTGGGCCCAAGTGATTAAGGATTAATTAGCACTAAATGACGGTGCTTAAAACACAAAGTCTATGACATGTGGGATCAACCAAAAAGATAATCAGGAATCTAATTTAAAACATATTTAATAAATGAGTCATTGACATGTGGGACCACACACTGTTTCCGGTTTTAAAAACGTGTTTTAAAACCGAGAGGCTGACATGTGGACCTGAGCTATTAGTAGATTAAAATAAAAATAAGTTTAATCATTTACTTAACAATTAATGAGTCTATGACATGTGGGACCGCCTCTATTTTATAAATAAAATTAAGAAAATAAAACTATGTGTAATACCACAAATGTATTTGAGGGGGAATAATTAAATTAGGGAGAAGGACTATTTGGAAAAGTGTTTTAATAGAAGATTAGAGGGGGGAAACTACAAAGCTTAGACAACCTGGGTCGGGGCTTTTGGCCCACTAGAATTCAGCCCATAGGTGGAGAAGGAAGTGGCCGGCTATAAAAGGGGGGAGCAAACCCTAGGTCGCCCCTCCCCCCACCCCCTTTGGCTACCACCTCTCTTGGCCGCCACCCATTGGCCCTTGCGCATCCTCCCCTCCAGTAGCCCCTCCTCTATGGTGTCTCCCCCTGCTGATCGGCCAAGGTTTCGGCTCCCCGTTGCTGACCAAGTTGGAGAAGAAGAAGTTGGAGAAGAAGAAGTTGGAGAAGAAGAAGAAGCTTCCCTGTGGTAGTCGGCCATAGCAGGAAGAAGAAGGTGAGGGGAGGAGACCATCTTCGTGGGGGGTAATCCATCGCCTTCCTATGTTCTACAAGGGTAACGAAGATCCTCCAACGCTGTATGTTTTGTATTAGACGTGTTTATGAATTCGTTTAGTAGATCGATTGTCAATTGCAGTTAGATTGCGTTCTGTCCAGATTATTGCACGGTCATTTTTGTGTCTTTAGAAACCGAATTAGGAGTTTTGATCTCCTAGAGTTATTTAGATTATGTTATTAGCTTTCGTTGGCCGCTGAGTTCACCTGATTCCGACATACGGATCAAAAGTTATGATTTGTTTAGTGTCACTATCCTGCTAATCCATCAGCATCCAGACAGTTTGTAGCAAACTGGGTTAAGCCGTTAGTTAAAGAGGAAATCAGAGAATCTCGATATAACGAAAAATGTAGGTAATGTCCATACCTTTTCATAGAGATAAAGAACACAAGATTTGTACTTTTACAGCAAAAGTTATGGTGGTTTTAGTGTACTGTCCAGAGAAGCTGACGTGAATATTGATGTCTTTTAATTTGGCTTGGTAGGGGTATTAGATGGCCGATTTAGAAGGTCCCCTCAACTAGGTTTAGTTGGGGAATTTAATTACCTTTCCATAAAATCCAAGAAAACCTCATTTAGACTCCTGTGCCAATAGATATGGATTTTTGTATATACCTGTCCACCGAGGAGACAGACTGATGTTTAGGATTTGGGGTTGGGATCGGGTTAGACGCTTTTGCGGGTTAGTGATTGTTTTTATATAGTTTGTTTGGTCTACTACTGTAATCTTAGTGTGCATTATAAATATATTCAGGTGGTGGTTTGATCCCGGAGGAAGCACCTTCTACACGTCCCTCGCTCTCTCGCGGTTAAGGCAAGTATAAGGATGGATATTATAGATATCATTGAATGACAATGTTTGATAAATACTAGGAGTATTGGTGTTATCCATGATTGTTATGGTGGTATGTTTGGTAATGTTCATGGTTTCCAGTGAAATGAGTAAAGTGTTATTCTTGGATGTTTGAAGGTTATGAAGTCTTGATTATGAGCATTTGTAGTGTGAATAGATTATTCATATGCAATGTTGCTGCGGATGCATGTTTATATTAATTTGAGATTTCATACATATGCATTTTGATGGCTTATTGAAGTCTTGGTCATGTGATGACCAAGCAATTGTTGAGGTCCTCGGCATGTTTGTGACGGGCTAAAGGCCCCCATGTTTGTAGAGCATGGGCTTAGGTCCCCATACTTATGAGTATGGGCATAGTCCCCGTGCTGATGGCATTGCATGGGTGTGCATGACGGATGCACACTTTGCATTACCGGTAAAATGCAAAAGAGAAAGAGAAAGATAAAGAGTATGTTGAGCATATTGCATAGCATGTGTATGTAAAGTAATGGGTGTGTGGTTTGTGAAATAAAGTTGATGAGATTACATGCATGTATGTTGTTTATGCCATTTATTATATTTGCTGAGTCTTTGGACTCACCTCTTGTTGTTTGTTGTGTTTTAGGTACCCTTACGAGATTGGCATGCATTGGGGAAAAGAAGGATTAGCCTTGTTGCACTATCGCACGATCTACCCACAATGGAATGCAAAAGAAAATTAATGAGTAGTTGAATGAATTACTTAAAGTACACTTTATGATTATTGCTTTGCTTGGAGTAAACTATAATAAATGGATAGATGTTTTTGGATGCTCTTGATCTATATCCTAGATGTTTAGTTGCTATGGATGTTAAAGTAACGAATAGCCAGTTCTGATTTGTCTTAATCAAATTGCAAGTTGGAATACTTATATATGCTATATATGTTAGTTGGAACCTCCGGTATAGATAACTATACAATGGAGGTTCTGCCGAAATTTTGTAAGGTATTTGAGTTTAACTTGTCTAAATTATTTAATTCAGTAGCATTCCAAGCCTTTGTCAGGCTAGGGTGTTACACTATGAGTCGGTGACAAGTAGGACTGACATATAAGTTAATAAAATTTGGAAAAATGAGAAAGGCCGCTTTTAGTTAAGAGGAAAATATGTTCTCTGTTAGAAAGCGTAACCCCAGAACAACTCAGAGGAAAATACGTTTCCTCTATTAGAAAGCGTAAACTTCAAAAAAATACACTTTTGATGTCACCCTTTTCTTATTTTCTGGAATTTTCAAATCGAAGCAAATTAAAATGTTAATAACTTTTGTAGACGAACTCTAAATTGAGTGAAACTTTTTTTTTCTAAATTCATGCTCTGTCTGAATATGAAAAAATATTTGGATTTTGTTGCTGTTGAAATTATTTTTCTATAATTAATTTGCTATATGCTCTTTTTCAATAGACGTCGATACTTCGAACAAAATTTATGACGATCCTCCATCCTCATACTCTAAGATACCAGAGTAAAGCAAGCACCTCCTTTGACCATGTTGATCTTACTATTTCAATTTTGTACTTCTTTTTGCAAAATCTCTTACGCATGTGTGTATGTTTGCTTAAAATTGCTGTACTTGGGGATAATGGTAGTTATATTCCTATTCAGTGCATGAACCTCCTTGAACTACTGGTATCCTTACTGTTGTCGCCATTAGGTTATGGTTTAGGCAATAGATGATGCCGATTTGGGTATTTCGAGTGCGAATATCGCACAAGTGCTTAGCTAGATTTACTAAAATTTGAAAATAGATGGAATGTTGAAAATGAATTCTGGACGTTTTGAAATGATGGTCCAGAGAGGTTTACCTCTGTTATTTGGTATAAAATAAAAATAAAAAAACTTAGTTGGTGATGCGGGCGAGTTATATTATCAACTGAGGAGTGTGAGAGGTGTATCTCACAAGTAGATAGGGCGAGATCCTCGCCCAGGTCAATTAAGGACCGAACGCCAGTAAGTCCTATCTAAGCCCAAGTGTACAACCACATGTGCAGGTATGGGATGGCCTTATCTAATTAATTCATCAAAAACAAGCCTTGCATGCTTGTAGGTCGTAGTAGTGTGAGCATATGTGATTGCTTGAAGGGGCTCGCTTCACCGAGGCATTAGGAACAAAGCTTGCCGATAGAACGGTGAATGTCTCACTGAGACGTGGGTGTACCTAGGTGACATGAGGATGTTCATTCGTCAAGCTAGTGCAAGGTTAGGGCTAGACGATGTAAAGGATTCGTTACGTGCTCTAGACTACATACTATAATGTTGTGTGCGATGGCATCGACGGATGCTAAACAAACTAGAGAATTCGTATACTTTAAGTAAACTTGTACATCTTTGAAGAGTGTAAATCTATTTAAATTTCCATGCTCATGGTCATGAGCATGCTCAGTGCAGTCTTAACATGTATTGACTTGATTTTTGCAAAAGTAGTCTTATCGGGAAATGTTGGAATGGATAATTTTGGTGATATTTGAATTGAGTGCCATGGTAAGGTTGAAAATAAGATGTTGATGACAGCCAAGGAGGGTTGTGATTTGTTATTTATCAAGTTACTTACTTATCGATTCTTTATCTATTTAGCTGCTCTTTATACTTTCGTTGCAAACAATATGTATTGATATTGTAAATAAAACTTGCTTAAATGCTGAAAATAACTTGTAGAGTAGAGCCTCGTCCTTTGTTAGCCTTGTATTTATAATTATGTTGTGATACACTTGTAACACCCCGGTCCAATACAGAGCCCAAAATGCCACTAAACTAACATAGCTATCAATTTTAATAACAATTATCACTAAATTACAGCAGCATATCAAAATAAAACCCATACACGGGTCACAATAACACAAGGATAACTATAAAGAAATCGTAGGTAATTAATTAAAAAGAACATGGCAAGGTAATAACAGATCGATGCAAAACCTATCCAAGCAAGTTTATTAATAGAATAGTAAATTCCAACCTATCTTCTAAGACTAGCCAATACTATCATGTCTTAACTATAAATCATTGAACGATAAAATGAGTTCTCATATCCAATGGATCAAGTAAATATGTATATGATGTGGATTCAAGTGTGCTAGACCTTTCCAAGTGAAGCGTCGTCAATGATCACCTAAAAACAACAGTAGAACTAGGGTGAGTCCATGACTCAGCAAGTACAATATCTCTACTACCTAAATATTGGAGTTTACCGTCGTCCATCCTCCCACCATCGTTCGTGTCCATCCGATCGTCGGGTGATCGACGGACCAGATCAACTAATGTGGGGGAGGCCTACACCCATGCCCACGTGACCGCGTCACAGTCCGTTCTCCCTTCCTCATTCACCGTCTCTACTTCCAACCACCCCACTGTTGTCGTTCTCCCACTTTTTCCGCGAGACCGCAACCACCCAAAACCCCTTCCCTCCACTCCCCTATGCCTCCGGTCCTAGCACCCCTCCCTCTCCACTCCCCCGTGCCACCGGTCCTTGGCGTCCCCCTCCCTCTCCGCTCCCCTGCACCGCCGGTCCTTGGCGCCAACCTCCCTCTCCGCTCCAGCGGTGACCAAGGGCCCCAGTTCCTACCCCAAGCCCGCGCTGTCAGTCCTTGGTGCCCCCTCCCACTCTTCTCCCCCGTGTCGCCGATCCTTGGTGCCCCCTCCCTCTCTGCTCCAGCGACGACCAAGAATCTTACCAAGATCCCACCCCCAAGGTGATGCGCTCTCGACGCCCTACTGCTGCCCCACCTCCTCCCCCATGCTGTCATCCCTCCTATGATCCTCCTCTCCTCTGCTATCTCTCTCCACCCTCCCCCCTTTGTCCTAGACAGCGACAGCATGGCTGAGCGGACCCGAGGCGATTCGGTAGTAGTGAGTGCCTTACATGCCTACAGTTCAGCAGCGGTTCCCTCACCCTTCCCCACCGTCAACACCTCCCCCATCACAGCCTTCCTCTCCCACTTCGTCATTGCCAATGTCACCACGGAGGCCGCTCTCTCCTCCTATCGCTTCTCCCTCGATGAATCCCTAGCCTCCCTCGCCACTGCCATCGACGACTGCAATAATCCCAGTCGCCTCCTTGTGCTTCACCAACACATATCCCCACCTTCCCTCTCCTATCTCTTTGCCTCATGGGCAAGCTCATCCTCCCCGAATCACATCCAATTCTAGCTGATTTAGTAAAAGTCAACCCTATTGGTTGATCGATTCCATCCTGAACTCCAGGTTTGTGTTTTTGTAATGTTGTTCCCTTTTCTACCTGGGTATAAATATTACATTTTTATGTTGCTTTATTGTAATACCCCGTTTATTCTAAGGAAGAAATCATTCAAAAGAGAAGAATAGAATTAAGAAAGAGGGGTTTTTCGCTTTTCTTCGGCAACCTCGGCCTCAGGCCTTGGCCTAGGAGGCCCATGGGGGGCTGGCCACCTATAAAAGAAGGGGGAAAACCCTAGGTCGGCATCAGAGCTACAGTGCCACCGCTACAAGCATCGCATGCTGTCTTGCCTCTTGGAGCCGCTCCTTCCCGCTGCCGGTGTTCGCAAAGAAAGGAGAAGGAAGGACTGCAGATTGGTTGGCCGAAAGGAGGGACGAGGGATCTTCTTCATGGGGGATCGTTCAGCGTCTCCCTAAGGTTCTACAAGGGTAATTATTCTCGATTTTCGTTGGTTGTTTAGTCGTAGAGGAGAAATCGAATAGATTTGATTGGATCAATGTCGGTCTGTTGTTCACATCAATCTGTCCAGATTGTTGCGTGGGCGTTTTTGCGATCTTAGAGGCCGAACCAGTAGTTTTGATCTAATCTAGAGATTGTTCTTAACTTTCTGTGGCCACCGAGTTCACTTGATTCCGACGTTCGAGTCAAGAGATATGACTGTTTTAGTATCTGCTGTCCAGATTTCTGACGAGATTAAACTATTGTGTTAATTCGTAAAATATGAAAATGTAATTGGACGAATCTGAGTTTTCACCCAACTAGGTTATTGTAGGTAATTTGATAACCTATCCATATTATTAAAGAACGATCAATTCGGAGTTATAGATTAAAAGTTATGATCGTTTTAGTACTGCTGATTTTTCTGTTAGACAGTTTCTGTGCGGAAAGTTCAACCATCTGTTAGCGTACGTTATTGGCCGAATTGGTTTATCTCGTCAACTAGACTATTGTAGATTGGTCAGTTAAGAATCCACAGAAACTAGGCTCACCTCTTTTTGAGTTCCAGATCATGAGATATGTTAATTACCGTGCTGCTGTCCAAAGGCGGTTTAGGGCAGAATGCGTTGGTTTTCAGTTTAGGGTTTCTAGTTAAATATTGAATCGCCGGGGAAAACGTTATAGAACGTTAATCAGTAGGGTCATGTTCATCATATCCTTATTTCAGTTATTTGATTGTTGAGGCGGTGAAGCTTCGGGTTTAGGAGTACCACCTTTGCCGGCTAACGTGTCGCATCGCGGAAGGCAAGTATTCGGGTTATAGTATATTTATGCTTGTATGCTGAGACTGTTTGTGTTTTTCTCGTAATAGCCATGCATGGATGTTATTGTGATGAGTTTCAATTTATCTTGTTGAATGCAAGTTATGGTTAAAGTTTCCTTTGTATGTTGTTAATGCTTACATGTTATTATGCACACGTTGAATTCTTATGTATGAAAGATGATGTCATAGTACATATGCATGTTTTAAGCATGATTGAGACTTGGTCACGTGGTGACCAAGTATAAATAGTTGAAGTCCCCGTCATGTAAATGATGGGCTTGAGGTCCCCACATTCGTGGAATGTGGGCAATGAGTAAAGAGGTCCCCATCATGAAGATGATGGGCAAAGGTCCCTATACTTGTGGAGTATAGGCTCTTGGTCCCGATGCCAGAGGGCACAGGCAAGGGTATACATAAACGGTTGTATACCCCATATTACCGGTAAAATGCGAAAAGAGATAAAGTTTAAAAGGTGCATTGCATTGGTCGCATTACATAAGCATGAAGGCTATGTTTAGTGTAATGTTTATTTTGGTATATTGATGCTATGACTATGAACTTAGCTTTAGCCTTGTTGATACTTGCTGAGTCTTTGGACTCACTCTTGCTTTGATGTGTTTTAGGTACAATTGGCAAGAATGGCATGCATGGGAGGGAGTAGTTGTTTGGATGCACTTACTACCACTCACCCTAAAGGCGTCTACCATTTAGTCTTTACTTTAATAATTAGCAAACTGTTTGAGATTCGCATGTGATTGGTTAAATGTTTCAGTTTAATTGTAATAAGGAGAATAGCAAGTTTTGATTATGCTCATTAGACTATCTTCCATGCTTGAATGATCTTGGATATTGAGATTATTGTTAATTGATATAATTAATTGTTGGAACCTCGGTATAGTTAACTATACAAAAGAGGTTCTGTTGAAATATTTGGTAACGAGTCTTAGTGGTATTTGTTTTAATTTAATTTTAGTAACATTCTAGGCTCAATGCTGAGCTGGGGTGTTACAGTTGGTATCAGAGCGGGCTGTAGGTCCAATTTTGTTGGCCGTGAAGCAAGCTCATCGCCGATAGTGCTCCAGTGGTCCCCTTGCTCTTCTTTTCACATCGCCTGGTCCCTCTCATCACTGTGGTCTTATCCCCTAACTCAATTTAGGTTGCCTTCACAGGAATCGCTTGAATTGGGTTTTGGGTCTCCTTCAACCGTGTTCTTCGCTTTCGTCCCCATCTTCGGTAAGGACCTCCTCCCTTCAATTTTTTGCTCGTGGACCACGTTTGGGCCTTTGCGAAGCTGTCCTCACCACCCGGTGCCTTTCATTTTGCTCAGGTCATCCTCTCCGCAGCATCTTCCTTAGCGCCAACGCTGGTCATCGTCGTCAGAGCTCCTCAGTCCACCTTTGTTCCTCTATAGTGTTGAGGCAGACTCTTGGTAGCCCCTAGTAGCTGTGGCACCTGGTACCTTGAACTACTGCGGAGCTCTTTGCTGTTTTCGTTTTGGCCGTGTTTGCGCTGCCGTCCATCTCTGGCTCGTCGTTGTTTTAGGCCGGCTCCGCCGTTGAGAGTACCCTCAGGGTGTGCGCAATACTATTACAAACTTTTTGCCGCCTTTGGTTTGCACCCCCGTGACCAGAGTCACCGGCGGCGAGCCGACGAGCAAAACCGGGTGGTTCTGAAGTCCTGTTGTCGTAAGGTAATATCACCGCTTAGACAACCATCAGGACCACCTCTTGTGATCTTGACCGTCCAGGGCCTCCATCGTGCAGATCTGGGCCGTTAAGACAACCCCCTGATCTTTTTACAAGGATCACCCTCTCGGACCTCCCCTAAGACCACCCCCTGGACTTTGGTATAGTTAACCTTTAGGACCTCCCCTTGGAGATCTGAACCGTTTAGGACGTCCCCTCTTGTAGATCTTAACTTTTAGGACCTCCCCTGGGTAGATCTGACCGTTAGGACCTCCCTCTGTGAGATCTTAGCCGTCAGGACCTCCTCCAATTTAGATCTCAACCGTTAGGACATCCCTTGGTTAGATATCAGCGGCCCACGTTTGTCCATGTCTTCTCCGGTTGTGTTAGATTTTAATAAAAGCCCGAAAGCTTTTATTTGTAAATTGTTAATTATTTAAATTTCAAATTGCATAACTAATTCATTTTAACTCCTTTTAGGTTGATTCAAACTTTTCTATTGTCCTGTTTAACTGAACTTTAATCTAAAAACGTGTTTGAACCTTATTTTGTATCAGAAATTGATGTAGATCTATTATCTTGTTTTAATATTGAATTGTTACTCTAGAAGTTCATTAAAACTTGTAAAATACATAAGTAATTCTCTGTAACTCCAAATTGAGCAAACTAAAATGTGTTAGGTTCCTCTATTAATATGCTTTAGTATAGAATAGGTTTTATTTATGTCTTTTATAACATCTCAAGTATTAGGCTTGTGTTTCAAATGCAAAAAAATGTTTAGAAATTAAAAACTTTTCTTACATCTTTTATTTCCTGTATGTTCTGAAATATTCTTATAAAGGAATTATGAAATACAAAGTCACAAGTCATTTTGGCCTAAACCTTGCTCTTCAAAAACTTTCTTGTCAAACCTTGTGATCATTCCTTGGAAATATTTTTCCTAAGCTATAGGGTTAATGTGTGACCCCTCTGAAAAATTTCACAATTTTTAGAAATTGTTTGAATATATTTGGAGTTCAGTCAAACTAGTTTGACTGTTAGTCAAACCCTAGCTCAGCAGCTTGCAAAATTTTTGGAGGAAAATTCACTACATCAAAACCTCTGAAAATTTTATACAAGGCCAATATCTAAGTTAGCAAGCTCCTGTAAAAATTTCAGAATTTTTGGAGTTGTTGTGCTACCCAAAACAATTCTTCAAAACTTTCAGCTCTTAATTCTAGCCCAGTCAAACCCTAGTCAACTGAGCCCTTCTCGGTTCCACCCAACCGCCTAATTGCACCCGGTGCACTCGAAGTGGCGTGGGTGATAGCAACCCTTGGATCTCCATCGGGCGGCCCACCTTTGCGAAAACCTTAAGACCTCCCGAGAGCCACCTCAATCCCGAGCCGTTGGATCTTGATCCAACGACCATGACCTCCCCTGCCGCGCTAGGCCTCTCGAGAACTTGTGTGATCGTAGCCGTCCATCTCTGATCTGAGCGCCACGACCACCCCAACCCTCCTTCGCTGTTCTTCTTCTTCCTCCTTGCGCCCGTACGCGCATGCGAGCCATGGCAGGTGGGTGGAGCAGCATCGTCAGACGCGGGCCCTCCTCAACGGCTCGAGCCCTGCTCCGCCCTATGTCGTGCTCGCCTTGTCCAAGACTCGCCTATTGACATTTCGACCTTTGGCGGAAGCTTTAGGTCATGTCGCCTTTAAGGTGTCCTCGTGCAACCTTTGTCCTCGGCTATCTTGAGCACTCCCGAGCTCCTCCTTTGGGACCTCTTTACCACCCGTCTGTTTTCCCCCAGCTCTTTTTCTCTTGGGTGCACAAAATCGCCTAGAGTGCTGTTGCGCCATTGTTGGTCGTGGAGCTCCATTGCGGACCTTGGCGCCCCAGTGGTTCCTGACCAAATTCTTTCACACCTTTTGGTACCTTGGTTCATCACGAGACCTTCCCCTAACTCAAACTTGGGTCGTCTTCGCAGGATTGCCCTAGATCTGAGTTCGCGCGGATTTCCGCCGAAAGCAACCTCCTTCGTCCCCAACTTCGGTAAGGGCTTCCTCTCATCGATTCTTCGCTCGTGGACCGCCCCGAGACCTTGCGACACTGTCCTTACCATTTGTTTACCTTAACTTTGCCCAGGAACTCTTGTCGTCGTTGTCTTCCTCTACACTGGCATCGGTCTCCACCGCTAGGACTTCTCTGAGTTCCCTCAAACCTCCTCTAGGCCCTGGTAAGTTCGCAATAACCCCTTAGTGCTCCAACACCCGTTAGATTAGATCGTAGCGAAGTTTTTCACGTTTTCGTAGTTTGGCCGTAGCAGCTCCTCCACCCCTCTCCGGCTCACCGGCGATTTAGGCCAGCTCCGCCGTCGAGAGTGCCTCCGATGTGTTCGCACTAGTATTGCACACGTTTTGGTGTGTTTGGTTCGCGCCAGCATGGCCGTGGTCGCCGGCGGTGAGCCAGTGAGCGAAGCACGGTGCCTGGTACTGTTGTCGTATTTTGACAAGTCCCAGGACCTCCTCAGTTTGATCTTAGCCGCTGATGATCTCGTAAGATTAGTTCTTAGCCATAGGATCCGCTTTTGTAAAACCTTAGTGCCAGGACCTCCCTGGCTTGATCTTGGCCGTTAGGATTATCCCCGCGTGAAAATACCACCCCGTGGTCGTTTTTGCAAACACCACCCTCGGGACCTCCTTTGGGGTCCTCTTTGCAAAAGGTCACCCCTTGGTCTTTTGGAAAGAAAACCTCAGGACCTCCCCCTCCGCAAGTCTTAACCTTCAGGACCACCCTAGGCAGATCTTGACCGTTCAAGACCTCCAAGTGGAGATCTGAGCCGTCAAGACCTCCCTCTGTTAAGACTTTATCTTTGCGGACCTCCCCAGTGAGATCTTGACCGTTAAGACCTCCCCCTGTGAGATCTTAGCCGTCAAGATCTCCCTCCATTTAGATCTCTACCGCTAGGACCTCCTCGTGTTAATCTAGACCATCCGAGAGCTACTCCGTTAAATCCTTAGTCTTAAGACCTCCCCGTCAGCTCTGGGCCGTCAGATCATAATCTAACGGCCTAGACCTCCTCAGCACTTTAGGTGTTCTAGTGAGTCATGTCCTTTGCTGCCGTTCATTTTAAGATCTATGGCCAAGATCTGGGGAGGCATTCGGGAAGTCCGAATGTCCCAACCCATGCGGACCGTTGGATCTAATCCAACGGTGAGTCGCGTGCGGCGCTGTGCACGTTTGTTCGGCCGTACGCTTGGGTCGTCCGATTCACGATCTGTGGCCCACGTTGTTCCACGTCTTTTCTTTTGAGTTGGATTTATTTAATTCTGGTAAGCTTTTATTTGTAAACTAAAAATTGTATTAAACTTTGAAAATTCATAACTAATTCATTTTAATTCCTTTTTAGATGAATCCAACTATGTTAAATTCCTGTTTAACTAAAGTTTAATCTAAAAATACATTCAGACATTGTTATAGGCCATAAAATCTTGTAAACAATATTAACTCATTTCAGCCATTATTTAATATTCCAGAAATTCAGTTAAAACTTGTAAATTGCATAACTTTTTCTATATAACTCCAAACTAGGCAAACTCAAGCTTGTAAAATTCCTCTGTTAGTATACTTTAATATGGAATAGGTTTTATTCACGTATTTGCCTCTGAAAACGATATGTTCTAGTTTCACAACTTAGAAAAATCATAAGTAATTCAATTTAACTCCAAATTGAGTAAACTCAGCTTTGCTGTTCTTAGAATGCCATGTTATACCTACCATAAAAATTCCAGGTTCTAGGTCTTTCTGGAAATTTGTGCCATAAACAGTAACCGAAATTAATTTAATTTGGAATTTCTAGGCTGAGAAAAATTGTTTAGGCTATAAATTTTGCATGATTAATCCAACTCAAATTATTCTTATTGCTAAATTAATCTAAAATCATGCTCTTCGTGCTGTGTAAATTTCATGGATTTTGGATGAATTTGGATTTTGAGTCCTTTTCGGTGTTCGTCGTTTTTATTGGATTTTCTCGTTCTTGCGATAGGTTCCGAAGAAATTATTGATTGCGTGAGTGATCCTCTGCAGCAAGAAAGTGATCTCCAACAAGGCAAGCAGATGTAGCATCATTTGATCATATTGCTCCTATTATTTACAAATTCTAATATGTTGTTTGCAAATTCTACGTATGCATTTCTGTCTTGTTTTAAACTATTGTCGACTAGTTGACCTATTAGATGCATAATCTGTAGGCAAATGTTTGTCCTCTACTACTGAGCCTAGGACTATCTTGTTGTGATTTTGGGTTCGTTGGATGAGCCCTTATCACTTAGTAGTACGAGTTAATTTTGCTTAGCCATGCTTAGCTACCAGTAGAAATGGGCGGTTGTCGACTTAGTCGATAACCTTGATCACACAAATTTATTATGACTTTATGATTCAGCCTTGTGCTATGTTTAATTGTGAAAACTAAAAATGAAAACAAAATGATTTAGACTTGGGCACAATGGTAAGATGGTGTGCTTTGGGTGTGACTAGAATGGTGCCCGAGTCAACAAGGACCGAATTACTTGCACCACTGTACCGAGCAATTTGCGTGCTAACCACACTAGAGGGAAATGAGACCTCTCTTGACTTAGTACTTTGGCGTGTGTTGGCTCCGAGTCACAGGGGGTCGTAGGAGGGATGGTGTTGGGAGCATTGTAGTTGTCCAAAAGCCTTCACCTGGGATGGGATTCATTGGCTTTCGACTTTGCAATGTAGCATATGGGTTTTATCCATACGAGCGGCTCGTATTTAATACACAATATTGGGAACGTCTCGTAGGACTTAGTCATGCCGGCATACCTTCGGAAGTGTGCTTATTGTGGCAAAAAGGCGGTTTGAAGTGTGGGTACATTGGTACACCCCTGTAGGGTTAAAACTATTCGAATAGCATTGTCCTAGGTTATGGACACTCTCGGATACGCCCCATGAGAATTAGACTACAACCTTTTAATTAAAACTTGATGGGTGGTACAAATAGGGGATTCGTGCTATGTTGTGGTGGCTATTGGGTTAGTCTCCTCTAGGTTGTTACTTATGCTATTTAATGTTACCTCGCTGTTATTTCAATGATTAAAAATAGATTTGACAAACTTCCTTGAATCTATTACATTATTGTAAATGAAAATTGCTTTATGCATCCAATTAACCATATAACCATCTCCTTTGTTACAGCTTTCATGTAGCTATGTATAGGCTTGTTACTCGTAAGTCTTGCGAGTACATTATTGTACCCAAGGGATCTACTTCTGTGAGAATTGCTGCGGTGAGTGCGACTAGCTTGGCGGCCCGGTCGGTTGCCTGGTGGGTGTGTGGCTAACCGTTCGTCTTTTGTTTATGGCCATCTTATGGCACTTTTGCTTCCGTTGTTACTTGTTGCTTTGATGTCATTTAGCCGGTCGGCTCTTTTGTAATAACTCTATATTATGTACATTTTTTGCTAGACTTATTATTATGTGATGTATGAAATTGATGCATGCTTTTGTAAAGATGTATGTGTGCTGCAATTCTGGGAAACAGATGTCCATCGAGGCATGGTGTATTTTGTTTGTGATGCTAGGGCTGATGGAAGGCTAAGTATTACAAGTTAAATAAACCGGGGTTTCACATCTTTGCCTCTGAAAAATGTTGTGCACTAGTTTCATAACTTAGAAAAATCTTAAAAAATTCAATTTAACTCCAAATGAAGTGAACTCATTTTTGCTGTGCTTAGAATGCAATGATCTGTCTACCATAAAATTTTCATGTTCAAAAACTTTCTGAAAATTTTTACAATGAACAGTAACAGAAAGCAATTAAATTGGATTTTCCATCAGATTCAAATTATTTAGGCTATAGCTTTGGCATGCTTAGTCCAAATCGATTGATTATTCTTGCTAAATTCATTTAAAATCATGCTCTACGTGCTGTGCAAATTTCATGGATTTTGGATGAGTTTGGTTTTTGAGCCTTTTTTGGTGTTCGTCGCTCTTATTGGATTTTCTCGTTCTTATAATAGGTTTCGAAGAATTTGTTGAACCCGGGAGTGATCCTCTACAGCAAGAGAGCTACCAACAAGGCAAGAAGATGTAGTATCCATTTGATCATATTGCTCCTATTATTTTCAAAGTCTAATATCTTGTTTGCAAAGTCTATGTATGCATGTGCTGTTATTTTGCTGTTAAACTATTGTCGGTTAGTTGATCCTCTAGATGCATAATCTGTAGGTAAATATTTATCATCTACTACTGAGCCTAGGATTATCTTACTGTGATTTAGGGTTCTTTGGATGAGCCCTTGTCACTTAGTAGTTTACGAGTTAATGTGGCTTAGTCATGCTTAGCTACCGGTAGAATTGGGCGGTTGTCGACTTAGTCGATAACATTGATCACACAAAAACTTATTATGATTTTATGTCTAGCACCTTGTGCTATGATTAATTTGAGAATCTAAAACTGAAAATAAAATATTTTAGACTTGGGCACAATGATAAGATGGTGTGCTTTTGGGTGTTACTGGTTGGTGCCCGAGTAAACAAGGACCGAATTACTTGCGCTATTGATCCAAACACTTTTGCGTGCTAACCACATGAGAGGGATATGGGATGTAACATCCCCATTTTGGCTTGTGTTTCAAATGTAAGAAATTGAGGGTATATTAAAACTTTTCTTACATCCTTGTGCTTTTGAACTTTTCTGAGATTCTTGTAAAAGGATTTTGGGAAATCCAAAATCAAAACCCTCAATTATCTAAAGTCAACAACCTCCTTGGTCAAATCTTGTGTCAAACCTTGGTAATAATTTTCCCTGGGTTCTAGGGTTGCTTGGTAACACCTCTGAATTATTTCATAATTTTTGGAAATTATTTGAAATATTTTAGAGGCAAGTCAAACCTTGGTCAAACCTTTGAAATAGCCTTCTGGAATTTCTTGAGAAAAATTCAGTGCACAAAAACCTCTGAAAATTTTATGGAAGGTTAATCCTTAAGTCAGGAAGCTCCAGTTAAAATTTCATAAATTTTGGAGTCGATTTGATACCTCAATTAAATCCCCAAATTTTCAGCCTTTAAAATTCAAAACCTAACTGGTTTGCACTGTTCCTCGGTGTAAGCGGAGTCGACTCTGCTCGAGCCAACCGACTCGCCGAAGTCAACTAACCGCACCGCGCGCGAGTGAGCGCGCGCGCGCCTGACCGTTGGATCTCCATCGAACGGCTCACATCCGTAGGCATTCGACCCTCCGCTGTTCTCTCGATTCTCGACCGCTGATCTCCATCGAACGGCTCACATCCGTAGGCATTCGGACCTCCGCTGCCCTCTCGATTCTCGATCGCTGATTTCAATCGGGCGGTCGACGCTTGCCCGACGCCGCTTCAACTAGATCGCGTGTTAGCCCTTGGATGCGATCGACGGCCGCCGCCGCCGCTTCCTCTCGCGCGCGCGCCGCGCCATGGCGGAGCCGAGCGTGGGGGCGCAGCGCCTCGCCACCTCCGCTTCGCCAACGCTCGCAGCGCATTAAATGCCCGCCACCCACCGCCCGATTAGTTGTCGCTCAATCGCTCCCGCCGCCACGGCGATCGAGAAAGAAGTGAGAACCCGAGGCGCCAACGGTGCTCCTCCCGCCTCGTGCCTACATAAGCCCCCATTGTCCTCCCTTATCTTCCTTTACACACCCTTGAGCTCTTCCGCACCCACGCCTTGTGGAGCTCCCGAGCGCCAAAATCTCTCGCCGCCATTGTTGCCCGCGAGCTTCTCGGTGAAGGCTGTGCTCCAGCTGGTTCCCGGGCCCTCCTTGCTCCTCGCACCTCCTCTCACCTCGGTGGTGCTTAACAACCGCTCCATTTCAGTTGCTTCAACGGTAGCACCGGATTTTGATTTCCCCACCCGGCCGCGAGCACCCTTCTTCGCCTCCAGAGCCGGTGAGGCCTTCTCTCTAATTTCTCTCTAGTAGCATCGTGGGTGGTATGCAACCTATCTTGATCCCGCGGCTCATTATTGTGGCTCGTGTGATCTTCCTCGTTGCCGCCATTGTTGCCGCCGCGAGCTTCGCCGCCGAGTCGCCACCATCCTCTCGCACTCCGCCACTCGTAGCATCGCGCAGAGTCCCTAGATGCTCGCACCGCTTAAATAAACCGCCGCGGAGCTCCTTGTTGCTTGTCGACGTTGCCGCCTTTACCGCACCGCCCGCCGTCGCGCGCCGGCCGTCCACTACCGCGGGTGGGTGGTACCTGAGGGTGCGCGATGCTTTGCGCACCCATTTCTCGCATTCACTCCCGCCGCCGCGTTTTGGTCGCCGCGTTTTGCGTGAAGCCTTCGGCGCGTTGTCGGACGCGCCAGCGCTGCGGCGCGACGTGGCCTGCAGGCGCCGCCCGCCCCTAGATCTGCGGCGCCGATTTTTGTTAGATTTGTCTTTGTGCGGCATCGTCGCGCTGCTTGTGAGCCGCCCATCTCACGATCGATGGTCCACGCCGCCGCCTCCTCTCGCGCGAGTTCAAACCACGCGCGTGGTTCAATGTCGCCCGTTGGATCTGAGAACCGCGTTGTGGGTTAGCCACGCCCGCCTTTCTCGATCCGCCGGTTTTCGCTAAGTCCAGAAATCAGTATCACATTAGGGTCTTCTCATTTTCATATCTTTGTCATCTTAGCTCCAAATTATATGATTCCAATTTTGTTAGCTTCCCTATAACTTGAACTTAAATGGAAAAATAATTAGAGACCATGATCAACCCTGGAAAACCTTTTTCAAAAATAGTAAACAAGTGAACTTAATACTGTTTTTCAGAACTTTGAGCAAACCTGTAAAATGCATATCTTTTTATCTATAGCTCTTTTTTGTATAAATCCAATTGGATTAGCTTCCACTGCTAGTTTATTTGCTAGGAAAATTGGTTTCACAAATTTTACTGTTTTAAAAATCATAAGGATCATATTTTAGTTTAATACCCTAAACAATTTAGACAAATCATAACTCTTTCAATATAACCCCAAATGACCTGAAATTTTATATGACTTATCACTATACCAGTAGGTAGTTACCATAAAAGTTTCAGCTTCAAAATCTTTCTAGAAAATATTTTTGCTACAGTACATAATTATGGCCGAAAATAGGTTTTTAGGGAATATCTTTTGCACCACAAATCCAAATTAGGTTTTTCCTGTTTCTATGACTAGGTATATTCGTATTTTACCTTGTGTATAAATTTCGTCGCATTTGGATAATTTTTGCTTGCTCTTTTGTTTAAGTGTTGCTCGTCTTATTGGTTGTTTTCGCTCTTTCGTTTAGGCTTCGACATTTGTGGTAACCCCGAGAACGATCCTCCGCAACGGTTTGAGCAACTGCAAGCAGGCAAGCAGTTTGATCATTTCCCATTGATCCCATTACTTTTAAAGTCTAATATTTTGTTTAACTTCTATGTATGCATTGCTATTTTGTTGTTAAATTGATTAGTAGGCCTCTAGTTGCATAATCTGTAGGTAAATGATTATCCTCTACTACCTGAGCCTAGGTTATTTCTTTGTGATTAGAGTTCGTTGGATGAGCTCTTGTCACTTAGTAGATTTCGAATAAATGTTGCTTAGCCATGCCTAGTATCGGTAGTATTGGGCGATCATCGACTTAGTCGGTGATCTTGATTACACAAATGCTATTATTATTCCATTATGTCCAACCCTTGTGTTTTACCATTTTGCAAATCAAAATCGAAACAAAAATTATATCTTGGCTTGGGCACAATGGTATGTTGGGTGATCTGTTGGGTGTGATTGAATGGTGCCTAAGTCCCTAAGGACCGAAGTTACTTGTGTCATTGATCCAAGCAATTGTTGCGTGCTAACCACACGAGGGGATATGGAACCTCTCTTGACTAAGTACTTTGGAAGGTGTTAATTATGAGCTGGTCGGTGGGTGTGTTCCCCGTGTGTGTGTGTTTGTGGTGTTGGAGGAGCATTAGCGCACCGGTTAGGTTGTCTAATGTGTCTTTCTCCGTGGGTTGCGGCTCTTAATTAGCATCGCCCATTGGAAAGCGCCTTGTTAGACTTAGCCATGCTCGCATACCAAAGGAAGTGTGCTAATCGTGGTCGGTGGAAAGGCGGTCATCGTGGGTACATTGGTACACCCCGCAGGTTAAAACTATTCGAATAGCCTCGCCCTAGGTTATGGACACGCTTGGTTATTTCCGCAAGAACTAGACTACAACCTTTTAAAACTTAAACTTGACATGGGTGGTATGATGGGGTGCTTCATGCTATTGTTGTGGTGACTATGGGTTAGTCACTTCTAGGTTGGTGTTGTTCTCATCTATTGTTATAATTGTCTCTCTTTATTTGAACAACAAAAGTTAATTGCAAACTTGCTTTGAATCTATTACCTTATTGTAATGAAAACTTGCTTTATGTCAAAATAAGTCCAGAGCCTCATCCACTTAAATAAAGCTTGCATGTAGTTAATTATAGTTCGTTATCTCACACGTCAGTTTTGAGTACAAAAACAAGTTTTGTACTCATCCGCTTGCTTAATATTAATTGTTGCAGAGGAAGAAGGTGAGCCCCAAGGGCCTCACTTTGTGAGCTGTGTTATGTGTCGTTTGGGACGATTAGCTTGGCGGTCCGGTTGGTTGCCTTGTGGGTAAAGGCACACCGATTGGCTTTTGTTTATCGCCAACTTATGGCCATTTTGCTTCCGCTGTTTAAATTACTTACTTATGTGTTATTTAGCCGGTCGGCCTCTCTTTTGTAATAACTCTCTTTATATTATCTATGTCTTTCAGTTGTTGCTTTTGCTTCGGGTCTATGTGTATGAATGGAATTGATGCATGATTTTGTAACGGTGTGTATACTGCACTCGGGAAGTATACATATTCGAGGCTTGGTTTATTTGATTTGTACTGTTAGGACCAAGTGGATGGTTAAACAGTACAAGTCGAATAAACCAGGGTCCTCACAAAGTTGGTATCAGAGCCATTCCGACCGTAGTAACCCAAGCTTGATCGTCTTTAGGATATTTTAGAAAACTTAATTTCAAAGTATCAAATGATTTATGAAAGCTTAAGTAAGTTCTCGGATTTTATTCCTTACCTATCTTAGCTTTCTTCTCTCGTCTTGCTCTGATTTGAGTTTAAAAGTTGTTCTCCTTTCCTTACCTCAAAAGATAGTTGTATTGTTTAAATTGGGTTTTGGGAACCAATGAGTTTGGCAAATTGAAGTGTTAGCTGCCCTCTACAAGGTTTTGAAGCTTCCGAAGTTGAAGATTTCAATTAAGAGGCTTGGATGCGAAATCTGGACAGCAAGCATTCGATTTCTGGACAGCAAGCTCAAAGGTTCTAACTAGGGTAGAAAATGAGAGGTTAATCAACTAAAACTTGTGGGAATAAAAGGGTAAGATGTGATACTAGCTAGCTAAGTATCTAACGTTATTTTTATCGCTTTAACCTTGCTCTTGAGTACTGTTAGACTTGAGGTAGTGTGCTGAAGTTTTATCTTCTCAAACCATTGCTCGTTCATTCAATACGGGTTGATGGCATTGAGAAGTTGAGCTTGGTTTGGAGTTTCTTTGCGGTTTTGGAGCTTCTTTGGAAACATTTAGAGTTTGTTTACTTATGTTCTTGGCTTTCGTTAGGGTGATATCTCATTCCCTAATCGTTAGCTTTTCGCCATCAACTTCTAGTATTAATGCTTTGGTTTCTAACCTGAATTTCTTGAAGCAGATGGCCGAGGTACTCGTGAGCGCCGTGGTCACACTGGTTTGGATGAGGAGCTCCTCGTGAGGACCCCGTTTATTCGGCTTGTACTGCTTAACCATCCACTTGGTTCTAACAAAGACAAATCAAATAAACTAAGCCTCGAGATATGTATACTTCCTGCACTGCAGATACACACCCTGCTACAAAATCATGCATCAATTCCATTCATACACACAGAGCCAAGCAAAAGCAACAAATGAAAGACATAGATAATATAAAGAGAGTTATTATAAAAGAGAGGCCGACCGCCAAAAGTCATAAAGATAAGTAAATACACAATGGAAGCAAAATGGCCATAAGATGGTGATAAACAAAGCCAATCGGTGTGCCTTTACCCACAAGGCAACCAACCGACCGCCAAGCTAATCGCCCTGCACGGGCGCCGCAACACAACTCACAAAAGTGAGGCCCTTGGGGCTCACCTTCTTCCTCTCGCAACAATTAATATTAAGCAAAGCGGATGAGTACAAAATTGTTTTTGTACTGCAAGACCGACGTGTGAGATATCGAACTATAATTAACTACATGCAAGCTTTCTTTAAGTGGATGAGGCTCGACTTATTTTCAAAGATAAAGCAAGTTTTCATTTGCAATAGGGTAATAGATTCAAAGCAAGTTTGCAATTAACTTTTATTGTTCAAATAAAAGAGAGACAATTATAGCAATAGATAAATGACAACACCAACCTAGAAGTGACTAACCCATAGTCACCACAACAATAGCATGAAGTACCCTTCATACCACCCATGTCAAGTTTAAGTTTTTAAAAGGTTGTAGTCTAGTTCTTGCACGACCTACCAAGCATGTCCATAACCTAGACGAGGCTATTCGAATAGTTTTAACCCGCAGGTGTACCAATGTACCCACACGATAGACCGCCTTTCCACCACCACGGTTAGCACACTTCCTTTGGTATGCGTGCATGGCTAAGTCTAACAAGACGCTCGATGGACGATACTAATTAAGAGCCGCAACCCACGGAGAAGGACACATTAGATGCCTAACCGGTCCGCTAATGCTCCTCCAAAACACACACACAAGAACACACCCACCGACCAGCTCATAATTAGCACCTCCCAAAGTACTTAGTCAAGAGAGGTTCCATATCCCCTCGTGGTTAGCACGCAATAAGCGCTGGCTTAGTGACACAAGTAACTCGGTCCTGGGGACTTAGGCACCATTCCAATCACGCCCAACAGATCACACCAACATACCATTGTGCCCAAGTCAAGATATAATTTTGTTTTCAGTTTTTGATTTGCAAAATGGTAAAACACAAGGGTTGGACCTAATGGAATAATAGCATTAGTGTGATCAAGATCACCGACTAAGTCGATGATCGCCCATTACTACCGATACTAGGCATGGCTAAGCAATATTTATCCGAATCTACTAAGTGACAAGAGCTCATCCAACGAACTCTAATCACAGCAATTAACCTAGGCTCTGTAGTAAAGGATAATCATTTACCTACAGATTATGCAACTAGAGGATTAACTAATCAATTTAACAACAAATTAGCAATGCATACATAGAAGTTAAACAAAATATTAGACTTTAAAAGTAATGGGATCAATGGAAATGATCAAACCGCTTGCTCGCTTGTTGTGGCTCAAATTGTTGCGGAGGGTCGTTCTCGGGTTACCACAAATATCGAATCCTAAGCGAAAGAGCGAAAACAACCAATAAGACGAGCAACACTTAAACAAAAGAGCAAGCAAAAATTATCCAAATGCAACTAAAATTATACACAAGGTAGAATACGGATATACCTAGACATAGGAATTGGAAAACTTAACTTGGATTTGTGGTAAAGATATTCTCTAAAAACCTATTTTCGCCATAATTAGCACTGTAGCAAAAATATTTTTAGAAAGATTTTGAGCTGAAATTTTTAGGTGGCTACCTACTGGTGTGGTGACAACCCATATAAAATTTCAGGTCATTTGGAGTTATAATGAAAGAGTTATGATTTTTCTAAGTTCTAAAATTAGGACATCATTTATATCAGTAGCAAAGACCACTAGCAACTGGTCCTTCACTAAAGTTCATCCCAAAAGGAAATTTTCAAAATTTAGTTCGCTCTATTTGGACTTACAGAGAACAAGTTATGGATTTTCTAAGTTTTTATAGCATTTTGGAATATTTACTAGAGGTCGAAAGGTCAAAATTGATTCACAACATTTCGGTTCTTAACAGGTCTGAAACATTTCTAGATTAATATCTAACCTAAAAGAAAATTAACACTACTGAAATCACCCAAAAAGAATCTATAATGAAAAAGATATGAATTTCTAAAGTTTTAACAACATTTTCAGTGGAAAGATAAAGCTCACCGAGGAATTTATATCCCTTAACCGAAAGAAAAGACGTGGTTGATTATGGACCGCCGATCTCGGATCGAACGCCCACGCAAGACGCCGACTCAACATGCGACGCCGCACCGCTGGATTTGATTCCAACGGTCCGATCACGGTGACCTTCTGATAGTCCAATTGCTCGCACAACCGGACCGCTGATCAAGCGATGAAGGGTCGATTGAGGAGCCTTCTGACACCCAATTGCTCCCACGATCCCGCCACGCCCAATATCGAACTACCGAGGTTGATTGGGCCGCTATGATTTGAACAGGCTATCGGCAAAGGGCCCACCGTCGACGCAAGTCACATGCGGGTTTAAACGCACGCGCATTGTGGAGGGTTTGAAAATGACGGGCCCACGTGTCGGCGATCGGCCACGCGACACGTGGTTTAGCGACGGTGATTAAAATGTGCGGGCCCACATGTAAGCGATCGAGGAGGTGGGTTTATGACAGCAAATGATTACTAACCCATGATTAACAATGATTATCGCACGAACGCCATTATCGTGTCCGAACGATATTACGCACCGCCGCTCGTCCGACAACAAACCGAGGGCACCTCCGCTTGTCGCCGCGACCCAAGGCACGGCGGGAGCTAAGTGCCAAATGGAACCGCAATAGCATTGCGCACCCATCGACCATCCACACCATCGGCGTGTCCCTAACAGCGGCGACCAAAACTACAAATGCATAATGACCAAAGCTCCGCAATAAACCATTCCAATGGTGCCCAAGCTTCTAGGGGCTACTAGAAGGGTACCGAGCACCGTGGAGCTCTGAGGTGGTCGAGGTGGTTCCGCGACGAAGAACAGCGCCAGACCAAGAAGAAGAAGTGAAGATGACGACTGAGCAACTGTGGTGAGACCGGTCATCACTACACCCACAATAGCTCATATATGCTTCCCGAGCAAGGAATTAGGAAATGAAGCTTCTACCTGTGGTGAGGAAGAAGGGGTGCTCACGGCTAAAAGAGGAAATCCCAAAATTGAGCCGCTCCCGTGAAAAGCAACTACAATTGTTAGGGTTTTGCTCCAAGAAGTAAGGGACACAAACCGAGCAAAAAGAAGGGAAGAAAGCCACTGGAGCGCTGGTTGCACCGAGGAGCTCCCACCAACAATGGCGCCGAAAGGGTTCGAGATTTGGGCTCAAGCAAGCAAAGAGAGTGCAAGCCGGAGCTCAAGGGGTTTAAAGAAAGCTACCAAGGTCTTGAGGGCTTAAGTAGCCGAGGGACGAAGGAGTAGCAAGCACATGCCCATGGGTGGACTTCGTCCACAAGAAGCGTCATGGTCGCTGGAGCGACGGGAGGTAAGAGACGACTTTGGGGAGGAGGAGCGGTGTGCATTTAATGCATGGCAGATTTAGCCGCTTAAAGGGCTCAAGGAGGTGACAAGTCACCTCCTCTCTCGCCATGGCGCATGTGCACGCACGCCGCGTGGAAGGAGGAAGATGACCACGACCGGTGGCTCCCACCGGCCGCTGACACAAAGTGGTTTGAGTCCAAAGTGTTTTAGTGGGTTGAGCCCAACCTCATTAGATGCCGCCGGATGAGATTTGAACGCCACGATGCGATCGCTATTCATAAAGACCGGTTAACCGAAGACGCGACGGCTGGATCGTAATCCAACGGCCGAGAATCGATGGCAACCGGAGTTGTCCGAATGCATACACTAACGCGAGCCGTCCGATTGAGATCCAACGGTCCAGAGCGCGCGCGCCGATCGATCCGCGCCAAGACAGCTTAGTTGACTCGACCGAAGTCGGTTGGCTCGAGCCCGAGTCCGACCCGCGCCGAGGAACAAAGGCAAACCCATTAGAATTTTATTTTTGAGCTGAAACTTTGGGGATTTAATTGAGGCATCAAATCAACTTCAAAATTTATGAAATTTTAACTTGAGCTTCCTGACCTTAGGGTTAACCTTCCATAAAATTTCTAGAGATTTTTGTGCACTGGAATTTTTCCAAAAATTTCCAGAAGGTTAAGACAGAGGTTTGACCAAGGTTTGACTTGCCTCTAAAATATTTCAAATAATTTCCAAAAATTATGAAATAATTCAGAGGTGTTACCAAGCAACCTTAGAACCAGGGAAAATTATTTCCATGGGTTTGACAAAAGATTTGACCAAGGAGGTTGTTGACTTGATAAATGAGGCCTTTGATTTTTAATTTTCCAAAATTCTTTTACAAGAATTTCAGAAAGGTTCAAAAGCACAAGGATGTAAGAAAAGTTTTAATTTACCCTCAATTTCTTACATTTGAAACACAAGCCAAAATGGGGATGTTACAAACCTCCCCCCCTTACAAAAATCTCGTCCCGAGATTTGGTTCACTCGGAAAAGAAAGAGGGGTAGTCTGCACGGAGACGATCTTCTCGCTCCCAAGTAGCCTCATCCTCGGAATGGTTTGACCACTAAACTTTAAGGAACTTGATGGTCTTGTTCCTTGTTCTTCGCTCAGCCTCCTCGAGTATGCGAACAGGGTGCTCGCGATAGGTCAAATCCTCTTGCACATCCAGGGTTTCCAACGGAGCTTCTTCTGTTGGAACACGGAGGCACTTCTTAAGCTGGGACACATGGAACACATCATGTACCCCCGCAAGTGCAGCAGGCAACTCCAACTTGTAGGCAGCAGCTCCCTTCTTCTCGATGACACGGTATGGACCGACATATCGAGGAGCCAACTTGCCCTTGACACCAAAACGCTGGTGACCCTTCAGAGGAGAAACCTTGAGATAAACGAAGTCATTGGGCTCAAAGCTCAACTCACGACGACGGCGATCCGCATAGCTCTTTTGCCCGGATTGAGTGTGCGTAAGCGATCACGAATGAGCGGACTTGACCTCGGCCTCATTAATCGAGTCCGCCAAAGAAAGGTCTTCACCGGTCTCGCACAGTTCAACGGGTTCTACACTTTCTCCCGTATAAGGCCTCAAATGGTGCCATGCCGAGACCGGCTTGAAGTCGTTGTTATAAGAAAACTCGCGAATGGCAAGCACTTCTCCCAATGCTTCCCATAGAAAGGACACAAGCTCGCAAAGATGTCCTCTAAAACTTGGTTGACCCTTTCGCCCCACCATCGCTTGGGGGTGGAAAGTCGAGTCGAAAGAAAGGCGAGTTCCCATAGCCTCTGCGTGCTATGCCAAAATCGCAAGTGAACAAATAACCACGATCCGACACAATCGCCTTCGCACACCATGCAAACTCACGATGCGGGCTATGTAGAGATCCGCCGTAAGACCCACTGGTTGTCGGTCTTGACAGAAGAAAATGAGCCACCTTAGTCAATCGATCGATGACGCACCCGCATGGCATCATTCTTCCTGGGGACCGGGTAGACCCGGTGATAAAGTCCATCCCGACCAATCCCACTTCCACTCCGAATTGGTAAGGGTGAAGCAACCCGGCTGACGACGATGTTCGCCTTGACACGACGACACACGCCGCACTCGCAACGAACCTTGCGATCTCCTCTTCATTCGGTCCACCAAAATCTCGCTCGGAGATCATGATACATCTTCGTGGCCCGGATGAATGGATAACGGAGAATCGTGGGCTTCATGAGGATCAAATCCCCAACTCCATGTCCTTTGGAACCACGAGGCGTTGTTCGAACCTCACGACACCAAGCTCATCTACGAGAAGCACTTGGTTGTTCCATTCTTGACATTTTCCTTGATGCGTTCACTCCGACATCCGATCACGAGCGCATTTGATCCGATCCACCAAGGTTGGTCAGACAACCAAGGCAATGAGGGAACCATGCTCAACCAAACCCAAGTTGAGACTGAACTCCTCTAGAAGAGGGGTCGATGCTCTGAAGCATCAATGCATTGCAATGCGCTTATGACTAAGCGCATCCGCAACGACATTGGCCTTGCCCTGATGGTAGTGAATACCCATGTCATAGTCCTGATCAACTCCAACCATCTCCTTTGCCGGAGGTTCAGTCTGGTTGGGTGAACAAATACTTTAGGCTTTTGTGATCCGAATACACTTCACAACGACACCGATTAGGTAATGTCGCCAAATCTTAAGTGCATGAATCACAACGCCAACTCCAAGTCATGGGTAGGATAGTTGAGTTCATGAGGTCTCAATTGCCTTGATGCATAGGCCACTACCTTGCCTTCTTGCATAAGGACACAACCAAGCCTCGACGAGAAGCGCCACAAAGATATCGAAGCTTCGACGACATCGGGAGAACAAGAACGGAGCGTGGTCAATCGCTTTTAAGTGCTTGAAACTTTCTCGCAATCAGCGGACCACGAGAACTTCTTGTCCTTCTTGAGCAACTCCTTCATCGGCCGCTATCTTGGAGAAGTTCTCGATAAAGCGACGATAGTATCCCGCTAAACCAAGAAAACTCCGAACGGTGACCGGTAGGTCGACTCGTGAAAGCACGCCGATCCGCTAGGATCCACACTACGCCTCCGCCGAAAGAATATGGCCTAAGAAGGCTACTTCCTTTAACCAGAACGCACACTTGCTGAACTTCGCATACAGCTGGTGCTCACAAAGCTTGCCCAACACAAGCCTCAAATGCTCGGTGTGTTCTTCATCGCTCTTGGAGTAGATAAGGATATCATCGATGAAGACCACAACGAACCTATCCAAATACTCCATGAACACCGAATTCATGAGGTTCATGAACAAGGCCGAGCATTGGTTGCCGAATGACATGACGGTATACTCGCATGCCATAACGAGTAGAAAGCCGCTTTGGAATATCCTCCTGGCCGAATCCGAACTGATGATATCCCACTCTCAAATCAATCTTGGAGAAGACTCGAGCTCCGTTAATTGATCAAGAGGTCATCGATGCGGGCAAAGGGTATTTGTTCTTACCGCTACTTCATTAAGTGGACGGTAATCAACGACATGCGCAGCGCCTTGTCCCTTTTCGACAAAGATTGCCGAGCATCCCCAAGGAGATGAGCTAGGCGGATGAAACCCTTTCTTGAAGCTCACCCACCGCTTCTTCAACTCCACCAACTCAATTGATCCATCCGTAAGGCCTCTTCGAGATCGGGCGGTACCGGAACCAACTCAATGACAAACTCGAGGTCTCGAATCGTGGCATCCCCGAAGGTCGCCGGGAAGACATCAACGGTCACATACAACTGGGACTTCACTAATATCTAGAGTCGGCTTCGCTTCGAGCGCCAAGAGATGCGGACCGCAGCTTCTGGGTAAAAGCGAACCTCGCCACGGAAGGACTAGTGAGGTAGATGAGTCTCCTAGCGCAATCAATTTGTCCCATGTGCCGAGACAACCAATCCATGCCTAGGATTACATCTAAGCTCGCCGATCAAGGAGGATAAGGTTTGCCAAGAATCCTACCCTTCTATCTCAACAGGACATCCCTACACTCGCACTCACTCTAAACTCCGAACCGAGAGCGAATGAGCAGCGGGACCAACAATGGAGTAAAAGAAGACCTCCCACAGCAAAGAAAAGACTCAAACAAACGAATGAGATGCGCTCAATCAAACAAATCAGAAAGGTGGAAAGAGTTAACCAAAGGGTACCCAACACGACGCCGGTGCCTCCCGTGCCTCCTCCGCGGAGATGAGGTTGACGCGCCACCGCCCACGCCTTGGGTAGCGGGACAACCTTCGATCCCGGGAGAACCACCTCCCGCGCGCCCTCCATTAGGACGAGGCCACCACCCCGTTAGGGCAACTATTGGCATAATGCCCTTCGTTGCACGGTGCAAGTGACCCGGCAGCCGGATTGCGGGGCCACCGCTAGTTCGCAGCGCACGGATCGGGGCACGCCCGCGGAGGGCGAGGAGTCGGTGCCGGCCTCGGTGGTAGCGGCCACGCAACGGGCCCCGAGTAGGCCCGACACGAGGACGAGAGAGGCCGGCGTGCGCATCGGGCCTCCCACTTGCGCTATGACTCGCCGCCGCCGCCTTGTGCTCGCAACAATGGCCTTGTCCACCAAGGCCTCGAAAGTCGCAAAGTCCACAATGGAGAGCCTGCCTTGCAGCTCCTCGCACAAACCTCCATGAACTTCTCCGCTGGCCTCATCTGGCCACCTCGGATGGAGCATAACGAGCCAAGTGGTTGAACTCGCACATGTACTCCATCACCGACTTACGCCTGCTTGAGCGCGCGAAACTCCTTCTTCTTCACTTCATCAAGCGGCAGGATGTGAGCTCGACGAACGCCGTCCGAACTCATCCCAAGAGACAGGTGTGGCGGCGGGTCGCATGGCCAAAAGTTCTCCCACCAGAGAGTGCGCCTCAAGCCGATGGGAGGCAAAGAGTGCCCGCCCCGTGCAGCACCGAGCAACGCCGAAGCGCGCCAACTCGACGCAACGCCATTCGCGCCCAATGGGTCCTCGGAGACTGAGAACGTGGGGTTGAGTGCGAAGAAACTCACCAAACCCCACGAGATCGATGTCCACCGCCGCCTGGATCCCGAGGCACCGGCAAGGGCGGAGGTGTTGCGCGCACAACATCCAGCAGACCCTCCCGCCCTCTCGAACGGTTGCGCCGATTCAAGAAGGACTCAGCCATGGTTGGAGGAGGCGAAGCTCTCATCCAAACCAAAGCCGACCACGGCCGCACGAGTACCTCCACCATCTCGCTTCAAGAAGCTTAGGTTAGAAACCAAAGCACTAATACTAGAAGTTGATGAAAGCGAAAAGCTAACGATTAGGGGAATGAAATATCACCCTAACCGAAAGCCAAAACAGCAAGTAAACACACTTTAAATGTTTCCAAAGAAGCTCCAAAACAGCAAGGAAACTCCAAACCAAGCTCAACTTCTCAATGCCATTAACCCGTATTGAATGAACGAGTAATAGTGCGAGAAGATAAAATTTCAGCACACTACCTCAAGTCTAACACTACTAAAGAGCAAGGTTAAGGCGGCAAAAATATCGTTAGGTACTTAGCTAACTAGTATCACATCTTACCCTTTGTATTCCTACAAGTTTTACTTGATTAACCTCTCATTTTCTACCCTGGTTAGAACCTCTGAGCTTGCTGTCCGGAAACTGAATGATCGCTGTCCAGATTTTGCATCCAAGCCTCCTAATTGAGATCTTCAACTTCGGAAGCTTCAAAACCTTGTAGAGGGCAGCTAACACTTCAATTTGCCAAACTCATTGGTCCCAAAACCCAATTAATCGATAACAACTATCTTTAGAGGGAAAGAGAGGAAAACAACTTTTAAAACTCAAATTAGAGCAAGATGAGATAGAAAGCTAAGATAGGTAAGGAATAAAATCTGAAAACTTACTTAAGCTTTCATAAATCATTTGATACTTTGAAAATAAGGTTTCCAAAATATCCTAAGGACGACCAAGCTTGGGTTACTACGGTCGGAATGGCTCTGATACCAACTTTGTGAGGACCCTGCTTATTCGGCTTGTACTGCTTAACCATCCACTTGGTTCTAATAAAGACAAATCAAATAAACTAAGCCTCGAGATATGTATACTTCCTGCACTGCAGATACACACCCTGCTACAAAATCATGCATCAATTCCATTCATACACATAGAGCCAAGCAAAGCAACAATCGAAAGACATAGATAATATAAAGAGAGTTATTATAAAAGAGAGGCCGACTGCCAAAAGTCATAAAGATAAGTAAATACACAATGAAGCAAATGGCCATAAGATGGCGATAAACAAAAGCCAATCGGTGTGCCTTTACCCACAAGGCAACCAACCGACCGCCAAGCTAATCGCCCTGCACGGCGCGCGCAACACAACTCACAAAAGTGAGGCCCATGGGGCTCACCTTCTTCCTCTGCAACAATTAATATTAAGCAAAGCGGATGAGTACAAAATTGTTTTTGTACTGCAAGACCGACGTGTGAGATATCGTAACTATAATTAACTACATGCAAGCTTTATTTAAGTGGATGAGGCTCGACTTATTTTCAAAGATAAAGCAAGTTTTCATTTGCAATAGGGTAATAGATTCAAAGCAAGTTTGCAATTAACTTTATTGTTCAAATAAAAGAGAGACAATTATAGCAATAGATAAATGACAACACCAACCTAGAAGTGACTAACCCATAGTCACCACAACAATAGCATGAAGTACCCTTCATACCACCCATGTCAAGTTTAAGTTTTTAAAAGGTTGTAGTCTAGTTCTGCACGACCTTACCAAGCATGTCCATAACCTAGACGAGGCTATTCGAATAGTTTTAACCCTCAGGGGTGTACCAATGTACCCACACGATAGAGATGACCTTTCCACCACCACGGTTAGCACACTTCCTTTGGTATGTGCATGGCTAAGTCTAACAAGACGCTCCGATGGACGATGCTAATTAAGAGCCGCAACCCACGGAGACGGACACATTAGATGCCTAACCGGTCCGCTAATGCTCCTCCAAAACACACACACAAGAACACACCCACCGACCAGCTCATAATTAGCACCTCCCAAAGTACTTAGTCAAGAGAGGTTCCATATCCCCTCGTGTGGTTAGCACGCAATAAGCGCTGGCTTAGTGACACAAGTAACTCGGTCCTTGGGGACTTAGGCACCATTCCAATCACGCCCAACAGATCACACCAACATACCATTGTGCCCAAGTCAAGATATAATTTTTGTTTTCAGTTTTGATTTGCAAAATGGTAAAACACAAGGGTTGGACCTAATGGAATAATAGCATTAGTGTGATCAAGATCACCGACTAAGTCGATGATCGCCCATTACTACCGATACTAGGCATGGCTAAGCAATATTTATCCGAATCTACTAAGTGACAAGAGCTCATCCAACGAACTCTAATCACAAAGAATTAACCTAGGCTCGTAGTAAAGGATAATCATTTACCTACAGATTATGCAACTAGAGGATTAACTAATCAATTTAACAACAAATTAGCAATGCATACATAGAAGTTAAACAAAATATTAGACTTTAAAAGTAATGGGATCAATGGGAAATGATCAAACCGCTTTTCTGCTTGTTGTGGCTCAAATTGTTGCGGAGGGTCGTTTTCGGGGTTACCGCAAATATCGAATCCTAAGCGAAAGAGCGAAAACAACCAATAAGACGAGCAACACTTAAACAAAAGAGCAAGCAAAAATTATCCAAATGCGACGAAAATTATACACAAGGTAGAATACGGATATACCTAGACATAGGAATTGGAAAAACCTAACTTGGATTTGTGGTGCAAAAGATATTCTCTAAAAACCTATTTTCGGCCATAATTAGCACTGTAGCAAAAATATTTTCTAGAAAGATTTTGGAGCTGAAATTTTTAGGGTGGCTACCTACTGGTGTGGTGACAACCCATATAAAATTTCAGGTCATTTGGAGTTATAATGAAAGAGTTATGATTTTTCTAAGTTCTAAAATTAGGACATCATTTATATCAGTAGCAAAGACCACTAGCAACTGGTCCTTCACTAAAGTTCATCCCAAAAGGAAATTTTCAAAATTTAGTTCGCTCTATTTGGACTTACAGAGAACAAGTTATGGATTTTCTAAGTTTTTATAGCATTTTTGGAATATTTACTAGAGGCTGAAAAGGTCAAAATTGATTCACAACATTTCGGTTCTTAACAGTACTGAAACATTTCTAGATTAATCTCTAACCTAAAAGAAAATTAACACTACTGAAATCACCCAAAAAGGATCTATAATGAAAAAGATATGAATTTCTAAAGTTTTAACAACATTTTCGGTGGAAAGATAAAGCTCACCGAGGAATTTATATCCCTTAACCGAAAGAAAAGACGTGGTTGATTATGGACCGCCGATCTCGATCGAACGCCCACGCAAGACGGCCGACTCAACATGCGCACGCGCGCGCACCTTTGGATTTGATTCCAACGGTCCAGATCACGGTGACCTTCGGACAGCCCAATTGCTCGCACAACCTGGACCGTTGATCAAGCGATGAAGGGCTGGGATTGAGGGAGCCTTCGGACAGCCCAATTGCTCCCACGATCCCGGCCACGCATCCAATATCGAACTACCGAGGTTGATTGGGCCGCTTATGATTTGAACAGTACTATCGACAAAAGGCCCACCGTCACGACGCAAGTCACATGTCGGGTTTAAACGCACGCGCACAGGGAGGGTTTGAAAATGACGCCCCTGTGTCAGCGATCAGGCCACACACACGTGGTTTAGCGACGGTGATTAAAATGTGCGGGCCCACATGTAAGCGATCGAGGAGGTGGGTTTAGGACAGCTAATGATTACTAACCCATGATTAACAATGATTATCGCACGAACGCCACATCGTGTCCGAACGATATTACGGCACCGCCGTTGTCCGACAACAAACCGAGGGCACCCTCCGCTTGTCGCCGGCGACCCAAGGCACGACGGCGGAGCTAAGTGCCAAAATGGAACCGCAATAGCATTGCGCACTCCATCGAACCATCCACACCATCGGCGTGTCCCGAACGGCGCTAGCCGACGATGAGCGGCGGCGACCAAAACGGCCGAAATGCATAATGACCAAAAGCTCCGCAATAAACCATTCCAGAGGGTGCCCAAGCTTCTAGGGGCTACTAGAAGGGTACCTGAGCACTCGTGGAGCTCGGAGGTGGTCGAGGTGGTTCCGCGACGAAGAACGGCTCGGCAGACCAAGAAGAAGAAGTGAAGATGACGACTGAGCAACTGTGGTGAGACCGGGTCATCACTACAGCTCCACAATAGCTCATATATGCTTCCTGAGCAAGGAATTAGGAAATGAAGCTTCTTACCGGCGGTGAGGAAGAAGGGGGTGCTCACGGCCGAAAAGAGGAAATCCCCAAAATTGAGCTGCTCCTGTGAAAAGCAACTACAATTAAGTTAGGGGTTTTGCTCCAAGAAGTAAGGGACACAAACCGGAGCAAAAAGAAGGGAAGAAAAGCCACTTTGGAGCGCTGGTTGCACCGAGGAGCTCCTACCAACAATGGCGCTAAAGGGTTCTGGAGATTTGGGCTCAAGCAAGCAAAGAGAGTGCAAGCTGGAGCTCAAGGGGTTTAAAGAAAGCTATCAAGGTCTTGAGGGCTTAAGTAGCCGAGGGACGAAGGAGTAGCAAGCACATGCCCATGGGTGGACTTGGTCCACAAGAAGGCGGTCGCTGGAGCGACGGAGCAGTGTAAGAGACGACTTTGGGGAGGAGGAGCGGTGTGCATTTAATGCATGGCAGATTTAGCCGCTTAAAGGGCTCAAGGAGGTGACAAGTCACTCCTCTCTCGCCATGGCGCATGTGCACGCACGCCGCGCGGAAGGAGGAAGATGACCACGACCGGTGGCCCCACCGGCCGCTGACACAAAGTGGTTTGAGTCCAAAGTGTTTTAGTGGGTTGAGCCCAACCTCATTAGATGCCGCGGATGAGATTTGAACGGCCACGATGCGATCGCTATTCATAAAGACTGAAGCGAACCGGTACGCGACGGTTGGATCAGAATCCAACGGCTGAGAATCAGATGGCAACCGGAGTTGTCCGAATGCATACACGAACGCGAGCCGTCCGATTGAGATCCAACGGTCCAGAGCGCGCGCGCTACCGATCGATCACGCGCAGACATTTAGTTGACTCGACCGAGTCGGTTGGCTCGAGCCCGAGTCTGACCCGCGCCCGAGGAACAGTGCAAACCCATTAGAATTTTATTTTTGAGCTGAAACTTTTGGGGATTTAATTGAGGCATCAAATCAACTTCAAAATTTATGAAATTTTAACTTGAGCTTCCTGACCTTAGGGTTAACCTTCCATAAAATTTCCAGAGATTTTTGTGCACTGGAATTTTCCCAAAAATTTCGTAAGGTTAAGACAGAGGTTTGACCTGTTTGACTTGCCTCTAAAATATTTCAAATAATTTCCAAAAATTATGAAATAATTCAGAGGTGTTACCAAGCAACCTTAGAACCAGGGAAAATTATTTCCAAGGGTTTGACAAAAGATTTGACCAAGGAGGTTGTTGACTTGATAAATGAGGCCTTTGATTTTTAATTTTCCAAAATTCTTTTACAAGAATTTTTAAAAGTTTCAAAAGTAAAAGGATGAAGGAAAAGTTTTAATTTACCCTCATTTTATTACATTTGAAACACAAGCCAAAATTTGGGATGTTACAGCCTCCTCCGACCATGGCTGAGGTCCTTCTTCAGATCGAGCGCAACCGTTCAGAGGACAGGACGGTCCTGCTGGATGTTATTGCGCGCAACACCTCCGCCCTGACCATGGCCTCGTGGATCCGGCAGGAGGCGGACTCGCCTCGTGGGGTTTGGTGAGTTTCTTCGCACTCATCCCCACGCTCTCCGTGTCCGAGGACCCATTGATGCGATGACCGCTGCGTCAAAGTTGAGCGTAAGCTCGACGCTGCTCGTGCTCGACCAAGACAAGGCACTCTTTGCCTCCCATCACCGCAGGGGGCGACTCCCGGTGGGAGAACTTCTTGGCCATGCAGCCCGCCGCCACACCGCCTCTTGGGATGAGTTCCGACGGCTGCCCGCCGAGCTCACATCCCCGCCGCTTAATGAAGTCAAGAAGAAGGAGTTTCTCGCGCTCAAGCAAGGGCGTAAGTCGCTGATGGAGTACTGCACGAGTTCAACCACTTGGCTCGTTATGCTCCATCCGAGGTGGCCACCGATGAGGCCAAGCGGCAGGTTTATGGAGGGCTTGTCCGAGGAGCCGCAAGACAAGCTCTCCATTGTGGAATTTGTCGACTTTCGTGCCCCGTGGACAAGGCCATTGTTGCCGAGCACAAGGCTAAGGCGCGGGCGAGTCCCGCAGCGCAAGTGGGAGGCCCAGCGGTGACCCGACCTCGAGGAGCGGCGGCGAGTGGCGGCGAACGAGGCGGAGAAGAAGGTGCGGCCTCGCGAGAAGATGCTACGAGCTTCGAAGCTACGGGAAGGTGGCGCACCAGCCGCCTTGATCCTAGGAGCAATAAGCCCACGATAATGTCGAAGAAGAAGGTCCGAGACGGGCCGGAATTTCCACGCGCGGAAACCGAGCTCGAGAAGAAGGGTTGCACACCTCAACGATGCCTCAAAGATGAAAATGAAGCCATCATTAGATTCAGTGCATCAGTGCGATCCAAAGGGACCAAGTGACGAGGCTAGAGACTCACCGGAACGCAATTGAGCTTGCGGAGCCGAGAGCGCCGGAGTCGAAGACGACGAAGTCGCTCCAGCAACCACCGGACGACAAGGATCCGAATGGGCAAAATGGAGGCGGCGATGAACAAGGACCACGATGGCGCGGTCGCGGAATCAAGGGCGGCACTAACACGGTGATGCTGTGTGAGGACCCCAGTTTATTTGGCTTGTAATGCTTAACCAACCACCGGTCCTAGCATCACAAATCAAATAAGCGATCCTCGAGATATGTATACTTCGAAGCGATATCGACCTCGTTACAAAATTAGACATCAACTCCATTGAAAACATAGAGTCCAAACATTACACTACAAACGGAAGATAAACAAATAGTAACAATATTACGTATATAGGCCGATTGTGCCAAAGATACACAAATAACAAGAACGACAAATGGAAGCAAAAGTGCCATAAGATGGCTATAAACAAAGCCAATCGGTGTGCCTTCAACCCACAAGGCATCCGACCGACCGCCAAGACTAGTCGCCCAAGAAGCGGCAACACACTCATGTAGTGAGGACCCCGAGGCTCACCTTCTTCCTCTGCAACAAAAACATTAAGCAAAGCACCGAGTACAAAGATTGTCTTTGTACCCGCAAGACCGACGTGTGAACTAGCGCACTGCTCATATGCTACATGCAGCTTATTTGGTGGAGGCCATATGTTTCATTTGCATAAAGCCAACTTTCGTTTGCAATAATATAATACAGCTTTAAAGGCAAGTTTGCAATTCATTTTAAGATTGAAATAGCAAGAAGGATAATAATAGCAACAGAGCAAAGATAAAACAACCTAGAAGTGACTATCCCAATAGTCACCACAACAATAGCACGAATCCCGCATTCGTACCACCCATCAAGTTTTAATTTAAATGTTGTAGTCTAACTCTTGAAAAGCTTACCCAAGCGTGTCCATCACCTAGACGAGGCTATTCGAATAGTTTTTAACCCCGCAGGGGTGTACCATCGCACTCCACACCTCGCATCGCCTTTAAGCCAAAGCACACTTCCAAGGTATGCTGACACTGACTAAGTCCTACGAGACCTGTTTCCAATATTGTGTATCAACCTCGAGCCGCTCGTATGGATAGAAACCCATACGCTTACATGGCAAAGCCGAAAGACAACTACCCACTCAGATAAAGCTTTTGGACAACTACCATGCTCCCACCTCCATCCCTCCCGCGACCTCCTGCGACCTGAGCCAATACACGCCAAAGTACTAGGTCAAGAGAGGTCCCATATACTCTAGTGTGGTTAGCACGAAATGCCTGGATAAAAATTCACTCACAAGATGTTCGGTCCTTAATTGACGGGCACCTTTCCGATACACCCAAAAGATCACACCAATCTTACCATTGTGCCCGCCCAAATCATTTTTGTTTTCATTTTTAGTTTTGCAATTAAACATAGCAGTAAAATGTGAAACATAAAGTTGTAGTAAATTTTGTGTGATCAAGGTTACCGACTAAAGTCGATAATCGCCCGCTTCTACCGATACTAAGCATGTCTAAGCAAATGAAATCGATCTACTAAGTGACAAGAAATCATCCAATGATCTCTAATCACAAAGAAATAACCTAGGCTCGTAGTAGAGATCAATATTTTGTCTACAGGATATGCAACACGGATTTAACTAATCAATTTAACACAAATTAAGCGATGCATACATACAAATGAAACAAAATATTAGACTTTAAAATACCTGGGATAAATATGATCAAACCGCTTGCCCGCCTTTGTTGCTCAATATGGTGCGTGAGGATCGTCCTCGTGGTTGCCGCAAATATCGAAGCCTCAACGATCGAACATAACAGAAATAAGAACGAATAACACCGACAAAACTCAAACATACAACAACACCAAAACAAGCTAAAACTCACACAGCAACCTAAGCAAGATATAACAAAATTTTAGAAACAGAGAACAAATTATTTTAAGTTATTAGCAATTTTCTATGAATTTTCTAAGCTAAAAACACAACAAGCCACTAGTTAATTACTTAACAAATTTTCATGAACAGAAACAGTGTGTAAAACCTATCCTAATAGTTAGTATACTGAAAATGAAATTTTACAGAATTGGGTTCATTTAATTTGGACAATTTTGGAAGAGATATGCATTTTCTAATTTAGAAGATACATAAGACATCATTTTATTAGCTAACAGATTTTTGCTACAGAGACATGGGTGAAGCTAATTTTAGTAAATAATACATTTAAAATGAAAATTAATAAAGACTGGATTCATGCAATTTGGATAAAATTGAATTAGTTATGCATTTTACAAGTTTAATTGAATTAACGATTAGCAAATAAAAGCATTACGATTTACTAAAGCATTTACTCCTTTTTCTACCCACACCAACTAACCTTCAGACATCGATCGATGGGTCGCGCGAAAGTCTTGACTGTAACAGCCCGCCTCAAAGTGACGTCGGCGTATTCTAAGAATACGTCTTTGACATATCAAAGTGTACTTCTAACACATACACACAGAAATACGCTTTCAAACAGAAAACATATCGCCAAGGGTTACACACCCACTAATCGACATCATGGCCCACATGGCGTTGACTCGAGGGAAATATAACGGTTGGATTAGAGTTTACTAAACACGATTACGAGAGAGGCCCACAAATCGCTGACATAACTAAACAAATATTAGTGTTAATCGAACGCCACCGGCTCGCTCGCCACAAGACGGGACGGCGGCGCGGCGCAAAGTGGATCTCGCGAACTAGTGGGTTTCAAAGCGAGCGAGTGATACCTTCGGGTTCACAGAGACTCGGCGAACCCAGTGGTGGCGACGCGGGGTCCGATGGTCACCGGAGTTGAGCTCACGACGACCGGAGGCGGAGAAGAAAGCACGGCCCACGCGGAGAAGGCGATACGGACTTCTAGAAGACTCCGGAAGGTGTGCTTAAGCTTCGCCTCAACACCAGGAGCAAGAAGCACACGATAACGCCGACGAAGAAAGCCCGAGGTGACCGGAATTTCCACGCGCGAAACCGAGCTTGAGAAGAATTGGTCGACGCCCGCAACGATGCACAAAAGGCGTAAACAAGCCCACCGTTAGACTCGGCATCAATGCGATCCTAAGGGACTAAGTGACGGAGCCGAAACTCACCAGTCGCAAACGAGCTCACGGATCAAGATCGCCGAGGCGAGACGCACAATACCGCTCTTGGTGATCCACCGACGCCAAGGACCTCGAATAGGCAAAATGGAGGCGGCGAGGCAAGAGGAACACGATGGTGCGGTCGCCGGCTCAAGGGCGGCTCGAGCGGCGGCGCTTACGCCGAAGTTTTCTCCCGAAGCTAAGAAATGGGCGAGAGGGCGCAAGAATGGTCGGGAGAAGGAATGGACGACCCTATGAGGTAGATGGACTTGAGCGATCCTTCGGAGGCGCACACGCGCCCCGCGTGGCGGCGACGAGCCGCGTGGCACGCATGCGCGATCGCCGCCGAGCTCCAGAGGCAAGCGAGTCGGCGAGGAAGAACCCGACAGTGGGACCCATATGTCGCCGATACCGGTGGTGCGAACCGGTGGTTTGATTTGATCGACGCACCGACCGCTGGATCCGAAATGGACGGCCGATTGGTGTATGCATTGGACAGTCGGTTGCGCGACGCGACGTGGATCGCTCGATCTTCATCGGACGGTCACAATTGATTGGACTCGGGCGATACGCTTAGTTGACGCGACCGAGCCAAGTGGTGCGTAGTCGGACTCGAGCCTGAGTTGGGTTTGGCCCGAGGAACAAGACTTTGGAATTTGATTTAAAAGACAGAGAAGATTTTGGGAATTTTTAGAGGTAGCTCCTGAGCTCTAAAAATTTCTGAAATTTTTATGGTAGCTACTAGAGACAGAGGACAACCTTGTATAATTTTTCCAGAACTTTTATGCACTGCATTGTTCTAGAGAAAATTCACAAGCTGTTGTACAGGAGTTTGACCAGTTTTCAACTAGTTTGACTTGGCCATTTAAAATAGCAAACAAAATCTAAAAATTGTGAAATAATTCAGGAGGTAGATAGGATGATCAATATGATAGGAAAATAATTTCAGAGGATGACCATAAGTTTGAAAGCTAAGAATTGACAACAACAATTTCCAATCACAAGAATTAAATTCTAAAATTGGAAATTGCTAGGAAAACTTTAGAAACTTTCAAATGATTTGAAGAGACAACAAAAGTTTTTATTTCTCCTCAAAATTTTACATTTGAAATACAAACCCTAAGTTAGGCTGTTACAAATCTCCCCTTACAGAATCTCGCCCGAGATTCTCGATCACTCGGAGAAGAAGGATGGGTAATCTGCCGAGACGATCTTCCCGCTCCCAAGTGGCTTCATCCTCGGAGTGGTTTGACCACCGAACTTTAAGGAACTTGATCACACGGTTCCTTGTCCTGCGCTCAGCTTCTTCGAGGATACGAACGGGCGCCACGATAAGACAGATCCGCCGCACATCGATATTTTCCAATGGCGCTTCCTCCACAGAACACGAAGGCACTTCTTCAATTGCGATACGTGGAACACATCATGCACCCTTCGAGTGTAGCCGGCAATTCTAACTTGTATGCAACAGCTCCCACTCTCTTGATGATGCGATACGCCCGACATATCGAGGAGCCGCTTGCCCTTGACATCAAACGACGATGTCCCTTCAGAGGTGAGACTTTGAGATACACAAAGTCATTGGGCCGAAACTCAACTCACGGCGACGCCGACCGCATAGCTCTTCTCGCTCGATCGAGCTACGCGCAAGTGCTCACGAATCAATCGCACTTGACTTTCACTTCATTGATGGAATGCCAAAGAACCGCCTCTCACGATTTCGACCGGTTCAATGGTGTTCTCGCAGCGCCGCCCATACAAAGCCTCAAACGGTGCCATACCGAGACTAGCCTCGAAGTCGTTGTTGTAGGAGAACTTCGGCAGCGGTAGACACTTCTCCCAATTCTTCCCATAGGAAAGAACACAAGCACGGAGCATATCTTCAAGAACTTGGTTGACCCGCCCGTCGACCACCATCACCGAGGATGATAGGTCGAGCTGAAGAAAGACGGTCCCCATGGCTTCTCGTAAAGCGTGCCATAGCCGAGAAGTGAAAAGAGAGCCACGATCGACACAATCGCTCGTGGCACACCATGCAAGCTCACAATGCGGAGATATAGAGATCGCCAATCGATCGACATCGAGAGTGGTGGCATCTTGGCGGAAGTGCGCTACCTTCGTCAATCGATCGATAACAACCGGATAGCATCCTTCCTGAAGAAATGCAGGCGGACGGTGATAAAATCCATGCCTCGTAATCCCACTTCCACTCTGGTATAGGCAAGGGATGGAGGAGACCTTTGACGCCGATGCTCGCCTTGACGCGACAACATATGTCACATCCGCCACGAACACCGCAATCTCGCGTTTCATGCGAGTCCACCGTAACCTCTCGACGCAGATCTTGGTACATTTTAGTGGCCCCGGATGGATGGACAAAGGCGAATCATGGGCTTCTCAAGAATCAAATCCCGCAACTCGGGACCTTTGGGACCACAAGACGCCGCCCAAACCACACAACACCGTGCTCATCTTACGTGAAACACTTGGCTGATCCATCCTTGATATTCGCTTGATTTTACCCACACCATCATCGATTGCTTTGTCTGCCTTGATCGATCCACCAAGGTTGGTTGCACAACCAAGGCGACAAGGAACCATGCTCAACTAAACCCAAGTTGAGGCGCTGAATTCCGCAAGAAGCGCAGTTGTCGCTCTTGGATCATCGAGTATTGCAATACACCTTTCGCTAAGTGCATCACGACCACATTGGCCTTGCCAGATGATACCAATACCCATATCATAATCTTTGATCAATTCTAGCCATCTCCTCCGCTCGAGGTTCAGATCCGCCGAGTGAATAAGTATTTCAAACTCTTGTGATCGAATACACCTCACGCCGTTTCAGATCAAATAATGCCGCCAAATCTTGAGTGCATGAACTCTGCAGCAAGCTCTAAATCATGGGTGGGATAGTTGAGCTCATGAGGCCTCAATTGCTCGGATGCATAGGCAATCGCCTTGCCTTCCTGCATAAGAACACATCCGAGTCCCCGACGAGAGGCATCGCATAAATATCAAGCTCTTGTGGATATCAGAAGAGTAAGAATCGGGTGAAGTTAATCGCCGCTGAGCTCCCAAAGCTCTCATCACAAGCAGAGGACCACACAAACTTCTTGTCCTTCTTGAGCAATTCGGTCATCGGCTTTGCGATCTTGGAGAAGTTCTCGATAAAGCGCGAGTAGTAGCCCGCTAAACCAAGAAAACTCCGCACATCGTGGATCGACTTGGTGTCCCCAAGATAGAACATGTTGACCTTCTTTGGGATCCATGACTATGCCTCCAGTGAAAGAACATGGCCCAAGAATGCCACTTCCTTCAACCGAACTCACATTTGCTTGAACTTTGCATATAGTTGATGTTCCTTAACCGCCCAAAACAATCTTGGATGCTCAAGATGCTCGCTTCGATTTTGGAATAAATAAGAATGTCATCAATAAAGACCACCACAAATTTATCCAAATATTCCATGAATACTGAATTCATAAGGTTCATGAACAAAGCTGGAGCATTGGTTAAGCCAAAGGACATGACGGTGTACTCGTACAGGCCATAACGAGTAGTGAAAGCCGTCTTCGGAATATCCTCAGCCCTGATCCGGACTTGATGATAGCCCGATCTCAGATCAATCTTGGAGAACACCTGAGCTCCAGACAACTGGTCAAAAAGATCATCAATGCGGGGCAGAGGATATTTATTCTTCACCGTCACTTCATTGAGAGGACGGTAGTCAACACACATACGCAAAGTCTTGTCCTTCTTCTTCACAAAGATCACCGGACAACCCCAAGGAGATGAACTGGGACGGATGAAACCCTTTGCTTGGAGCTCACCAAGCCGCTTCTTCAATTCTTCTAGCTCATTGGGAGGCATCCGACACGCGCCTTCAAATCGGAGCGATGCGGCAGCAACTCGATGGCAAACTCTGATCTCGAACCGAGGCATCCGTGCAAATCTTCGGAAAGACATCCACAAAGTCGATACTATGGGGACATCCGAATTTGCAAGGTGGCTTTGCTTCTAATGCACATAGATGTGGCCCCTGTAGTCTGCGCGAAAACCCGACCGCCGCTCAAGGGTGGTGAGATAGACAATCTTCCCGCACAATCGATATGCCCCAAGTGTTGGGACAACCAATCCATGCCAAGAATCACATCCGACATCGCTGAATCGAGCGTAATGAGATTTGCCAAAAATCCCACTCCTTCAACTATGATAGGAACATCCCGACATCAGAATCGGCTCTCATTTCCGACCCGAGAGCGGATGAGCAAAGGAACCCCAAAGGTACACAGTGAAGACTACTAGCAGCAGCAAATGATCTTGAAATAAAAGAATGCGATGCTCGTAATCAAATAATCTGCAATAGACGAGAATTAACAAGAAGTGTACCCATCACGACATCCGCGCCTCCGAGCCTCCTCGGTGAAAGGTGGTTGACTCGACCGCTGCCGCACCACAGGGCTTCGGATCATCTTAGTCGTCGTGGATGACCACTCCCGCCCGCGTCCTCCATTAGGACGAGGGGCCGCTGCAACACTCGAGGCGTGCATTCGCATAATGGCCCTTGTTGTGGCAATAAAACAAGTAACCTCGGCGCCGGATTGCGAGGCCGCTCTGTCGCCGATCGCAGCGCACGTGGCTGAAACACGGCTGCGGTGGGCGAGGAGCTGGTGCGAGATGGTCTCGCGCCGGTGGAGCAAAAGAACGGGCCATCGGCTTGGCCCACCGAGGACGAACGAGGCTGGTGTGAGTAGACTGATGCGCCTCCCATTTGCGCTTGCGGGACTCGCCCAGCGCCTTTGCCTTATGCTCTGCAACAATGGCCTTATCTACCAAGGCCTGAAAGTCTGAGAAGTCCACAATGGATAGCTTGTCCTGCAGCTCCTCGGACAAGCCATCCATAAATTTCTCCTGCTTAGCCTCATCTGAGGCCACCTCACCCGGAGCATAACGAGCCAAGTGATTAAACTCGTATAGATACTCCGTCACAGACTTGCGCCCTTGTTTGAGCGCGAGAAACTCCTTTTTCTTCAGCTTCATCAGGCCATCTGGGATATGGGCCCGACGAAAAGCTGACCGGAACTCCTCCCACGCGACCACATGGCCCGCGGGCTGCATGGCGAGATAGTTCTCCCACCATGAGAGTGCCGCGCCCTCAAGGCGGTGGGACGTGAAGAGTGCCTTGTCTGCGCCCGCATCGAGCTATGTTGAGCTTCCGCTCAACCATGCGCAGACCAATCATCCGCATCGAGAGGTCCTCGAGCGGAGAAAGTCGGCGCCGTGTACGGAGGAACTCGCAAGTCCCCGCGAGTGCCGTGGCCGCCACCACGGCGGAGTGGAGGTATTCCTAGCAATAACCTCCAAGATGCGCGCCTCGTCCATGCGGTTTTGCTCAATCGGCGAGAACCTCACCATGGTCGGAGGAGGGAAGCTCCTCATCATGACCAGACTGCTGATCGCACGCGCGTTCTCCGGCCATCCGGTTCACTAAGACAAGTTAACAATAGCGGAAAACACGAAGTCAATACCCACTTGCAATTAACTTACTAACAAAGACAAAACAAGCACAAGACTTTTAAGTTACAAAAACCAACTGACAAAGATCAGACACTTAGCAAACTCATACATATCTTACCCTTATGTCCCCACAAAATTTTTAATTAAACTAATTCCCTATGGTTCTCCCAAAGACTGATTCTACCGGTATTAACTATCTTTTGATAGGAAAGAGAGAAACCAAGTTTCAAAACTTAAATTAGAGTAAGATGAGAGTAGAAAGCTAAGATAGGTAAGGAATAAAATCTGAGAATCTGCCTAGGTTTTCATAAACCTTTTTATGATTTGAAAATAAGACTTTCAAAATATCCTAAGGACGACTATGCTTGGGTTACTACGTCGAATGGCTCGATACCAACTTTGTGAGGACCCCGTTTATTTGGCTTGTAATGCTTAACCAACCACCGGTCCTAGCATCACAAATCAAATAAAGCGATCTCGAGATATGTATACTTCCCGAAAGCAAGATACGCACCTCGTTACAAAATTAGACATCAACTCCATTCAAAACATAGAGTCCAAACATTACACTACAAACGGAAGATAAACAAATAGTAACAATATTACGGACATAGGCCGATGTGCCAAAGATACACAAATAACAAGAACGACAAATGAAGCAAAGTGCCATAAGATGGCTATAAACAAAGCCAATCGGTGTGCCTTCAACCCACAAGGCATCCGACCGACCGCCAAGACTAGTCGCCCAAGAAGCGGCAACACGACTCACGTAGTGAGGACCCCGAGGCTCACCTTCTTCCTCTCGCAACAAAAACATTAAGCAAAGCACACGAGTACAAAGATTGTCTTTGTACCCGCAAGACCGACGTGTGAACTAGCGCACTGCTCATATGCTACATGCAGCTTATTTGGTGGAGGCCATATGTTTCATTTGCATAAAGCCAACTTTCGTTTGCAATAATATAATACGCTTTAAAGGCAAGTTTGCAATTCATTTTAAGATTGAAATAGCAAGAAGGATAATAATAGCAACAGAGCAAAGATAAAACAACCTAGAAGTGACTATCCCAATAGTCACCACAACAATAGCACGAATCCCATTCGTACTCACCCATCAAGTTTTAATTTAAATGTTGTAGTCTAACTCTTGAAAAGCTTACCCAAGCGTGTCCATCACCTAGACGAGGCTATTCGAATAGTTTTTAACCTGCAGGTGTACCACTGCATCCACACCTCGCATCGCTTTAAGCCAAAGCACACTAGAAGGTATGCCAAGACACTAAGTCCTACGAGACTGCTTTCCAATATTGTGTATCAACCCCGAGCCGCTCGTATGGATAGAAACCCATACGCTACATGGTAAAGCCGAAAGACAACTACCCACTCGGGATAAAGCTTTTGGACAACTACCATGCTCCCACCTCCATCCCTCCCGCGACCTCCTGCGACCGGAGCCAATACACGCCAAAGTACTAGGTCAAGAGAGGTCCCATATACTCTAGTGTGGTTAGCGCGAAATGCTGGATAAAAATTCACTCACAAGATGTTCGGTCCTTAATTGACCGGGCACCTTTCGATCACACCCAAAAGATCACACCAATCTTACCATTGTGCCGCGTCCAAATCATTTTTGTTTTCATTTTTAGTTTTGCAATTAAACATAGCAGAAATGTGAAACATAAAGTTGTAGTAAATTTTGTGTGATCAAGGTTACCGACTAAAGTCGATAATCGCCAGATTCTACCGATACTAAGCATGTCTAAGCAAATGAAATCGTATCTACTAAGTGACAAGAAATCATCCAATGATCTCTAATCACAGACAAATAACCTAGGCTCGGGTAGTAGAGATCAATATTTTGTCTACAGGATATGCAACACGATTTAACTAATCAATTTAACACAAATTAAGCGATGCATACATACAAATGAAACAAAATATTAGACTTTAAAATCTTTGGGATAAATATGATCAAACCGCTTGTTCGTCTTTGTTGCTCAATATGGTGCGGAGGATCGTCCTCGTGGTTGCGCAAATATCGAAGCCTCAACGATCGAACATAACAAACAAATAAGAACGAATAACACCGACAAAACTCAAACATACAACAACACCAAAACAAGCTAAAACTCACACAAAGAACCTAAGCAAGATATAACAAAATTTTAGAAACAGAGAACAAATTATTTTAAGTTATTAGCAATTTTCTATGAATTTTCTAAGCTAAAAACACAACAAGCCACTAGTTAATTACTTAACAAATTTTCATGAACAGAAACAGTGTGTAAAACCTATCCTAATAGTTAGTATACTGAAAATGAAATTTTACAGAATTGGGTTCATTTAATTTGGACAATTTTTGGAAGAGATATGCATTTTCTAATTTAGAAGATACATAAGACATCATTTTATTAGCTAACAGATTTTTGCTACAGAGACATGGGTGAAGCTAATTTTAGTAAATAATACATTTAAAATGAAAATTAACAAAGACTGGATTCATGCAATTTGGATAAAAATTGAATTAGTTATGCATTTTACAAGTTTAATTGAATTAACAAGGCAAATGTAAAAGCATTACTGATTTACTAAAGCATTTACTCCTTTTTCTACCCACACCAACTAACCCGGACATCGACCGATGGCTCGCGAAAGTGCTTGACGTAATAGCCCGCACGTAAAGTGACGTCGGCGTATTCTAAGAATACGCTTTGACATATCAAAGTGTACTTCTAACACATACACACGAGAAATACGCCAAACAGAAAACATATCGCCAAGGGTTACACACCCACTAAGCGACATCATGGGCCCACATGGCGTTGACTCGAGGGAAATATAACGGTTGGATTAGAGTTTACTAAACACGATTACGAGAGGGCCCACAAATCGCTGACATAACTAAACAAATATTAGTGCTAATCGAACGCCACCGGCGGCTCGCCGCGCAAGACGGGACGGCGCGCGCCGCGCGCGATGGATCTCGCGAACTAGTGGGTTTCAAAGCGAGCGAGTGATACCTTCGGGTTCACAGAGACTCGGCGAACCCGGTGGTGGCGACGCTGGGTCCGATGGTCACCGAGTTGAGCTCACGACGACCGAGGCGAGAAGAAAGCACGCCCACGCGAGAAGGCGATACGGACTTCTAGAAGACTCGGAAGGTGTGCTTAAGCCGCCTCAACACCAGAGCAAGAAGCACACGATAACGCCGACGAAGAAAGCCCGAGGTGACCGGAATTTCCACGGCGCGAAACCGAGCTTGAGAAGAATTGGTCGACGCCCGCAACGATGCACAAAAGGCGTAAACAAGCCCACCGTTAGACTCGGTGCATCAATGCGATCCTAAGGGACTAAGTGACGGAGCCGAAACTCACCGTGTCGCAAACGAGCTCACGGATCGAGATCGCCGAGGCGAGACGACAATACCGCTCTTGGTGATCCACGGACGCCAAGGACCGGAATAGGCAAAATGGAGGCGGCGAGGCAAGAGGAACACGATGGTGCGGTCGCCGGCTCAAGGCGGCTCGAACGGCGGCGCTACGCCGAGTTTTCTCCGAAGCTAAGAAATGGGCGAGAGGGCGCAAGAATGGTGCGCGAAGGAATGGACGACCTATGAGGTAGATGGACTTGAGCGATCCTCGGAGGCGACACACGCCCGTCGGCGTGGCGGCGACGAGTCGCGTGGCACGCATGCGCGATCGCCGGCGAGCTCCGTGAGGCGCGGAGTCGGCGAGGAAGAACTCGACAGTGGGACCCATATGTCGACGACGATGGCGGTGCGAACCGGTGGTTTGATTTGATCGACGCACCGACCGCTGGATCACGAAATGGACGGGTGGGATTGGTGTATGCATTCGGACAGTCGGTTATAAGACGCGACGTGGATCGTTCGATCTTCATCGGACGGTCACGATTGATTGGACTCGGCGATACGCTTAGTTGACGCGACCGAGCCTAGTGGTGCGTAGTCGGACTCGAGCCCGAGTTGAGTTCGCCCGAGGAGCAGTGCACTTTGGAATTTGATTTAAAAGACAGAGAAGGTTTTGGGAATTTTAGAGGTAGCTCCTGAGCTCTAAAAATTTCAGAAATTTTTATGGTAGCTACTAGAGACAGAGGACAACCTTTTATAATTTTCCAGAACTTTTATGCAATGCATTGTTCTAGAGAAAATTCACAAGCTGCTGTCTGAGGAGTTTGACCAGGTTTTCAACTAGTTTGACTTGGCCATTTAAAATAGCAAACAAAATCTAAAAATTGTGAAATAATTCAGGGAGGTAGATAGGATGATCAATATGATAGGAAAAATAATTTCAGAGGATGACCATAAGTTTGAAAGCTAAGAACTCGACAACAACAATTTCCAATCACAAGAATTAAATTCTAAAAATTGGAAATTGCTAGGGAAAACTTTAGAAACTTTCAAATGATTTGAAGAGACAACAAAAGTTTTTATTTCTCCTCAAAATTTTACATTTGAAATACAAACCCTAAGTTAGGGCTGTTACATGCTGCCATTGGCTTCAACTCCGGCCGAGACAAAGAAACGGGCGGAGAAATCACGAGGAAGCAAGCGAGAAAAAGGGGGTGAGCTCAAAGGCTTTATGAAGTCGCGGCGATGCCTCCCAGCCGGACACGATGGCAAAAAGGTGGCAGCGACGAGGTACGTGGCACCCATGCGCGAACGGCCGCGAGCTCCGGTGAGGTGCGGAGAAGACGAGGGCGATACTGACAGGTGGGGTCCACATGTCAGCGACTGTGACAAGGCGGTGCGAGACGGGGTCTGATGCGGCGCGATGAGCTGGTTTAACTCGATCAAGATTGTGCTGACCGCTAGATCCGAGATGGACTACCGAGATTGGTGTATGCATTGGACAGTCGACGAGACACGCAATATGGACCGTGGCGATCTTCATCGGACGGCCGGCGACCATCGGGCTCGCCACGATGCAACTAGGTGGTGCGACCGAGTCAAGTGGTGCGGGTCGGACTCGAGCCTGAGTTGGGTTCGGGCCCGAGGAACAGTGTTTTCAGAATTCGATTTAAAAGACAGAGAAAGTTTGGGAAATTTTTCGAGATAGATCCAGGGCTCCAAAATTTCCGAAATTTTTATGGTAGCTACAAGAGACATAGAACAACATTGCATAAATTTTCCAGAACTTGTTATGCACTGCATTGTTCTACAGAAAATTCACAAGCTGCTGACCTAGGGTTTGACCAGAAATTCAAACTAGTTTGACTTGGCCATTTGAAATAGCAAATAAAATCTAAAAATTGTGAAATAATATAGGGAGGTAGCTAGGATGGTCAAGATGATAGGAAAAATAATTTCAGAGGATGATCACAAGTTTGAAAGCTAAGAACTTGCTGACAACAATTTCCATTCACAAGAATTCAATTCTAGAAAATGGAAATTGCTAGGGAAAATTTGGAAAACTTCCAAATGATTTGATAAGACAACAAAAGTTTTTATTTCTCCTCAAAATTTTACATTGGAAATACAAACCCTAAGTTAGGGCTGTTACAATCTTCCTTTACACACCCCTTGAGCTCTTCCGTGCACCCACTGCCCTTGTGGAGCTCCCGAGCGCTCAAAATCTCCTCGCCGCCATTGTTGCCCGCGGAGCTTCTCGGTGAAGGCTGTGCTCTAGTGGTTCCCTGGCTCCCTCCTTGCTCCTGCACCTCCCTCTCACCTCGGTGGTGCTTAACAACCGCTCCATTTCAGGTTGCTTCAACGGTAGCACCGGGATTTTGGATTTCCCCCAATTCGGCCGCGAGCACCCTTCTTCGTCTCCAGAGCAGGTGAGGCCTTCTCTCTCTAATTCCTCTCTCTGTTAGCATCAGTGGGTGGTATGCAACCTATCTTGATCCTGCGGGCTCATTATTGTGGCTCAGGTGATCTTCCCCTCGTTGCCGCCATTGTTGCCATCGCGGAGCTTCGTCGCTGGAGCTGCTCAGTCATCCTCTGCACCTCCGCGTCACTCAGGTAGCATCGCAGTAGTCCCTAGATGCTCGGGCACCGCTTAAATGAACCGCCGCGAGCTCGTGTTGCTTGTCGACGTTGCCGTCTTTACCGCGCCCTCGTTGTCGCGCGCGCTCGTCCACCACCGTCGGTGTGGGTGGTACGCAGGGTGCGCGATGCTATTGCGCACCCATTTCGGCATTCACTCCGCCGCCGTGCCTTTGGTCGCCGGCGTTTTGCGGTGAAGCCATCGGCGCGTTGTCGGGACGCGCCAGCGCGCGCGCGGCGTGGCCGTTGCGCGCCGTCGCCCTAGATCTGCGCCGGGATTTTCGTTAGATCGTGCGGTTGCATCGTGTCGCGTTGCTTGTGAGCCGCCCATCTCACGATCGATGGTCCACACCGCTGCCTCCCTCTCACGCGAGTTCAAACCGCCGCGTGGTTCAATGTCGTCCGTTGGATCGAGATCTGCGGCGTGGGTTAGCCACGCCGCCCTTTCTCGATCTGCGGTTTCGCTAAGTCAGAAATCAGTATCACATTAGGGTCTTCTCATTTTCATATCTTTGTTATCTTAGCTCCAAATTAGATGATTCCAATTTTGTTAGCTTCCCTATAACTTGAACTTAAATGGAAAAATAATTAGAGACCATGATCAACCCTGGAAAACCTTTTTCAAAAATAGTAAACAAGTGAACTTAATACTGTTTTTCGGAACTTTGAGCAAACCTGTAAAATGCATATCTTTTTATCTATAGCTCTTTTTTGTATGAATCCAATTGGATTAGCTTCCACTGCTAGTTTATTTGCTAGGAAAATTGGTTTCACAAATTTTACTATTTTAAAAATCATAAGGATCATATTTTAGTTTAATACCCTAAACAATTTAGACAAATCATAACTCTTTCAGTATATCCCCAAATGACCTGAAATTTTATATGGCTTATCACTATACCAGTAGTTAGCTACCATAAAAGTTTCAGCTTCAAAATCTTTCTAGAAAATATTTTTGCTACAGTACCTAATTATGGCCGAAAATAGGTTTTTAGGGAATATCTTTTGCACCACAAATCCAAATTAGGTTTTTCCAGTTTCTATGACTAGGTATATTCGTATTTTACCTTGTGTATAAATTTCGTCGCATTTGGATAATTTTTGCTTGCTCTTTTGTTTAAGTGTTGCTCGTCTTATTGGTTGTTTTCGCTCTTTCGCTTAGGCTTCGACATTTGCGGTAACCCCGAGAACGATCCTCCGCAACGATTTGAGCAACAGCAAGCAGGCAAGCAGTTTGATCATTTCCCATTCATCCCATTACTTTTAAAGTCTAATATTTTGTTTAACTTCTATGTATGCATTGCTATTTTGTTGTTAAATTGATTAGTAGGCCTCTAGTTGCATAATCTGTAGGTAAATGATTATCCTCTACTACCTGAGCCTAGGTTATTTGCTGTGATTAGAGTTCGTTGGATGAACTCTTGTCACTTAGTAGATTTCGAATAAATGTTGCTTAGCCATGCCTAGTATCGGTAGTATTGGGCGATCATCGACTTAGTCGGTGATCTTGATCACACAAATGCTATTATTATTCCATTATGTCCAACCCTTGTGTTTTACCATTTTGCAAATCAAAAACTGAAAACAAAAATTATATCTTGGCTTGGGCACAATGGTATGTTGGGTGATCTGTTGGGTGTGATTGGAATGGTGCCTAAGTCCCTAAGGACCGAGTTACTTGTGCCATTGATCCAAGCAATTGTTGCGTGCTAACCACACGAGGGGGATATGGAACCTCTCTTGACTAAGTACTTTGGAAGGTGTTAATTATGAGCTGGTCGGTGGGTGTGTTCCTGTGTGTGTGTGTTTGTGGTGTTGGAGGGGAGCATTAGCAGACCGGTTAGGTTGTCTAATGTGTCTTTCTCCCGTGGGTTGCGGCTCTTAATTAGCATCGTCCATTGGAAAGCGTCGTGTTAGACTTAGCCATGCCTGCATACCAAAGGAAGTGTGCTAACCGTGGCTGGTGGAAAGGTGGTCTATCGTGTGGGTACATCAGTTGTTGCTTTTGCTTCGGCTCTATGTGTATGAATGGAATTGATGCATGATTTTGTAACGGGGTGTATACCGCAGTGCAGGAAGTATACATATCTCGAGGCTTGGTTTATTTGATTTGTACTGTTAGGACCAAGTGGATGGTTAAACAGTACAAGTCGAATAAACCGGGGTCCTCACATGGGACCTCTCTTGACTTAGTACTTTGGCATGTGTTGGCTCCGAGTCGTAGGAGAATGGGTGTGTGCGTTGTGTTGTGGTAAAATAAGAATGGTGTTTATGTGTTGGGTGCACGGGAGTGGAATCCTTTCTAGGTTCTCCACACCAAGGGGTATTGTAGTTGTCCAGGTTGCTTTACCCTATATGGGTAGTTGACTCCCAGCTTTACCATGACTCTGATGCAACGTATGGGTTTCTATCCATACGGGCGACTCGTAGTCAATACACAATCTCGTAAGACTTAGTCATGCCAGCATACCAAAGGAATTGTGCTAAATAGCTTGGCAAAAAGGCGGTCTGACATGTGGGTAAATTGGTACACCCCTGTATGGTTAAATCTATTCGAATAGCCTCGTCCTATATTATGGACACACTTGGTTATTTCCCGCAAGAATTAGACTATAACATGTTCACTAAAACTTGACTGGGTGGCACGAATTGGAAATTCGTGCTATGTTGTGGTAGCTATTGGATTAGTCACCTCTAGGTTGTTATTTATGTTACTTATTGCTGTCTCGCTGTTATTTCAACAATTTAAAACAGATTTGACAAATTACCTTCAATTTATTACATTATTGCAAATGAAATTGCTTTATGCGTCCAATTAACCATATAACTATCCCCTTTGTTTCAGCTTGCATGTAGCTATATAGGCTTGTTACTCGTAAGTCTTGCGAGTACATTTTTGTACTCAGTTATATTGCTTTATTGTTGCAGAGGAGGAAGTGGATCCCCAAGGGATCGACTTTTGTGAGTTTTGCTGCGGTGGGTGCGACTAGCTTGGCGGCCCGGTCGGTTGCTTTGTGAGTTATTGGCTAACCGGTTGGCTTTTGTTATCGCCATCATATGGCATTTTGCTTCTACTGTTTAGTCTGTTATTTTGTTGTCATTTGGCTGGTCGACTCTTGTTGTAATAACTCTATATTATGTGTCTTTTGCTAGACTTAGTTTTGTAAGCTTATATGGAAATGATGCATGATTTTGTAAAGGTGTATGTGTACTGCATTTCTGGGAAGTACATATCCACCGAGGCTTAGGATATTTGATTGGTAATACTAGAACCATTTGGAGGTTAAGTATTACGAGTTGAAAAGCCCGGGTCCTCACATTTTCTACGATGACTTCTGCGAGTACTGTATAAGTGATCGAAACATAAAACGACTATGAGTATCAGTCACTTACCATCTCTCTGCCTGCTCGCAGAGTTCCGTTTTCTCTTGTCGTAGCTTAACAAGCTGCCGGTTGATTCGCAAGCCTTGGCAATTTGTTCAAAAGCTTTCTGCAAAAAAGAAAGACAGTGAGAAGTGAGGAATAAGCCACATTTATAGGTATCGTCAGATACTTATATTCATGCTTGTTTCAGCAAACATGGAGACTACCCTCGTCAGATCCTTTAGCCCATCCATCTCTTCGACACGATCCCACCAAACCTTTTCGAGATGCTCGTCATCGAAAACTTCCCCACAGTTGGGAATGTTACTGGGATGAGGGACTCGGTCGTGAGATCTAAAAGCAGAAGATCCTATGATGGAAGCAGGGCCAAAGAAATTAGAGTAGAAGTTGAAGTATTCCTCTTCCTTTGATTCAGTGATGGCAGCCCCTGCTTGAGGAGTGGGAGGAACGTCCCTGACAACTTCCATACCAGTGTGGTGGTCAGATCTTTCATCACCGCCTTCTTCAGGCACCTTCGTCACGGCCTCCACTGTCTCTGTCTCCATCCCTACGACCGCCTCAGTGGTCATAGCAACTTCAGCAGTGACAGCTTCTTCTACCACGAGAATAGTGGCTGACCCTTTGGCCACTACCGCTGTCGTTCCTTCATTTACTGATGAAGTAGCAGCGGGCTTCTCAATAAAAGCATCTTCGTGGACTGAAGGAGTTGGGCTAAGATCACAAAAAAGAGAGTACGTTAAAATCATGAGAACTAAAAAAGGTAAATGTTGTCCTTACACTTTTATTTTTTCACATACCTCTGCAGCCTGGACCTAACCAGAAATTTGGAAGTAACCTTCCCGACAGAAGATTTCTTCGATTTCTTCTCGACCCCTCCTGATTGGAACTCAAGTAAGGGAATAGGAGTCACTGCCTCCTGACTCCTCGGGTGGCCGAGACCTATCTTGACTACTTCAAGAGCCCTGCTCTCCTCGGCCTCAGGCTCTGCTGGAGCAGCAGTTTCCTTCACAAAAGACATGAAACTTTTCCAGTTCTCCTTTTCTAGCTGCTTGACAAAGCCACGAGAGGCAGAAACTGCAAAAGTCTTATTGTTGTAATAGAAGGGTACCTTCACCTTGGGGGCTTTGCGTTTGAGAGCTATGGCTGCTTCAGCCGCTTTTGCCTTCTCTGTTGTAGCTATTGTAACATCTCAATTTTGGACTTGTGTTTCAAATGTAAGAAAATGAGTAGAAATTAAAAATTTTCTTACATCATGTATTTCCTGTATGTTCTAAACAATTCCTGTACAAGAATTATGGAAATACAAAGTCGCAAGTCTTTGATCCAAAACCTTGTCTCCCCAAAAATATTCTTCTCAAATCTTGTGATCATCCTTTGGAAAAAAAAATTCCTAAGTTCCTCGGATGGGGTGTGACCCCTCTGAAAAGTTTCACAATTTTTAGAAATTGTTTGAATATTTTTAGAGGGTAGTCAAACCTTAAACAAGAGCCTTGCATAAATTTTTGGAGAATAATACACTGCATAAAAACCTCGTAAAATTTTACACAAGGTTGGTGTCTGAGTTAGCAAGCTCCAGTAAAAATTTCATAATTTTTGGAGTTGTTTTGCTGTCTCAAATAAATCCCCAAAGTCACAGCTCAATTTAAAACACCAAAGTCTGTTCACTGTTCCTTGGGTGTGAGTCGGACTCGGGCTCGAGCCAATTGACTCGGTCCGATCAACTAACTGCACCGAGTCTCCTTTAAAAGTGCGCAGTGAGTCTCCACCGTTGGATCCTTATCGCACGGCCCAGCTTCGTGCAAACATTCGGACCGTGCGGATGCTTTATTCCTTTTGAACCATTAGATCTTCATCCAACCTTCAGAGGACATATTTGATCGGAGCCGTTCATTTCTAATCCTAGGACTCGCGTTCTCCTCTTTTGAATTAAACCTCAGAGGCGTGGCGCAATATCAGCCGCCCGATCAAAATAGTAGGGCTCAAAATCGCCCGAGCTTTTCTCTGGTCGTCTTCAACCTCCCGCCGTGCGTGAACAGAAGAGAGGCATGGCGCTGTCAAATCTTGTTCCTTGTCGACGCTCCTTTTTCCGGCAAATCGTGGGCGCAGGTGTTCGGCCTCACCATGCCCTACTCCTACATCCCCATCACTTCTTCTTTTCGGTCCACGTTTTGTACCCTAAGCTTTTAGCACCAGAGAGGCTCCTTTTCCCAAACCCTAGTTTTTCCAAGCTTTATAAGGTTCCAAAACCCATCTTGGTGTTCTTTTACACCATCCTAAGCGTTTTCCTCATTTCTGGAGCTCAATCCTCTGAACACCCCAAAATCGCCATTGTTGACCGAGGGGCTCCATCGTGGATCATGAAGCTCTAGTGGTTCTTCTTCAAATATTCTTGTACCCTTTTCAACTCCTTCTTACCATAATCATTTCCCCTCACTCAATTTTGGGTTTCAATTTCAGGATTTGACAAATTTGGGGTTAGTTCAAATTCGGGCTGAAACCATCCCCTTCCTTCCTCAGCTCCGGTAAGTGCTCCATTTCTCAATTGATTGCTCATGAAGCTTCTATGGGCTATGTTGTAGCTATTATGACCACCTAGTGGTGTTTATGTTGCTCAGGTGATCGTTCTCACATCATCTTCTTCAGTGTTTATGTTGCTTAGGTGATCGTTCTCACATCATCTTCTTCAGCTCCGGCAAAGTCTTTCTCTGTCAAAGTTGCTTCGGTCATCTTAGAAGCTCTCCTCGGCCAAGGTAGCTTCTTATTAGTCCGTAGAGGCCGTGGCACTCGCTTCTCTGGACTACAGCGGAGCATTTTGCTATTTTCACGTTTAGCGGTAAAAGCCTCCATCTTTGTTTTCCGGCTCGCCGGCGTTCTGGGCCACCACCGCTGGTGAGGTCACCACCTTTAGGTCCGCAACGCTATTGCAAGTCCGTTTTGGTACTTGGTAGGCGCCGCCGCGGCCGGAGTCGCCGGTGATGAGCCGTGGAATCCACTCGAGTGTTGTCGGTCGTCATCACCCATTTTTCGTCAGTCATTACGACATAATTAATGCCTAATCAATATCAATCATTGGGAAGTATTAATTGTGTCTTAAGTCGGCCCATTGTGCCACTGACCAGTGGGCACAGTCTCTTTAAAAACCCCCGTCAGCTTAAACCGACACCGTTAGGACATCATTAATGCTTATGATTGTCATTAATCATTGTCTTAGCATTATTTTGTCCGTTTCTCCCTCATGTCTCACTGATGTGTGGGCCCACTCATTAAAATCCTCCTCGCGCACTTAAGCCCCATGCATAGCACATTGTTGATCGTGGACCGTCGATCTCGTGATCAACGGCCTAGATCTGGAGTGCATTCGGACCGTCCGGTTCCCAAATCATTTTGCATCGTCCATCTCGCGATCTGCGGCTGAGATCGCGAGTGCATTCGGACTCTCCGAAGGGAGGTGCGCCCTGTGTCGTCCATCTTTAGATCTGCGGCTGTGGATGGCCAAGGCAACCGCACCGTCCGAATGTTTCTTTTCTCGTAAGCCGTTGGATCTTGATCCAACGGTGAGCTCCTTCTGGAATCGCGCGCGTGCGCTGTTCTTCGTGCGCGTGGGCCGTAGGATTTTAGATCAACGGCCCACGAGCGTCCTCGTCGTTGTTTTGCGGTTAAGTTTGATTTTATTTCTGTAAGCATTTATTTACCAACTAAAAATTTTAGTTAAATTTTAAAAACCCATAATTAATTCATGTAAACTTCTTTTTAGGCGTTTCCAACTGTAATAAATTCTTTTGTCACTAAGGTTTAATATAAAAATGTGTTTAAGCATATTTCAGTAGCAGAAAATTGTGTAACTAAAATAACTTGTTCTCTGCCAATTTTGATTATTCCAGAAATAGCATTGAACTTGTAAAATGCATATCTTTTTCTATATAATTCCAATTTGTGCAAAATCAATTTTGTCACATTCCTCTGTTGTTATGCTATAACATGGAATAGGTTTTGAACATGGATTTATTTCTGTAAAATGATTTGCATTAGGTTTACAACTTAGAAAAATCATAAGTAAATCATCATAACTCCAAATTTAGTAAACTCAACTTTGCTGTCATTAGGATGCCATAATCTACCTGCTATAAAAATTTTAGAATTCAGATCATTATAGAAATTTTCGCCATGAACAGTACCAGTAATTAATTTAGTGAATTAATAGGCTGAGAGAGTGTGTTTTAGCTATAACTTTTGCATACTAAATCCAAATTGCATGATTCTTGTTCCTAAAATGGTCTAAAATCACCCCTAGCTGCTGTATAAACTTCATTAGATTTGGATGTCTTTTGCTGTTGGAGTTTATTTGGTGTTCTTCGTTCTTATTTGCTTATCGCCTTTTCGCGTTAGGTTCCGAAGATAATCTTGATATTGATTCTGAGCCATAGCCATCAGATCCTGCACTCCAGCAAGGCAAGTAGATGTAGCATCATTTGATCATGTTGTTCCTACTATTTTCAAATTCTAATATGTTGTTTGCAAATTCTATGTATGCATTGCTATGTTGTTTTAACTATTGTCGATAGTTCACCTAGTAGATGCATTATCAATAGGCAAATGTTTATCCTCTACTACTGAGCCTAGGTCTATCTTGCTGTGATTTTGGGTTCACTGGATGGACCCTTGTCACTTAGTAGTTTACGACTTTGTTGCTTAGCCATGCTTAGCTATCGGTAGAAATGGGCGATTATCAACTTGTCGATAACCTTGATCACACAAATTTATTATGATCTCTATATTTCAGCTTTGTGCTATGTTCAAATTGCAAAACTAAAACTAAAAATAAAAACAATTTGGACTTGGGCACAATAGTAAGATGGTGTGATCTTTTGGGTGTGATTGGAATGGTGCCCGGGTCAACAAGGACTGAACATCTTGTTACACTAAGCCAAGCATTCTTGCGTGCTAATCACACTAGAGTGTATGGGACCTCTCTTGACTTAGTACTTTGGTGTGTGTTGGCTACGAGTCGCAGGAGTGTGTGTGTGGTTTGCGTTGTGGTAAAATGGGTTGGCTGTGGTTGGGAGCATTGTAGTTGTCCAAAAAGCTTTACCCCGAGGGGTAGTTGTCTTTTTGGCTTTACAATGTAAGCGTATGGGTTTCTATCCATACGAGCGACTCGTAATTGATTCACAATATTGGAAATGTCTTGTAGGACTTAGTCGTGCCGGTATACCTTTGGAAGTGTGCTAATCTTGTGGCTTAAAGGCGGTCTGAAGTGTGGATACATTCGTACACCCCTGTAGGGTTTAAAACTATTCGAATAGCCTCGTCCTAGGTTATGGACACGCTTGGGGAGGTCTTTCAAGAGTTAGACTACAACATTTTTAATTAAAACTTGAAGGGTGGTATGAATCAGGGATTCATGCTATGTGTAGTGGCTATTGGGTTAGTCACTTCTAGGTGGTTACTTGATAATTATTGTTTCTCGCTGTTATTTCAATGTTTAAAAACTGGTTTGTTAAATTGCTTTCAATCTACTACATTATTGCAAATGAAACTTGCTTTATGCGTCCAAATAACCATATAACCATTTCCTTTGATACAGCTTTCATGTAGCTATGTATAGGCTTGTTACTCGTAAGTCTTGCGAGTACATTATTGTACTCATCTGCATTGCTTGTTGTGTGCAGAGGAAGAAGGTGAGCCCGAAGGTCCTCACTTTTGTGAGTTGTGTTGTGGCAGTGTATGGGGCGATTAGCTTGGCGGCCCGGTCGGTTGCCCTGCGGTGTTATGTGGCTAACCAGTCGTCTTTTGGTTTAAGCCATCTTCTGGCAATTTTTGCTTCCGCTGTTACTTCTTAATACTTTTGTCATCTGGCCGGTTTGGCTGTTCTGTAATAACTGATATTATGTATGTCGTTTGCTAGACTTGTTATATTATGTTGTACGGAAATGATGCATGCTTTGGTATGATGTATGTGTGCTGCAATTTCTGGGAAGCACATGTCCATCTTGGCACGGGTTATTCTGTTTGTGATACTAGAGCCAGTGGGAGGTTCAGTATTACAAGCTTAATAAACCGGGGTCTCACAGAGTTGGTATCAGAGCCATACTGACCGTAAAAACCCCTAGCTTGGTCGTCCCTAGTGTATTTTGAAAACTTACTTTCCAAATATCAAATGTTTCATGAAAACCTTAAGTAAGTTCTCAGATTTTACTTCTTATCTATCTTAGTTTGCTCATCTCACCTTGCTCTTGACTAAAATTGGAAAGTTGATTTTTCTCTCATCTTCTTTCAAAAGATAGTTGTTTAATCGATTAAATTGGTTTTGGGAAAACTATGAGAGCTTTAATTTGAAGTAAGACTGTCCATTGGTGAAGGACAGGAACTTCCAGAGAAGGGGATTTCGGCCAGGAGCTTGAAAAAGGGATCTGGACAGCAAGCATAAATTCTGGACAGCTAGCTTTTAATGAGTAGATAGTGCTAAAAATAAGAGGATAAATTCAACTGAAACTTGTGGGAATACAAGGGTAAGAAGTGATATGAGTTAGCTAAGTGTCTAACCTTCCTTTAGGTAATTTTCACTTGGTTTCCCAGCTGTTTCGAACCAGGGTTGTCATGTTGAAAGTTATCTTCCTAAAAACTGATTACTCGTTCTTCCATACGAGTTAGTCATATTGGAAGCTGGAATTTAATTTTTATGACCTTGCTACGATTTTTATGTTGGGACTCTAGCTGTTGGAGTTTATTTTGTAGAGTGTTTAGTTGTGTTTCATTCTCTCCTGTTCCGGAGTTATTTCTGACCTATCTTTGTGGAACAGGATGGCAAGAACCACCCGCAATAGTCAGCCGGCTGGTTCCGATGAGGAGCTTCCCCCTCGTCCGACCATGGCTGAGGTTCTTGCTCAGATCAAGCGGAATCGCATGGATCAGACTCGGATCCTGGAGGTCATCGCAAGGAACACCTCCACTCCCTCTGGTGCTTCGGGGTCTAGAGGTGGTGGCCACCCGTCTCGTGGTGGGCTTTCGGAGTTTCTCCGTACTCAGCCACCTACCTTCTCCCGATCTGAGGAGCCTCTGGACACGGATGATTGGCTGCGTCTAGCTGAGCGAAAGCTCAACATCGCTCAGTGCCAGGAGCAGGAGCGGGCACTCTTTGTATCCCATCAGCTTGAGGGTGCAGCACTCTCTTGGTGGGAGAACTTTCTCACCATGCAACCCACGGGCCACGTGGTCTCTTGGGAGGAGTTCAGGTCTGCTTTTCGTCGGGCCCACACCCCCGATGGCCTGATGAAACTCAAGAAGAAGGAGTTTCTCGCGCTCAAACAGGGGCGCAAGTCTGTGTCGGAGTACTTATACGAGTTTAATCACTTAGCTCGTTATGCTCCGGGTGAGGTGGCCACTGATGAGGCAAAGTAGGAGAAGTTCATGGAGGGCTTGTCGAGGAGCTGCAGGACAAGCTCATTATTGTGAACTTTGCTGACTTCCAGGCCTTGGTGGACAAGGCCATCGTCGCCGAGCACAAGGCGAAGGCGCTGGGTGAGTCCCGCAAGCACAAGTGGGAGGCCCACCGGTCTGCCCAGACCAGTCTTTCCCGTCCCCGTGTTGGGCCTACACCAGGGGCCCGTGCTTTGGCTTCACCACCGCCGAGGCCGTCGCGCCAGTTACTCGTTACCCGCAAGCCGTGTTTCAGCCATGTGCACCTGCGACCCCGCAGCAGGGTGGCCTCCGCAATCCGGCTGGCGAGGTTACCTGCTTCGCCTGCAACAAGAAGGGCCACTACGCCAACAGTTGCCCTCAGAGGACTGGAGCAGCCCCTCGTCCTAATGGAGGACACAGGCAAGGGAATGGTCACACACCTGACCAGAAGGTGGTCCAGAAGACTCAGGGTGTCGGGAGTGGTCGAGTCAACCACATCTCGGCTGAGGAGGCTCAGGAGGCGCCCGATGTTGTGTTGGGTACGCTTCTTGTCAGTTATCGTCATGCTGCAGTATTATTTGACTCAGGAGCATCGCATTCTTTTATTTCGAAATCATTTGTTGCTGTTTGTGACCTTCACTTTGTTCCTTTGGAGATTCCCTTGCTTATTCGCTCTCCGGGTACGGAAATGAGAGCTGATCAGGAATGCCGGGACGTTCCCATTGATATTGAAGGAGTGGAATTCTTGGCGAACCTCATCCTACTTGACTCGGCACGCCTGGATGTGATTCTTGGCAAAGATTGGTTGTCCCAACACTTGCGACAAATCGATTGTGCCAGGAAGAGGGTCTACTTCACCAGCCCCTCAAGAGAATAGGTTGGGATTTCACCGCAGCTGCAAGGGCCACACCTTTGTGCCCTTGAAGCTAAGCCAACCTTAGAGATTCAGGAGGTGCCCACAGTTTGTGACTTTGTGGATGTCTTCCCTGAAGATTTGCCTGGAAAGCCTCCAGTTCGAGACCTGGAGTTTGTTATCGAGTTGCTGCCTGGTACCATCCCTATTTCCAAGGCGCCATACTGAATGCCCCCTAATGAGTTGGAGGAGCTGAAGAAGCAGTTAGGTGAGCTTCAGGCAAAGGGCTTTATCCGTCCTAGCTCATCTCCTTAGGGTTGTCTAGTTATTTTTTTGAAGAAGAAGGACAAGACCCTACGTATGTGTGTTGATTACCGTCCACTTAATGAGGTGACGGTGAAAAACAAATATCCTCTGCCTCGTATTGATGATCTCTTTGACCAGTTGACTGGAGCTCGTGTGTTCTCCAAGATTGACTTGAGGTTGGGGTATCATCAAGTCCGTATCAGGGCCGAAGATATTCCAAAGACGGCTTTCACTACTCGTTATGGCCTTTACGAGTACACTGTCATATCTTTTGGCTTAACCAATGCTCCAGCTTTATTCATGAATCTTATGAACTTGGTGTTCATGGAGTATTTGGATAAGTTCATTGTGGTTTTCATTGATGACATTCTTATCTACTCCAAGAGTGAAGAAGAGCATGCTGAGCATCTACAGATTGTGTTGGGGAAGCTGCGTGAGCACCAGCTGTATGCCAAGTTCAGCAAGTGTGAGTTCTGGTTGAAGGAAGTGGCATTTTTGGGCCATGTTCCTTCGGCAGGAGGCGTAGCCGTGGATCCTAGAAAGGTCAGTGATGTTCTATCTTGGGGTCAGCCCAAGTCAGTCACCGATGTGCGGAGCTTTTTTGGTTTAGCGGGCTACTACTGCCATTTTATCGAGAATTTCTCCAAGATCGCAAAGCCGATGACTGAGTTGCTCAAGAAGGACAAGAAATTTCTATGGTCCTCTGCTTGTGATGAGAGTTTTCAGGAACTCAAGGAGCGCTTAACTTCAGCCCCAGTGCTTGTTCTCCCTGATATCCACAAGGGCTTTGATATCTATTGTGATGCCTCTCGTTAGGGACTCGGTTGTGTTCTTATGCAAGAAGGCAAGGTCGTGGCCTATGCATCAAGGCAGTTGAGGCCTCATGAACTCAACTATCCTACCCATGACTTGGAGTTAGCTGCAGTGGTTCATGCACTCAAGATTTGGCGACATTACCTTATTGGTAATCGTTGTGAGGTGTATTCTGATCACAAGAGCTTGAAATATTTGTTCACCCAGCCAGATCTAAACTTTAGGCAAAGAAGATGGTTGGAATTGATCAAAGATTATGACATGGGTATTCAGTATCATCCGGGCATGGCCAATGTTGTTGCGGATGCGCTAAGTCGAAAGGTATATTGCAATGCTTTGATACTTCAAGAGCAACAGCTTGCCCTTCATGAAGAATTTTAGCGGCTCAATTTGGGTTTGATTGAGCATGGTTCCCTTGCTACCTTGGTTGTGCAACCAACCTTGGTGGACCAAATCAAGGCTGCACAGCAGACAGATGTTGGTGTGAGTCAAATCAAACAAAACATCAGAAATGGGACAGCCAAGTGCTTCTCAGAGGATGAGCATGGTGTTGTGTGGTTTGGACAGCGCCTTGTGGTTCCAAAGGTCGTGGAGTTGCGGAATTTGATTCTCCGCGAAGCCCATGACTCCCCCTTGTCCATTCACCCTGGGGCTACCAAGATGTACCAAGACCTTCGTCAGAGATTTTGGTAGACTCGTATGAAGCGCGAGATTGCCAAGTTTGTTGCCGAGTGCGACGTGTGCTGTCGTGTCAAGGCTGAACATCAGCATCCAGCAGGTCTTTTCTAGCCTTTGCCAGTACCTGAGTGGAAGTGGGATTCCGTTGGCATGGATTTCATCACTGGCCTGCCCCGCTCGTCCAAAGGGAATGATGCCATTTGGGTCGTGATTGATAGGTTGACTAAAGTGGCACATTTTCTTCCTGTCAAGACTCAGCTTCGTATGGGACCTTTGGCCGAGCTCTATGTTTCGAGGATCGTGAGTCTTCATGGTGTACCAAAGACGATTATTTCTGATCGTGGTGCGCTCTTTACCTCTCGGTTTTGGCATAGTTTGCAAGAGGCTATGGGGACCCGTCTTACTTTCAGCACTGCCTTTCATCCTCAGACTGATGGTCAGACGGAGAGGGTCAACCAAGTGTTGGAAGATATGCTCCGTGCTTGTGTTCTTTCCCATGGGAAGAATTGGGAGAAATACTTGCCACTTGCTGAGTTTTCTTACAACAACAGTTTTCAGGCCAGTCTTGGTATGGCACCTTTTGAGGCGTTGTATGGGAGGAGATGTAGAACCCCTTTGAACTGGTCAGAAACTGGTGAGCGACAGTTCTTCGGTCGAGATTCGATCAATGAGGCCGAAAGCCAAGTGTAGTTGATTCGTGAGCATTTGCGTGTGGCCCAGTCCAGGCAAAAGAGCTATGCGGATCGTCGTCGCCGTGAGTTGAGCTTTGAGCCCAATGGCTTTGTGTATCTCAAAGTATCACCTTTGAAGGGCCATCAGCGTTTTGGCATCAAGGGCAAATTAGCTCCTCGATATGTTGGGCCTTATCGTATCATCGAGAGAATTGGAGCTGTTGCATACAGATTGGAGTTGCCAGCTACACTGGGAGGTGCATGACGTGTTCCATGTGTCCCACTTGAAGAAGTGTCTCCGTGTGCCAATTGAGGAAACTCCATTGGAAAATCTCGATGTGCAGGAAAATTTGACCTACCATGAGCATCCTGTTCGTATTCACGAAGAATCTGAATGGAGAACAAGGAACCGTGTCATCAAGTTCCTTAAGGTTCAGTGGTCAAATCATTCAGAAGATGAGGCAAGTTGGGAGCGGGAAGATCGCCTTCGTGCTGACTACCCGTCTTTCTTCTCCGAGTAAACGGAATCTCGGGACGAGATTCTTGCAAGGGGGGAGATTTGTAACATCCCAATTTTGGACTTGTGTTTCAAATGTAAGAAAATGAGTAGAAATTAAAACTTTTTCTTACATCATGTATTTCATGTATGTTTTAACAATTCCTGTACGAAAATTATGGAAATACAAAGTCGCAAGTCTTTGATCCAAAACCTTGTCTCTCCAAAAACATTCTTCTCAAATCTTGTGATCATCCTTTGGAAATATTTTTTCCTAAGTTCCTGGGATGGGGTGTGACCCCTCTGAAAAGTTTCACAATTTTTAGAAATTGTTTGAATATTTTTAGAGGGCAGTCAAACCTTAAACCAGAGCCTTGCATAAATTTTTTGAGAATAATGCACTGCATAAAAACCTCTAAAAATTTTACACAAGGTTGGTGTCTGAGTTAGCAAGCTCTAGTAAAAATTTCATAATTTTTGTAGTTGTTTTGCTGTCTCAAATAAATCCCCAAAGTCCTAGCTCAATTTAAAACACCAAAGTCTGTTCATTGTTCCTTGGGTGCGAGTCGGACTCGGGCTCGAGCCAATTGACTCGGTCCGGTCAACTAACTGCACCGAGTCTTCTTTAAAAGCGCGCGTTGAGTCTCCACCGTTGGATCCTTATCGCACGGCCCAGCTTCGTGCAAACATTCGGACCGTGCGGATGCTTTATTCCTTTTGAACCATTAGATCTTCATCCAACCGTCCTGATTCTCCAAAGTATTCGGACCCTTCGGAGGACATATTTGATCGGAGCCGTTCATTTCTAATCCTAGGACTCACGTTCTCCTCTTTTGAATTAAACCTCAAAGGTGTGGCGCAATATCAGCCGCCCGATCAAAATCGTAGGGCTCAAAATCGCCTGAGATTTTCTCTAGTCGTGTTCAACCTCCCGTCGTGCGTGAATAGAAGAGAGGCATGGCGCTGTCAAATCTTGTTCCTTGTCGACGCTCCTTTTTCCGGCAAATCGTGGGCGCACGTGTTCAGCCTCACCATGCCCTACTCCTACATCCCCATCACTTCTTCTTTTCGGTCCACGTTTTGTACCCTAAGCTTTTAGCACCCGAGAGGCTCCTTTTGCCAAAACCTAGTTTTTCCAAGCTTTATAAAGTTCCAAAACCCTTCCTGGTGTTCTTTTACACCATCCTAAGCGCTTTCCTCATTTCTGGAGCTCAATCCTCTAAACACCCCAAAATCGCCATTGTTGACCGAGGGGCTCCATCGTGGATCATGAAGCTCCAGTGGTTCTTCTTCAAATATTCTTGTACCCTTTTCAACTCCTTCTTACCATAATCATTTCCCCTCACTCAATTTTGGGTTTCAATTTTAGGATTTGACAAATTTGGGGTTTGTTCAAATTCGGGCTGAAACCATCCCCTTTCTTCCTGAGCTCCGGTAAGTGCTCCATTTCTCAATTGATTGCTCATGAAGCTTCTATGGGCTATGTTGTAGCTATTATATCCACCTGGTGGTGTTCATGTTGCTCAGGTGATCGTTCTCACATCATCTTCTTCAGCTCCGGCAAAGTCTTTCTCTGTCAAAGTTGCTCCGGTCATCTTAGAAGCTCTCCTCGGTCAAGGTAGCTTCTTATTAGTCCCTAGAGGCCGTGGCACTCGCTTCTCTGGACGGCAGCGGAGCATTTTGCTATTTTCACGTTTAGCAGTAAAAGCCTCCATCTTTGTTTTCCGGCTCGCTGGCGTTCTGGGCCGCCGCCGCCGGTGAGGTCACCACCTTTAGGTCCGCAACGCTATTGCAAGTCCGTTTTGGTACTTGGTAGGCGCCGCCGCGGCCGGAGTCGCCGGCGATGAGCCGTGGAATCCACTCGGTGTTGTCGGTCGTCATCACCCGTTTTTCGTCAGTCATTAGGATATAATTAATGCCTAATCATTATCAATCATTGGGGAGTATTAATTGTGTCTTAAGTCGGCTCATTGTGCCACTGACCAGTGGGCCCAGTCTCTTTAAAAACCCCCGTCGGCTTAAACTGACACCGTTAGGACATCATTAATGCTTATGATTGTCATTAATCACTGTCTTAACATTATTTTGTCCGTTTCTCCCTCATGTCTCACTGACGTGTGGCCCGACTCATTAAAATCCTCCTCGCGCACTTAAGCCCCGTGCATAGCACTTTGTTGATCGTGGACCGTCGATCTCGTGATCAACGGCCCAGATCTGGAGTGCATTCGGACCGTTCGGTTCCCAAATCATTTTGCATCGTCCATCTCGCGATCTGCGGCTGAGATCGCGAGTGCATTCGGACTCTCCGAAGGGAGGTGCGCCCTGTGCCGTCCATCTTCAGATCTGCGGCTGTGGATGGCCAAGGCAACCACACCGTCCGAATGTTTCTTTTCTCGTAGGCCGTTGGATCTTGATCCAACGGTGAGCTCCGTTTGGAATCGCGCGCGTGCGCTGTTCTTCGTGCGCGTGGGCCGTAGGATTTTAGATCAACAGCCCACGAGCGTCCTCGTCGTTGTTTTGCGGTTAAGTTTGATTTTATTTCTGTAAGCATTTATTTGCCAACTAAAAATTGTAGTTAAATTTTAAAAACCCATAATTAATTCATGTAAACTTCTTTTTAGGCGTTTCCAACTGTAATAAATTCTTTTGTCACTAAGGTTTAATATAAAAATGCGTTTAAGCATATTTCAGTAGCAGAAAATTGTGTAACTAAAATAACTTGTTCTCTGCCAATTTTGATTATTCCAGAAATAGCATTAAACTTGTAAAATGCATATCTTTTCCTGTATAATTCCAATTTGTGCAAAATTAATTTTGTCACATTTCTCTGTTGTTATGCTTTAACATGGAATAGGTTTTGAAAATGGATTTATTTCTGTAAAATGATCTGCATTAGGTTTACAACTTAGAAAAATCAGAAGTAAATCATCATAACTCAAAATTTAGTAAACTCAACTTTGCTGTCATTAGGATGCCATAATCTACCTGCTACAAAAATTTCAGACTTCAGATCATTCTAGAAATTTTCACCATGAACAGTACCAGTAATTAATTTAGTGAATTAATAGGCTAAGAGAGTGTGTTTTAGCTAAAACTTTTGTATACTAAATCCAAATTGCATGATTCTTGTTCCTAAAATGGTCTAAAATCACCCCTTGCTGCTGTATAAATTGCATTAGATTTGGATGTCTTTTGCTGTTGGAGTTTATTTGGTGTTCTTCGTTCTTATTTGTTTATCGCCTTTTCGCGTTAGGTTCCGAAGATAATCTTGATATTGATTCTGAGCCATAGCCATCAGATCCTGCACTCCAGCAAGGCAAGCAGATGTAGCATCATTTGATCATGTTGTTCCTACTATTTTCAAATTCTAATATGTTGTTTGCAAATTCTATGTATGCATTGCTATGTTGTTTTAACTATTATCGATAGTTCACCTAGTAGATGCTTTACTAATAGGCAAATGTTTATCCTCTACTACTGAGCCTAGGTCTATCTTGCTGTGATTTTGGGTTCGTTGGATGGACCCTTGTCACTTCGTAGTTTACGAGTTTGTTGCTTAGGCATGCTTAGCTATCAGTAGAAATGGGCGAATATCAACTTGTCGATAACCTTGATCACACAAATTTATTATGATCTCTATATTTCAGCTTTGTTCTATGTTCAAATTGCAAAACTAAAACTGAAAATAAAAACAATTTGGACTTGGTCACAATGGTAAGATGGTGTGATCTTTTGGGTGTGATTGGAATGGTGCCTGGGTCAACAAGGACCGAACATCTTGTTACACTAAGCCAAGCATTCTTGCGTGCTAATCACACACACTAGAGGGTATGGGACCTCTCTTGACTTAGTACTTTGGCGTGTGTTGGCTACGAGTCGCAGGAGGGCGTGTGTGGTTTGCGTTGTGGTAAAATGGGTTGGCTATGGTTGGGAGCATTGTAGTTGTCCAAAAAGCTTTACCCCGAGGGGTAGTTGTCTTTTTGGCTTTACAATGTAAGCGTATGGGTTTCTATCCATACAAGCGACTCGTAGTTGATTCACAATATTGGAAATGTCTCGTAGGACTTAGCCGTGCCGGCATACCTTTGGAAGTGTGCTAATCTTGTGGCTTAAAGGCGGTCTGAAGTGTGGATACATTGGTACACACCTGCAGGGTTTAAAACTATTCGAATAGCCTCGTCCTAGGTTATGGACACGCTTGGGGAGGTCTTTCAAGAGTTAGACTACAACATTTTTAATTAAAACTTGAAGGGTGGTATGAATCAGGGATTCCTGCTATGTGTAGTGGCTATTGGGTTAGTCACTTCTAGGTGGTTACTTGATAATTATTGTTACTCGCTGTATTTGAATGTTTAAAAACTGGTTTGTTAAATTGCTTCCAATCTACTATATTATTGCAAATGAAACTTGCTTTATGCGTCCAAATAACCATATAACCATTTCCTTTGATACAGCTTTCATGTAGCTATGTATAGGCTTGTTACTCGTAAGTCTTGTGAGTACATTATTGTACTCACCTCTATTGCTTGTTGTGTGCAGAGGAAGAAGGTGAGCCGAAGGCCTCACTTTTGTGAGTTGTGCTGTGGTAGTGTATGGGGCGATTAGCTTGGCGGCCCGGTCGGTTGCCCTATGGTGTTATGTGGCAAACCAGTCGTCTTTTGGTTTAAGCCATCTTCTGGCAACTTTTGCTTCCGCTGTTACTTCTTAATACTTTTGTCATCTGGTCGGTTTGGCTGTTCTGTAATAACTGATATTATGTATGTCATTTGCTAGACTTGTTATATTATGTTGTACGGAAATGATGCATGCTTTGGTATGATGTATGTGTGCTGCAATTTCTGGGAAGCACATGTCCATCGAGGCACGGGTTATTCTGTTTGTGATACTAGAGCCAGTGGGAGGTTCAGTATTACAAGCTTAATAAACCGGGGTCTCACAGCTTTGTCTGCAGCAAATTGTGTTAAAGGTTTACTTAGAACAACCGGGCTCGAGCTTGTGGCGTCCTTATCAGCGACCCTCACAAGTCGACGCCTCTTGGTTGGAGGACCTTTTGCTTGCTCCGTTTCTGCCACTGCCCTGATAACCACCAATTCAACCTCTGCGTCGTCTTGGCGATCTTCCATGCCTGCTTTCTGTAAAAATTAGAAAAAGATAATGTTCCTATGTGGTCATAAGTCATTCTACAATCATCCTCTGGTCGTAGGTTCTTCTACGACCAGTTCATAGTCGTAAGATTTTTTTTTACGACAAAACTCCTAGTCGTAAGTCCTTCTACGACGGTAAAAGCCTAAAAATGAAGTCGATTTCCGATTAACTTTAGGCATTCCTTCTTTTCCTCTATGCTCAAAACCGCTAGGAATTGAAAAGCCGCCACATTTGATGGACCCTTCTCACATATGAGCTTGACATGGGCATCAATCTTCACCTAGGAAAGATTTGTGCAAACAAATAAAATTTTCAGTAGACCAATTCAGGATTAACCAAAACAAAAGCCAAAAGTAATAATTTCACTTACCCTCCTCGTAATCCCTGGTCGGGTCTATTGCCCCCGAGTATCTCCACATGGGAGGAACTTGTTTCTTCAGGAAACTAATGCGGCGCGTGATGAAATCCTTCACTACGTGCCATCCGGTGAGTCACCCCGCCTTCAAGTCCTTGATAGCATGAATATAAGGGGTGATCCGGTTGAGATCCCTAGGGGTCGAATCCAAGAAAGAAATCCTCTCAGCAGCTGTAACAGCCCTAAGTTATGGTTTGTGTTTCAAATGTAATATTATGAGGATAAATTAAAACTTTTGATGCCTCATGAAATCATTTGTAAGTTTTCTAAGATTTTCCCCTAGCAATTTCTATTTTCTAGAACCATGTTCTTGTGATGGAAGTTGTTGTCAACAAAATCTTCAACCCTAATCTTGTGATCATCCTCTGGAAGTATTTTTCCTATTTTCTTGACCATCCTAGTAACCTACCTGCAAAATCTCATAATTTTTAGATTTTGTTTGCTATTTCAAAAGGGCAAGTCAACCAGTTTGAAATCTGGTCAAATCCTTAGGGCAGCAGCTTGTGAATTTTCTTGGGAGCAATTCGGTGCATAAAAACTTCTGGAAAAATTATTCAAGGTTGTCCTCTTTCCAAAGGAGTTACCATAAAAATTTCGGAATTTTTGGAGCTGTGGAGCTACCCCTAAAAATTCCCCAATCTTCTCAGTCTTTTCAAAATCAAATCTAAAATCACTATTCATCAGGCTCGGACTAAAACTCGAGCTCGAGTCCGACCGCGCCGCTCGGTTCAGCCGCACCGCCTAGCTGCACTGCGCAAGCCCGATGGCTGTCGACCGTCCGATGCAAATCGTGCGGCCCTCATGCACCCGATCTGTTCGGACAGTCCATATGCGCCGCCGAATCTCGACCGTTCCTTTCTGATCTAGCGGTCGATGTCTTCTTGGTTGGGCCAAACCAACTGAGCACGCTGCATTGGTTCCGGCTCGCGCCGCTTCGTCGCCGTCGCTGCCAAGTGGGCCCCTCTTGTAACAGCCCCAATTTTATAAACAGTAATGGGACACTGTTCATGACATTACTGTTCATAATTAACAATTTGGAATTACTGTTATCAATTGAAACCTCCCTTTTCTAGCCAAAGTCCAATAACCTATTTGAAGTTTCGAAGGAAATACAAGATGAAACTTGTATTGTGACTGGGAAGTATTTTCCTTAAAGCCTAAATAAATTATCTTGACTAAAAATAATTTTTGTTGAATTTCTAGAAATTATTTGGTTTACAGAAAAATATTTACCTTTAAATAAACACTTTCGGGCTACAATAATTATTTATGTATGTTACAAAGTGATAATGTGATTTTTAAAATTTATCTGGGAAATATATCATCCCAGTAGTCTCCAGTAAAGATTTCACGATTTTACAAATTTATTTGCTATTTTTAAAAAGCCCAGTCAAACATTTTAAGCTTTTGAATGGGTTCTGGTCAACTAACCTGGTCTGAACCTAAACTTAGCACTGTAGCGACTCGAGCCACGTGGTTGAGTCCAACCCAGTGCAACTGGTCCGGCTTTGTCACGCTCGGGCGCGAGCCCGAACCCCATACGTGATGAGAGCCGTCGATTTTCAATCGAACGGGCGAGGCTACGACGCTACGCGAGCTGTCCACGTATGCGCCTAACCTCCACCATTGGATCTTAATCTAACGATCGAGGTCAGTGTATGCAATCGGACAACTCCGGAGCCCTTCTCAATCTCCACCGTTCATTTCCGATCCAACGCCGCGCTTTTTCTTTTTAAACCTAAAGGCGCGCTTTTCTTTGGGCCGTCAGATTCAAATCCTACGGCGTCCCTCTTTTCCGCGTGCTATTAAGGCCTGCGCTTCTCTGGGCCGTTAGATTTTCATCGTATGGTCCAGAGCGATGTATGCATTCGGACGACTCCGGATTATCCCTCAATCTCCGCCGTCCATTCTTGATCTGACCGCGTCGCTCGTTTTCTTTTGAAATCAAAGGCGCGCTTTTATCTGGACCTTTGGATTTAAATCCCACGGCGCTCCTTTTTGACCGAGCGCAGTTAAGGCCAAAATTTAGTGGGCCATTGGATTTTAATCGTATGGTCCAGATTTGTGTATGCAATCGGACCATCCGGTTCATTTCCCCATCTCGACCGTAGAAATCCAATCTAACGGTGCCGCGTCATATCATCTAATTGGGTGATGTGTATTCCTTTTAATTGACCGTTGGATTCTACTCCAACGTCCAGATTTGAAAGTAGACCCCGCATTTCCTTTGAGCTCTGTTTAAATCTCAATCGACCGATCAAGATCGCACGGCCCATATTAAAAGACACCGATTAAAACCTTTTAACCTCTCTATTTATCACAGCCGCCCATCTCTAATCGGACGGTTGAGATTCTTTTGAGCTTTAAGAGGCGCGCGCGTCTATGACTGACAAAGGGACCCACATGTCATATGTTGCCTCCCTTCTTCCTTATCTCTGCGCGCAACCCTCTCTGTAAACTAAGGAGATGATTTATCCCAAAGTTTATGCAACTAATTTTTGGGATATTTAGCCCTAAATGGACACCTCATCAACTCTAGACTCTTCCACTTTCCACTGTAGCTCAACATCTATATATAACCCTAACTTTTGAGCTGCTGCCATTGTTGACCACTGGAGCTGTTCTTCTGCCATTGATGTCCAGTGGAGTTTCTTGGCCCTCCGAATTGCTTATCCATTCTAAACCCTGGGTTCACCTTGTATTAAAGATTTGACATCTTTTGTAGGTTAATCCAGAGTTTATTTCTCTGATTAATCAACATCGAGTTTCAGAGCCTTTGTTGTCTTTCCTATCCTGGTAAGCCAAAAACCCTAGTTATAATTTCTTGAGCACCTTAAGTACCTTAGAAACTCATATGGATCATTCACTTGTATATCAGTAGCTTCAACTTGCTGTAAACTGAAAAGTTGTTATTCTAACTTTTCGGTCTTTCATGTCATTTTCAAGAATTAGGGTTTCTCCTGTCAACTTATCATCCTAGTTAGGTCTCAACTAAACCCTAGTAGCATAACAATTTATTCTTTTAATTCTTGTTATAATCTATTTAGCTTGTTAGTAGGGATCTGCCTCTGTTCCTTATTGTCGGCTTAACCGACAATACAAGTTTTCTTCAGCCTTTGATAATCTAACCGATTAGGGTTAGATTAGGGTTAGTTTAGGTGTTAAATACCCTAAAAGATCAGGCTAAGTTTCATTTTTGAACCTTTGCTTGATCTATTTTCCTTCTTCCCAAAGTTTGCAATCTGTCCTGTTCCTGCTCTTTTCAATTTCTGAAAAACTGAAACTTGGTTCTAGACTATAGTTTCTGTTATTTAAAAGTTGTATCTGATAAACTGGGTTATTATCACTATTAGGGTAGTTATGGCTTAAGCATGCTGTTAAACATGCATCTTCTTATTGATCATGCATATTTCTTTCAAATTGTACTTATTGTCGATTTTGGTATTTATTGGATCTTATTGCTTCTTTTAGAATCTGGTTTTGCTGAAGTGGTTGAATCTATTTCTGAACAACCTGAGCCTGCAACAGAGGTTTATTATTATCAAGGCAAGCATCCTCTTTGCACCATGTTGATCCCAAATTTTATACAATAGTTTTTACAAATCCAATGACACCTGTGCATGCTACTTTTCTGAAAAATACAAACTGTGATCTGTTAGTAGTTAGATATGACCTAACATAGTGGATTACTTTAATCATAACCATACACTCAACCCTAGTATAGTATTGTATACTATAGTATATTTTCAGTTTTGGCTTAGACATGCAGTCTAGAGACTTTAGAGTTTGACAAGAATACCTTGTCAAACATGGGAATCACAAATGGCTTTTTGTTACTTTAAACTCTTTGTCCAGTTTACTTATGTCAGAAATGAGTTTCATATTTAAATTGATCTGGACAAGAGGAAGCTAGTGATGGTGCTTTTGTGCACGAGATTGGGAATTGTGGTGGACTTGTCCGGGTTAATTAAGGATCGAACTCTGACTATTCAATTCAAGTCCCCCACGTACTTCCACATGCAGTGTATGGGCGCTGTTTGGTTAAGTAAAATGTTAAGACTATTGGGTTGGAAACAGGAGAGTAAGTGTCGACGATCAAGTCGCCGATCTTATAGTAAATGGAAAAAAGAGAGAATGACGTGGGAAATCTTGGGATTGCAATGGGACTGCTCTTTATTAGTATGAACTGAGATTTTACAAGGGGTGTATCCTGACAGAATGACGGACTGCTTTCTAGAGTACAAGACAATGCTTCTTTCTTTCTATCTTCTGATGATCTGATCCGATGCCCCCTCCAGCGTTCCATCTTCCTTCTTTAAATAACCTTTGAAGAGGTGGCAGTTACTTCTGGAGAAGACGTCTAATATGAAGCGTTGTCGCTGGTCGGAGTCATATGATAGTTGCTGAATGATCAACCGTTCGGCGGTTATGTGTCCTGTGAGATAAACAACCGCAAGGTAGTTGTTTATCCGTGTATAACGTCGTGTGGTATGGATTACGCACGTGTTCCATTCTTCACACGGTAGGGAATATTCCTGGAGTTAGTTCCAGATTTCAGTTCATACTCTTTGCGAACAGCTCTCCTGGTCGGAGTCTTGGCACTAGCCTCCGCCCGACCAGGGTATCCATTGCGTAATCTCTGGAATTCCTACGACCAGTGAGGTCGTGCACCTCAGGAGTTACGACCATGAAGACGTATGGTCTTTTTATGTATTAAAGATAATACATAGAGGTTTTAATCCTCGTCAGTAAGGATATGTGTATTGACCTTGTATGGCATAGATGCTTTGGTCTTATGACTGCGTTTTATGCCATGTGAGCTGGTATGTCAGTATCAGATGTTCTTAGAAGGGTGAGGGCGTATATGTGCTCCGTAGCATATCGCACCTTAAAGATGCCGATTGCAAACTAATATGGGCGTGAACCCGGTTTGCATTTAATTGTTTGGGTCGGCATTCCTGACGCAACATGTGTGCCCCGGTTAAGCAGATGCTATCAGTCGTTGTTTAAGCGAGATCAGCTCACACATGGGGGTCCAACTCAACAATGTTAGCTTGTTGAAAAATACCAAATCTTAGTTTCCCCGGTCGGCATACCAAAGGAAGTGTGTCATCATTCGGAGGCATCCGAAGACAACGGGCTAACTAAGTCGTGTGGGTAAAGATGTACACCCCTGCAGGGTATAAACTGTTCGAATAGCCGTGTCCACGGTCATGGACGATAACTTGAATTGATGTCACCTGTATAGAAGTTTTGATTTTCAAATCTGGTTTCGGTTTTTTTTTTGGTTTAGCATGAGGGATTCATGCACTGTGCTGTTTACAATTAATGCCTTTACTTACTGTTCTAGTCCAACTTTGATTTACGAAATTGCTTTATCAAAATTTAGCATTTGAAGGTTAAGATGTATTGCTTTATGCAAATTTGAACCTTTATACCTTCCTGTTGTAAACTTATGCATGTTTAATTATGTCAATGTATGACTTGTATGTATTTGATGCAATGTTGATGAAGGATATATATGCAATGGTCGTTGATCCTGGGAACCATTGTGAGATATATATATATCCGGGAATCCTGTTTATCGGAATTGTCACTTGTTAAATTTATACCTTTAGCATGATCTTTAATAAAGGGACAGTACTGTTCCTTCATTAATAATTGTGCTACAGTGTGAATTTATTTAAGTACATTTCTAATACCCGGGGGTCCTCACACCTCTTGTCAAGTTCTTCCTCGCCGTCTCCGCTGCCTACCGGAGCTCGCTGGCATGTAACATCCCCATTTTGGCTTGTGTTTCAAATGTAATAAAGTGAGGGTAAATTAAAACTTTTCCTTCATCCTTTTACTCTTGAAACTTTTCTGAAATTCTTGTAAAGGATTTTTGGGAAATTCAAAATCAAAATCCTCATTCATCCCAAGTCAAAACCTTCTGGGTGAAATCTTATGTCAAACCCTTGGTAATAAATTTTCCTGGGTTCTAGGGTTACTTGGTAACACCTCTGAATTATTTCATAATTTTTGGAAATTATTTGAAATATTTTAGAGGCAAGTCAATCCTTGGTCAAACCTCTGAAATCACCTTCTGGAATTTCTTGAGAAAATTTCAGTGCACAAAAATCTCTGAAAATTTTATGGAAGGTTAATCCTTAAGTCAGAAGCTCAGTTAAAATTTCATAAATTTTGGAGTTGATTTGATACCTCAATTAAATCCCCAAATTTTCAGCCTTTAAAATTCAAAACCTAAGCGGTTTGCACTTTGTTCCTCGGTGCGAAGTCGGACTTGGGCTCGAGCCAACCGACTCGACCGAGCAAACTAATCGCACCGGCGGTCGGCGGCGCGCGTCATCACCGTTGGATCTCAATCGGACGGCCCTCATTCGTGTAGGCATTCGGACAACTCCGGTTGCCCTCTGTTCCTCGACCGTTGGATTTCCATCGGACGGTGGACGTTTGTGCGCGGCCGTTCCGACGCAATCGCGTGTTAGCCGTTGGATGCAAATCGGACGTGTAACATCCCAATTTTAGGCTTGTGTTTCAAATGTAAGAAAATGAGGGGAAATTAAAACTTTTTCTTACATCCTGTATTTCCTATTGTACCAAGCAGGTATTGTACAAGAAGTTATGGAAATACGAAGTCACAAGTCTTTTGATCCAAATCTTGAACTTTCAAAAACAATCTTGGCAAACCTCTTGATCCTCTCCTGGAAACAATTTTCCTAAGTTCTTGAGATGGTGTGTGACCCCTCTGAAAAGTTTCACAATTTTTGGAAATTGTTTGAATATTTTTGGAGGCCAGTCAAACCAATTCAAAATCTGGTCAAACCTTGGACCAGTGCCTTGTTAAATTTTGGAGGAAAATCCACAGCACCAAAGCCTCTGAAAATTTTATGCTAGATCCTCGTTTGCGCTAGCAAGCTCCTGCAAAAATTTCATAATTTTTGGAGTTCGTTTGCTACCTCAAACAATTCTCCAAATGTCAGCCTTTCTCCAATACCAGGAAATTCAAATCTGGGTTGAGTCGAACTCGGGCTCGGACCCGAGCCCAACTCAACCGACTTGGTTGGACCACGTCGCCAGCGCCGCTCTCGGGCTCAAGCTTTTGCGCGCGCAAGCTGAGTCGTTGGATCTCCATCCAGCCGCTCACGACCTCCCCTGATCCGAGGAGCTCTTGAGCGCCCTCAGCGCCTCGGGGTGGTCCAAGCCGCGGGATATCCATCGTGGGGCTCACGACCTCCCAGGACCTCCTCGCCCGCGCAAGACCTCCCCACCTCGGCGATTCTTGGACGTCCAGGACCACCCCAAGCAATCTGGGACGTCCAGGACCTCTCCCTCGGCTCTGTTTCTCTTCCTCATGACCTCCTGGAGGTCTGGTCATCATGGTTTTCCCCGCACCGTGCGTGTGTCAGGGTCAGAGCAGTTGGGGGGCAGTGAGATGTCACCTTTTGCTCTTGTCAACGGCTCTTTCTACTGACATGCATTTATTGCCAGTCAGCTTTAACCTCCAAAGTCTCCACCTGCTCTGTCACTTGTCCTGTCGAGCGTGCCTTTGGCAGGGGCATGGTTCTTGCTCACAGTGGGTTGCCCTAGCCCTTGCCAAGCTCCCTGGCTATACATAGCTTGAGACCTTCCTCTCCTATCCTTTCTTCGTTCTTAGCTGTGCGTGAGCTCCCTTAGTTTGAGTTGGTCCTCAAACTCCACCCCCACGAACACCACCACCTCCCTGCCTCCATTGTCACTTTTGGAGCTCTCCTCGAAGACCTCCAGGCCCCAGTGGTCCCAAAGAACTTCCGGCCTTGTTCACTATCATCTTGATCTCCTCAACTCGAGCCTGCTCTAACTTGGCTTGGTTCTCATTGCAGTGGTGCACGAGTTGGGGAGTAGCTTTGCGGGGTCGAGGCCATCTTCTTCTTCCTCTCCGGCAAGCTCTTCATCGCTGGACTTCATCGACCTCCTCCAAGTCCCTCCGTCTTCCTCTGGACCTTCCCTACACTCGGGTGAGTCCATTTTGGTCCCTTAGGGCTTAGGGTCTAGCTAGCTTAGCTCGTGGCGCTCAGCTTTGTCATTTTCGGTTTTTGCCGAAACACTGGTCCTCCGTCATTCTCCGGCTCGCCGGCGTTTAAGGCCGTCGCCGCCGTCGAGAGTGCCTCCGCTAGGTCCGCGACACTATTGCGAGTATGTCGGTGCCCTTGGTCGGCGCCGGTGAGGTCCCCGTCGCCGGCGGTGAGCTCGTTTAGGTGCTCGGGCGTTTTGCCGTGTCGTACTCGGACAGAATCTGTGATGCGATGATTGGCATTAATGTTGTCTGAGGTCGCTCATTAATGCGGTCTTGCCGGCATAACATGCGTGCCTTCTGAAGCCCCGACCTCCCTGGTGTATTCGTAGCCGTCTAAGACCTCCCCAGGATTAGATCTGGACCTTTAGATCTTTCCCGTAAAGCCCTTATCGCACTAGGACCTCCCCTGGTTAAATCCTAGCCGTTTAAGACCTCGTGGAACTCCATCTGAGCCGATAGGACCACTCCTGCGCAAAAAGACCTCCTCGAGGTCATTTTTGTAAAAGCCACCTTCTGGACCTCCACCGAGGCCCTCTTTGCAAAAGACCTCCCCTTGGTCATTTCGCAAAAACCACCCTAGGCTACCATCGGGGTCCTCTTTGTCAAAAAGCCACCCCTGGCCTTTTACAAGGAAAACCCCGCTCAGACCTCTTTAGCTCCATCCTAGCCGTCCATGACCTCCCCGGGTTTGATCTGAGCGTTAGATCTCTTTTTGTAAAACCTTTAGCGCTCAGACCTCCCTCCGCGTTGTTCTGGACCGTTCAAGACCTCCCTAGGTCTAATCTGAACCGCCCGGATCTCTCCCCGTCAAACGCTTATCGCAGGACCTCCCGAGAAGATCTTGGTCATCCAAGACCTCCTCGTGTCAATCTCAGCCGATCAAGACCTCCCTCTGGAAGATCTTGACCGCCTAGGACCTCCTCCTTTGGATCAGTAGCGTTAGGACCTCCTTTGGTCTAAACCGTTAGATTTAGATCTAACGGGTTAGACCTCCTTCTGTGGATTTAGCCGTAGGAGTAGGACCTCTCTCCGGAGATCTAGACCGTTGAAGACCTCCTCCGTGAGCTTTTCGCCGTCTAGACCTCTCTCAGAAGGTTTACCCGTTGGACCTTCTCTAGTGCTCGGGACCGCAGATCTCGATCCGGCGGTCACGACCTCTGATAGCGCGTGAGACCTCCTTGCGTGCGGCCAGGCACGCTACTGGTCGTGATCGTTGGATCAGATCTCAACGATCCGGACCTCCCAGAGCGGGAAGAGGTCCTGCGGCGTGCGTCGAGGCTCGTGAGTCGGACCTTGATCTAACGGCCCACGACCTCTCCTTGTCTTCGGATCGTTTGGACCTCCGAGAGCTCAAAGTTTCCTAAGTCTTTTGTTGTTTCAAATTTGAAAGTGCATAACTTTGTCGCTTTAACTCCTTTTGAATGATTCCATTCTTTGTAGCTTTGTTATAGTATGAACTCTAATCTGAGAATGAAATTAGGCCTGCTTTGTAGCGAAAATGATTTCAACAACATGATCTTGTTTAATGAAAAATGATGTCTAGGAATTCATGGAAAATTTGTAAAACACATAACTTCCTCTCTGTAGTTGCAAACTAAGCAAACTCAACCTGGTAAATTTGGCCTGTAGACATGCTTTAAGTTGATCTAGGCTTTGTCTCTATTCATGTTCCTAAGAAATGAGGTATGCTAGTTGTAGAACTTAGAAAAGTCATAACTAAATCATTTTAACTCCAAATGACCTAAAATTTTATATGGGGTACCACTATACCAGTAGGTAGCTACCATAAAAATTTTAGCTCCAAAATCTTTCTAGAAAATATTTTTGCTACAGTGCTAATTATGGCCGAAAATGAGTTTTTAAGTAATATCTTTTGCACCACAAATCCAAATTAGGTTTTTCCAGTTTCTATGTCTTGGTATATTTGTATTCTACCTTGTGTATAAATTTCGTTGTATTTGGTTAATTTTTGCTTGCTCTTTTGTTTGAGTGTTGCTAGTCTTATTGGTTGTTCTTGGTTCTCTTTGCCTTTTCGCTTAGGATTCGACATTTGCGGTAACCCCGAGAACGATCCTCCGCAACATATTGAGCAACAGCAAGAAGGCAAGCAGTTTGATCATGTTAATCCCAGTATTTTAAGTATTTATGTTGATTACAAATTCTATGTATGCATTGCTACTTTGTTTTAATAGTTGGCCTAGTAGATGCATTTCCTTAGCAAATGATTATCCTCTACTACCATGAGCCTAGGTTACTTGCTGTGATTTAGAGTTCGTGGATGGGCTCTTGTCACTTAGTAGTTGCGAATTAATTGCTTAGCCATGCTTAGCTTCGGTAGAAATGGGCGGTTATCGACTTGTCGATAACCTTGATCACACAAAACTTATTATGATTTATGATTTCCACCTTGTGCTATGTCTACTTATGAAAACTAAAACTAAAAAAACAAAATGATTTAGACTTGGGCACAATGGTAAGATGGTGTGATTGTGGGGTGTGACTGGAATGGTGCCCGGGTCAACAAGGACCGAACATCTTGTTACACTAAACCAAGCATTTTAGCGTGCTAACCACATTAGAGGGTATGAGACCTCTCTTGACTTAGTACTTTGGCGTGTATTGGCTCCGGGTCGCAGGAGGTCGCAGGAGGGATGGTGTTGGGAGCATTGTAGTGTCCGAAAGACTTCACCCGGGATGGGATTTGTTGTCTTTCGGCTTGCAATGTAAGCGTATGGTGTTTCTACCCATACGAGCGGCTCGTAGTTAATACACAATATTGGAAAGCGTCTCGTAGGACTTAGCCGTGCGGCATACCTACGAAGTGTGCTTTTGGCTTAAAGCGATGCGAAGTGTGGGTACATTGGTACACCCCTGCAGGGTTAAAACTATTCGAATAGCCTCGTCCTAGGTTATGGACACGCTTGGCAAGGTCTTTCAAGAGTTAGACTACAACCTTTTAAATTAAAACTTGATGGGTGGTACGAATCGGGGATTCGTGCTATGTTGTGGTGGCTATTGGGATAGTCACTTCCAGGTGGTTACTTGTATGTATCTTTACTTATTGTTACTTTGATAACAAAATAAATTTGCAAACTTGCTTTTAAAAGGTACTACATTATTGCAAATAAAGTTGGCTTCATGCAAAATGAGACATATGACCTCCACCTAAATAAGCTTGCATGTAGTTTATGAATAGGTCTGCTATTCCACACGTCAGTCTTGCGGGTACAAAGACAATCTTTGTACTCAGTTGCTATGCTTAATTGTTTTGTTGCAGAGGAGGAAGGTGAGCCTGAGGGGCCTCACTTTTGTGAGCTGTGTTGTGGTAGCTTGCGGGGCGACTAGCTTGGCGGCCCGGTCGGTTGCCTTGTGGGTGTGTGGCTAACCGGTCGACTTTTGTTCTAGCCATCTTATGGCGCTTTTGCTTCCGCTATCATTCTTGTATATTGTTCTATTTGGCCGGTGTATGTCGTTGTTGGACTTAGTGATGTATGTGTATGGAATTGATGTGTAATTTTGTGATGATGTGCGTATGCTGCAATTCTGGGAAGCATATGTCCATCGAGGCTTAGAATGTTTAATTAGTAACACTAGAACCATTTGTAGGTTAAGTGTTACTAGTTAAATATTCCGGGTCCTCACAGGACGGCTGGCCATCGTCGTCCTCCTCTCGCTCGCGCGGCGCTGAGCGATGGCGGATCCGAGCGTGGGTGCGCAGTGCCTTGTCCCATCCGGCGACCTCGCAACGGGTGTCTGCAGCGCATTAAATGCCCGTCACTCCACCGCCCCGTTTAGTCGTCGTCTCAACTGCTCCCGTCGCCACGGCGATCGCGGCGCCAGTGAACCGAGGCGAGCAACGGTGCTCTCTTGCTCCTCGGCCTACTTAAGCCCCCTTGTCCTCCTTTATCCTCCATTACACACCCTTGAGCTCTCCCGTGCACCTCACGCCCTTGTGGAGCTCCCGAGCGCTCAAATCTCCTCGCCGCCATTGTTGCGGTGGAGCTCCTCGGTGAACCAGTGCTCAGTGGTTCCTGGCTCCCTCCTTGCTCCTGTTGCTTCTCCTCACCTCGGTGGTGCTTAACCCCCACTCCATTTCAGGTTGCTTCAACGGGAGCGTCGGAATTTCAGATTTCCCCCAAATCGGCCGCAACTACCCCCTTTCGTCCCCAGCTCCGGTAAGTCCCCCATCCCTCGATTCCTTGCTCTGGGGGCACCCTTGGGGTGTGCTGGTGCTATGCTGATGTCCCGGCGTGGCTGGCTTTGCTCAGGTTGACCCCTCCGCAGTGAAGCTCCCCGCACCGCCGCAGGCCCTCGTCGCCAGCCCATCTTCGGCATCCCCATCCTCACCGCGTCATCCGGGTGAGTCCCTAGACCCCTAGTGTAGCTCAAGAAAACGCTAAATCACCTAGGGCGTAGCCGTAGCTCGGTCGGCGTAAAATTTCGTAGATCTGCCCCGCCGCCGCCTATCTCTGCCGCCGGCTCACCTCCGGTGACCTTAGTGGCGCCGAGCCCTTCCCTTAAGTCCCTAACACCTTCCTAGTGCTCGTGCACCCTCCCGTTTGCGCGCGGCTTAGCCATTTCACCGTTGCCGTGTTTCCCGTAGCAGTCACCCCCGCTCCGCCGTGTCGCACCGCCGCCTCCGTCTACCTCCGGCGAAGTCCCAGCTGCCCTTAGGTGCGCAATAGTGCTAGGATCCCATTTTGGCCCTTGGCCGGCGTCGCAATGGCGATCCTCGCCGGTGACACGCCGAGCAAACTCGCGGCCGGGAGCTCCTCTGTTGTCGGACGGAGCTCCAGGTCGGGGGGCGACGTGGCCCATTGGCGGTCGTCCGATCCAGAGATCTACGGCCCTCAGCTCTCCACGTCGCCGCCCTCTTCTGCGCGCTCAGTGCCTGTGTCGCTCGGATTCAACCAGGACGTCCGATCGAGATCGACGGCTCTCAATCGCCCACGTCTCCGGATGTTAGGAAAATCCCGAAAATGCTAAGTCCAAAACTGAAGAACATTAGGGTATTGTCATTTTCATATCTTTGTCATCTTAGCTCCAAATTAGATGATTCCAATTTTTTTAGCTTCCTTATAACTTGAACTTAAATAGAAAAATAACTGGAGACCATGATAAAACCTGGAAAACCATTTTCAAAAATAGTAAACAAGTGAACTTAATACTGTTTTTCAGAACTTTAGCAAACTTGTAAAATGCATAACTTTTAATCTATAGATCATTTTTGTATGAATCCAATTGGATTAGTTTCCACTGATAGTGTATTTGCTAGGAAAATTGGTTTCACAAATTTTACTGTTTTTAGAAATCATAAGGATCATATTTTAGTTTAATACCCTAAACAATTTAGACAAATCATAACTCTTTCAATATAACTCCAAATGACCTAAAATGTTATATGGCATATCACTATACGAGTAGGTAGCTACCATAAAAATTTCAGCTTCAAAATCTTTCTAGAAAATGTTTTTGCTACAGTGCTAATTATGGCCGAAAATAGGTTTTTAGAGAATATCTTTTGCACCACAAATCCAAATTAGGTTCTTCCAGTTTCTATGTCTAGGTATATTCATATTTTACCTTGTGTATAAATTTCGTCGCATTTGGATAATTTTTGCTTGCTCTTTCGTTTAAGTGTTGCTCGTCTTATTGGTTGTTTCCGCTCTTTCGCTTAGGCCGACATTTGCGGTAACCCGAGAACGACCCTCGCAACAATTTGAGCAACACAAGCGAGCAAGCAGTTTGATCATTTCCCATTGATCCCATTACTTTTAAAGTCTAATATTTTGTTTAACTTCTATGTATGCATTGCTATTTTGTTGTTAAATTGATTAGTTAGACCTCTAGTTGCATAATCTGTAGGTAAATGGTTATCCTCTACTACCTGAGCCTAGATTATTTGCTGTGGTTAGAGTTCGATGGATGAAATCTTATCACTTAGTAGATTACGAATGAATATTGCTTAGCCATGCCTAGTTATCGGTAGTATTGGGCGATCATCGACTTAGTCGGTGATCTTGATCACACAACTACTTATACTACTCCATTATGTCCAACCCTTGTGTTTTATTGATTTACAAATCAAAAACTGAAAACAAAACTATATCTTGACTTGGGCACAATGGTATGTTGATGTGATCTGTTGGGTGTGTGGAATGGTGCCTAAGTCCCCAAGGACCGAGTTACTTGTGTCACTAAGCCAAGCGCTTATTGCGTGCTAACCACACGAGGGGGATATGGAACCTCTCTTGACTAAGTACTTTGGGAGGTGTTAATTATGAGCTGGTTGGTGGGTGTGTTCTTGTGTGTGTGTTTGGTGTTGGAGGGGAGCATTAGCAGTAGGTTAGGGTGTCTAATGTTTCCTTCTCCGTGGGTTCTGCTCTTAATTAGCATCGTCCATTGGAAAGCGTCTTGTTAGACTTAGCCATGCGCATACCAAAGGAAGTGTGCTAACCGTGGTGGTGGAAAGGCGTTCTATCGTGTGGGTACATTGGTACACCTGCGCAGGTTAAAACTATTCGAATAGCCTCGTCCTAGGTTATGGACATGCTTGGTAAGGTCGTGCAAGAACTAGACTACAACCTTTTAAAAACTTAAACTTGACATGGGTGGTATGAAGGGGTACTTCATGCTATTGTTGTGGTGACTATGGGTTAGTCACTTCTAGGTTGGTGTTGTCATCTATCTATGGTTATAATTGTCTCTCTTTTATTTGAACAATAAAAGTTAATTGCAAACTTGCTTTGAATCTATTACCTTATTGAAAATGAAAACTTGCTTTATACTGAAAATAAGTCCAGAGCATCATCCACTTAAATAAAGCTTGCATGTAGTTAATTATAGTTCTGTTATCTCACACATCAGTCTTGCGAGTACAAAAACCAGTTTTGTACTCATCTGCTTTGCTTAATATTAATTGTTGCAGAGGAAGAAGGTGAGCCCCAAGGCCTCACTTTTGTGAGCTGTGTTGCGGCGCTGTTTGGGACGATTAGCTTGGCGGTCCGGTTGGTTGCCTTGTGGGTAAAGGCACACCGATTGGCTTTTGTTTATTGCCATCTTATGGCCCTTTTGCTTCCGCTGTTTAAATTAGTTACTTATGTGTTATTTGGCTGGTCGGCCTCTCTTTTGTAATAACTCTCTTTATATTATCTATGTCTTTAAGTTGTTGCTTTTGCTTCGGCTCTATGTGAATGAATGGAATTGATGCATGATTTTGTATGTAACATCCTCATTTTCAACTTGTCTTTCAAATGTAAGAAAATGGGTAGAAATTAAAACTTTTTCTTACATCTTGTAATTCCAATATGTTTTTGAAAATTCTTGTAATAAGAATTATGGAAATACAAGCCACAAGTCATTCGACCTTAAACCCCGCTTTCCAAAAACCCTCTTGTCAAATCTTGTAATCATTCTCTGAGAATATTTTTCCTAAGTCCTAGGGTTGATATGTGACCCCTGAAAAATTTCACAATCTTTAGAAATTGCTTGAATATTCTAAGAGGCAATCAAACCATTCTGACCTTTGGTCAAACCTTAATCAGCACCTGGAAGAATTTTTAGCAAAAAAATGCTCTACATAAAAACCTCTGGAAATTTTATACAAGGTCCACCTCAGAGTTAGCAAGCTACTATAAAAATTTCAGAAATTTTGGAGTTAGTTTGCTACCTCTAAATATCCCTCAAAGTTTCAGTTCAAAAATCCAACCCTAGGTCAAGGTCCTGTTTGGGTTCAAGTCGGACTCGAGCCCAAACCACTGTCTCGGTTGAACCCCACCCATTGGAGCACCTCGAGCTCTGTCCTTTGGGCGCAAACAATATCAGCCGTTGGATCTTTGCCCTGCTGCTGAAGATCTTCGAGAACCTCCTCACAGACCTCCCGAAGGCCTCCTCAGACCACGCTTGGTCATCCCCTAGGACATCCCTTCGGGCTTTTACAAAGACAACCCCCCCGACCTCCCCTTGGACCACCCTTTTGCACCTTTGCAAAGACCACCTCGGTCGACCACTTTGGCACCGAGGAGATCGTGAGCCGTCCATCATTTGATCTATGTCTCAGACCTTCTTGCGGCTTAGGACCTCCGATCACTTCCTTAAATCAGGGCCCTTCGATTCAAATCCAACCGTCAACACCTCCCCAGCTCGAGCTCCACACCTAAATCAAACATTGTATTCCTCGACCAGTCCTCTTTGAGCTCTTTCACTGATTGGTGGGACCTCCCTGAGCCTAGTCAGCATCGTTTTCACACGCGTGTCAGAGCCTCGGCAGTAGGGAGCAGTGCCTTGTCTTTTCATGTCCTTGTCAACGGCTAGTTCTGCCAACTTTTAATTCTTGTCAGCACCTTTTTCCCCAAAGTCTCCTTTCCACCTGCCCTATCATTTCATGTACTTCCATGGAAGAAACTGTTGACTCAGTGCAACCTTGAAGCTCAACCTTGTTTCCCCTCACTCTCTCTCAACCTTAAAGAAACCCTGGGCTCCTCTCTGTGTTCCCTTACTCACAACACCCGAGGGCACCCCCTCGCCATTGTCGAACTTTGGAGCTCCTCAAGGCCATCCGAGCTCCAGTGGTTCATTTGCATTTCTTGGCGTGCCAACTTGTCCATTTAGGCACTTTGATCATTTCCCTAACTTGCTTTGTTTGGGCTCCTCAGGGATTTTCAAAGTGAGAACTTGTTCTTTGAGGTCGGATCTCCTTCTTCCTTATCTCCGGCAAGCTTTTGGTCGTCGGAGCCGCTCCTGCTATCTCCTTGCTTTCTCCAACCTCAGGTGCCCTCTCTTGGCTAAGCTCTTGTTGTTTTTCTAGTTTTACGGAGCTCGTTTTACTTTCTGTAGTTTTGTCGTTTTGGTCCTCGTCACCGTCGGCAAGCCCCTGACCACCCTCGGGTTTGTCGGACGGCAACGGGCTGGTACGTTGTCAAGTTCCGATCAGGATCTGAGGATTAAATGCTGATCATTAGGAGTTTATTGCTGGAGCAATTAATAGCTGTCGGAAGGGTTCCCTGTATCGCTTACTCGTGGACCTCATTCCCTGTTGTCATACTTTAGACCACCCCCGACAAACCTTAGGACCACCTCGGGTCGATTTTGGCCGTTCATGATCTCCCCTGTGGAGATCTGGACCGTCACGATCACTACCCTTGAGGCTCGTTGTAAAGAAAACCACTAAGGACCACCTAGGCCAATTCTCAGCCGTTAAGACCTCTTGGAGGTTAAATTTTACCCGTAGGATATTGTCTGTTAAAACATCAGCGTTAGGACCTCCTCCTCGGTTTCATCCTAGCCATCCACGACCTCCCCAAGTTTAGATCTGAGCCTTAGAGTTATTTTTGTAAAGCCTTAAGTCTTTAGACCACTCTCCGCTCAATCTCAGCCATTGGAGACCTCTCGGGTTTAACTCTTAGCCGTAGATCCTCCTTTTCGTGAGGTCTTCAGTCGTAGGACCTCCCCTTTTTATTTTGCAAAGACCACCTCAAAGACCTCCCTTGGGGAGATCTGCGCCGTCTAGGACCTCCCCGTGGAGATCTTAGCCGTCCAGACCTCTCTCTGTAAAATGTTATCTCTCAGGACCTCCCTCCGAGTTGATCTGGACCGTTCACGACCACCTCCGTGAGATTTGAGCCGCCCAGATCTCCTCCCGTTAAAACCCTGTCGCGTAGGACCTCCCCACGTAGATTTTAGCCATCCATGACCTCCTCGGTGAGATCCCAGCCGTCCAGGTGTCTCTCTGTTAACTTATCGCCCGGGATCTCTCCGCTCGATCATGGTATTAAGACCTCCTCTTTCAAATCTCACCGCCCGGACCTCCTCCTTTGGTTTTAAAGCTTTAGGGCCTCCTTAGGGCTCGACCGCGGATCTTGATCGACGGTCATGACCTCCGTTAAGCGCGAGTAGTTCCTCCACGCGCGCTGTGCATGTCTGGTCGGAGCCGTTGGATCGATATCACGCTCGCACCTCCCTAGGTGCGTTGTGGTCTGCTCGCGCGGTGCTCGTGGGGTTTTTTGCGCCCATGCTCGTGCGTCGCGCGATCTTTGATCAACGCCACGACCTCCCGGTTTGAGTGGTTTTCCGTTTAAGTCCCGAAGGTTTTATTTGCGTTTAATTAATTGTTTTGAACTTCAAAAATGCATATCTTTTTCTCTGTAGTTCCAAATTTAACAAACTAAAGTTCTATAATTGCATCTGTTAAAGTACTTTAGCTTAGTATAGGTTTTGAAGAGTCTTTAATACTGAAATTAATCATGTCTTAGATTTATAACTTAGAAAAATCATAACTAAATCATTTTAACTCCAATTAACATGAAACCACTTGTGTTAGCCTTAGAATGTCAGTAGCTACCTACCATAAAAATTTCAACTTCACCACCTTTCTAGAAATTTTCACAAAATAATTTAATTATGTGAATAGTAACAAATTGCAATTTTTTTAAGAACCAAATTGTTTTGAGCATATCTTTTGCATTAAAACTCCAAATCGTTTGGTTCTTGTTTCTAAATTCTTTGTAAATCATGCTCTTGCTGCTGTAGAATTTTCAGAGCATTTGGAGTATTTTGGTTTTAGAGTCTTTTTCGTTTTCTTTGTTCTTATCGGTTCTTTTTCGCTCTTTCGGTAGGATCCGACGATTGTGCCATCCTTGAGAGTGTTCCTCTGCAGCATAGTGAGCAACAGCAGCCAGGCAAGCAGTTTGATCATTTCCCACTTGATCCCATTACTTTCAAAGTCTAATATTTTGTTTAACTTGTATGTATGCATGCTTTTGTGTCAATGATTAATTTTGCCGAATAGAGGTAGCTAATCCTATTGCATTGTTTCCCTTAAATTGTTCACCCCTGCCACTGCCTTAGGAATATTATCCTCACCGGTGAATGATTTAGGGCCTTTTATTTGTTTTTACGATATGATGCTTAGCAATGCTTAGTTGTTGGTAGTATTGGGCGATCATCGACTTAGTCGGTGATCTTGATCACACAAATGTTATTATTATTCCATTATGTCCAACCTTGTGTTTTACCAATTTACAAATCAAAAACTCAAAACAAAATTATATCTTGATTTGGGCACAATGGTATGTTGGTGTGATCTTCTGGGTGTGATTGGAATGGTGCCTAAGTCCCTAAGGACCGAGTTACTTGTGCCATTGATCCAAGCAATTGTTGCGTGCTAACCACACGAGGGGGATATGGAACCTCTCTTGACTAAGTACTTTGGGAGGTGTTAATTATGAGCTGGTCGGTGGGTGTGTTCCTGTGTGTGTGTGTTTGTGGTGTTGGAGGAGCATTAGCGGACCGGTTAGGTGTCGAATGTGTCTTTCTCCCGTGGGTTGCGGCTCTTAATTAGCATCGCCCATTGGAAAGCGTCTTGTTAGACTTAGCCATGCTCGCATGCCAAAGGAAGTGTGCTAACCGTGGTGGTGGAAAGGCGGTCTATCGTGTGGGTACATTGGTACACCCTGCAGGTTTAAACTATTCGAATAGCCTCGCCCTAGGTTATGGACATGCTTGGTTATTTCCCACAAGAACTAGACTACAACCTTTTAAAAACTTAAACTTGACATGGGTGGTATGAAGGGTACTTCATGCTATTGTTGTGGTGACTATGGGTTAGTCACTTCTAGGTTGGTGTTGTCTCTATCTATGTTATTATTGTCTCTCTTTTATTTGAACAATAAAAGTTAATTGCAAACTTGCTTTGAATCTATTACCTTATTGTAAATGAAAACTTGCTTTATCTTGAAAATAAGTCCAAAGCCTCATCCACTTAAATAAAGCTTGCATGTAGTTAATTATAGTTCTGTTATCTCACACGTCAGTCTTGCGAGTACAAAAACAAGTTTTGTACTCATCTGCTTTGCTTAATATTAATTGTTGCAGAGGAAGAAGGTGAGCCCCAAGGGCCTCACTTTTGTGAGTGTGTTGCTTGTGCTGTTTGGGACGATTAGCTTGGCGGTCCGGTTGGTTGCCTTGTGGGTAAAGGCACACCGATTGGCTTTTGTTTATCGCCATCTTATGGCCATTTTGCTTCATTGTGTATTTACTTATCTTTATGAATTTTGGCAGTCGGCCTCTCTTTTGTAATAACTCTCTTTATATTATCTGTGTCTTTCGCTTGTTGCTTTTGCTTGGCTCTATGTGTATGAATGGAATTGATGCATGATTTTGTAGCGGTGTGTATCTTTGCATTTAGGAAGTATACATATCTCGAGGCTTGGTTTATTTGATTTGTACTGTTAGGACCTAGTGGATGGTTAAACAGTACAAGCCGAATAAACCGGGGTCCTCACAAAGTTGGTATCAGAGCCATTCCGACCGTAGTAACCCAAGCTTGATCGTCTTTAGGATATTTTGGAAAACTTAATTTCAAAGTATCAAATGATTTATGAAAGCTTAAGTAAGTTCTCAGATTTTATTCCTTATCCATCTTAGCTTTCTATCTCATCTTGCTCTAATTGAGTTTTAAAAATTGTTTTCCTCTCATCCTCTTCTAAAAAGATAGTGTTATCGTTTAAATTGGGTTTTGGGAACCAATGAGTTTGGCAAATTGAAATGTTAGCCGCCCTCTACAAGATTTTGAAGCTTCCGAAGTTGAAGGTTTTGGCTAGGAGGCTTGGATGCAAAATCTGGACAGCGATCATTCGGTTTCGGACAGCAAGCTCAAAGGTTTCTAAATAGGGTAGAAAATGAGAGGATAATCAACTAAAACTTGTGGGAATAAAAGGGTAAGATGTGATATTAGTTGGCTAAGTATCTAACACCCTTATTAGTGATTTTACCCTGTTATTTAGTTATGATAAGACTTAAGTGGTGTGCTGAAATTTGCATTCCTAAACCGATTGCTCGTTCTTTCCATACGAGTTAGTAAATGCGGAAGTTGCTCTTGTGATTGAAACTTTGTGCTGATTTTGTGGTTGTTTTGGGCCTTTAGAGTTCATCTCCTAATGAGTTATTGTTTCTTTGCCTTGAGCTTTGGGTTTAATCCTTGTCCGTCTTAGGATCTATCCCCACTCCAACTTTCTGCCGAACTCCCTAGTCCTTGGCTTTTCTTTCGCACCTTTCGACTTCTAGTTTCGGGTTGCGTTGCTAACCCATCCCTTCAGCGAGGATGTTGGGACGGACCAGCGATGGCGGATTTTGGTCACGTTGCCGAGAGGCAGCGGTTACCTCCCTTTGTTTAGGCTGTGGTGATGAGAGCCACATTGTGAAGGTTGCAACTGGGAAGGTCAAGGTGCGCACATGTGTGGTGAGGAAGGACACTCTGAGAGCGAGTGTACTACACCGCCCAAAGCGTGGACGAAGACCACTTGCACGAAATTGTCCGATCGCCGAATCACTTGTTTCCTCTGCGAGGGAAGCAATCACTATCCCAAAGAGTGTAGTTTGAACAAGGTGATCTCCAATTCATTAGAACTTCAACGACTGCTTCGTCGGCCGTCTGTAAGCACAGCAACCGCCAATGCCTCCAAACCAGCGAGGTTCCTGGATGATTTGTCTACGGAGCTGCGGGACAAATTACCAGTCTATACCTTCCCTAACTTTCAGATTGTGGTCGAAGATCCCGTTGTTGCTGGGGCCAGAAAGAGAAAGCTAAAGGATCGTCGCAAGCGTCAGCAGATAGCTGATGTCACTTGTTTCTTTTGCAACAACAAGGGGCACTATGCGCTTAATTGTCCTAAAGAGAGTGCAGCCACCCCTTGTCCTCCAAAGGCTGTGTCTCGATCTTGGGCACCTGCGAGTCAGCAGAGCGGCCTCTGTAACCTAGCCAAAGTCACTTGTTTCCGCTGCAAACTCCAGGGTCATTGTGCTTTTAATTGTCCTAAGGACCTTGCAGCAACCTCTCGATTCTTTTCGCGGCCTGTGATTCGATCGCATGCACCTGCGAAACATCGTGACTGGAGGGTCGTCCGTGCTCAAGTCAATCCTATCTCTGTTGGGAAAGCTCAGGAGGTACCCGACGTCGTGTAAGGTACACTTCTTAGCCCTTACCCTAATACTATTGTATTCAATCCCGGAGCATTTCATTCCCTTGTATCCCCATCTTTTGCTGCTTTTGTGGCATTTGTTTCGCTCTTTTATCTGGTGCTCAGTACCTCCCTAGTTTCGAAAGGTCTTGCTAATCTATCTCAAAACCCAATATACCTTCCGGATTGTCGTCGTTTGTTCGACTAAGCGGTACTCTTTCTTCCTTTTTTTTATCCTAGGGCATCACATGTCAGTTTTTGCCTCAAATCCCTGCGACCCCAAAGGCGCGGCTCCTCTAATCGGCTAGCTCTGACGGATGACTCGTATAGCTAGTTAACCGACCGTGGTCTTGTTCGTTAGTGAAGTAACCAGACAATTTGCTTCACCAACTAAGGATGACCATAGTCACTCTAAGATAGCTAGCTGCGGAGAGATGACTCCGTATAGCTAGTTAGCGGTGAGATTGTTGTTAGTGGAATTAACGGACAAATCGCTCCACCGCCTAACAACGACCTGCACCACCACCCTTGGAACCAAGAAGGATCTCTCGATCCACAATCCTTGTTATATCTGGACCTGGTAAGTTTCCTCGTGTAGAATAAAGTGGCACGTTTCCTACCAGTCCGAACCAAGATTCTTACCGGTCACCTAGCGGAGCTCTATATCATCAGGATCATGAGCCTGCATGGGGTGCCGAAGATGATCATCTCTGCTCGTGGTTCCATCTTCACTTCCCAATTCTGGCATAGCTTGCAAGAAGCTACATGGGAACGAGAAGATCGTCTCGTGCAGACTACCCTCTTTCTTTTCCGAGTAAAACAAATCTCGGGACGAGATTTTTGTAAGGGGGGGAGGTTTGTAACATCCTCATTTTCAACTTGTCTTTCAAATGTAAGAAAATGGGTAGAAATTAAAACTTTTTCTTACATCTTGTAATTCCAATATGTTTTTGAAAATTCTTGTAATAAAATTATGGAAATACAAGCCACAAGTCATTCGACCTTAAACCCCGCCTTTCCAAAACCCTCTTGTCAAATCTTGTAATAATTCTCTGAGAATATTTTTCCTAAGTCCTAGGGTTGATATGTGACCCCTCTGAAAAATTTCACAATCTTTAGAAATTGCTTGAATATTCTAAGAGGCAATCAAACCATTCTGACCTTTGGTCAAACCTTAATCAGCACCTGGAAGAATTTTTAGCAAAAAAAAATGCTCTACATAAAAACCTCTGGAAATTTTATACAAGGTCCACCTCAGAGTTAGCAAGCTACTATAAAAATTTCAGAAATTTTGGAGTTAGTTTGCTACCTCTAAATATCCCTCAAAGTTTCAGTTCAAAAATCCAACCCTAGGTCAAGGTCCTGTTTGGGTTCAAGTCGGACTCGAGCCCAAACCACTGTCTCGGTTGAACCCCACCCATTGGAGCACCTCGAGCTCTGTCCTTTGGGCGCAAACAATATCAGCCGTTGGATCTTTGCCCTGCTGCTGAAGATCTTCGAGAACCTCCTCACAGACCTCCCGAAGGCCTCCTCAGACCACGCTTGGTCATCCCCTAGGACCTCCCTTCGGGCTTTTACAAAGACAACCCCCCCGACCTCCCCTTGGACCACCCTTTTGCACCTTTGCAAAGACCACCTCGGTCGACCACTTTGGCACCGAGGAGATCGTGAGCCGTCCATCATTTGATCTATGTCTCAGACCTTCTTGCGGCTTAGGACCTCCGATCACTTCCTTAAATCAGGGCCCTTCGATTCAAATCCAACCGTCAACACCTCCCCAGCTCGAGCTCCACACCTAAATCAAACATTGTATTCCTCGACCAGTCCTCTTTGAGCTCTTTCACTGATTGGTGGGACCTCCCTGAGCCTAGTCAGCATCGTTTTCACACGCGTGTCAGAGCCTCGGCAGTAGGGAGCAGTGCCTTGTCTTTTCATGTCCTTGTCAACGGCTAGTTCTGCCAACTTTTAATTCTTGTCAGCACCTTTTTCCCCAAAGTCTCCTTTCCACCTGCCCTATCATTTCATGTACTTCCATGGCAGAAACTGTTGACTCAGTGTAACCTTGAAGCTCAACCTTGTTTCCCCTCACTCTCTCTCAACCTTAAAGAAACCCTGGGCTCCTCTCTGTGTTCCCTTACTCACAACACCCGAGGGCACCCCCTCGCCATTGTCGAACTTTGGAGCTCCTCAAGGCCATCCGAGCTCCAGTGGTTCATTTGCATTTCTTGGCGTGCCAACTTGTCCATTTAGGCACTTTGATCATTTCCCTAACTTGGTTTGTTTGGCCTCCTCAGGGATTTTCAAAGTGGGAACTTGTTCTTTGAGGTCGGATCTCCTTCTTCCTTATCTCCGGCAAGCTTTTGGTCGTCGGAGCCGCTCCTGCTATCTCCTTGCTTTCTCCAACCTCAGGTGCCCTCTCTTGGCTAAGCTCTTGTTGTTTTTCTAGTTTTACGGAGCTCGTTTTACTTTCCGTAGTTTTGTCGTTTTGGTCCTCGTCACCGTCGGCAAGCCCCTGACCACCCTCGGGTTTGTCGGACGGCAACGGGCTGGTACGTTGTCAAGTTCCGACCAGGATCTGAGGATTAAATGCTGATCATTAGGAGTTTATTGCTGGAGCAATTAATAGCTGTCGGAAGGGTTCCTTGTATCGCTTACTCGTGGACCTCATTCCCTGTTGTCATACTTTAGACCACCCCCGACAAACCTTAGGACCACCTCGGGTCGATTTTGGCCGTTCATGATCTCCCCTGTGGAGATCTGGACCGTCACGATCACTACCCTTGAGGCTCGTTGTAAAGAAAACCACTAAGGACCACCTAGGCCAATTCTCAGCCGTTAAGACCTCTTGGAGGTTAAATTTTACCCGTAGGGTATTGTCTGTTAAAACATCAGCGTTAGGACCTCCTCCTCGGTTTCATCCTAGCCATCCACGACCTCCCCAAGTTTAGATCTGAGCCTTAGAGTTATTTTTGTAAAGCCTTAAGTCTTTAGACCACTCTCCGCTCAATCTCAGCCATTGGAGACCTCTCGGGTTTAACTCTTAGCCGTAGATCCTCCTTTTCGTGAGGTCTTCAGTCGTAGGACCTCCCCTTTTTATTTTGCAAAGACCACCTCAAATACCTCCCTTGGGGAGATCTGCGCCGTCTAGGACCTCCCCGTGGAGATCTTAGCCGTCCAGACCTCTCTCTGTAAAATGTTATCTCTCAGGACCTCCTCCGAGTTGATCTGGACCGTTCACGACCACCTCCGTGAGATCTGAGCCGCCCAGATCTCCTCCCGTTAAAACCCTGTCGCGTAGGACCTCCCCACGTAGATTTTGGCCATCCATGACCTCCTCGGTGAGATCCCAGCCGTCCAGGTGTCTCTCTGTTAACTTACCGCCCAGGATCTCCTCCGCTCGATCATGACTGTTAAGACCTCCCTCTTTCAAATCTCACCGTCCAGACCTCCTCCTTTGGTTTTAAAGCTTTAGGGCCTCCCTTAGGGCTCTGGACCGCCAGATCTTGATCTGACGGTCATGACCTCCGTTAGGCGCGAGTAGTTCCTCCGCGTGCGCTGTGCATGTCCTGGTCGGAGCCGTTGGATCTGATATCTACGGCTCAGACCTCCCCTAGGTGCGTTGTGGTCTGTTCGCGCGGGTGCTCGTGGGGGTTTTGCGCGCCCATGCTCGTGCGTCGCGCGATCTTTGATCAACGGCCACGACCTCCCTGGTTTGAGTGGTTTTCCAGTTTAAGTCCCGAAGGTTTTTATTTGCAGTTTAATTAATTGTTTTGAACTTCAAAAATGCATATCTTTTTCTCTGTAGTTCCAAATTTAACAAACTAAAGTTCTATAATTGCATCTGTTAAAGTACTTTAGCTTAGTATAGGTTTTCTGAAGAGTCTTTAATACTGAAATTAATCATGTCTTAGATTTATAACTTAGAAAAATCATAACTAAATCATTTTAACTCCAATTAACATGAAACCACTTGTGTTAGCCTTAGAATGTCAGTAGCTACCTACCATAAAAATTTCAACTTCACCACCTTTCTAGAAATTTTCACAAAATAATTTAATTATGTGAACAGTAACAAATTGCAATTTTTTTAGCCGAACCAAATTGTTTTGAGCATATCTTTTGCATTAAAACTCCAAATCGTTTGGTTCTTGTTTCTAAATTCTTTGTAAATCATGCTCTTGCTGCTGTAGAATTTTCAGAGCATTTGGAGTATTTTGGTTTTAGAGTCTTTTTCGTTTTCTTTGTTCTTATCGGTTCTTTTTCGCTCTTTCGGTAGGATCCGACGATTGTGCCATCCTTGAGAGTGTTCCTCTGCAGCATAGTGAGCAACAGCAGCCAGGCAAGCAGTTTGATCATTTCCCACTTGATCCCATTACTTTCAAAGTCTAATATTTTGTTTAACTTGTATGTATGCATGCTTTTGTGTCAATGATTAATTTTGCCGAATAGAGGTAGCTAATCCTATTGCATTGTTTCCCTTAAATTGTTCACCCTTGCCACTGCCTTAGGAATATTATCCTCACCGGTGAATTAGAGCCCGGTGAATGATTTAGGGCCTTTTATTTGTTTTTACGATATGATGCTTAGCAATGCTTAGTTGTCGGTAGTATTGGGCGATCATCGACTTAGTCGGTGATCTTGATCACACAAATGTTATTATTATTCCATTATGTCCAACCTTGTGTTTTACCAATTTACAAATCAAAACTCAAAACAAAATTTATATCTTGATTTGGGCACAATGGTATGTTGGTGTGATCTTAGGTGTGATTGGAATGGTGCCTAAGTCCCTAAGGACCGAGTTACTTGTGCCATTGATCCAAGCAATTGTTGCGTGCTAACCACACGAGGGGGATATGGAACCTCTCTTGACTAAGTACTTTGGGAGGTGTTAATTATGAGCTGGTCGGTGGGTGTGTTCCTGTGTGTGTGTGTTTGTGGTGTTGGAGGAGCATTAGCGGACCGGTTAGGGTGTCGAATGTGTCTTTCTCCGTGGGTTGCGGCTCTTAATTAGCATCGTCCATTGGAAAGCGTCTTGTTAGACTTAGCCATGCTCGCATGCCAAAGGAAGTGTGCTAACCGTGGCTGGTGGAAAGGCGGTCTATCGTGTGGGTACATTGGTACACCCCTGCAGGGTTAAACTATTCGAATAGCCTCGTCCTAGGTTATGGACACGCTTGGTTATTTCCCACAAGAACTAGACTACAACCTTTTAAAAACTTAAACTTGACATGGGTGGTATGAAGGGGTACTTCATGCTATTGTTGTGGTGACTATGGGTTAGTCACTTCTAGGTTGGTGTTGTCTCTATCTATGTTATTATTGTCTCTCTTTTATTTGAACAATAAAAGTTAATTGCAAACTTGCTTTGAATCTATTACCTTATTGTAAATGAAAACTTGCTTTATGTGAAAATAAGTCCAAAGCCTCATCCACTTAAATAAAGCTTGCATGTAGTTAATTATAGTTCGATATCTCACACGTCGGTCTTGCGAGTACAAAAACAAGTTTTGTACTCATCCGCTTGCTTAATATTAATTGTTGCAGAGGAAGAAGGTGAGCCCCAAGGGCCTCACTTTTGTGAGTGTGTTGCTTGCGCTTTGGGACGATTAGCTTGGCGGTCGGTTGGTTGCCTTGTGGGTAAAGGCACACCGATTGGCTTTTGTTTATCGCCATCTTATGGCCATTTTGCTTCATTGTGTATTTACTTATCTTTATAAATTTTGGCGATCGGCCTCTCTTTTGTAATAACTCTCTTTATATTATCTATGTCTTTCGCTTGTTGCTTTGCTTGGCTCTATGTGTATGAATGGAATTGATGCATGATTTTGTAGCGGGGTGTGTATCTTGCATTTGGAAGTATACATATCTCGAGGCTTAGTTTATTTGATTTGTACCGTTAGGACCTAGTGGATGGTTAAACAGTACATGCCTAATAAACCGGGTCCTCACATTGTAACGGGTGTGTATCTGCAGTGCAGGAAGTATACATATCTCGAGGCTTGGTTTATTTGATTTGTACTGTTAGGACCAAGTGGATGGTTAAACAGTACAAGCCGAATAAACCGGGGTCCTCACAAAGTTGGTATCAGAGCCATTCCGACCGTAGTAACCCAAGCTTGGTCGTCCTTAGGATATTTTGGAAACCTTATTTTCAAAGTATCAAATGAGTTATGAAAGCTTAAGTAAGTTCTCAGATTTTATTCCTTACCTATCTTAGTTTTCTATCTCATCTTGCTCTAATTTGAGTTTTAAAAGTTGTTCTCCTTTCCTTCTCTCAAAAGATAGTCATTATCGTTTAAATGGGGTTTTGGGAACCAATGAGTTTGGCAAATTGAAGTGTTAGCCGCCCTCTACAAGATTTTGAAGCTTCCGAAGTTGAAGATTTCGGCTAGGAGGCTTGGATGCGAAATCTGGACAGCGAGCATTCAATTTCCGGACAGCAGGCTCAAAGGTTCTAAATAGGGTAGAAAATGAGAGGTTAATCAATTAAAACTTGTGGGAACAAAAGGGTAAGATGTGATACTAGTTAGCTAAGTATCTAACACCTATTTCGCTGAGTTAACCTTGCTCTCGAGTAGTGTTAGACTTGTTGTAGTGTGCTGAAATTTTTATCTTCTCACACTATTCCTCGTTCATTCAATACGGGTTAATGGTATTGAGAAATTGAGCTTGGTTTGGAGTTTCCTTGCTGTTTTGGAGCTTCTTTGGAAACATTTAAATTTTGTTTACTTGCTGTTTTTGGCTTTCGGTTAGGGTGGTATCTCATTCCCCTAATCGTTAGCTTTTCGCTTTCATCAACTTCTAGTATTAGTGCTTTGGTTTCTAACCTAAATTTCTTGAATCAGGATGGCTGGAGGTACTCGTAGTGGCCGTGCTCGTGACTGGTTTGGATGAGAGCTCCGCCTCCTCCAACCATGGCCGAGTCCTTCTTGATCAGCGCAACCGTTCAGAGGACCGAGGGTCTGCTGGATGTTATTGCGCGCAACACCTCCGCCCTTGCCGGTGCCTCGGGATCAGGCGGCGGGTGGACATCGATCTCGTGGGGTTTGGTGAGTTTCTTCGCACTCAACCCCACGTTTTCAGTCCGAGGACCCATTGGGCGCGAATGACCGGCTGCGTCGAGTTGGCGTAAGCTCGGCGTTGCTCGATGCTGGACCGGGACAGGCACTCTTTGCCTCCCATCGGCCAGGGCGCACTCTCACGGTGGGAGAACTTCTTGGCCATGCAGCCCGCCGGCCACACTTGTCTCTTGGGATGAGTTCGGACGGCGTTCGTCGAGCTCACATCCTGCCGCTTGATGAAGTGAAGAAGAAGGAGTTTTCGCGCTCAAGCAAGGGCGTAAGTCGGTGATGGAGTACATGCGAGTTCAACCACTTGGATCGTTATGCTCCATCCGAGGTGGCCACCGATGAGGCCAATCGGGAGAAGTTCATGGAGGGTTTGTGCGAGGAGCTGCAAGACAAGCTCTCCATTGTGGACTTTCGACTTTCGGGCTTTGGTGGACAAGGCCATTGTTGCCGAGCACAAGGCCAAGCGTGGCGAGTCCCGCAAGCGCAAGTGGGAGGCCCGTGATGCGCGCAGGCGGCTGTCCCGTCCCGTGTCGGGCCTGCCCGAGGGCACTGTGCGTGGCTTCACTACCACCGAGGCCGCCGGCACGGTCCCTCGCCCTCCGCGAGGCGCGCCCGATCCGCGTGCGCTGCGAACAGCGAGGTGGCCCCGCAATCCGGCGGCCGGGGTCACTTGTTTTTCATGCAACCAGAAGGGGCATTATGCCAATAGTTGCCCTAACAGGACTGGAGCGGCCCCTCGTCCTAATGGAGGACGCGGGCAGGGAGGTGGTCCTCCCCAGGATCAGAAGGTTGTCCCCGCTACCCAAGGCGTGGGTAGTGGCCGCGTCAACCTTATCTCCGCGGAGGAGGCACAGGAGGCACCGGCGTCGTGTTGGGTACCCTTCGGTTAACTCTTTCCACGCTCTGATTTTGTTTGATTGAGCGCATCTCATTCGTTTGTTTCGAGTCTTTTCTTTGCTGTAGGAGGTCTTCTTTTACTCCATTGTTGGTCCCGCTGCTCATTCGCTCTCGGTTGGAGTTGAGAGCTGAGTCTGAGTGTAGGGATGTCCCTGTTGAGATAGAAGGGGTAGGATTCTTGGCAAACCTTATCCTCCTTCGATCGGCGAGCTTAGATGTAATCCTAGGCATGGATTGGTTGTCTCAGCACATGGGACAAATTGATTGCGCTAGGAGGCTCATCTATCTCACCAGTCCTTCTGGCGAGCAGGTTCGCTTTTCACCGAAGCTGCAGGGTCCGCATCTCTTCGCGCTCGAAGCGAAGCCAGCTCTAGATATTAGTGAAGTCCCAGTGGTATGTGACTTTGTTGATGTCTTCCCCGACGACCTTCCAGGGATGCCACCAGTTCGAGACCTCGAGTTTGTCATTGAGTTGGTTCCCGGTACCGCCCCGATCTCGAAGAGGCCTTACCGAATGGACCCAATCGAGTTGGTGGAGTTGAAGAAGCAGCTGGGTGAGCTTCAAGAGAAGGGTTTCATCCGCCCTAGCTCATCTCCTTAGGGATGCTCGGCAATCTTTGTCGAAAAAGGACAAGGCAGCTGCGCATGTGCGTTGATTACCGTCCACTTAATGAAGTAGCGGTAAAGAACAAGTACCCTTTGCCCGTGTCGGCGATCTCTTTGATCAATTAACTGGAGCTCGAGTTTTTCCAAGATCGATCCGAGTGGGATATCATCGAGTTTGGATTCGACCGGAGGATATTCCAAAGCGGCTTTTCTACTCGTTATGGCTTGTACGAGTATACCGTCATGTCATTCGGCAACCAATGCTCGGCCTTATTCATGAACCTCATGAATTCGGTGTTCATGGAGTATTTGGATAGGTTCGTTGTGGTCTTCATCGATAATATCCTTATCTACTCCAAGAGCGATGAAGAACACACCGAGCATTTGAGGCTTGTGTTGGGCAAGCCGTGAGCACCGGTGTATGCGAAGTTCGACAAGTGCGCGTTACGGTTGAAGGAAGTAGCCTTCTTAGGCCATATTCTTTCGGCGGAGGCGTAGCTGTGGATCCTAGCAAGATCGGCGACGTGCTTTCTCGAGTCGACCACCGGTCCACGAAGTTGGAGTTTTCTTGGTTTAGCGGGATATTATCGTCGCTTTATCGAGAACTTCTCCAAGATAGCGGCCGATGACGGAGTTGCTCAAGAAGGACAAGAAGTTCTCGTGGTCGCTGATTGCGAGAAAGTTTCCAAGCGCTTAGAAGCGATTGACCACGCTCCCGTTCTTGTTCTCCCGATGTCCGTCGAAGTTCGATATCTTTTGTGGCGCTTCTCGTCGTGGCCTCGGTTGTGTCCTTATGCAAGAAGGCAAGGTATTGGCCTATGCATCAAGGCAATTGAGACCTCATGAACTCAACTATCCTACCCATGACTTGGAGTTAGGCGTGATCCATGCACTTAAGATTTGGCGACATTACCTAATCGGTAGTCGTTGTGAAGTGTATTCGGATCACAAAAGCTTGAAGTATTTGTTTACCCAACCCGATCTGAACCTCAGGCAAAGGAGATGGTTCGAGTTGATCAAGGACTATGACATGGGTATTCACTACCATCCGGGCAAGGCCAATGTCGTTGCGGATGCGCTTAGTCGCAAAGCGCATTGCAATGCATTGTTGCTCCAAGGCCCTCAGCCCCCTCTTCTGGAGGAATTTCAGCGTCTTAACATGGGTTTGGTTGAGCATGGTTCCTCATTGCCTTGGTTGTCTGACCAACCTTGGTGGATCGGATCAGTGCGCTCGGCGATCGGATGTTGGAGTAAACCGCATCAAGGAAAATGTCAAGAATGGAACAGCCAAGTGCTTCTCCGTAGATGAGCTTGGTGTCTTGAGGTTCGGGCAACGCCTCGTGGTTCCAAAGGACATGGAGTTGCGGGATTTGATCCTCCGCGAAGCCCACGATTCTCCGTTATCTATTCATCCGGGGCCACGAAGATGTACCGGGATCTTCGCGAGAGATTTTGGTGGACCGAATGAAGAGGAGATCGCAAGATTCGTTCGAGCGCGGCGTGTGTCGTCGTGTCAAGGCGAGCATCGGCGTCGGCGAGATCGCTTCACCCTTACCAATTCCGGAGTGGAAGTGGGATTCAGTCGGGATGGACTTTATCACTGGTCTACCCCGGTCTCCAAAGAAGAATGATGCCATCTGGGTCGTCATCGATCGATTGACTAAGGTGGCTCATTTTCTTCCTGTCAAGACGGACCTTCGAGTAGGTCTTCTGGCGGATCTCTACCTAGCCCGCATCGTGAGTTTGCATGGTGTGCCAAAGGCGATTGTGTCGGATCGTGGTTATTTGTTCACTTCGCGATTTTGGCATAGCTCGCAAGAGGCTATGGAACTCGCCTTTCTTTCATTTCGGCATTTCAACCCCAAGCGGATGGTCGACCGAGAGGGTCAACCAAGTTTTGGAGGACATCTTTGCGAGCTTGTGTCCTTTCTATGGGAAGCATTGGGAGAAGTGCTTGCCATTCGCGAGTTTTCTTATAACAACGGCTTCCAAGCCGTCTCGGCATGGCACCATTGGAGGCCTTATACGGAAAAAGTGTAGAACCCGTTGAACTGGTGCGAGACCGGTGAAAGACTTTTCTTTGGCGGGCTCGATTAATGAGGCGAGGTCAAGTCCACTCATTCGTGATCGCCACGCACGGCTCAATCCGAGCGGAAGAGCTATGCGGATCGTCGTCGTCGTGAGTTGAGCTTTGAGCCCAATGACCGTTTACCTCAAGGTTTCTCCTCTAAAGGGTCACAGCGTTTTGGTGTCAAGGGCAAGTTAGCTCCTCGATATGTCGGTCCATACCGTGTCATCGAAAAGAAGGGAGCTGTCGCCTACAAGTTGGAGTTGACTGCTGCACTTGCGGGGGTACATGATGTGTTCCATGTGTCCCAGCTAAGAAGTGCCTCCGTGTTCCAGAGGAAGCTCCGTTGGAAACTCTTGATGTTCGGGAGGATTTGACCTATCGCGAGCACCCTGTTCGCATACTCGAGGAGGCTGAGCGAAGAACAAGGAACAAGACCATCAAGTTCCTTAAAGTTCAGTGGTCAAACCATTCCGAGGATGAGGCTACTTGGGAGCGAGAAGATCGTCTTCGTGCAGACTACCCCTCTTTCTTTTCCGAGTGAACCAAATCTCGGGACGAGATTTTTGTAAGGGGGGGGGTTTGTAACATCCCCATTTTGGCTTGTGTTTCAAATGTAATAAAGTGAGGGTAAATTAAAACTTTTCCTTCATCCTTTTACTCTTGAAACTTTTCTGAAATTCTTGTAAAGGATTTTTGGGAAATTCAAAATCAAAATCCTCATTCATCCCAAGTCAAAACCTTCTGGGTGAAATCTTATGTCAAACCCTTGGTAATAAATTTTCCTGGGTTCTAGGGTTGCTTGGTAACACCTCTGAATTATTTCATAATTTTTGGAAATTATTTGAAATATTTTAGAGGCAAGTCAAACCTTGGTCAAACCTCTGAAATCACCTTCTGGAATTTCTTGAGAAAAATTCAGTGCACAAAAATCTCTGAAAATTTTATGGAAGGTTAATCCTTAAGTCAGGAAGCTCCAGTTAAAATTTCATAAATTTTGGAGTTGATTTGATACCTCAATTAAATCCCCAAAGTTTCAGCCTTTAAAATTCAAAACCTAACTGGTTTGCACTGTTCCTCGGGTGCGAGTCAGACTCGGGCTCGAGCCAACTGACTCGACCGAGCAAACTAACTGCACCCGGCGCGGTCGAGCAAGCGCGCCTCATCAGCCGTTGGATCTCAATCGGACGGCCCTCATTCGTGTAGGCATTCGGACAACTCCGGTTGCCCTCGTTCCTCGGCCGTTGGATTTCCGCCGGACGGTGGGCGTTGTCGCGCCATTCCAGCGCAATCGCGTGTTAGCCGTTGGATGCAAATCGGACGGTGGCCATCGTCGTCCTCTCTCTCGCGCGCGCGAGCGATGGCGGAGCCGGCGTGGAGTGCGCGATGCCTTGTCCCATCGGCGACCTGCGCAGCGGGTGTCTGCAGCGCATTAAATGCCGTACTCCACCGCCCGTTTAGTCGTCGTCTCAATCGCTCCCGTCGCTCACGGCGACCGCAGCGCCAGTGAACCGAGGCGAACAACGGTGCTCTCTTGCTTCTCAGGCCTACTTAAGCCCCCTTGTCCTCCTTTATCCTCCTTTACACACCCTTGAGCTCTCCAGTGCACCTCACGCCCTTGTGGAGCTCCCGGCGCTCAAATCTCCTCGCCGCCATTGTTGCCGCGGAGCTCCTCGGTGAACCAGTGCTCGGTGGTTCCCAGCTCCCTCCTTGCTCTGTTGCTTCTCCTCACCACGGTGGTGCTTAACCCCACTCCATTTGAGTTGCTTCAGCAGGGCGCGAATTTCAGATTTCCCAAATCGGCGCAACTACCCCCTTCGTCCCGGCTCGGTAAGTCCCCATCCTCGATTCCTCGCTCTGGGGCACCCTTGGGGTGTCTTTGGTGCTATCTTGATGTCGGCGTGGTGGCTTTGCTCGAGTTGACCCTCCGGTGAAGCTCCCGCACCGCCGCAGCCCTCGTCGCCACCCATCTTGGCATCCCGTCCTAACGCGTCATCGGGTGAGTCCCTAGACCCCTAGTGTAGCTCAAGCAAACGCTAAATCACCTAGGGCGTAGCCGTAGCTCGGTCGGCGTAAAATTTCGTAGATCTACCCCGCCGCCTATCTCTGCCGCCGGCTCACCTCCGGTGACCTCAGTGGCGCCGAGCCCTTCCCTTAAGTCCCTAACACCTTCCTAGTGCTCGTGCACCCTCCCGTTTGCGCGCGGCTTAGCCATTTCACCGTTGCCGTGTTTCCCGTAGCACTCACCCCCGCTCCGCGCCGCACCATGCCTCCGTCCACCTCGTGAAGTCCCGGCTGCCCTTAGGTGCGCAATAGTGCTAGGATCCCATTTTGGCCCTTGGCGGCGTCGCCATGGCGATCCTCGCGGCGACACGCCGAGCAAACTCACGGCCGGAGCTCCTCGTTGTCGGACGGAGCTCGGTCGGGGCGGCGTGGCCCATGGCGATCGTCCGATCCAGATCTCGCCCTCGGCTCTCCACGTCGCTGCCCTCTTCTCTGCGCTTTCCGCACGTGTCGCTCGGATTCAACCAGGGACGTCCGATCTGAGATCGACGGCTCTCAATCGTCCACGTCTCCGGATGTTAGGAAAATCCCCGAAAATGCTAAGTCCAAAAACTGAAGAACATTAGGGTCTTGTCATTTTCATATCTTTGTCATCTTAGCTCCAAATTAGATGATTCCAATTTTGTTAGCTTCCTTATAACTTGAACTTAAATAGAAAAATAACTGGAGACCATGATAAAACCTGGAAAACCATTTTCAAAAATAGTAAACAAGTGAACTTAATACTGTTTTTCAGAACTTTAGCAAACTTGTAAAATGCATAACTTTTAATCTATAGATCATTTTTGTGTGAATCCAATTGGATTAGCTTCCACTGATAGTGTATTTGCTAGGAAAATTGGTTTCACAAATTTTACTATTTTTAGAAATGATAAGGATCATATTTTAGTTTAATACCCTAAACAATTTAGACAAATCATAACTCTTTCAATATAACTCCAAATGACCTAAAATTTTATATGGCATATCACTATACGAGTAGGTAGCTACCATAAAAATTTCAGCTTCAAAATCTTTCTAGAAAATGTTTTTGCTACAGTGCTAATTATGGCCGAAAATAGGTTTTTAGAGAATATCTTTTGCACCACAAATCCAAATTAGGTTCTTCCAGTTTCTATGTCTAGGTATATTCATATTTTACCTTGTGTATAAATTTCGTCGCATTTGGATAATTTTTGCTTGTTCTTTCGTTTAAGTGTTGCTCGTCTTATTGGTTGTTTCCGCTCTTTCGCTTAGGCTTCGACATTTGCGGTAACCCCGAGAACGACCCTCTGCAACAATTTGAGCAACAGCAAGCAGGCAAGCAGTTTGATCATTTCCCATTGATCCCATTACTTTTAAAGTCTAATATTTTGTTTAACTTCTATGTATGCATTGCTATTTTGTTGTTAAATTGATTAGTTAGACCTCTAGTTGCATAATCTGTAGGTAAATGGTTATCCTCTACTACCTGAGCCTAGATTATTTCTGTGGTTAGAGTTCGATGGATGAACTCTTATCACTTAGTAGATTAACGAATGAATATTGCTTAGCCATGCCTAGTTATCGGTAGTATTGGGCGATCATCGACTTAGTCGGTGATCTTGATCACACAACTACTTATACTACTCCATTATGTCCAACCCTTGTGTTTTATTGATTTACAAATCAAAACTGAAAACAAAACTATATCTTGACATGGGCACAATGGTATGTTGATGTGATCTGTTGGGTGTGTGGAATGGTGCCTAAGTCCCCAAGGACCGAGTTACTTGTGTCACTAAGCCAGCGCTTATTGCGTGCTAACCACACGAGGGGATATGGAACCTCTCTTGACTAAGTACTTTGGGAGGTGTTAATTATGAGCTGGTTGGTGGGTGTGTTCTTGTGTGTGTGTGTGGTGTTGGAGGAGCATTAGCAGTAGGTTAGGCTGTCTAATGTGTCCTTCTCCGTGAGTTGCGACTCTTAATTAGCATCATCCATTGGAAAGCGTCTTGTTAGACTTAGCCATGCCCGCATACCAAAGGAAGTGTGCTAACCGTGGTGGTGGAAAGGCGGTCTATCGTGTGGGTACATTGGTACACCCTGCGGGGTTAAAACTATTCGAATAGCCTCGTCTAGGTTATGGACATGCTTGGTAAGGTCGTGCAAGAACTAGACTACAACCTTTTAAAAACTTAAACTTGACATGGGTGGTATGAAGGGTACTTCATGCTATTGTTGTGGTGACTATGGGTTAGTCACTTCTAGGTTGGTGTTGTCATCTATCTATGGTTATAATTGTTCTTCTTTTATTTGAACAATAAAAGTTAATTACAAACTTGCTTTGAATCTATTACCTTATTGCAAATGAAAACTTGCTTTATCTTTGAAAATAAGTCGAGCCTCATCCACTTAAATAAAGCTTGCATGTAGTTAATTATAGTTCTGTTATCTCACACGTCAGTCTTGCAGTACAAAAATAAGTTTTGTACTCATACGCTTTGCTTAATATTAATTGTTGCAGAGGAAGAAGGTGAGCCCCAAGGGCCTCACTTTTGTGAGTGTGTTGCCGCTATTTGGGACGATTAGCTTGGCGGTCGGTTGGTTGCCTTGTGGGTAAAGGCACACCGATTGGCTTTTGTTTATTGCCATCTTATGGCCCTTTTGCTCCATTGTTTAAATTAGTTACTTATGTGTTATTTGGCAGTCGGCCTCTCTTTTGTAATAACTCTCTTTATATTATCTATGTCTTTAAGTTGTTGCTTTGCTTGGCTCTATGTGAATGAATGGAATTGATGCATGATTTTGTAGCAGGTGTGTATCTGCAGTGCAGGAAGTATACATATCTCGAGGCTTGGTTTATTTGATTTGTACTGTTAGGACCAAGTGGATGGTTAAACAGTACAAGCCGAATAAACCGGGGTCCTCACATGGCACTCGCGCATGCGTGCCACGCAGCTCGTCGCTGCCACTCCGGGGACGCGTGTCCACCTCCAGAGGATCGCCAGGAGTCCATCTACCCTCTGAGCTCACCCACTTCGCCTCGCTCCCATTCTCGTGCCTTCTCCGCCCATTTCTTAGTTTCGGCCGGAGAAGAAGGTGAGGGTAGCACCACCACCTCACTGCCGCTCGGACGTCTGCGACCCCACCTCCGACTTCCTTGTTCGACGCCGCCTCCATTTTGCCCGGCCCGGATCATTGGCGTGTTCTGGATCGTCAGGGCGACTTCTTCGTCTTCAACTCCGGTTGCTGCGGCCCCGCGAGCTTGTTAGTGTTCCAGTGAGTCTCTAACCTCAACATCTGATCCTTTAGGATCGCATTGATCCACTGAGTCTAACGGTGGGTTCCTTTTCGTCTTTGGTGCATCGTTGAGGGCATGCGGCCGATTCTTCTCAAAGCTCGGTGATTCGCAGCGATTCCGGCCGCCTCGGGCCTCCTTCGTCCACGTTATCTTGGGCGTATTGCTCCTGGAGCCGAGGCGGTTCCTTGGCGCACCTTCCAGAGTCTTCTCGAAGCCCATAGCGCTTCCTCCTCGGGAGCCTCTCCTTCGTCTCCGCTTCCGGTCGTCGCGAGCTCGCCGCTGACATCCTCTGGACTCCGCGTCGTCGTCATCACCCTCGTGAGGTTGTTGCGCACCTGGAGGTGTCATCCCCGAGCCCAGCGCTTTAGCCGTTCTCCAGATCACCTACCTCGCCATCGCGGCCACGCGCGGGAACTCCAGCGAGCCGCCGGTGGTTAAGGTTTAATGTTGTCATTAGTTTTAACCCATCTTTATTTGTGCCCATGACATGTGGACCTCTCCAGAGTTTAGTGCGTTTAGAAATCTTAATCCAGTCGTTATTTATCCTTTGAGTCCATGCCATGTGGGCCCATGTTGTCGGTTAGTGTTTGTGTAAACTTTGATAATACGCTTTCTCTTTTAGGAAACGTGTTTCTCTATACATGTAGGTTAGGAGTACGTTCTAATAAGCCGAAGACGTATTCTTTGAATACGCCTTCGACGTCGCCGTTGGCGCCAAGTAGGTCAAGTTTGACTCGTCGTGTGTGCTCGGTCCCACCGATCGATGCGATGGCTCATTGAGTCTTTGGTAGAAAAAGGTTTCAGTGCTTTTAAAATTTCCGAATTGATTTTCTTTTGCACTGATAATTCAATTAAACTTAGAAAATTCATAACTAATTCAATTTTGATCCAAATCGAATGAATCCAATTTTGTAAATTTTCATTTTTAATGTTCTATTTATCAGAATAGGTTTTAGATATGTCTCTGTTCATAAAATTTTGATAAATAATTAAATGGTGTTTTTATGTATTTCTAACTTAGAAAATTCTTAGAAAATTCTTCATATCTCCAAATAAAATGTTCTCTGTTTTTAAAATTTTGTAAAATCATGTTCTAGCTGCTGTGTGAAATTTGTGCTCATTGGATTAATTTGAATTTTGATTATTGTCGGTGTTATTTGTTCTTATTTGCTCGTTTTGCTCGATCAATAGATTGCGACGATTCTGGTATTATCAAGAGTGAGCCTCAGCAACATATTGAGCAACAGCAACCAGGCAAGCAGTTTGATCATGTTAATCCCTTTATATTCAAACTAATATTTTGTTTGCAACTTGTATGTATGCATTGCTATTTTGTGTTGAAATATGGTTAGTGGGCCCTTTAGTTGCATAATCTGCAAGTAAACGATATTCCTCTACTACCTGAGCCTAGGTTATTTGCTGTGATTAGAGATCGTTGGATGGTCTCTTGTCGCTTAGTAGATACGAATTTAACTGCTTAGACATGCTTAGTTATCGGTAGAAATGGGCGGTTATCGACTTAGTCGGTAACCTTGATCACACAAAAATTATTATAACTTTATGATTCAGCATTTTTGCTATGTTTAATTGTGAAAACTAAAAATGAAAATAAAATGATTTGGACTTGGGCACAAAGGCAAGATGGTGTGCTTTTGGGTGTGACTGGAATGGTGCCCGAGTCAATTAAGGACCGAACATCTTGTGAGTACCTGTTATCTAGGCAATTTTGCGTGCTAACCACACTAGAGGGTATGGGACCTCTCTTGACTTAGTACCTTGGCGTGTGTTGACTCCGAGTGCGAGGGTCGCGGGAGGGATGGTGTTGGGAGCATGGTAGTTGCCGAAAAGCTTTACCCTGAGTGGGTAGTTGTCTTTCGGCTTTACCATGTAGCGTATGGATTTCTATCCATACGGCGACTCGTAGTTATCTAGAATATTGGAAACGTCTCGTAGGACGTAGCTGTGCCGACATACCTTCGGAAGTGTGCTTTGTGGCAAAAAGGCGGTCTGAGGTGTGGGTACATTGGTACACCCTTGCAGGGTTAAAACTATTCGAATAGCCTCGTCCTAGGTTATGGACACGCTTGGGTAAGCTTTTCAAGAGTTAGACTACAACCTTTTAATTAAAACTTGATGGGTGGTACGAATCAGGGATTCGTGCTATGTCGTGGTGACTAATGGGTTAGTCACTTCCAAGATGTTGCCATCTACTTACTGTTATTTCTGTTGCTGTTATTTCAACAATAAAAATGAATTGCCAACTTGCCTTTAAATGTATTACATTATTGCAAATAAAGATTGCTTTGTGCTAAAATGAGCCGTACAGCCTCCACTTAAATAAGCCTGCATGTAGTTATGCATAGGTCTGCTAGTCCACACGTCAGTCTTGCGAGTACAAAAACAATTTTTGTACTCATATGCTTTGCTTAATATTTTTGTTGCAGAGGAGGCGGGTGAGCCCCAAGGGCCTTACTTCTGTGAGATGTGCGGGTTCTGGGACGACTAGCTTGACGGTCGGTTGGTTGCCTTGTGGGCTAAGGCACACTAATTGGCTTTGTTTATAGCCATCTTATGGCACTTTTGCTTCCGCTGTTTAATTAGTTATCTGTGGTATTTTGGCCGGTCGGCCTCTGTTGTAATAACTCTTCTGTGTCGTTTACTGTTTAGTATTGTGATGTTTGGACTCTATGTTTAGAATGGAGTTGATGCATAATTTTGTGAAGAGGTGTGCATACTGCAGTTCTGGGAAGTATGCATGTCTAGAGGCTTAGTTTATTTGATTTGTGATGCTAGGACTAGGAGGTTGGTTAAGCATTACAAGCCAAATAAACTGGGGTCCTCACAGCAGCATTCCCAGCAAATGAAAGGCTGTCCTCCTTGGTGACCTCCTAGTAGAACTACTTCTTCATCCACCCCGGCCACGAAGACCGGGTGAACATCTGAATATACTCCTTTGACTTCCCGTCATGGAGCTTCATACCACAACTCCCAACAATTCCAACATGTCGAGTCATTCCATAGTAATACTGGAAGAGCTCGAGGTCTGTTAGAATCCCCAGGTATGCCTCACACAAGTACACGAATACACTTAACATTGTGATGGAATTAGGACCTAGGTTCACTAATTCCACCCCAAAGTCTTTCAGTATGAGTGTGAGAAAGGGTGAGCAGACAATCGGAGGCCGCACTCATAGTATGCCTGGAAGACGGGGATTTGCCCAGTTTCCCCCGACGGCTAGTGTTGCCCAACAGCCGAAATCCGCTTCACGAGTACCTTTTCAGGAATCTTCCCAGCAGCGACCAAAGCTTTCATCTTCACCATGTCCATCTTCGATTCAGCCTACTGAGAAATGGTTCTGGCCATTTTTCTCAAGAGAAGGACGTTTGGATTTAGAAAGGCTTCAAGAAAGTGTATGGTTTAGTGGCAATGAGAGGCGAGAACTTCGATGAGCGATCGAGGTGAATTGGGAAATGTTAAGAACCTAAAGTCAACCTGCGGTCGGTTTTATAATCGTGTGGTTGAAATGAAGCGCGTGGAAACTCAGCGGTTCCCACTGCCGGGAATTGCTCTAACGGACAGATTTTCTTAAATCTGCCTGTTCGAGAAAACCGAGGCTATCTTTACACCTCAAGCGAAATTACCTTCTTGGCCAAGTATATTTCTGGTCAAATAAAATACCAGCCGGAAAGGTTTTAGTTCCGATTATCAAACTACGACCAATTCGTAGTTGTAAGATTTTCTACGACTACCTCGTAATCGTAAGATTTTCAACAACCTTCTTGACCAAGTATATTTCTGGTCAAAAGAAATGCATGTTGAAGAGTTTTTCCTTCGACCTTCACTTTACAACCACCTTGTGATCGTAATAACATGTACGACTCCTTTTCCAAGTAAGTTATTCTCACTGGAAGCTGGGGGGCTAGATGACGAGGATCTAATAATCCTTATTTTACTATTTATCTATAATTAATATTATAGGTAAATATGACGTCACAGCTCTATCTACTGATGAGATTAGAAGCCGGATCAAGATGATCTGCGCCGGAGAGCCTGGCGATAAGGCTAGTTTTCCTCGGATCTTAGCGGTCGTTTCCGCTGAAGAGAGGATTGAAAGACTTAAGGTAAAAACATCAACTGTCGTCTTGTTATCGTACATATTATTTTTGATTGATATACCATAAATCCTCTTTGATGTGTAGTCGGTTGGGTTGAGAATCAACGAGGTCACTGAGAGATGTGAGCCAATTGATGATCCGATCTCCCCTTCGACCACACAGGATGTAAGCCTTCCAGAGGTAGGTAACCGAACACAAATAATATTTTGGATAAATTATGTTTATCGCCTAACTTTCTTTGATGATGAATTTAGGCGGTCGTCGTGCCTTCCAAAGAAGGTCAGGTCGAGAACCCTCCGGTGACTCACGAGGCCTTGTTGTGGAGGTCGACGAATCTACATCTACTGACCCGGCAATCAGGGACCTCGACCAAATGGTTGCGGATATCGCTTCTGATTCTCGATCAGTGGATGTGCAAGACCTAGTCAACCCTACCGGTTTAAAACCGGTGAGATCAGTTGATAGGAAGAGGAAGGCTAGCGCAACGAACTTTAGTTCGATGCGCTATAAGGGTAAATTCAGAAAAACAACAAGGTATATATATAAAATGAAGAGGTCGTATTTATACATACCTTGGATCTTCCTTACCTTCTCTCTTCTCGTTTTAGATCTTACGGTGTTCGGTCGTGTCAGGCAGGCACCCCTCGGAAGAAGTTCACGAGGTAAAGGTGATCGTGGAGGCTCCTGACCAGGACACTCTTAAAGCAAAAACTACCGAGGATGATGAAGTAGCAAAAGAAGCCCCCGAGCAGGTTTCAGCATCTGCTCAGGATCCTCTAGTAATCCTTACTCCTTCTCCGGAGGTAGTCATCCCAGAGACCCTCAACAGGTTCCACCTCCTCCAGGAAATACTTCTCAGGTTAACAAATTCCCTTTTTGTCCCCGATTTATCAAGGATAAGTGTAACAGCCCTAACTTAGGGTTTGTATTTCAAATGTAAAATTTTGAGGAGAAATAAAAACTTTTGTTGTCTCTTCAAATCATTTGAAAGTTTCTACATTTTTCCCTAGCAATTTCCAATTTTCTAGAAGTTGATTCTTGTGATTGGGAATTGTTGTCATCAAATTATTAGCCTTCAAACTTGTGATCATCCTCTGAAGTTATTTTTACTAGCATCTTGATCATCCTATCTACCTCCCTGAATTATCTCACAATTTTTAGATTTTATTTGCTATTTCAAATGGCCAAGTCAACCTAGTTTGAAATCTGGTCAAACTTCTATTCAGCAGCTTGTGAATTTTATTGGGAGAAATCTGTTGCATGAAAACTCCTGGAAAAATTTCACAAGGTGGTCCTCTGTTCTAGTTAGCTTCCATAAAAATTTCGAAATTTTTGGAGCCTGGAGCTATCTCTAAAAATTTCCCAAAACCTCTTTGTCTTTTAAATCGAATTCTGAAAACACTGTTTGTCGGGCCCGAACCACACTTGGGCTCGAGTCCGACCGCACTAATGGACTCGGTCGCATCAACTAACCGCACCGCCCGAGTCCAATCAATCGTGACGGTCCGATGAAGATCGAGCGATCCATGTCGCGTCTTGCAACCGACTGTCGAATGCATACACCAATCGGCCGTCCATTTCGGATCCAGCGGTCGGTGCGTTGCGATCAAATCAAACCACCGGTTCGCACCGCGCCGTCCGTCGGCGGCGGTGGACCCTACCGTCGGTCGCCTCGTCTTCTCCGCACCTCACGGAGCTCGCGGCGTTCGCGCATGGGTGCCACGTACCTGCGCGCGCCACCTATTTGCCCTCGTGTCGTCCGTGGAGCATCGCGAGCTTTATAACCTCACGCACTCATCCATTCTTCGTTTCCTTCGCTCTCTCTTTGTCTCGCCGCTTCTGTTTGGCGGAGAAGACGAAAGTAGCGCCCGCGTGTTAGCGCCGCCCTTGATTTCGCAACCACGCCACCGTGATCCACGCTCGACACCGCCTCCATTTTGCCCAACCGGGTCCTTGGCGTCGATGAATCACGAGGCGATATCGTCGTCTCGCCTCCGCGATCTCGGTCTCGGGAGCTCATTTGCGCTCTGGTGAGTCCTCGCCTCGGCGCTTGGTCCTCGTGATCGAAATCCTTTACGAGTCTAACAGTGAGCTCCTTTACGGCCTTGGCACATCATGGTGGCGTCGCGGGCGTTTCTTCCAGCGCCGCGGTGATTTGCGCCGCAGCAATTCGGCGCCGCGAGCTCCATCGTCGTCGTGGTCGTGGGCTTATCCTTCACGAGTCAAGGCGGCAGTGCGCACCTTCTCGAAGCTTCTCATCGCTGTGGCGTCTTCTCGCGAGGCCGCACTTTCTTCTCGCCTCAGTTCGCCGCTGACTCATCGCGGCATCTCCGTGGTCGGCACGCCGTCATCGGGTTCGCAAAGTCTCTGTGAACCGAAGGTATCACTCGCTCACTTTGAAACCGCTGGTTCGCGAGATCCATGCTGCTGCGCGCGCGCCGTCCCCGTCTTGCGCGGTGAGCAGCCGGTGGCGATCGATTAGCACTAATCTTTGTTTAGTTATGTCACTGATTTGTGGGCCCTCTCTGTTAAACGCGTTTAGAAATCCTTTAATCCAACCGTTATGTTATTTTCTTAGTCACTGCTATGTGGGCCCATCCTGTCAGTTGGTGGATGTGTAGCTCTGGTGCTACGTTTTCTCTGTCGGGAAGCGTATTTCTTTGTGTGTATATGTTAGAAGTACACTTTGATAAGTCAAAGACGTATTCTTAGAATACGCCTTCGACGTCACTTTCGTGAGCGGGTGTTGCAGTCGACACTTTCGCGCGAACCCGCCGATCGATGTCTGGGCTGGTTGGTGTGGGTAGAAAAAGTTAAATGCTTTAGTATTTACGTAATGTGTTTTCTGTCGCATTGTTAATTCATTTAAAATTAGAAAATGCATAACTAATTCAATTTTATCCAAATCGCATGAAACCGGTCTTTGTTCGTTTTCATTTTAATTGTGCTATTTATTAAAATTAGTCTCAACCTTGTCTCTGTAGCAAAAATCTGTTAATTAATTAAATGGTGTTTTATGTATTTTTCCAAGTTAGAAAATTCATATCTTTTCAATAATTGTCCAAATCCGATAAAACCAACTCTGTAAATTTTCATTTTTAGTGTGCTAATTATCAGGTTAGGTTTTAGATACTGTTTTTGTTCATGAAAATTTGTTAAGTAATTAGCTAGTGTTTTCATGTGTATTGTTAGCTTGGAAAATTCTTAGAAAATTCATAACCACTTAAAATGAATTGTTCTCTGTTTCTAAAATTTTGTTATATCATCTTGAAGCTCTTGTGTGAGTTTTAGTATGTTTGTTTGCTATTGCATATTTGATTTTTGCCGGTGTTATTCGTTCTTATTATTTGTTTTATTCAATCGTTAGGATTCGATATTTGCGGCAACCAGAAACGACCCTCGCAACAAATTGAGCAACGGCGGCCGGTGCAAGCGGTTTGATCATGATAATCCCAGTATTTTAAAGTCTAATATTTTGTTTGATTGTATGTATGCATCGCTTAATTTGTGTTAAATTGATTAGTTAAATCGTATTGCATATCCTGTAGACAAAATATTGACCTCTACTAATCGAGCCTAGGTTATTTCTTTGTGATCGAGGTGTTGGATGATCTCTTATCACTTAGTAGATCCGGTCAACTTGCTTAGACATGCTTAGCTATCGGTAGAAGCGGGCGGTTATCGACTTAGTCGGTAACCTTGATCACCAAAATTTACTACAACTTTATGTTTGACATTTACGCTTTGTTTAAATTGCAAAACTAAAAATGAAAACAAAAATGATTTGGGCGCGGGCATAATGGTAAGATTGGTGTGATCTTTTGCGTGTGATGGAAAGGTGCCGGGTCAATTAAGGACCGAACATCTTGTGAGTGAATTTTTATCCGGGCATTTGGCGTGCTAACCACACTAGAGTATATGGGACCTCTCTTGACCTAGTACTTTGGCGTGTATTGGCTCGGTCGCAGGAGGTCGCGGGAGGATGGAGGTGGGAGCATGGTAGTTGTCAGAAAAGCTTTATCCCGAGGGTAGTTGTCTTTCGGCTTTACCATGTAAGCGTATGGGTTTCTATCCATACGAGCGGCTCGTAGTTAATACACAATATTGGAAAAAGTCTCGTATGACTTAGTTGTGCAAACATACCTTGGAAGTGTGCTTTGGCTTAAAGCGATGCCAAGTGTGGGTACATTGGTACACCTGCGGGGTTAAAAACTATTCGAATAGTCTCGTCTAGGTGATGGACACGCTTGGGTAAGCTTTTCAAGAGTTAGACTACAACATTTAAATTAAAACTTGATGGGTGAGTGCGAATCGGGATTAGTGCTATTGTTGTGGTGACTATTGGGATAGTCACTTCTAGGTGGTTTATCTTTCGCTTTTGTTATTAATATCCTTACTGTTATTTCAATCTTAAAAATGAATTGCAAACTTGCCTTTAAAACTGTATTACCTTATTGCAAATGAAAATTGGCTTTATGCAAATGAAACATATGGCCTCCACCAAATAAGCCTGCATGTAGCTTATGAATAGGTCTGCTAGTTCACACGTCAGTCTTGCGGGTACAAAGACAATCTTTGTACTCAGGTACTTTGCTTAATGTTTTTGTTGCAGAGGAGGAAGGTGAGCCCCAAGGGCCTCACTTCTGTGAGTTGTGTTGCCGTTTCGTGGACGACTAGACTTGGCGGTCCGGTCAGATGCCTTGTGGGTTGGAGGCACGATTGGCTTTGTTTATAGCCATCTTATGGCACTTTGCTTCATTGTCGTTCTTGTTTATTTGTGTATCTTGGCACTGTCGGCCTTTGTGCGTAATAACTCTACTATTTGTTTATCTTCCGTTTGGTAGTGTAGTGTTTGGACTCTATGTTTGGAATGGAGTTGATGTCTAATTTTGTACCGAGGTGTGTATCTTGCTTTAGGAAGTATACATATCTCGAGGATCGATTTATTTGATTCGTGATGCTAGGACCGGTGGTTGGTTAAGCATTACAAGCCAAATAAACTTGGGTCCTCACAAAGTTGGTATCGAGCCATTACGACCGTAACAACAAGCATAGTCGTCTTTAGGATATTTTGAAAAGCTTAATTTCAAAGTATAAAAGGGTTTATGAAAACCTAAGCGATTCTCAGATTTTACTCCTTACCTATCTTAGCCTTCTACTCTTATCTTACTCTAATTTGAGTTTAAAACTTGGTTTTCCTCTTTCCTTTCAAAAGATAGTTGCTACAGGTAGAATCAGTCTTTGGGAGAACCATAGAAATTAGTCTAATTAAAAATTTGTGGGGGTATAAGGGTAAGATATATGTGAGTTTGCTAAGTGTCGATTTTTGTCAATTGGTTTTGTAACTTAAAAGTCTTGTGTTTGTTTTGTCTTTGTTAGTAAGTTATTTGCGATGAGGTTGTCGACTTCTTGTTTTAGGCTATTGTTAACTTGTCTTAGTGAAGCAGGATGGCGGGAGAGCAGCGTGGCGATCGCGAGGCTGGTCATGATGAGGAGCTTCCCCTCCTCCGACCATGGTGAGGTGCTCGCTCGGTCAGCGAAACCGCATGGACGACGCGCATCTTGGAGGTTATTGCTAGGAATACCTCCACTCCTGCTGGTGGTGGCGGCCACGGACTCGCGAGGACTTGCAGAGTTCCTCCGCACGCGACCGCCGACTTTCTCCGCTCGAGGACCTCTCGATGCGGACGATTGGCTGCGCATGGTTGGCGAAGCTCAACATAGCTCGATGCGAGCGCGGGATAAGGCACTCTTCGCGCCCCACCGGCGAGGCGCGGCACTCTCATGGTGGGAGAACTATCTCGCCATGCGACCGCGGCCATGTGGTTGCGTGGGAGGAGTTGAGATCAACTTTCGTCGGGCCCACATCACGATGGCACGATGAAGTGAAGAAGAAGGAGTTCCTCGCGCTCAAGCAAAGGCGCAAGTGCGTGACAGAGTACATGCGAGTTCAATCATTTGGCTCGTTATGCTCAGGAGGTGGCCTCGAGATGAGGCTAGCGGGAGAAGTTTATGGATGGCTTATGCGAGGAGCTGCGGGACAAGCTATCTATTGTGGACTTCTCGACTTTGAGGCCTTGGTAGATAAGGCCATTGTTCTTTGAGCATAAGGCAAAGCGCTGGCGAGTCGCATAGCGCAAATGGGAGCGCGTCGGTCTACTCACACCGGCCTCACTGCGTCCTCGGTGGGCGGCACCGATGGCCGCTCTTTTGCTCCACGGCACCGAGGCCATCTCGCACCGGCTCCTAGTCCACCGCAGGCGTGTTTGATCACGTGCGCTGCGATCCAGCAACAGAGTGGCCTCGCAATCCGGCGGGCGAGGTTACTTGTTTTGTTGCCACAACAAGGGCCACTACGCCAGCGCTTGTCCTCGAGTGTTGCGGTAGCCTCGTCCTAATGGAGGGCGCGGGGAGTGGTCACCCACGACCGAAGGTTATCCGAAGACCGAGTGCGGGCAGCGGTCGAGTCAACCATCTATCGGTGAGGAGGCTCGGGAGGCGCGGATGTCTTGATTGGTACACTTCTTGTCAATTCTCGTCTGCGCGATATTATTTGATTACGGAGCATCGCATTCTTTTATTTCAAGATCATTTGCTGCTGTTAGTGGTCTTATTTGTGTTCCTTTGGGAGTTCCTTTGCTCATCCGCTCTCCGGGTCGGAAATGAGAGGCGATTCTGATGTCGGGATGTTCCTATCATAGTCAAAGGAGTGGGATTTTTGGCAAACCTTATTACGCTTTCGATTCGGCAAGTCGGATGTGATTCTTGGCATGGATTGGTTGTCCCAACACTTGGGGCAAATCGATTGTGCCGGGAAGATTGTCTATCTCACCGACCCTTACGCGCGGCGGTCGGTTTTTCCCCGCGGTGCAAGGGTCGCACCTTTGTGCACTTGTAGCCAAGCCACTTTGAAGATTCGGAGGTCCCTCTGTTTGTGATTTTGAGGATGTTTTCTTGATGATTTACAGGATGCCTCGGTTCGAGATCCGGAGTTTGTTATCAATTGCTGCCCGGCATCGCCCGATTTCAAAGCGCGTATCGGATGCCTCCCAATGAGCTAGAAGAATTGAAGAAGCGGCTTGGTGAGCTCCAAGCAAAGGGTTTCATCCGTCGAGTTCATCTCCTTGGGGTTGTCAGGTGATCTTTGTGAAGAAGAAGGACAAGACTTTGCGCATGTGTTGATTACCGTCCTCTCAACGAGGTGGCGGTGAAGAACAAATACCCTCGCCCGCATTGATGATCTGTTTGATCGGTTGACTGGAGCCAGTGTTCTCAAAGATTGATCACGAGAATGGGGTATCATCAGTCGAGGATCGGATCGGAGGATATTCCAAAGACGGCTTTCACTACTCGTTATGGGTCATGCGAGTACACCGTCATGTCTTCGGTCTAACCAATGCTCGGCTTTGTTCATGAACCTTATAAATTCAGTATTCATGGAGTATTTGGATAAATTTGTGGTGGTCTTTATTGATGATATTCTTATCTATTCCAAGATCAAGCGAGCATCTTTGAGCATCGAAGATTGTTTTGGGCAAATTGCGGGAACACCGGCTATCTGTGAAGTTCGACAAATGTGAGTTACGGTTGAAGGAAGTGGCATTCTTGGGCCATGTTCTTTCAGTGGAGTCATATTTGTGGATCGAAGGTCGCGATGTTCTATCTTGGGGCAGCCAAATCGATCACCGATGTGCGGAGTTTTCTCGGTTTAGCGGGCTACTACCGCCGCTTTATCGAGAACTTCTCCAAGATCGCCAAGCCGATGTTGAATTGCTCAAGAAGGACAAGAAGTTTGTGTGGTCCTCTTCTTGTGACGAGCTTTGGGAGCTCAAGCAGCGTTTGACTTGATTGATCCTCACTCTTCCGATATCCACAAGAGCTTCGATATTTATTGCGATGCCTCTCGTCGTGGTCTTGGATGTGTCCTTATGCGAGAAGGCAAGCGGTTGCACATGCATCAGCGATTGAGACCTCATGAGCTCAACTATCCCACCCATGATCTAGAGCTTCTTCTGTGGTTCATGCACTCAAGATTTGGCGGCATTATCGATCGGTATCGGCGTGAGGTGTATTCGATCACAAGAGCTTGAAATACTTGTTCACTCGGCGGATCTGAACCTCGAGGCAGAGGAGATGGTGGAATTGATCAAAGATTATGACATGGGTATTGGTATCATCTGGCAAAGCCAATGTGGTTCTTGATGCACTTAGCCGAAAAGTGTATTGCAATACTTTGATGATCCAAGAGCAGCAACCCGCACTTCTTGCAGAATTTCAGCGTCTCAACTTGGGTTTGGTTGAGCATGGTTCTCTTGCTGCCTTGGTTGTGCGACCGACCTTGGTGGATCAAATCAAGGCAGCACAACAATCAGATGATGGTGTGGGTAAAATCAAGCAGAACATCAAGAATGGATCAGCCAAGTGTTTCACAGAAGATGAGCACGGTGTTGTGTGGTTTGGGCAGCGTCTTGTGGTCCCAAAGGTCCCAGAGTTGCGGGATTTGATTCTTCAGGAGGCCCATGATTCGCCTTTGTCCATCCATCCGGGGCCACTAAAATGTACCAAGATGCGTCGAGAGATTTCGGTGGACTCGCATGAAGCGCGAGATTGCGGAGTTCGTGGCGGATGTGACATATGTTGTCGCATCAAGGCGAGCATCGGCGTCGGCGAGTCTCCTCGACCCTTGCCTATACGAGTGGAAGTGGGATTACGTAGGCATGGATTTTATCAACGGTCTACCGTACTTCTTGAGGAAGGATGCTATCCGGGTTGTTATCGATCGATTGACGAAGGTAGCGCACTTCCGCGATTTACCACTCTCGGTGTCGATCGATTGGCGATCTCTATATCTCCGCATTGTGAGCTTGCATGGTGTGCCACGAGCGATTGTGTCGATCGTGGCTCTCTTTTCACTTCTCGGCTATGGCACGATTTACTGAGGAAGCCATGGGGACCCGTCTTTCTTTATTTCGACCTATCATCCTCGGTGATGGTCGACGGGCGAGTCAACCAAGTTCTTGAAGATATGCTCCGTGCTTGTGTTCTTTCCTATGGGAAGAATTGGGAGAAGTGCCTACCGCTTGCGAGTTCTCCTACAACAACGACTTCGAGCTAGTCTCGGTATGGCACCGTTTGAGGCTTTGTATGGGAGGCGATGAGAACCCCATTGAACCGGTGGAGGCGGGGAGAGCAGTTCTTTGGCTCGATTCCATCAATGAATTTGAAAGTCAAGTGCGATTGATTCGTGAGCACTTGCGCGTGGCTCGATCGAGCGGAAGAGCTATGCGGTCGGCGTCGCCGTGAGTTGAGTTTCCGGCCCAATGACTTTGTGTATCTCAAAGTCTCGCCTCGAAGGGACATCGTCGTTTGGTGTCAAGGGCAAGCGGCTCCTCGATATGTCGGGCCATATCGCATCATCAAGAAAGTGGGAGCCGTTGCATACAAGTTGGAGTTGCGGCTACACTTGAAGGGTGCATGATGTTTTCCATGTGTCACAATTGAAGAAGTGCCTCCGTATTCGATTGAGAAACACCATTGGAAAATATCGATGTGCGGAAGATGTGTCTTATCGTGGCGTCCGTTCGTATCCTCGAAGAAGTGAGCGAAGAGCGAGGAACCGTGTGATCAAGTTCCTCAAAGTTCAGTGGTCAAACCACTCCAAGGATGAAGCCACATGGGAGAGGGAAGATCGTCTCAGAGCGATTACCCATCATTCTTCTCCCAATGATCGAGAATCTCTGGGCGAGATTCTGTAAGGGGAGATTTGTAACACCCTAACTTAGGGTTTGTATTTCAAATGTAAAATTTTGAGGAGAAATAAAAACTTTTGTTGTCTCTTCAAATCATTTGAAAGTTTCTACATTTTCCTAGCAATTTCAATTTTCTAGAAGTTGATTCTTGTGATTGGGAATTGTTGTCATCAAATTATTAGCCTTCAAACTTGTGATCATCCTCTGAAGTTATTTTTCCTAGCATCTTGATCATCCTATCTACCTCCTGAATTATCTCACAATTTTTAGATTTTATTTGCTATTTCAAATGGCCAAGTCAACCTAGTTTGAAATCTGGTCAAACTTACATTCAGCAGCTTGTGAATTTTATTGGGAGAAATCTGGTGCATGAAAACTCTGGAAAAATTTCACAAGGTGGTCCTCTGTTCTAGTTAGCTTCCATAAAAATGTCGAAATTTTTGGAGCCTGGAGCTATCTCTAAAAATTTCCCAAAACCTCTCTGTCTTTTAAATCGAATTGAAAACACTCGTTTGTCGGGCCCGAACCACACTTGGGCTCTAGTCGAGCCGCACTAATGGACTCGGTCGCGTCAACTAACCGCACCGCTCGAGTCCAATCAATCGTGACCGTCCGATGAAGATCGAGCGATCCATGTCGCGTCGCGCAACCGACTGTCGAATGCATACACCAATCGGCCGTCCATTTCGGATCCAGCGGTCGGTGCGTTCTTGATCAAATCAAACCACCGGTTCGCACGCTTCGTCCGTCGGCGACGGTGGACCCTACTGTCGGTCGCCCTCGTCTTCTCGCACCTCACCGGAGCTCGCGATGCGTTCGCGCATGGGTGCCACGTACCTCGCCACGCCACCTATTTGCCCTCGTGTCCGTCAGTGGAGCATCGCGAGCTTTATAACCTCACCGCACTCATCCATTCTTCGTTTCCTTCGCTCTCTGCCTTGTCTCGCGCTTCTGTTTGGTAGGAGAGAGAACGAAGGTAGCGCCGCTGTGTTAGCGCCGCCCTTGATTCTGCAACCACGCCACCGTGATCCATGCTCGACACCGCCTCCATTTTGCCCAACCCGGGTCCTTGGCGTCCAGTGAATCACCAGGGGCAGTATCGTCGTCTCCGCCTCCGGCGATCTCGGTCTCGGGAGCTCATTTGCGCTCTGGTGAGTCCCTCGCCTCGGCGCTTGGTCCCTCGTGATCGAAATCCCTTTCTGAGTCTAACCGTGAGCTCCTTTCTGGCCTTGGCACATCATGGTGGGCGTGCGGGCGTTTCTTCCAGCAAGACGGTGATTTGCGCCGCGGCAATTCGGCGCCGCGGAGCTCCATCGTCGTCGTGGTCGTGGGCTTATCCTTCCTGGAGTCAAGGCGAAGCTGGTGCGCACCTTCTCGAAGCTTCTCATCGCCTGTGGCGTCTTCTCGCGAGGGCGCACTTTCTTCTCGCCTCCGTTCGCGCTGACTCATCGCGGCATCTCCGTGGTCGACACGCCGTCATCGGGTTCGCAAAGTCTCTGTGAACCCGAAGGTATCACTCGCTCACTTTGAAACCCGGTTCGCGAGATCCACTGCGCGCCGCGCGCTGCCCCCGTCTTGGCCGCGAGCAGCCGGTGGCGATCGATTAGCACTAATCTTTGTTTAGTTATGTCACTGATTTGTGGGCCCTCTGTTAAACGCGTTTAGAAATCCTTTAATCCAACCGTTATGTTATTTTCTTAGTCACTGCTATGTGGGCCCATCCTGTCAGTTGGTGGATGTGTAGCTCTGGTGCTACGTTTTCTCTGTCGGGAAGCGTATTTCTTTGTGTGTATATGTTAGAAGTACACTTTGATAAGTCAAAGACGTATTCTTAGAATACGCCTTCGCGTCACTTTACGTGGCGGGCTGCTCGTCAAGCACTTTCGCGGGCCCATCGATCGATGTCTAGGGCTGGTTGGTGTGGGTAGAAAAAGGATTAAATGCTTTAGTATTTCTGTAATGTGTTTTCTGTCGCATTGTTAATTCATTTAAACTTAGAAAATGCATAAATAATTCAATTTTTATCCAAATCGCACGAAACCAGTGCTGTTCGTTTTCATTTTAATTGTGCTATTTATTAAAATTAGTCTCAACCTTGTCTCTGTAGCAAAAATCTGTTAATTAATTAAATGGTGTTTTATGTATTTTTCCAAGTTAGAAAATTCATATCTTTTTCAATAATTGTCCAAATCCAGTAAAACCAACTCTGTAAATTTTCATTTTTAGTGTGCTAATTATCAGGTTAGGTTTTAGATACTGTTTTTGTTCATGAAAATTTGTTAAGTAATTAGCTAGTGTTTTCATGTGTATTGTTAGCTTGGAAAATTCTTAGAAAATTCATAACCACTTAAAATGAATTGTTCTCTGTTTCTAAAATTTTGTTATATCATGCTTAAGCTGCTGTGTGAGTTTTAGTATGTTTGTTTGCTGTTGCATATTTGATTTTTGCGGTGTTATTCGTTCTTATTATTTGTTTTATTCAATCGTTAGGATTCGATATTTGCGGCAACCAGAAACGACCCTCGCAACAAATTGAGCAACGCAGCGAGCAAGCGTTTGATCATGATAATCCCGGTATTTTAAAGTCTAATATTTTGTTTAATTTGTATGTATGCATCGCTTAATTTGTGTTAAATTGATTAGTTAAATCCGTAGTTGCATATCCTGTAGACAAAATATTGACCTCTACTACGAGCCTAGGTTATTTCTTTGTGATCGGAGAGTCATTGGATGATCTCTTATCACTTAGTAGATCCGGTCAACTTCTTAGACATGCTTAGCTATCGGTAGAAGCTGGGCGGTTATCGACTTAGTCGGTAACCTTGATCACCAAAATTTACTACAACTTTATGTTTCAAGCATTTCGCTTTGTTTAAATTGCAAAACTAAAAATGAAAACAAAAATGATTTGGGACGGGCACAATGGTAAGATTGGTGTGATCTTTTGGGTGTGATGGAAAGGTGCAGGGTCAATTAAGGACCGAACATCTTGTGAGTGAATTTTTATCCGGGCATTTCGCGTGCTAACCACACTAGAGTATATGGGACCTCTCTTGACCTAGTACTTTGGCGTGTATTGGCTCCGGTCGCAGGAGGTCGCAGGAGGGATGGAGGTGGGAGCATGGTAGTTGTCAAAAGCTTTATCTGAGTGGGTAGTTGTTTTTGGCTTTACCATGTAGCGTATGGGTTTCTATCCATATGAGCGGCTCGTAGTTAATACACAATATTGGAAAAAGTCTCGTAGGACTTAGTGTGCTGACATACCTTGGAAGTGTGCTTTGGCTTAAAGCGATGCGAAGTGTGGGTACATTGGTACACCCTGCAGGTTAAAAACTATTCGAATAGCCTCGTCCTAGGTGATGGACACGCTTGGGTAAGCTTTTCAAGAGTTAGACTACAACATTTAAATTAAAACTTGATGGGTGAGTGCGAATGCGGGATTAGTGCTATTGTTGTGGTGACTATTGGGATAGTCACTTCTAGGTGGTTTATCTTTCGCTTTTGTTATTAATATCCTTCTTGTTATTTCAATCTTAAAATGAATTGCAAACTTGCCTTTAAAGCTGTATTACCTTATTGCAAATGAAAATTGGCTTTATGCAAATGAAACATATGGCCTCCACCAAATAAGCTGCATGTAGCTTATGAATAGGTGCGCTAGTTCACGTCGGTCTTGCGGGTACAAAGACAATCTTTGTACTCGGTGCTTTGCTTAATGTTTTTGTTGCAGAGGAGGAAGGTGAGCCCCAAGGGCCTCACCGTGAGTTGTGTTGCCGTTTTCGTGGGCGACTAGACTTGGCGGTCGGTCGGATGCCTTGTGGGTTGGAGGCACGCGATTGGCTTTGTTTATAGCCATCTTATGACACTTTGCTTCATTTGTCGTTCTTGTTTATTTGTGTATCTTGGCACTGTCGGCCTTTATGCGTAATAACTCTACTATTTGTTTATCTTCCGTTTGGTAGTGTAGTGTTTGGACTCTATGTTTGGAATGGAGTTGATGTCTAATTTTGTACCGAGTGTGTATATCGCTTTAGGAAGTATACATATCTAGAGATCGATTTATTTGATTCGTGATGCTAGGACCAGGTGGTTGGTTAAGCATTACAAGCCAAATAAACTGGGGTCCTCACAATAAGGAACTTGATGAAGCCTGGGGAAAGATGTCGGACCATCAAGCCAAGATTGGTCCAGATACCATCTTTTCCGAATATAATGATATAGCAATTCGGGTAAGTGTTCTACGACCATCCTTACAACTCTTTCTTTTGCAGTTTCTTTGAAAGCTTGCTAAAGAAAGGAATTTTTGTTTTTGTAGCATTTGGTCGAAAACTATGCTGTGATCGGAGGACTGACCCAGCGAATAAAAACTTTGGAGAAAAAACACTCCGATCTGAGAAGTAAGTACATTTCTCTTTTTGATCTCCTAAGGTTTATTATCTTGATTCTCCTTATAGATTCTCCTTCTCTTTCTATCATATTTGATAGATTTAGAAAAATTAAAGAAGAGATCAAGGCCAGGAAGCCCTAATAATAAAGGCGAGGAAGAAAATCGGAGTAAAGATCGGTCGATCGAGCATGCGATGACCAGGCAAAAAGAGGTTTTCGACTCTTGTGAGAAGAAAATCAAAGGTAGCTCGTCGTAGACCTAACGATATTCCATAACTCCAATTGTAAGGAGTACATTAATTTTGTTTATCTACTCGTGCGAGAAAAAGCAAGCACTTGAGCAGCGGAAGACCCTCGATTTTGAGCATGGCCAAAGCGCCCTTGTATTTGGCCTTGATGAGAAGATCACGGCCCTTAACAAAATGATCTTTGATATGGGATCGAGGATCAAGCTTGCCTTCATTAGGAGATCAACGGGAAAGATGATCTACTTTGGTCAACACGGAAGATCGAAAGGCTGCTCAAAACTATGAAGGAAAACCATACCGGACAATGCAGGAAGCTATTGTAGCGGAGTTAGTGTTGCTTTAGCAAAATTAAAGGCTTCCACCCCTCGTTAGTCTTAAAGGCGTGGAAGAGGACTTGCTCGCTGAAAGTGAAGCAACAAAACTTCTCGAGGAAGTAAGACCTCTCGGAGAAAGTTGCGAAGAAATGGAAGTCGGATCTCCATCACATAGCGACGATCTGAGTGGTCTCAACATGTAAATGAATGTAACTTTAGACTATGTAAAATGAAAACTTACCTTTTATCAAAGAAGATCTGCTTTGTCTTATTAATGTTGTTAAATACTCATATATCTCCTAGCCCCGATCGCTTATGTTAGTAGATGAGCGTTACTAAAAGAAAGCGATGAGACTGTAATTGAGTAATAACGATGACCATGGTAAGAGTGTTGATAATGTGTATGACAATGATCTAGGAAATACTAGGAAATCATGTGGTCGGAACCAACTGACGACTTCTTCTAGTCTAGATTTTGCCCATTATCGAAGTACTATGGAATACCACTTGTAGTCAGAAGACATAACAAAGACTAGATCTTGCTTATAAGAAGATATGCATTAAGAATGTATGCAAGAAATGAAATGAAGAGATAAGTACCGTTGTTTAGGAAATATCCAGGATCAGTCGATCGAATCTTAAGAATGAAGGTTTGTAAAATATTTGTAAACGTGCTCATTCTCAAATCCGACCGTAGCGAGGATCGTAGGAAAAGGACCGTCACTAGGAAGCTCCTTCGGTGGGCGGGACCACGTCGAGAGAGGAGAGACTTGACCGGGAGGCTTTCTCGTGTCGACCATGACAAACTTGATTAGAAACAGAATGTTGAAATAAAATAACAATCTTCAATTTCAAGAAAGCGAAAGTCAAGTAAATAAATCGAGTTGGTACTCCTTATACTCGTATGACTCTTTAAGAAAAGAATGTCCGGTCGTGAATGTGTATCATTGAAACAATGATCACGGCTAAAACCAATGTGATTAGTGACATTTAAGGCAACAACCATGAGTAGTGGAGATCCCAAAGAAGGAATATCGGAGAGAATGAGAGTCTTCTCCGACCAACGATGAACGGAATGGCATACGACGGATGCAACAAATAATAAGTATAAACAACCATACTTATCATTTTTAAGGAAAAGCATCTTTATTGAAGAAAAAAAATGAAAAAATGAAATACATGAAATTAAACATAGAACTTACGCAATTGATCAATATTCCAAGAATTAGATAAAACCTGCCCATCTGACATAGCTAACGATCGATCTGGTGGGTTACTTCGACCACGATCCACAGTGTATGGACCTTCCCATTTAGGTGAAAGTTTATTACGATTTGCTTGGTTCTGGATTTTTCTGAGAACCAGATCCCCTACAGCTAGGCTGCGAGGTTGTACCTTACGACTGTGATACCGACGCATGGCTTGTTGTTAGATTGCTGAACGTATCAAGGCTTGATTTCGTCTTTCTTCAAGAAATTGATGTCGTCAAGTCGTCGTTGATGATCACTTTGAGAAAAAGTCGGCTCGGCGAGAACCAATTTTAGTTACGGGAAGCATAGCCTCGGCCAGTAAACTAAAAGAATGGTGTTTCCCCGTCATACGACTAGTTGTGGTACGAACGACCCATAATCTGAGGGAAGTTCTGAACCCAAGCTCGATCGTTGAAGTAACTCGTCGAACACTCGTCGTTTGATCCCTTGCATTATGATACCATTGGCTCGCTCAACTGCTCCATTGCTCTGTGGATGAGCAACAGAAGTGAAATGTATCTTGACACCTAGTTCTTCATAGAATTCACGAAAATTCTTTGCTGAGAAGCGGGCACCGTTATCGATGATTATCGATCGGGTACACCAAACGTGTAATCACGCTTTTTGTTAGGAACCTCTTGGCGGCTTGGTTGTAGTTTTACAACCGGCTCGGCCGATCCACTTAGTGAGCGTGTCAATCATGATGACAGAACTCAAAGCCCCGGTGCCTTTGGGAAAGGTCCCGAATGTCGATCCCAGGTTGCAAAAGGCCAAGAAAGAGGATTGTTTGCAAAGCTTGAGGCGGTGATGTACTTGTCGGCTATGAAACCGACATTGTACACGCCGTCACGAGCTCTTTTGCATCATGAAGGCGTTGGCGAGAGTATCCTTGCCTAAAGGCTTTACCGAACAGCGTTACAGCAGGAATGATGAGCTCCACAGACTCTGCATGAATTTGGTTAGCAATTTAATGCCATCCGATTGAGATATGCATCTCATCAACACTCCGTGAGATCCTCGCTTATATAAGGTACGTTCAATGAGAGTGTATGATTTGGCTTTTAGTGCAATCGATCAGCCTCTACATCATCTTCTGGAATTATGTCATGCTGAAGATAATTGTAGATCGATGTCATCCAATCTCTACCGTGATTGTGATGGCGCCAACCATCATCGACCTGTGGAGCATCCATGCTTGCAGAATCAAGGTGTGCAACCTCCTTGCTAACATCTATGTCCTCGGAAGGCTCGACTACCGAGGGTGAATCGAGTTTCTCGAGAAAAACTCTGGGCGGGACGGATGTCCGTGTGGAAGCCATCCGGGCCAACTGGTCTGCCAGAAAATTTTCCTTCCTAGGAATGTGTTCGATCTGAAAACCGAAGAAATGCTTTTCAAGTTTCCGTACTTCCGCCAGATATGATGACATCTTGGTACTAGAGCATTGATACTCCTTCCCTACTTGACTCGCTACTAGTTGAGAATCACCTTTCACTAGCAACTGCGAATCCCGAGCTAAGAGCTCGAAGTCCGCCGACAAACCTTCGATTCTCACGCATTATTTGTAGCAGAAAGTTTAAGCGAATGGCGTATTTAAGTTGTTCGCGAGGGGAAATCAAACGACCCACCCCGAGCCTTGAAGCATCAAGGAACCATCAAAGTACATTGTCCATCGGTCGTGAAACTCGCTCGGGTTCTTGGGAGGTTGGGGTTTGTCCATTCGGCAATGAATTTCGCTATTGCACGAGACTTAATCGTTGTTCTAGGGACAAAATGGAGGTCAAACGCCCCAAGCTCAACCGCCCATTTCGCTATTCGTTCGATGACTCCTATTACCTAGGACTTGACCAAGCGGATATCCGGTGAGGTGCGACCACTTTATGGGCACGAAAATAATGTCTAAGTTTCCTTGAAGTCATAAGGGGACCATAGAGCAATTTCGTATCTGTGGATATCGTTCTTTTGGTCCATGCAAGACTTCGCTTACGTAATATATTGGTCGTTGGAGTGCGATCACGTTCTCGACCAATACACCGCTTAATCGTGGCGTTGCGCTAAATGACGTAAATTAGCAATATCTCTTCCAATCATGGAGAGACTAAGACCGGAGGATTCGTGAAGATACCGTTTAAGCTCCTCAAAAGCGTCGTTTGCCTCTTTAGTCCATTGAAACTTCCATGTTTCCGAGAAGCTTGAAGAATGGGAGTCCTTTTCACCTAACCGTGCTATGAAACGACTTAACACTGCCATACAGCCGGTTAGCTTCTGGACTTCCTTTTTCGTGGTCGGGGAACGCATCTGATCGATAGCGGTTATTTTCACTGGATTTGCTTCAATGCCTCTAGCAGAAACTAGAAACCCGAGCAGTTTTCCAGATGAAACTCCGAACGCACACTTTTCCGGATTTAATTTAAGGTTATGACGTCTTAAATTATTGAAAGTCTCTTGTAGGTCTAGAATGTGGTCACCAATGTTGATACTTTTTACGACCAAGTCATCAACATAGGCTTCAAGATTCCGACCTATCTGTGTACTAAAGGTTTTCTGCATCAACCTTTGGGCGTCGCACCGATATTTTTAAGACCAAATGGCATCTTTACATAACAAAGAGGTACCAAATGGAGTGATGAAGGAAGTTTTCTCTTCATCTTCTTTACTCATATTAATCTGGTGGTATCACGAATATGCATCTAAAAACTTAATAACTCACACCGAGGTAGAGTCTACAAGTTGATCAATGCGAGGAAGGGAAAATCATCCTTTGGACAAGCTTTATTTAAATCAGTAAAGTCGATACACATCGCCATTTTCCATTGGCCTTTTTAACCATTACAGAGTTGGCAAGCGGTCGGGTGGTCGACCTCACGGATGAATCCAGCTTGGGTAGCTTGTCAATCTCCGATCGATTGCTATTTTCCAATCGGTGCAAAACGCCTTAGCTTCGCTGATCGGTCTTTTATCGCCGCAATGCTAGCCTATGCTCGATCACCTCCACCGGGACTCGGGCATGTCGGATGCCGCCGGCGAATACATCTGGTTTGCTCGGAGGAAGGAGATGAGCGACTCTTCCTATTTGGGGTTGAGTCCTTCCCCGACCAGAATCTTGGCACTCTCTGAAGCGCTTTCGTCGAGTGGTACCTCTTTCATCTGGTCGGAAGGCTTTGGTGCTATCTTTGGTCTTGAGTGTTTTACCTGCATGGTAGCGGTGTTAGTTCCTCTGGTCGGAAGCTCATCGACCAGTTCTAAACATTTCCGATCACATGCGTAGGCGATTTTCTGATCACCTCGGACCGTGATGACACCCTTTGGTCGGCATTTTCAAACTCGTAACCGTAATGCGTAGCTACCAGAATTTCGCTAAGGTTGGGCGACCAAGGATTGCATTATATCTCGTTTCAAAATTCACTACATCGAAATAAACTTTTACGTTCGAAATTGTCGGTTTTCGAACGTAACCAATAGGATAATTGCCCTATTGGCTTGGCGGTAGATCCGGGAACTATACCATGGAAGGCATATTTCATGAGCTTTACCTTAGAATTTGGAATCGCATATCTTCCAATGCGCTTGCAAAGAGAATATTTAAAGAACTACCCCATCTATCAAAACCCGATTAACCTTGCGATTATTAATAGTAGGCTCAACGACAATTGGAAACCTACCTAGTCGAGTTGAAGGAATTGGACAATCTTCTTTGCTAAAGGAGATTATTGTCTCCGACCACCTTGAAGGTTTGGTGATGATCGGAGTTTCAGCAAGGTTGACTTCTCGCTCCATGGCCTTCAGGTGACGTCTGGATTCATATGAAGAAGATCCCGAAAATTACATCGACGGTATCTTTGAGGTTCTTGATACTCCATCTCCTCGTCACCATCCTTGTCCTTTCTGGAGCTTGTTTCCCCAATTTCTTGAATTGAAGGAAGTGGACCTTTACCTGCATAATAATCATTCAATTTCTTCTGCCAAGCGCGACAGTTACGTAAATCGTGTCCTGCTTGTTTATGGAGAGGACACCATTTTTTGCTTTTCTTATACTCATTGGTCTGAGCTTTTGCTTTGCTATGACGAGTAATCTTTTCTTCCTTTAGAAATTTCGAGAACAGCCGTAACCTCCTTATTGTTAGTTACGCCGTGTTTCTTCTTCTTGAGAGCTTTCTTCTACTTCTTTTCCGACTTATCCGGACGGTGGGGATCTTATCTTTTCGATCAACGGCCGTTTCCACTCAGCCGCTCGCCGTTGCGTGCTTGTTAGCCATGTCGAAGAGCTCGATGGTTGTTCGTGGGGATGAATTGCTAGATCCTCAGTAAACCTTCGATTTCTTAATCCCGCTTAAAAGCCCGGATAACGAAGACTCGCAACCTCCGAATCGAGTTGCGGACTTGGCTAAATCTCTTGATGTATTGTCGAAGAGTTTCATTAGGTTTTTTTGTATCTGTGGAGATCATCCTCCTTTCGAGCGATCGTGCGTACCACGAAAGTTTGCAATTAGAAGATCGCAAAGTGCTCCCAAGTATACAGCATCCGATAGGTAAATTTAGCAACCATGATCGGGTGATCCTTCTAGTATCTTGTGGGAAGATAATTAGCCATTACATTTTTAAATCGCGCCCGTATCTCGAGAAGCGGTGGTATAAATCTGAAGAAATTCTAAAGGATTTTGGGTCCCATTGAATTTATCCGAGGTTGGCGGTCGAACTGTTTGGCCAACGCACGCCTTGGAGCCTGCGAGAAAGCTCGACAACTCGTGATCGTCTCACGCGCCTTCTTTGAAAAGGTTTGGATTATAATCGATCGGGACCGATTCTCGAGACATCGCTGATTTTCGGTATCCCGATCCGGTCGTGTACGTTTGAGAACGCCTTTGACCGCTTGTTCGGTTAAGATGATACGAAGATCATCGTCCAAGCGCTTGCTCTTGTTGGCGAGGTGAAGATTCTGAAACAATCTTCTTCCCTCATGACTGCTTTGGTCGGAGCGTCAAAGTGGTCCTTGTGTTAGTTGACCCTCAACACGACCACGGCGGCTTCGCTCGTGGAAGAATCTTTGAGATGAAGTCATGGTCCGACTGCGTGGTTGCCTTCGTTCCCGATATGCTTCCGCGCGCCGCATGGTACATTGGATAATCTCCGATACTTGACCTACAAGTCGTGCAAAACACAGGAGTTTCGCCAAAACAGGTCGAAGTATTTAACATATTTCTAACTCGCCGCAGTTACGTATTGTTACGAAGGTCTTACAGGTTTCTACGAGAAAGAGGTGTTTGATGGCACGAATTCTCTGTTCTCCCGATCGGTCTTGCACGATCTCTGCATTGTCTTGGGGGATCGGCGGAACTAACTGATGGGCGTCCACGGTTCTGTGACCTCGGCATTTGGTGCTCGACCGCTCGTATCATCTCCATCATTATGTGGTGGCGAGGCAATGTGTGGAGGACCGTATACGACATCTTGATTTGAATCTCCGATCGCATTGACCTCGTGTTTCCAACGATTATCCTCGATGAGCTTCCATCGTAATCAATGGAGAGCCTTTGAGTTTTCACCAAGAGTTTCACGATGGAGAACAATCGGTGATCAGTACCTCCTGAGGTCCTTGTAATGGTCTCACTGATCGTGACTCGCGACCGTATGCTGAGCCTTATTATCCCCATCTGGTTTATCACCAGCGGGGGTTTCATCGACACTATCACCAAGTGTCGGTTGGCTCCTAGAATTGCTAGAAGCCGTCGGTGAGTATCTATCAACCATGATCGCATCAAAAGTATATTGGACTTCGAGTTGATGAGTTGGCTTTTCTTCACCTTTCTTGCGGCCGCGAGTCCGGCTTCTTTGAAGCCGGGCTTTGAGCCGTCCGGCCGGGAGTCTCCTCTGGAAACGCCACTGATCGCGGTGGTGTATCCTCATCCATCCGGTCGATTTCGCTTGTTTCTGCAACAGGCGACCCGATGGAATAGGAGGATGATGAAGAGGCTCCATTTTCCTCCATGGCGCGCATGCATGCGTCCATGTCAAGGTTGGCGTAGTCTGCCAGGTCGAACCAATTCTCTTCGTCCCAACTTCCCAACATAACCGCATGAGCGATTACGAGTGGGAAATGGACAAAGAATCGGTGAGCAACACCAGTCTTCCAAGATTCCACGCCGCGTGCCCCACGGTGGGCGCCAGCTGTCGACGATCAAGTCGCCGATCTTACAATAAATGGAAAAAGATAGAATGACGTGGGAAATCTTGGGATTGCAATGGGACTGCTCTTTATTAGTATGAACTGAGATTTTACAAGGGGTGTATCCTGACAGAATGACGGACTACTTTCTAGAGTACAAGACAATGCTTCTTTCTTTCTATCTTCTGATGATCTGATCCGATGCCCCCTCCAGCGTTCCATCTTCCTTCTTTAAATAACCTTTGAAGAGGTGGCAGTTACTTCTGGAGAAGACGTCTAATATGAAGCGTTGTCGCTGGTCGGAGTCATATGATAGTTGCTGAATGATCAACCGTTCGGCGGTTATGTGTCCTGTGAGATAAACAACCGCAAGGTAGTTGTTTATCCGTGTATAACGTCGTGTGGTATGGATTACGACGTGTTCCATTCTTCACGGTAGGGAATATTCACGAGTTAGTTCGGATATCGTTCATACTCTTTGCGAACAGCTCTCACGGTGGAGGCTTGGCACTAGCCTCGCGACTGAGTATCCATTGCGTAACCTCCGGAATTCCTCGACCGGTGAGGTCGTGCACCTCGAGAGTTACGACCATGAAGACGTATGATCTTTTTATGTATTAAAGATAATACATAGAGGTTTTAATCCTCGTCAGTAAGGATATGTGTATTGACCTTGTATGGCATAGATGCTTTGGTCTTATGATTGCGTTTTATGCCATGTGAGTGGTATGTCGAGATCGGATGTTCTTAGAAGGGTGAGGCGTATATGTGCTCCGTAGCATATCGCACCTTAAAGATCTTGATTGCAAACTAATATGGGCAGCGAACCCAGTTTGCATTTAATTGTTTGGGTCGGCATTCCTGACGCAACATGTGTGCCCCGGTTAAGCAGATGCTATCAGTTGTTGTTTAAGCGAGATCAGCTCACACATGGGGGTCCAACTCAATAGTGTTAGCTTGTTGAAAAATACCAAATCTTAGTTTCCCCGGTCGGCATACCAAAGGAAGTGTGTAATCATTCGGAGGCATCCGAAGACAACGGGCTAACTAAGTCGTGTGGGTAAAGATGTACACCCCTGCAGGGTATAAACTGTTCGAATAGCCGTGTCCACGGTCATGGACGATAACTTGAATTGATGTCACCTGTATAGAAGTTTTGATTTTCAAATCTGGTTTCGGTTTTTTTTTTTGGTTTAGCATGAGGGATTCATGCACTGTGCTGTTTACAATTAATGCCTTTACTTACTGTTCTAGTCCAACTTTGATTTACGAAATTGCTTTATCAAAATTTAGCATTTGAAGGTTAAGATGTATTGCTTTATGCAAATTTGAACCTTTATACCTTCCTGTTGTAAACTTATGCATGTACAAATTCTACTCCTTTGAATAGGTTCTAATAAACACTTTCTTTTATTAGTTTATGTAAGACTTGCTGAGTACCTTCCGTACTCAAGGTGCTATAACCTATTGTTGCAGGTGAGGATCGTTACCTTTATGAAGTACCCGTTAGCGCCGATCAGGGTGACGCTAACGAGTAAAGCTACTTCTTTCCTCCACGCAATCGCCTGCGGGTGAATGGGGCCATTGGTGGATTTTGAACTTTTATTTTGCTTCCGCTGTTAAACTTGTTGTAGTGACCCAGTCACTCCATAATGTAGTACTAAAACCGCAAGTTGTAAACTTATGTTTAATTATGTCAATGTATGACTTGTATGTATTTGATGCAATGTTGATGAAGGATATATATGCAATGGTCGTTGATCCTGGGAACCATTGTGAGATATATATATCCGGGAATCCTGTTTATCGGAATTGTCACTTGTTAAATTTATACCTTTAGCATGATCTTTAATAAAGGGACAGTATTGTTCCTTCATTAATAATTGTGCTACAGTGTGAATTTAATTAAGTACATTTCCAATACCCGGGGGCCCTCACACCTCTTGTCAAGTTCTTCCTCGCCGTCTCCGCTGCCTACCGGAGCTCGCTGGCACTCGGGCATGCGTGCCACGTAGCTCGTCGCTGCCACTCCGGGGACGCGTGTCCACCTCCGGAGGATCGCCAGGAGTCCATCTACCCTCTGAGCTCACCCACTTCGCCTCGCTCCCATTCTCGTGCCTTCTCCGCCCATTTATTAGTTTCGGCCGGAGAAGAAGGTGAGGGCAGCGCCACCACCTCACTGCTGCTCGGGCGTGTGCGACCCCACCTCCGACTTCCTTGTTCGACGCCGCCTCCATTTTGCCCAGCACGGATCATTGGCGTGTTCTGGATCGTCGGGGCGACTTCTTCGTCTTCAACTCCGGTTGCTGCGGCCCCGCGAGCTTGTTAGTGTTCCAGTGAGTCTCTAACCTCAACATCTGATCCTTTAGGATCGCATTGATCCACTGAGTCTAACGGTGGGTTCCTTTTCGTCTTTGGTGCATCGTTGAGGGCATGCGGCCGATTCTTCTCAAAGCTCGGTGATTCGCCGCCGCAGCGATTCCGGCCGCCTCGGGCCTCCTTCGTCCACGTTATCTTGGGCGTATTGCTCCTGGAGCCGAGGCGGTTCCTTGGCGCACCTTCCAGAGTCTTCTCGAAGCCCATAGCGCTTCCTCCTCGGGAGCCTCTCCTTCGTCTCCGCTTCCGGTCGTCGCGAGCTCGCCGCTGACATCCTCTGGACTCCGCGTCGTCGTCATCACTCTCGTGAGGTTGTTGCGCACCTGGAGGTGTCATCACCGAGCCCAGCGCTTTAGCCGTTCTCCAGATCACCTACCTCGCCATCGCGGCCGCGCGCGGGAACTCCAGCGAGCCGCCGGTGGTTAAGGTTTAATGTTGTCATTAGTTTTAACCCATCGTTATTTGTGCCCATGACATGTGGACCTCTCCAGAGTTTAGTGCGTTTAGAAATCTTAATCCAGTCGTTATTTATCCTTTGAGTCCATGCCATGTGGACCCATGTTGTCAGTTAGTGTTTGTGTAAACTTTGATAATACGCTTTCTCTTTTAGGAAGCGTGTTTCTCTATACATGTAGGTTAGGAGTACGTTCTAATAAGCCGAAGACGTATTCTTTGAATACGCCTTCGACGTCGGCGTTGGCGCCGGCGGGGTCAAGTTTGACCTGGTCACACGTGCTCGGTCCCACCATCGATGGCGATGGTTCATTGAGTCTTTGGTAGAAAAGGTTTTGATGCTTTTAAAATTTCCGAATTGATTTTCTTTTGCACTGATAATTCAATTAAACTTAGAAAATTCATAACTAATTCAATTTTGATCCAAATCGAATGAATCCAATTTTGTAAATTTTCATTTTTAATGTTCTATTTATCAGAATAGGATTTAGATATGTCTCTGTTCATAAAATTTTGATAAATAATTAAATGGTGTTTTTATGTATTTCTAACTTAGAAAATTCATAGAAAATTCTTCATATCTCTAAATAAAATGTTCTCTGTTTCTAAAATTTTGTAAAATCATGTTCTAGCTGCTGTGTGAAATTTGTGCTCATTGGATTAATTTGAATTTTGGTTATTGTCGGTGTTATTTGTTCTTATTTGCTCGTTTTGCTCGATCAATAGATTGCGACGATTCTGATATTATCAAGAGTGAGCCTCAGCAACATATTGAGCAACAGCAACCAGGCAAGCAGTTTGATCATATTAATCCCTTTATATTCAAACTAATATTTTGTTTGCAACTTATATGTATGCATTGCTATTTTGTGTTGAAATATGGTTAGTGGGCCCTTTAGTTGCATAATCTGCAAGTAAACGATATTCCTCTACTACCTGAGCCTAGGTTATTTGCTGTGATTAGAGATCGTTGGATGGTCTCTTGTCGCTTAGTAGATACGAATTTAACTGCTTAGACATGCTTAGTTATCGGTAGAAATGGGCGGTTATCGACTTAGTCGGTAACCTTGATCACACAAAAATTATTATAACTTTATGATTCAGCATTTTTGCTATGTTTAATTGTGAAAACTAAAAATGAAAACAAAATGATTTGGACTTGGGCACAATGGCAAGATGGTGTGCTTTTGGGTGTGACTGGAATGGTGCCCGGGTCAATTAAGGACCGAACATCTTGTGAGTACCTGTTATCTAGGCAATTTTGCGTGCTAACCACACTAGAGGGTATGGGACCTCTCTTGACTTAGTACCTTGGCGTGTGTTGACTCCGAGTCGCAGGGGGTCGCAGGAGGGATGGTGTTGGGACCATGGTAGTTGCCCGAAAAGCTTTACCCTGAGTGGGTAGTTGTCTTTTCGGCTTTACCATGTAAGCGTATGGATTTCTATCCATACGAGCGACTCGTAGTTAATACACAATATTGGAAACGTCTCGTAGGACGTAGCTGTGCCGACATACCTTCGGAAGTGTGCTTTGTGGCAAAAAGGCGGTCTGAGGTGTGGGTACATTGGTACACCCTTGCAGGGTTAAAACTATTCGAATAGCCTCGTCCTAGGTTATGGACACGCTTGGGTAAGCTTTTCAAGAGTTAGACTACAACCTTTTAATTAAAACTTGATGGGTGGTACGAATCAGGGATTCGTGCTATATCGTGGTGACTAATGGGTTAGTCACTTCCAGGATGTTGCCATCTACTTACTGTTATTTCTGTTGCTGTTATTTCAACAATAAAAATGAATTGCCAACTTGCCTTTAAATGTATTACATTATTGCAAATAAAGATTGCTTTGTGCTAAAATGAGCCGCATGACCTCCACTTAAATAAGCCGCATGTAGTTATGCATAGGTCGCTAGTCCACACGTCATCTTGCAGTACAAAAACAATTTTTGTACTCATATGCTTTGCTTAATATTTTTGTTATGAGGAGGCGGGTGAGCCCCAAGGGCCTTACTCGTGAGATGTGCGGGTTCGGGACGACTAGCTTGACGGTTCGGTTGGTTGCCTTGTGGGCTAAGGCACACTAATTGGCTTTGTTTATAGCCATCTTATGGCACTTTTACTTCCGCTGTTTATTTAATTATCTGTGGTATTTTGGCCGGTCGGCCTCTGTTGTAATAACTCTTCTGTGTTGTTTACTGTTTAGTATTGTGATGTTTGGACTCTATGTTTAGAATGGAGTTGATGCATAATTTGTGAAGAGGTGTGCATCTGCAGCTTCGGGAAGTATGCATGTCTCGAGGCTTAGTTTATTTGATTTGTGATGCTAGGACCAGGTGGTTGGTTAAGCATTACAAGCCAAATAAATTGGGGTCCTCACAGCAGCATTCCCAGCAAATGAAAGGCTGTCCTCCTTGGTGACCTCCTAGTAGAACCACTTCTTCATCCACCCCGGCCACGATGACCGGGTGAACGTCTGAATATACTCCTTCGACTTCCCGTCATGGAGCTTCATACCACAACTCCCAACAATTCCAACATGTCGAGTCATTCCATAGTAATACTGGAAGAGCTCGAGGTCTGTTAGAATCCCCAGGTATGCCTCACACAAGTACACGAATACACTTAACATTGTGATGGAATTAGGACCTAGGTTCACTAATTCCACCCCAAAGTGCTCGAGTATGAGTGTGAGAAAAGGGTGAGCAGACAATCGGAGGCCGTACACATAGTATGCCTGGAAGACGGGGATTTGCCCAGTTTCCCCCGACGGCCAGTGTTGCCCAACAGCCGAAATCCACTTCACGAGTACCTTTTCAGGAATCTTCCCAGCAGCGACCAAAGCTTTCATCTTCACCATGTCCATCTCCGATTCAGCCTACTGAGAAATGGTTCTGGCCATTTTTCTCAAGAGAAGGACGTTTGGATTTAGAAAGGCTTCAAGAAAGTGTATGGTTTAGCTGGCAGCGGAGAGGGCGAGAACTCGATGAACAGTCGAGGTGAATTGGGGAAATGGTAAGAACCCTAAAGTCAACCCTGCGGTCAGTTTTTATGATCGTGTGGTTGAAATGAAACGCCGTGGAAACTCAACGGTTCCCACCGCTTCAGGAATTGCTCTAACGGACAGATTTTCTTAAATCTGCCTGTTCGAGAAAACCGAGGCTATCTTTACACCTCAAGCGAAATTACCTTCTTGGCCAAGTATATTTCTGGTCAAATAAAATACCAGCCGGAAAGGTTTTAGTTCCGATTATCAAACTACGACCACTTCGTAGTTGTAAGATTTTCTACGACTACCTCGTAATCGTAAGATTTTCAACAACCTTCTTGACCAAGTATATTTCTGGTCAAAAGAAATGCATGTTGAAGAGTTTTTCCTTCGACCTTCACTTTACAACCACCTTGTGATCGTAATAACATCTACGACTCCTTTTCCAAGTAAGTTATTCTCACTTGAAGCTTGGGGGCTAGATGACGAGGATCTAATAATCCTTATTTTACTATTTATCTGTAATTAATATTATAGGTAAATATGACGTCATAGGACTATTAAGTATACCCCTTATAGTCTGTAATTAAGTATACCCCAGAAGCACACCAATCATACCATTGTGCCCAAGTCTAAATCATTTTTGTTTTTAGGTTTTAGTTTTCATAAATAGACATGGCACAAGGTGGAAATCATAATCATAATAAGTTTTATGTGATCAAGGTTATCGACAAGTCGATAACCGCCCATTTCTACCGAAGCTAAGCATGGCTAAACAATTAATTCGCAAACTACTAAGTGACAAGAGCTCATCCACGAACTCTAAATCACAGCAATGCCTAGGCTCATGGTAGTAGAGGATAATCATTTGCTAAGGAAATGCATCTACTAGGCCAACTAGCGACAATAGTTTAACACAAAGTAGCAATGCATACATAGAAGTTGTAATCAACATAAATACTTAAAATACTGGGATTGGTCTTGCTGCAGAGGGGAGTGCTCAGGTTCAATAAATTCTTTGGAACCTAACGAGAAAAGGCGATAAAAACCGATAAGAACGAAGAACACCAAAAGGAACTCAACAGCAAAGAACATCCAATTCCAATGAAATTTCCACAGCAGCTAGAGGTTGATTTAGACAATTTTTTAAATAAGAATCACTTCCTTTGGACTTAGCATGAAAAAGTTATGGCTAATCTAAGTTCTCTCAGCCTGAAAAATCATAATTAAATTAATTTCGGTTACTGTTCATAACGAAAATTTCTAGAATGATCTGGACTTGAAATTTTTATGGTGGGTAGATATGGTTATCCTAACAACAGCAAAACTGAGTTTGCACAATTTGAAGTTGAAATGAATTAGTTATGATTTTTCTAAGTTCTAAAACTAGTGAACCATTAATTTCAGTGGCAAGGATCATATGAAGACCTATTCTATATTACATTACATTCTTAGTGGGTTTTAACAAAACTTAGTTTGCTCAGTTTGGGATTACAGAGAATAAATTATGCATTTTACAAATTTTCAATGAATTTCTAAGCCACTATTTTCACTAAACAAGATCATGCGTTTCTATCATTTTCTACTACATAACAATTGCCTAAATCCATTTTCAGATTAAAGTTCATACTATAACAAAGCTACAAAGAATGGAATCATTCAAAAGAAGCTAAAATGACAAAGTTATGCACTTTTGAAATTTGAAACAATAAAAGACTTAGAAAATTTGAGCTCTCGGGAGGTCCAAATGAACTCGAAGACAAAGGAGAGGTCGTGGGCCGCCGATCCTTCATCGGACGCCACGGACCTCAGCACAAGCCGACGGAAGACCTCCTCCCGCACTTGGGAGGTCGGACCGTCGAGATTGGATCCAACGATCACGACGGTGCATGCACAGCGCAAGACGCAAAGGAGGTCCTCGCGCTTATCGGAGGTCGTGGACCGCCGATCAAGATCCGCGGTCCCGAGCACTAGGGAGGTCCTAAGGGTAAACCTACGGAGGAGGTCGGATGGCTAAGATCTCACTGAGGAGGTCTTCAACGGTCTAGATCTCCGAGGAGGTCTTTAACGGACACGATCAAGTGAGGAGGTCCCGGCGATCAAGATCAAACGAGGGAGGTCCTGATCGGCTGGGATTCAACCGAGGAGGTCTTGGACAGCCAAGATCTACTCGGGGAGGTCCTAAGTGATAGGGTTTTAACGGGAGGAGATCTGGACGGCTCAGATAAGGCCTAGGGAGGTCCTGAACGGTCCAGATCGCCACGGAGGGAGGTCCTGAGACTAAGGATTTTGCAAAGGAGATCTAACGCTCAGATCTAACTCTGGGGAGGTCGTGAACGGCTAGGATTAAGCCTAAGAGGTCCTGAGCGGGGTTTTATTTGTAAAAGGCCAGGGGTGGCTTTTTACAAAGAGGACTCGAGGTGGTCTTTGCAAAATGACCGAGGAGGTCTTTTGCAAAGAGGACCTCGGTGGAGGTCCAAGGGGTGGTTTTGGCAAAATGACCCAGAGGAGGTCCTTTTGCGCAGGAGTGGTCCTAGCGGCTAGGATTTAACCGGGGTGGTCCTAGACGGTTAGGATGAACCCTAGGGGAGGTCCTGGCACTAAGAGTTTTCACGGACCAGGATCTAACGGCTAAGAGCTAATCCTAGGAGGTCTTTTAACGGCGGAGAATGCTCTAGGAGGTCTTGGGACTTAGAAATTTACACGGAAAACCCTCTACGATATAGATCTTACTTGGGGGTGGTCTTAACGGCTGAGATTAAACTAGGGGGAGGTCCAGAGGCTTAAGATTTTTCGGAACAGAACCTAAGACCCAGATCTAATCTTGGAGAGGTCGTGAGCGGCCACGATGAACTCGAGGAGGTCCTAAGACTTGTCAAAAATCCGACAAGGGACAGAGCACCGCGGTTTGTCCGCCGGCACGTCGCCGGCGACCAAAGCCACGGCCGCGCTATCTACCTAACCAAAAATGTTCTAAATACTGTTGCGAACAGGATGAGACTATTCTCGACGGCGGAGCTGGCCTGTACCACCGGCGAGCCGGAGAGGGGCGGGGGAGTGCTTCCAGAAAACCGAACGGAGAAAGCTCCGCCCGAGCTAAACTAACAGGTCCTTAAGCACTAAAGGGATAACGCGAACTCACCTGGACAACGAAGAGGTCCAAGACAGGTCAGAGGCGAGCTGGCGGCGGCGACCGCAACCGGAGATGAAGAAGACGATAGCGACAAGATGCCCTGAACCAACAAAGGACAAAAGAATGAGAAGGACGAGGTTGCGATGACCTAGAGGTGGTCCAAACCAAAAGGTTGGGCGGAGAACACTCACCGGAGTTGGAAACGACGGAGTCTCCTTTTCGACCGAAATGCCCAACTTAAAATCGAATGGTTCCTGTGAAATGAACCCCAAAATTAAGTTAGGGGAAAAGATTCGAACAATAAGGAGTTCGGGGTGGCACAAGAAGAATCGAATAAGAACCATCGAGCGCCGAAACACCACCAGAGAGCTCCACGGCCGAAAATGGTGGTTTGGTGTTTTCAGGGTTTCAGCCCCAAGCAGAGGTGAGCGGGTAGGAGGTTGTGAGAGCGAAGGAGACTCGAGGAAGGCTAAGAGGTGCTCAAGTACTCGAAGGTCCCTGAGCACGAGGACGGAGCTCTAATGACGGTGACCTAAAGCGATCGCCGCGAGAAAACGAGGAAGAGCAGTAAGGTCGTGCACTGCACGACATGGGCAAAGCGAGGTTCGAGCCGCTGACGGCCCCACGATGCGACGGAGGCTCCTGATCGCCACTGACCTCGCTCGCACGCGCGGTACGATGAGAGGGGGAAGAAGAAGAACAGAAGAGATGGCTCACCCACGGAGGACCAGGATCAAGCTCGGGCGCGGCCTGGTGACTTGACTCGAGCGAGTCAATTGGCTGGGTCGGACTCGAGCCTGACTCGAACCAGAACTTTATTTTTGGTTTTTGGAAGGGCTGCACTCTGGAGAATTGTTTGAACTAGCAAAACAACTTCAAAAATCATGAAATTTTTACAGGAGTTTGCCAGCTAAAGGATTGACCTTGAATAAAATTTTCAGAGGTTTTGGTGCTGTGGATTTTCCTCCAAAAATTTACGAAGGTGCTGGTCCAAGGTTTGACCAGATTTTGAATTGGGTTGACTTTCCTCCAACAGCATTCAAACAATTTCTAAAAATTGTGGAATTTTTCAGAGGAGCCCCAAACCAACCCAAGAATTTAGGAAAAATATTTCTAGGAGATTATCACAAGATGGAACAAGAATGTTTTTGAAGGATCAAGATTTGGATCAAAGACTTGTGACTTTGTATTTCCATAACTTCTTGTACAATAGCTGGTCAGTACAAACAGGAAATACAAGATGTAAGAAAAAGTTTTAATTTCTACTCATTTTCTTACATTTGAAACACAAGCCTAAAATTGGGATGTTACAACTCTCCCCCTTACAAGAATCTCGACCCGAGATTCCGTTTACTCGGAGAAGAAGGATGGGTAATCTGCACGAAGGCGATCTTCTCGCTCCCAAGTTGCCTCGTCTTCAGAATGGTTTGACCACTGAACCTTAAGGAACTTGATGACACGGTTCCTTGTTCTCCGTTCAGATTCCTCGAGAATACGAACAGAATGCTCGTGGTAGGTCAAATTCTCCTGCACATCGAGAACCTCCAACAAGTTTCCTCAGTTGGGACACGGATGCACCTCTTCAGGTGTGACACATGGAACACATCATGCACACCCTCAAGCGTAGCTGGCAGCTCCAACCTGTATGCCACAGCCCCAACTCTCTCGATGATGCGATAAGGCCCAACATAGCGAGGAGCCAACTTGCCCTTGATGCCAAAACGCTGATGGCCCTTCAAGGTTGAGACTTTGAGATACACAAAGTCATTGGGCTCAAAGCTCAACTCACGGCGACGACGATCTGCATAGCTCTTCTGCCTAGACTGGGCCGTGCGCAGATGCTCGCGAATCAACTAGACCTGGCTTTCGGCCTCATTAATCGACTCTGGGCCGAAAAACTGCCGCTCACCAGTCTCTGACTAGTTCAATGGGGTTCTACATCTCCTCCCATACAAGGCCTCAAACGGTGTCATGCCAAGACTGGCCTGAAAGCTGTTGTTGTAGGAGAACTCAGCAAACGGTAAGCACTTCTCCCACTTCTTTCCATAGGAAAGAACACAGGCACGGAGCATATCTTCCAACACTTGGTTGACTCGCTCCGTCTGGCCATCAGTCTGAGGATGGTACGCTGAACTAAAAGAAAGACGTGTGCCCATAGCCTCTTGCAATTTATGCCAGAAACGAGAGGTGAAAAGAGAACCACGATCTGACACAATCGTTCGTGGCACACCATGCAGGCACACAATGCGGGATATATACAAGTCTGCCAACTGACTCACATCAATCTTTGCCTGCACTGGAAGAAAATGGGCCACCTTCGTCAACCGATCAATGATGACCCACAAGGCATCCTTCCCAGAAGAAGTACGGGGCAACCCGGTGATGAAGTCCATGCCAACGGAATCCCACTTCCACTCTGGCACTGGCAAAGGCTGAAGAAGGCCTGCTGGACGCTGATGCTCGGCCTTCACACGACAGCACACGTCGCACTCGGCAATGAACTTGGCAATCTCGCGCTTAATACGGGTCCACCAGAATCTCTGACGAAGGTCCTGATACATCTCGGTAGCCCCAGGATGGATAGACAAAGGAGAGTCATGGGCTTCGCGGAGAATCAAATCCCGCAATTCCACGACCTTAGGAACCACAAGACGCTGCCCAAACCACACAACGCCATGCTCATTCTCTGAAAAGCACTTGGCTATCCCATCCTTGATGTTCTGCTTGATTTGACTCACGCCAACATCTGACTGCTGTGCCGCCTTGATTTGGTCCACCAAGGTTGGCTACACGACCAAGGTAGCAAGAGAACCGTGCTCGATCAAACCCAAATTGAGGCGCTGAAACTCTGAAATAAGGGTAGGCTGCTGCTCTTGGAGCATCAACATGTTGCAATACACCTTTGGACTAAGCGCATCTACAACAACATTGGCCTTGCCCAGGTGATACTGAATACCCATATCATAGTCCTTGATCAATTCCAACCATCTCCTTTGCCTGAGGTTCAGATCTGGCTGAGTGAACAAGTACTTCAAGCTCTTGTGGTCAGAATACACCTCACAACGGTTACCAATCAGATAATGTCGTCAAATCTTGAGTGCATGAACCACAGCAGCTAACTCCAAGTCATGAGTAGGATAGTTGAGTTCATGAGGCCTCAACTGCCTCGATGCATAGGCCACTACCTTGCCCTCCTGCATAAGAACACAACCAAGACCCTGACGAGAAGCATCACAATAGATATCAAAACTCTTGTGAATATCAGGGAGAACAAGCACTGGGGCTGAGGTCAACCGCTTCTTGAGTTCCTGAAAACTCACATCACAAGTAGTAGACCACTCAAACTTCTTGTCTTTATTGAGCAATTCGGTCATAGGCTTCGCAATCTTGGAGAAATTCTCGATAAAGCGGCGATAGTAGCCAGCCAAACCAAGAAAACTCCGCACATCGGTGACCGACTTGGGCTGACCCCAAGATAGTACATCACTGACCTTGCTAGGGTCCACGGCCACACCCCCTGCTGAAAGAACATGGCCTAAGAATGCCACTTCCTTCAACCAGAACTCACACTTGCTGAATTTGGCATACAACTGGTGCTCACGCAGCTTGCCCAACACAAGCTTAAGATGCTCAGCATGCTCTTCTTCATTCTTGGAGTAGATAAGGATATCGTCGATGAATACCACCACAAACCTATCCAAATACTCCATGAATACCGAGTTCATAAGATTCATGAATAAAGCAGGAGCATTAGTCAAACCAAAAGACATGACGGTGTACTCGTAAAGACCATAACGAGTAGCAAAGGCCGTCTTAGGAATATCCTCGGTCCGATCCCGACTTGATGATAACCCAATCTCAAGTCAATCTTGAGAAGACACGCTCCGGTCAAGCGATCGAAAAGATCATCAATACGGGCAAAGGATACTTGTTCTTCACCGTCACTTCATTAAGCGGACGGTAATCAACACACATGCGCAAGGTCTTGTCCTTCTTCTTCACAAAATAATCGACAACCCCAAGGGGATGAGCTAGGACGAATGAAACCCTTCTCTTGCAGCTCACCTAGTTGCTTCTTCAGCTCCTCCAACTCATTAGGAGGCATACGATACGACCTCTTTGAAATAGGGGCAGTACTGGGCAGCAACTCTATCACGAACTCCAGGTCTCGAACGGGAGGCATCCCAGGAAAATCTTCAGGAAAGACATCCGCGAAGTCACATACAGTGGGGACATCACGAATCTCCAATGCTGGCTTTGCTTCAAGGGCAAAAAGGTGGGGTTCTCTGAATCGCGGTGAAAACCCAACCTGCTTCTGAAGGGCTGGTGAGGTAGACAACCTTCCTGGCACAATCGATTTGCCCCAAGTGTTGGGACAACCAATCCATGCCAAGAATCACATCCAAGCGCGCCGAATCTAGTAGGATAAGATTCGCCAAAAATCCCACTCCTTCGATGTGGATAGGAACGTCCCGGCACACTTGGTCAGCTCTCATTTCGAACCCGGAGAGCGAATAAGCAGTGGAACCCCGAAAGGAACACGGTGGAGACCACTATCAACAGCAAACGACCTCGAAATAAAGAATGCGAAGCTCCGAGTCAAATAAAGCGTAGCGGGGCGTAAATTGACAAGAAGCGTACCCAACACCACGTCGGGCGCCTCCGTGCCTCCTCACCGAGATGTGGTTGACTCGGCCGCTCCCAAGCCCGGGTCTTCGGTCGTGGGTGACCACTCCCGCCCGCATCCTCCATTAGGACGAGGGGCCGCTCCGGTCTTCTTAGGGCAACTACGCGTAGTGACCCTTGTTGTGGCGAGAAGCGGTGGCGTCGGCGCGGGGTTGCGTGAGCAACTTTCCGCTGGATCGCAAGCGCGCGTGGATCGAGTCACGACCGTGGAGGACGTGGAGCTGGTGCGAAGGCCTCGGCGGTGGTGAAGCCAAAGAACGGGCCACCGGTGCAGCCCAACTCGGGACGAACGAGGCGGCTGTGCGGACATTGGGCCTCCCACTTGCGCTGCGGGACTCGCCCGACGCTCGCCTTATACTCGGCGACGATGGCCTTGTCCACCAAGGTGCGGAAGTCGGGAAGTCCACAATAGAGAGCTTGTCACAAGCTCCTCGACAAGCCCTCCATGAACTTCTCCTGCTTGGCCTCATCAGTGGCCACCTCAGCAAGAGCGTACCTCGCGAGATGGTTGAACTTGTGGAGGTACTCAGTCACAGATTTGCGCCACTGTTTGAGCGCAAGGAACTCCTTCTTTTTCAGCTTCATCAGGCCGGCGGGAACATGGGCCCGACGGAAAGCCGACCTGAACTCCTCCCACGAGACCACGTGTCCCGCAGGCTGCATGGCGAGGAAGTTCTCCCACCATGAGAGTGCCGCACCCTCCAGCTGATGGGATGCGAAAAGTGCCCGCTCCTGCTCCTGGCACTGAGCAACGTTGAGCTTCCGCTCAACCAGACGCAGCCAGTCGTCTGCGTCCAAGGGATCCTCGGACCGGGAGAAGGTGGGAGGCTGCGTGCGAAGGAACTCCGCAAGTCCCCCACGAGACTGGTGACCACCTCCAGATCCAGAGGCACCAGAGGGAGTGGAGGTGTTCCTCGCGATAACCTCCAACACCCTACGGTCCTCCGAACGATTGCGTTCGATCTGCATGAGGACTTCCGCCATGGTCGGAGGAGGGGGAAGCTCCTCATCGGGACTACCCCGCTGGTTCCGACCACTACGTGTCCCTCCTGCCATCCTGTTTCACTAAGACAAGTTAGCTACCAGCCCGAGATCAAAAGGCAAAGAAATCCAAACTCAATTAAAAAGGGCTCAAGAATAACCACCAAGGAGCACAAGACCATAAGTCACCAAATCAACTCCCCGAAACGACTATCCCGTATGGAAGAACGAGTAATCGTTTGAGAAGACCCAAAATTTCAGAACTAAATTCTAGCTCAAAACAACCCAAAATCAAGGTGTAACCATCTAATAGAGTATAGGCATTTAGCTAATTTCATATCACTTCTTACCCTTTTTCTCCCACAAGTTTTAATTGAATTAACCTCTTATTTCCTACCTCCTATACTAATTACTAGCTAGCTGTCCAAATTTCCTTTCTCCAAGCTCTCATGGTTCTCCCAAAACACTTAACCTCCAAATGGTTCTAGCATTACTAATTAAACATTCTAAGCCTCGATGGACATATGCTTCCCAGAATTGCAGCATATGCACATCATCACAAAATTACACATCATTTCCATACACCATACATCACTAAGTTCAACAATGACATACATAAAGTAAAGTTATTACAAAAGAGCCGACCGGCCAAATAGAACAATATACAAGAAAGACAACGGAAGCAAAAGGTGCCATAAGATGGCTAGAACAAAAGTCGACCGGTTAGCCAACATAACCCCAAGGCAACCGACGGGCCGCCAAGCTAGTCGCCCATAGCTACCACAACAAAGCTCACAAAAGTGAGGCCCTCGAGCTCACCTTCTTCCTCTGCAACAAATACATTTAAGCAAGATAACCGAGTACACAAAGGTACTCATAAGATCGACGTGTGGAATAGCAGGACCTATTCATAAACTACATGCAAGCTTATTTAGGTGGAGGTTGTATGTCTCATTTTGCATAAAGCCAACTTTATTTGCAATAATGTAATACATTTAAAAGCAAGTTTGCAAATCTGTTTTGTTGTCAAAATAACAGCGAAATAAAGATACATACAAGTAACCACCTGGAAGTGACTATCCCAATAGTCACCACAACATAGCACAAATCCCCGATTCGTACCACCCATCAAGTTTTAATTAAAAGGTTGTAGTCTAGTTCTCACGGGGCGTATCCGAGCGTGTCCATAAGTAACCTAGGACGAGGCTATTCGAATAGTTTTAACCCTGCAGGGTGTACCAATGTACCCACACTTCAGACAGCCTTTAAGCCACAAAGCACACTTCCGAAGGTATGCCGGCACGGCTAAGTCCTACGAGACGTTTTCCAATATTGTGTATTAACCACGAGCCGCTCGTATGGATAGAAACCCATACGCTTATATTCCCAGCTGAAAGACAACCACCCGTTACGGGGGGGAAGCCTTTCGGACTCTACAATGCTCCCAACACCATCCCTCCTACGACTCCCTGTGACCCGAAGCCAATACACTCCAAAGTACTAAGTCAAGAGAGGTCACATACCCTCTAGTGTGGTTAGCACGCAAAAATGCTAAGTACGGTGGCGCAAGTAACTCGGTCCTTAATGACCCGGGCACCATTCTAGTCACACCCAGAAGCACACCAATCATACCATTGTGCCCAAGTCTAAATCATTTTTGTTTTTAGGTTTTAGTTTTCATAAATAGACATGGCACAAGGTGGAAATCATAATCATAATAAGTTTTATGTGATCAAGGTTATCGACAAGTCGATAACCGCCCATTTCTACCGAAGCTAAGCATGGCTAAACAATTAATTCGCAAACTACTAAGTGACAAGAGCTCATCCACGAACTCTAAATCACAGCAATGCCTAGGCTCATGGTAGTAGAGGATAATCATTTGCTAAGGAAATGCATCTACTAAGCCAACTAACGACAATAGTTTAACACAAAGTAGCAATGCATACATAGAAGTTGTAATCAACATAAATACTTAAAATACTGGGATTAACATGATCAAACTGCTTACCTTGCTGGGATTGGTCTTGCTGCAGAGGGGAGTGCTCAGGTTCAATAAATTCTTCGGAACCTAACGCGAAAAGGCGATAAAAACCGATAAGAACGAAGAACACCAAAAGGAACTCAACAGCAAAGAACATCCAATTCCAATGAAATTTCCACAGCAGCTAGAGGTTGATTTTAGACAATTTTAGAAACAAGAATCATTTCATTTGGACTTAGCATGAAAAAGTTATGGCTAATCTAAGTTCTCTCAGCCTGAAAAATCATAATTAAATTAATTTTGGTTACTGTTCATGACGAAAATTTCTAGAATGATCTGGAACTTGAAATTTTTATGGTGGGTAGATATGGTTATCCTAACAACAGCCAAACTGAGTTTGCACAATTTGAAGTTGAAATGAATTAGTTATGATTTTTCTAAGTTCTAAAACTAGTGAACCATTAATTTCAGTGGAAGGATCATATGAAGACCTATTCTATATTACAGTACATTCTTAGTGGGTTTTAACAAAACTTAGTTTGCTCAGTTTGGGATTACAGAGAATAAATTATGCATTTTATAAATTTTCAATGAATTTCTAAGCCACTATTTTCACTAAACAAGATCATGCAGTTTCTATCATTTTCTACTACATAACAGTGCCTAAATCCATTTTCAGATTAAAGTTCATACTATAACAAAGCTACAGCAACTGGAATCATTCAAAAAGAAGCTAAAATGACAAAGTTATGCACTTTTGAGATTTGAAACAATAAAAGACTTAGAAAATTTGAGCTCTCGGGAGGTCCAAATGAACTTGAGGACAAAGGAGAGGTCGTGGGCCGTCGATCCTTCATCGCACGGCCACGGACCTCGAAGCACATCGCACGGGAAGACCTCCTCCCGCACTTGGGAGGTCCGGACCGTCGAGATTGGATCCAACGATCACGACCAGTGCATGCACAGCGCACGCAAAGGAGGTCCTCGCGCCTAACGGAGGTCGTGACCGTCAGATCAAGATCTGGCGGTCCCGAGCACTAGGGGAGGTCCTAAGGTTAAACCTACGGAGGGAGGTCTGGACGGCTAAGATCTCACGGAGGAGGTCTTCAACGGTCTAGATCTCCAGAGGGAGGTCTTTAACGAACACGATCAAGTGAGGGAGGTCCTGGGCGATCAAGATCAAACGAGGGAGGTCCTGATCGGCTGGGATTCAACCGAGGAGGTCTTGGACGGCCAAGATCTACTCGGGGAGGTCCTAAGTGATAGGGTTTTAACAGAGGAGATGCGGGCGGCTCGAGATAAGGCCTAGGAGGTCTGAACGGTCCAGATCGCCACGGAGGGAGGTCCTGAGACTAAGGATTTTTGCAAAGGAGATCTAACGCTCAGATCTAACTCCGGGGAGGTCGTGAACGGCTAGGATTGAGCCTAAGAGGTCCTGAGCGGGCTTTTCTTTGTAAAAGGCCAGGGATGGCTTTTTACAAAAAGGACCCCGAGGGTGGTCTTTGCAAAATGACCGAGGGGAGGTCTTTTTGCAAAGAGGACCTCGGTGGAGGTCCAGGGGGTGGTTTTGGCAAAATGACCCAGAGGAGGTCCTTTTGCGCAGGAGTGGTCCTAGCGGCTAGGATTTAACCGGGGTGGTCCTAGACGGTTAGGATCAACCCTAGGGGAGGTGCTGGCACTAAGAGTTTTCGCGGACCAGGATCTAACGGCTAAGAGCTAATCCTAGGAGGTCTTTTAACGGCGGAGAATGCTCTAGGAGGTCTTGGGACTTAGAAATTTACACGGAAAACCCTCTACGGTACAGATCTGACTTGGGGGTGGTCTTAACGGCTGAGATTAAACTAAGGGGAGTTCCAGAGGCTTAAGATTTTTCGAAACAGAACCTAAGGCCCAGATCTAATCTTGGAGAGGTCGTGAGCGGCCACGATGAACTCGAGGAGGTCCTAAGACTTGTCGAAAATCCGACAAGGGACAGAGCACCGCGGTTTGTCCGACGGCACGTCGCCGGCGACCAAAGCCATGGCCGCGCTATCTACCTAACCATTAATGTTCTAAATACTGTTGCGAACAGGATGAGACTATTCTCGACGGCGGAGCTGGCCTGTACCACCGGCGAGCCGGAGAGGGGCGGGGGAGTGCTTCTGGTAAAAACCGAAAACGGAGAAAAGCTCCGCTCCGAGCTAAACTAACAGGTCCTTAAGCACTAAAGGGATAACGCGAACTCACCTGGACAACGAAGAGGTCCAAGAGAGGTCAGAGGCGAGCTGGCGGCAGCGACCGCAACCGGAGATGAAGAAGACGACAACGACAAGATGCCCTGAACCAACAGAGGACAAAAGAATGAGAAGTACGAGGTTGCGATGACCCAGAGGTGGTCCAAACCAAAAGGTTGGGTGGAGAACACTCACCGGAGTTGGAAACGACGGAGTCTCCTTTTCGACCGAAATGCCCAACTTAAAATCGAATGGTTCCTGTGAAATGAACCCCAAAATTAAGTTAGGGGAAAAGATTCGAACAATAAGGAGTTTGGGGTGGCACAAGAAGAATCGAATAAGAACCTTTGAGCGCGAAAACACCAAAGAGAGCTCCACGGCCGAAAATGGTGGTTTGGTGTTTTGGGGTTTCGAGCCCACAAGGCAGGTGAGTGGGTAGGAGGTTGTGAGAGCGAAGGAGACTCGAGGAAGGCTAAGAGGTGCTCAAGTACTCGAAGGTCCCCGGAGCACGAGGACGGAGCTCTAATGACGAAGTGACCTAAAGCGACTGCCGCGAGAGAAAACGAGGGAAGAGCAGGTAAGGTCAGCGCTGCACCTGACATGGGCAAAAGCGAGGTTCAGAGCCGTTGACGGGCCCCACGATGCGACGGAGGCCTGCACTGCTCACCTGCCCTCGCTCGCACGTGCGGTACGATGAGAGGAGGAAGAAGAAGAACAGAAGAGATGGCGGGGTGGTTTGTGAGCGTCGGATTTTAAATCCAACGGCTCACCCATGGAGGACTAGGATCAAGCCCGGGTGCGGCCTGGTGACTTGACTCGAGCGAGTCAATTGGCTGGGTCGGACTCGGGCTCGAGCCTGACCCGAACCAGAACTTTATTTTTGGTTTTTGGAAGGGCTGCACTCTGGAGAATTGTTTGAACTAGCAAAACAACTTCAAAAATCTTGAAATTTTTACAGGAGTTTGCCAGCTAAAGGATTGACCTTGAATAAAAATTTCAGAGGTTTTGGTGCTGTGGATTTTCCTCCAAAAATTTACCAAGGTGCTGGTCCAAGGTTTGACCAGATTTTGAATTGGGTTGACTTTCCTCCAACAGCATTCAAACAATTTCTAAAAATTGTGGAATTTTTCAGAGGAGCCCCAAACCAACCCAAGAATTTAGGAAAAATATTTCCAGGAGATTATCACAAGATGGAACAAGAATGTTTTTGAAGGATCAAGATTTGGATCAAAGACTTGTGACTTTGTATTTCCATAACTTCTTGTACAATAGCTGGTCAGTACAAACAGGAAATACAAGATGTAAGAAAAAGTTTTAATTTCTACTCATTTTCTTACATTTGAAACACAAGTCTAAAATTGGGATGTTACAATATGCAATGCTCAAGGATCCTTTCTCTTTATCTCTTTTTGTATTTTACCGGTAATGCAAAGTATGCAACCGTTGCTGCATACCCATGCCTGTGCTCGCAAGCGCAGCGACCAATTGCCCATTATTCCGCAAGTAATGGGGACCTCAAGCCCACACTCCACAGATGTGGGAACCTCAAGCCCGTCAGATACATGACGGAGACCTCAAAGAAATGCATGCTTGGTCACCACATGACCAAGCCTCAGCATGATCTCAATATGCACATGCACAGTCTCTATTCATCATCAATATACCAAAACAATAACATCGCACATGAATAGAGCATAAACATACTTTGAGCATTTGTCAACCTTAATACAAACATCATGCCAGCAATCTTGCATCTCTATCATGTATCAAAGCACGCATTCATGACCAAGCATCCTCAACCAAACTAACAAACAAAGTACTTGCCTTAATCGTGCGAGAACGAAGGACGCGAAGAGGGTGCTGCCTCCAGGACCAATCTCCCACTAAATTCATTAAAAGCATACTAAGACGACAGTGATGGATCAAACAAACTACAAAAGCAAACATGAACTTGCAATAGTTCTTTTAACGCGACCCCAACTCCAATTTTCTAAATATTGTTCTGTCCCCTCTGTGGACAGTCACGTTCTAAAATTCATATCTTTTAGTACAGGAGTCCAAATGAGGTGATCTTGGACTTCCGAAAGTTTATCAATTTCCCCAACTAAACCTAGTTGGTTGGCTTTCCTAATTCGGCCACCTAATACCCCTACCAAGCTGTTTAACAGAGCATCGGTTTCACATTAGGTTCTTTGGACAGTACTCTAAATCTACCATAACTTTCAGCTCGTTTGCCAAATTTTTATTTCTTGGGCTTCCGTGAAAGCTACGACAATTATCTACAACTTTCGATATACTGAGCTCCTCTAATTGTCCTTTTAACTGGTCGCTTAAGTCAGATTACTAAAACATGTCAGAATACCGACAGATTTGCAGAACAGTCACACTAATAAATTCATAACTTCTGCTACAGAGGTCCAAATAATGCGATCTAGTACTTCATTGAAAGCTAACAACGTCTTCTACAAATCTCTAGGAGACAGCCACACCTGACTCGGCCATTTATCTACTCAAAAACGTCGGCCAACCCACTCTGCTCTAACAGATCTGATTACCAATAAAACTTAATAATCAAATAATCGACTAATCGGAAGGGGATCAGGTCTTACCCTTGAAGAACCACTGAAGATGATGTACCAAGGCCGCAATATCTCCCCTTCCCTCTCTTCTCTCCTCACTCCTTCTCCCTTCTTCTTGATCGGTGACCACAATGGAGATCTCCCCCCCTTCTCTTCTTGGACATCACCAATGGAGGGAAAGGTAGGAGGGGATGGATGCTATAGTACCATTGTGCTACAGTGCATGTGCTACAGGGGAGGAGGTGCAGGGAGGGAGAGGAGGGGGCGGCCAAAGGGGAGGAGGAGGGAGGAGTGGGGGCGGCTAGGGTTTGGGGAGGGTGGCGCCTCCCCCCCTTATGGCTGGCCACCTTTTGGGTCTAATGGGCCAAGGCCCAGGCCCAGGTTGCCAGGTTTTAGCAAAAACCCCCCCTCTCAAAGCTGAACTAACTATTTTCTATTTGGTCCTTTTCTTAATACTGATAACTCCCTCCCGATAACCCTTCCTACTACTTTTGAAGTATTATAATAATGAGGCGTCACTTGACCGAGAACAACTACCTTCTCACGTACTATAAAAGAACCTAAGTCCGAGAGAAGAAGGGGCGATTAAGACGCTATCAGTAGTAGTACAAGCCTAAGTCTTTTCCACTAATTGTAACCAGCATACACAATACAATACACACAGGAGTAGGGTTGTTATTCTCTTTGGAGAATGCCCAAACCTGTATAAAAATCTCTGTGTCTTTTTCTGTGTGCGTGATCAATTATGGAGACCCTCGAATCAAAGAATCTTTACGTAAGATCGATTCTAAAACACCAATACCCGTCGATGAACTACTCTATCCTTCACTCTCATGAAGTCCCCACTGAAGTAGGGATTTATCTAGAGCACTCCAGACTAGTTATGTATCTTTCTCACCAATCTCACCGAATTAGTTACATGACTTTCTCACCGACCTAGCTTGTGCAACTCCTGTCATGATGAATGTAAATGATGCAACATCTTTAATTATTCATCAACATAATCCATCTCATTAACTCAATATCTCATTCTCATTAATGCCATATCATAATCTCATTCACTTAGTGTCATCAATATCATGTATAAGAATAAGCTTAACAGGAGCATAATAAATAGCAAGATAAGTAATATCAATGACAATGGCAAACAACCCGTTCTTCATCACTCTACTATGTACTTGCCTCTTATCCCTTTGAAGCCGAATGACAAAATTGTGGCACGGTGCATGTGGCCACAGTCCCTGAAAAAGCAAGTAATAACACACTTAAAAACATCATCAAAATCATATCACCAAAGCACCAACTGGTCACACTAATCGACGTGTAAGTTTACGCCAAACCGACCAAATTAACCCAAATCTATCGGATGCACTACCCGCTGTCCCAGTAGTAAAACGGCTCTGACTTATTCGTACAAACTCCAAATTCAACCAACCAAGACTATCTAGAATCCTCATGAAACAACCTACATTTTCCTAGTTATAACGAAACTCGTATTCTACCGTTTTCTATCCTGTTTCTTTACCAGAATACCGTTTCAGATTCTGTCGAAATAGTCTAATTCATAATTTTATATTTTTCATTCTACAACTTGGACATATATGAATATATGTGTTCTTGAAACTACACAAGATTTCTTACAATATTCAAGTTGATAGTAATATTTAATTTTAACAATTTCTACACGAAATTAACCAAACTACACAAAGTCTGCCAACTACGTCCAGAACCTAGATAGCAGCCTTCCAGAGGCCATATCTTTTCGCTTGCTACTCCATTTTTAATGATCCAGACCTTCCTCAAAATCTAACGCGATAATCTACATTTTCTATAATTACACCGAACTCTAATTCGGAGTCTAAATATCCCTAATTGTCCCTGTAACGTTCTACCCTAAACCTGACGAATCTGGATAGAAACGAAATCCATATTCCCCTTGACCAAATATTCTAAAAACAGATTAGAGATTAATCTAGGATAAATCTAATAGGTTCAGATCATTATCCTTGGAGACATAAAGCCAAAGCACGAATTTTCGTGAAACTCCTCTCCTTCCTCTATTCTTTTTTCCTCTCCTCTCATCCTTGATCTTCCTCCTTGATTCTCCTTGGTAGCAATTCGGGAAGGGGTGTGCTACAGTAACCATGATGATATAGTAGACGTGCTACAGTACTCATGCTACGGTGCTAGGGTTTGCCTCCCCCACCCTCTTAAGTGCTTCCCCACTTGGGCCAAAAAACTATGGGCTGAAGGCCCAAGTTCTAATTATTCTCCCAAATTCTTAATTTTTCTTTTCTAATTCTATTTAATTTCAGTACTAATCACTTATTTGTTTTATTTTTAAACATGATATTACACTATACCCTCCTTAAACAGAATTTGACCCCGAATTTTAGTTGTCGTTCTATTCGCAAGAACACCACAGTTGAAATTAATCACAATTAACACGTACCCGATGTGAACAACTCTGGATACTGCTCGCGCATGCGAAACTTCAACTCCCAAGTTGCTTCCCTCTCGAACTTATGGGACCACATCATCTTGATGGATACAGCCATCTTACACCTCAACACTCATTTCGACCTTTTTAGGTACACTCAACAGACAGGACTCGAAGGTACAGTCTTACTCGTTGATCAACAGCTCTAACGAAACATCACACTCTAGATCTCCCAAGTACTCCCTCGTCACCGGGTCATACAGAATGTTGTGAACCCTGCGCCAAGACTCAAGATGGTCCTAGCGAAACGCTATCTTCCAAAATCCCCGCAACTTCCAAAAATAAACCAATGTACCTTGGGCCTATCTTCCCTTTGGTACCAAACCATAGAACCCACACAAAACACACGGAACTCATGTTCCCTCTCTCAATAAATCACTTCACCTTTACAAGGAGCATCTCATTTAACAAGAGACGCACAAACAACTTGCCTCAAACCAACCCTCTTACAAAAGAACCCAACTGAAAAACAAAGGATTCTCATCGCATCCCCGCATTACCAACTCCCCACCAAAAGAGTCAAATCGAGAATCAAATATTTGTCATGAAAACCTTTCCACTTTTCAATTAGACAGTTTACAAATAAGCACCACGTAAGCCAAAGGAGAAATCACTCGAATGTTCAAATCAAACACTTCCTTTATTTTTCTGAACCGGAAAGAACCATCATGCCAGCATAAAGCCAACTCAAATTGTACATGATCTCCATCATAAAAACATAGCTTAAATAAGAATCAAGAGAACATTTCATTACCCGAGAAAATATTTTTTTCTCAACTTTTCTTTTAGGAAATAAACCTTCTCTCAAATTATGGGATTCCAAATCATCACACTACTCCTTCCTTTTAATCGGCAAACTCAAAATAATGCTCAACCAGAAAGCAACAACCGCACCCATCTAGAGGCCTCTACTAATCCACCAAAAAGATACTCTAGACCACTCCTCTACCAAAGGAATAACTTTGACAAATAATTTGTAATGCACCTCAATATATATTTCACCCATAATCACATCAACTCAATCCTTTAAGGATAACCAACTTGAAATTCAAAGCACACACACTTATTTACTACAACCAAATGACTCTATAAATGATTATCACACTATTCGGAATACACTTTTATTCTACTACTTCTACACATAATCATTGGGCAACCAAGGTTCCAGCATAAAACAGAAGCTCAATTTCAACATCCAAGACTCCTACAATGAACTTCTGGCATAATTGACAGGAAATCATCAGATTTAATGACTAAAATCTCCACAATATAAACAATATCCTCAATCATTAAAATCATCGATCATCACTAATCAATTGACTGTCCAAAACAATTAATTTCACTAATCTTGGACACTCACTAAACCACATCATTCAATTCACCTACACCACCTTGCAAATTACATAATCGTAATACCTTAACTAATTGACTAAGATTCAAACTTTTGATAATTCTAATATTCCAACAATATGAATAAATGTTCTTAGATCACCATTCACTATAGGTTCTACTAGTTGTAACAACATAATCGGTTTTGCCTCGAAAGACTATCATGCCTTTTAGATCCAATTCTATACAAGATTCATATCACGAAATCAGTTCATCTTCCAATGCTCCTCAATTAACTTGCAACCCAAGGTCTCGCAACATCATATACTTGACCACTACTAACCAGCTGCCACTATATACTCTATAAGGTTTTTTTTTGTAAAACAAATTGGTTATTCCATTCTCAAAAGAAGAGGCAAATAAAATAATTTTCAGCACACAGAAAAATATTTTACCTTTCACAGTAAACACAAGACCAAGAGAAATAGTCAAGTAACAATGATCTCGGAAAAGCAAAAGAGGAGACAACAGTTGAGGGCACAAGTCCCACAAGAAGAAAATATCAAACCTCAACCAATAAAAATAAAATATTACTTTAGAAACTCGAGAAACTCTTAAGTGACAATGACAGAAAAGTTAAACGAACTTCAATAAATTACAAGTTACAAAACTAAACTCCAACCTCAAATACTTCCACTATACTCTTTCCTTTAACGAAGAAATTAATTTTCTTTGATTACAACATCACTTTGCCACCTCAAACAAGAAGAGCTTTTAAGACCAAATCACATTAATCACTTAAGAACCAATAGAACTTTCTAACACATCGTTTTGCTCCACAAATTTCAGATACCACATAAATCAGGAACTCCAAAAGATCACGAATGCAAAGCTCGAAACATTTCATTTGAGTGATACCACGAAAGACGATTAAATTCACCCTCTTTCTATAAGAATCAACAACACACTCACAAGTCACAATCTCTTACAGACAATCTTACTAACATCAAGAACAATACACTCTTAACAAGAATCGTCAAAGTCTACCCTGCCACTATAAAGCTCTTCAAAAACTCACTAAATTGTTCCATACTACTTTATCTTCCCATCTTCAAATTGAGGGTCCACCAAAGCTTTACAACCTTACTACAATAACCACTTTATTCTAGAGGTGCTTTACTACACAAATTAAAAGATTCTACCAAAACCCTTTGTAATACTCCGGAAGTGTGAGAAGTCAATAATCGGGATAAATCAATTTAATCGGTAGCGCTTAATTTTATTCGGGAGTTGGAAATTTTATTAAATTCAAAGTTTTGGGGATCTTTGGAGTATGGACCTCCGGCCCAAGCTCATCCATCCCTTTGGCCAGCCCGGAGTGGGCCATTAAGGGGGGGGAAGTGCCCTAGGGCCCAAGGCCCAAGCTGCCCCTCCTTCTAAACCCTAGCTGCCCTTACCCCCACCCCCTTGGCCGAATTCTTTCCCTCCCCCTCCCTCTTGCAGCCGCCACCCTTACCCCTCCCTCTCCCTTGCGCCCTTCCATCTCCTCCCTTGGAGCTGCCCATCCATGAATGAGCACCTCCCATTCCTTGATGCCGATCTCCCCGCTGCCGGCCTCTCGCGAAGGAAGGGCTGGAGCTTCGCGGACTTGTTGATCAAGAAGGGGGGATTGAGGGTCATCCTCTACAAGGTTCTTCATCGTCTTCCTGGTGCTCCAAGGGTAACGGTTCTCGGTTGTCGTTGTTGGTTAATCGTAGAGGCGAATTTGATTAGGTTTGATCGGTTCATGTGCGGTCTGCTGTAATTCCAATTCTGTCCAGTTTCTTGCGTGGATTGTTTCGTGTACCTAAAGGCAGAATTAGGGAATTTGATCTCCTAGAGTTTTGTAGGTCTTCTTCTTAGCTTTCGGTGGCCGCCAAGAACACTGAATTCCGACTTTCGAGTCAAAAGTTATGATAGATTTATTATCTGCTGTCCAGAATCCTGACGAGAATTAGCAGTCTCTGTATAGGTTGATATATGGCCTAGTTAGAGGGTGATTCAGAGGTCTTGCCCATAACAAATTTTGAAGATGATATCACTAGCTTTCAGGATTGATAAAGAACACCTCATTTGGATTTATAGATCAAAAGTTATGCACATTTCTTTGTGACTGTCCAGATTGTATGTCAGTCTGTCCAGATTGTATGTTAGTTTTTATCTCTAGTTTTGTCCCGTGTGCCACTTTTTGTTAAAGGCAAAATTTGAATGTCGTGCCAACTAGGTTAGTGTAGGTAATTTCATAACCTTTTCAGATTGTTAAAGAACGTCCAATTTGGAGTTGTACAACAAAAGTTATGGATATTTTATTTTAGCCGATATTTCTGTCAATTAATTCAGTCAACAGATTTGAGCCGTGGGCCAAATTTTATTAGAAGCAAAATCTGAACTTTTGCCCAACTAGAGTATTGTAGATATGTCAGTTAAGAATCCATGGAAATTTGTCTCACCTCATTCCGAGTTGCAGACCAATAGTTATGTCAATTACCGTGCTGCTGTCCAGAATTAAGTTATGTAAGAAATTGTTGGTTTCAATTTAAGCTTTGTTTTAATGACTAGAGTCATCAGGGAAGCAGTGTTTAACGTCGATTAGTAGTGTTGGGTATATTATGTCCTTATTGAAATTATTTTACTTGTTTAGGAGGTGAAGCCTCGGGTTTATGAGTATCACCTTTGCCGACTAATGCGTCGCATCGCGGAAGGCAAGTACATTGCCACCCTTAATGATTGTGATTGATGAATGTTTATGGTCATGCTGTGATTTTGTATGATACGAGAGAAGATGGATTGTCTATGTTCTTTCATATGTGTTGAATCCATGTTTTGTTATCATGTCTTTCAATATTCGTATTTCATTCTATGCATTCATTATGCATGTTTCATCCACGAAAGTGGATTGCAAGTCCCACCATTCCGGTGTGGCGGTGTTGGACATTATCATGTCCCGCCCACGGAGTGGATTTGAAAGACCCATTAATTCCGAATGGGCATGTAAGACCCATTAACTCCAAGATGGGCAATGTTGGGACGCCCGTATGAAACGTTCTTCATACGGAAGTGGATCCCCGCATTTTTGTTAAGATGCGGGCTTGAGTGAACACCGACGGGTGTTTCATCGCTATACTGCGTATATGCATGTGTGCAGTCCATTCCTTTGATTTTGAGCATTCATATCATGTCTTCATATGTAGTCGATTGTGATGTGATCGAACTCGATGATGAGTTTGTCTTATTCATATTGAATGATTATCTTATTGATATATGTACTTGCTGAGTCGTGGACTCACTCTTGCGTTGTTTGTTTATTTTAGGTAACCCCTGATGTTGGCTCTTGGGAGGGAGTAGACACGCACTACTTGTTCACAACATCAAATTCATGTTCAAGACTAAATTTTAGTTCCATATTTCATTCGTTAACGGTGAACTGTAATAATTAAACTATAATTGGAGAAGGAAGGATACCTTCTCCACCTGGATGTTGATTTATTACTGCGTGTGAACCTTCTTTATTGATGTTCAGTATTAAATAACTTAGAAGGTGAAGGAAGGATACCTTCACCATGTCCTGTTTATCTTAATGCTGTCTTTAGTTGATATACTTGTTTCAAGTTCTTCCGTATTATGGATGTATGTTAGATGTTTTAGGTGACATCTTGGCTTCCGGATAGCCAGGGTGTTACAGTTTGGTATCGAGCGGGCTTTAGGTCCGTGGTAATTAAGTTATTAAAATGACACACTGTGCACAGTAGGTGGGGTTGGAAAATTACCATTGCTTCCGCAATATCTGTTATTATGTTTCATTTTGTTGAGCAATTGTTGAATTGCTTCTGTACTATCATTCTTGTTGGTAATATATGATCTGCTATGATATTCAATATCTATGAACTAATTTTATGATTGTCATGAGATGATCCTGTATATTCATAATTGAGTATTTTGGTGAAGCGTGTTGTAAACGAATGATCAGAAGTGGAGGTCGTGGTTGTTACTCCGGATTCACGGAGTTACACCACCGTTCGCGAGACGTGGTTAGAGGAGTAGTTACCCAGTACCATAGTTTCGGTGTTAAGCGTGAGTTGCTTTAGAAAGTTATTCTCTTTCTTGATTTCTGAATTTGCCAATTCTTGACCTGTGGTGGTCGATGAATTTCTCCTGGGTTTGTGGTTCATGATAGTTTATGGTTTTCAATAATCCCTCTTGGTTCTCTGAAACAAATATTGCTTTTCAACTGTTGAGTTGCTTTTACCACTTGTGGTCGTTGTCAATTGGCAAGATTGATGTTTTCATGGTTGCTCCTTCTTTCTCATTGAAAAAGAATGACTCATTTAGTCGTTTGATAGCTTGGTTAGTGAGAGTTTTCTGCTGTAAGTTTGTTTGCATGGAAAGCTTTGGCTTTATGCGTTTCTTTTGAATTACTTCGAGCGTTGAAGTTTGAAGTCTCTCTTTTGCTGTAGTAAGGTGTTAGGATTCTTTTGTGATGTTCTGCCATGCTTAAAATTAGAAGTTATAACTAAACGAATAAATTGTTACCATATGAGTTACCAAGTTGAGTTATTAGCATGGTGCAAATCAATTATTCTTAACTATCATCCATGAAAGTGAAATTGATTAATTTGAAATGTCCTTGTATTTCATACATGGTGTATGTTAAATAAAGATTGTCCATATCCGTTCAGAACCTATAGATCTTACGTAAGAACTAGATTTGTCTATTTCCCGGTATGCTAAAATTGTTGAAACTTGCATAAAGGACCAGATGGGTGCTGGTGTATCGATTCGTGAAACCTTGTTTATAGAAAATTATGTTAGTGAATCTTTAATCATGTTTTGAAATAATTTCTGAACAAAGGTGAAATATAAATCTATGTTTACATATGGTTATGTGATTGCAAATGGAATTAGTACTGTATGTACACACATGATTAATACCATCATCGATTGTTAATGAGCGCTGAAGAAGGTGCTAAGCAACACCAATAGTTGAGTAGATTAATTTCGTAAGTAGTCTTTGCTTTCGTGCCTTATGATATGGATATTGCTTAGCATAATCTTGTTACAATAAATTTGTTTCAACCTTGTGGTTTGTATTCCCTTTGGGAAGTTTTAGGATGGAGTAATAAAGTTTGATGATTCTCAGTACTAGTGTATGTTGTCGATGTTATTAACTCGTCTAAATGTGAGAATGAGGTTAATTCTCGTAGTAATTTGATCACCTATGGTGATATTCTCTAATTGGTCAAATTTCAAGTTTTATGTTCATGATCTTTTGAGGGTTCAGGCTTTTATGTAGTAAATGAAGTTTATCGAGTCACGTTATGTTGCAAAGTTATAATGGTTCTTGATGATGCAAGTGCTTGATTTTGAATACTTATTTGTTCTTATCTGTTAAGATTCGATATTCTCTTCTTGTGAGGCTTATGCTTTCAACTGTGGACTTCACTTATGTTCTATAAGTTCATTGCTTAATTGGTTTCTTCCTTGGTCCCGTGTTCAGTGCGAGTGGTAGATGAGTTTTCTAGTTGGTGAAAGTCGTTTCTATTTGTCTCTTCTTTTGAGAAAGAATCAACCCATTCTTTTCACGTGGGTCTTTCAAGTGTTTTCTAATTGTTGTTGTGAAATTGATGTTAATACCCATAGTAAATTTGATCGCCTTTGGTGATATCGTTCGATGAGCATATTTCAAGTTTAGCTTTGTGATATTTTCTTTGAGCTATTGAATCAGTTGGTAGCTGAAATTATTTTAAATAAATTGAGGTATTGAATTGTCTTGTTGCTTCTTAAGAGATTCATGTGATTGAATCTTAACGAATTTTTGGTTTGAGTTGGCAACGTGAAGCTCAATTAAAGAAAATTATGTTGGTTCCTTAAAAGGAGATGAATCGCTTGCTATTCATGAAATCCGTAATTGGAAAAGTTTGAGTTTGGTGATTGAGATTATTTGGATCTCATGTTTCTTGTGTAGTTGAACGGTTCGAACAAATATAACGTATTGAAGAATTTCTTTGGTTCTTAATTAGTCCTCGTGGTTTGGACTAAAGATCTTATCTTGTACGTTGTGGCAAAGCGATGTTAGTCAAAGAATTAATTACAGTGTTAATGAAAAGAGCGCAGTAGGAATATTTGAGAATTTGAGTCAAGTTTTGTAACTTGTGGTTATTTGAATTGTTCATAAACTTTTTGCTCTTTTCACTCAAGAGTTGTCGAGTTTCAATCGCAATGTCATTCTTCTTGTTGGTGGTTATTTGCTATTCCCTTTTCGAGGGAGGCGTGCACTCCACGGCGAACTCAATTTTCGTTTTCCCAGATCTTCGTTACCAAATTATCTCTTTTGGTCTCGTGCTCACGGTGAGCAGCAACTTTTTCCTGTGTGGTGAAATTTGTTCTTGTTCGCCTCTTTCTTTTGAGAAAGGATCAACCATTTTGTGCTGTAAAGTTTTACAACTCGTAAGTTGTTGTTTGTTTGGTGGTGGTTAAGTAATTGTAGGGGTGAGATTTTGCTACCCAGTTATTGGAGGAGTAATAGAAGAGGAGTTGGTTTTGACCTGAACCTCTTGGAGGGAAGTTGATTCAGATGGAATGTATGGTTTCGAAGTAAAATTGTATAATGTTCGACTAAGTAGGACCTATGGTATAGTGTAGTTCCAGAACCTTGGTTCATGTTGAAATGTTGGGGATTATCAAATGTATGGAAACCGTAATCAAATTTTATAGAGTAACACTATTGAAGTATCGCGATGTTGTATGAGTGATTCCTAATGATGTCAATGAGTGAGTATGTCGAATTGTGGGGATCTTAGAGATTTAATCGAGGATTTCATTATTTGCTATAAGAGGAATTCATTGTACGAGACTTGGAGGTCGAATTTGAGCTTTGCACTTTATGCTAGACCTTGGGTCGCTCGATGATCGTGTGTAGAGAAAGGGAATTACGGCGTTTCTGAGCGATAGGATGTTCATTGATAGAACCCTTGATGAAGTATATGATTATGTGTGCTGAGGATTCCGACGTGTTATTCTTGAAAGTTGGTGGTGATGATGTATTTCGGTTTAACCCTAACTTGAGGATGTTAAATGAAGATGGTTGAGACCGTGTGGTATGCGATGAATTCGAATTCCAAGGTTGGAGAGATGTTTTATTCCAAAAAGTGAAACTAAGGAAAAAGATGTCTTCTTGATTAGTGAAGCGTTTTCTTTATTCTCGCATGAGCTTTGTGTTGTTGACCAATGTCTTTCGTAAGTTGAGTTTAACTCGATTTTGGTATGTGTAGTTCTTATCGGTTCAGGAAGAATAAAAGAAGTTTTTGATTTGGGCATTCTAGTGTTTTTCCCTTTGGTTTTCGTGGACGTTTATTCGCAAACCGCCACTTGGAAAGTGGAAAGGTTTTCTTGATGAAATTCGATTTCGATTTCGATTTTTACTCTTGATTACCAGTTGGTAACGTATAGTTGTGGCGTGAATCTTTCTTATTCGATATGTTTTGCCGGTAAAAGAGTTTGCTTAAAAGAATTCGATTGTATGTTTCCGGTTAAAGGAGGTGATCCTTGTTTTGATGAAGAGTTCAATTGAGAGGTGGAATAAGAGTTCCGTGTTCTTTGTGCTTGTCGTGTGGTTCGGTGTCATTGGGTTGTTTTAGCTAGTTGGCATATCGTCGGATCTGTCTCGAGTCCATGCGTGGAGTACGTAACGTCTTGTATGTTCTCGTGTTGAGTGAGTACCGAGATCCGAGTTTGAGATTTCGTTGGCGCCGTTGACCATCGAGTGAGATCTTACCTCGAGTTTTGTCCGATGAGTGTACCGAAGTGCCGGGTTGAGTGTTAGATCGGACGCCGTGTTACGCCGTTGTGTTGTGTTGTATTTTCAGTCCGAGGAGATGCTACTTGGGAAGTTGGAGTTTCGCGTGCGTGAGATTTAGCCGATGTTGTTCACAACAGCACGTGGTTACCGTTGTTCGTTCTCGATTGTGGTTGTTCTTTCGCTTAGTGTGTTTAGATTCGGGTCGAATCACATAAGGGTAGAATGTAATACTCGGAAGTGTGAGAAGTCAATAATCGGGATAAATCAATTTAATCGTAGCGCTTAATTTTATTCGGAGTTGGAAATTTTATTAAATTCAAAGTTTTGGGGATCTTTGGAGTATGGACCTCCGCCCAAGCTCATCCATCCCTTTGGCCGGCCCGAGTGGGCCATTAAGGGGGAAGTGCCCTAGGGCCCAAGGCCCAAGCTGCCCCTCCTTCTAAACCCTAGCTGCCCTTACCCCACCCCTTGGCCGAATTCTTTCCTCCCCTCCCTCTTGCAGCCGCCACCCTTACCCCTCCTCTCCCTTGCGCCTTCCATCTCCTCCTTGGAGCTGCCCATCCATGGATGAGCACCTCCCATTCCTTGATGCCGATCTCCCCCGCCGCCTCGCGAAGGAAGGGCTGAGCTTCAGCGGACTTGTTGATCAAGAAGGGGGTTTGAGGGTCATCCTCTACAAGGTTCTTCATCGTCTTCCTGGTGCTCCAAGGGTAACGGTTCTCGGTTGTCGTTGTTGGTTAATCGTAGAGGCGAATTTGATTAGGTTTGATCGGTTCATGTGCGGTCTGCTGTAATTCCAATTCTGTCCAGTTTCTTGCGTGGCTTGTTTCGTGTACCTAAAGGCAGAATTAGGGAATTTTATCTCCTAGAGTTTTGTAGGTCTTGTTCTTATCTTTTGGTGGCCGCCAAGAACACTGAATTCCGACTTTCGAGTCAAAAGTTATGATAGATTTATTATCTGCTGTCCAGAATCCTGACGAGAATTAGCAGTCTCTGTATAGGTTGATATATGACCTAGTTAGAGGGTGATTCAGAGGTCTTGCCCATATCAAATTTTGAAGATGATATCACTAGCTTTCAGGATTGATAAAGAACACCTCATTTGGATTTATAGATCAAAAGTTATGCACTTTTCTTTGTGACTGTCCAGATTGTATGTCAGTCTGTCCAGATTGTATGTTAGTTTTTATCTCTAGTTTTGTCCCGTGTGCCACTTTTTGTTAAAGGCAAAATTTGAATGTCGTGCCAACTAGGTTAGTGTAGGTAATTTCATAACCTTTTCATATTGTTAAAGAACGTCCAATTTGGAGTTGTACAACAAAAGTTATGGATATTTTATTTTAGCCGATATTTCTGTCAATTAATTCAGTCAACAGATTTGAGCCGTGGGCCAAATTTTATTAGAGGCAAAATCTGAACTTTTACCCAACTAGAGTATTGTAGATATGTCAGTTAAGAATCCATGGAAATTGGTCTCACCTCATTCCGAGTTCCAGACCAATAGTTATGTCAATTACCGTGCTGCTGTCCAGAATTAAGTTATGTAAGAAATTGTTGGTTTCAGTTTAAGCTTTGTTTTACTGACTAGAGTCATCAGGGAAGCAGTGTTTAACGTCGATTAGTAGTGTTGGGTATATTATGTCCTTATTGAAATTATTTTACTTGTTTAGGAGGTGAAGCCTCGGGTTTATGAGTATCACCTTTGCCGACTAACGCGTCGCATCGCGGAAGGCAAGTACATTGCCACCCTTAATGATTGTGATTGATGAATGTTTATGGTCATGCTGTGATTTTGTATGATACGAGAGAAGATGGATTGTCTATGTTCTTTCATATGTGTTGAATCCATGTTTTGTTATCATGTCTTTCAATATTCGTGTTTCATTCTATGCATTCATTATGCATGTTTCATCCACGAAAGTGGATTGCAAGTCCCACCATTCCAGTGTGGGCAGTGTTGGACATTGTCATGTCCCGCCCACGGAGTGGATTTGAAAGACCCATTAATTCCGAATGGGCATGTAAGACCCATTAACTCCAAGATGGGCAATGTTGACGCCCGTATGAAACGTTCTTCATACGGGAAGTGGATCCCGCATTTTTGTTAAGATGCGGGCTTGAGTGAACACCGACGGTGTTTCATCGGCTATACTGCGTATATGCATGTGTGCAGTCCATTCCTTTGATTTTGAGCATTCATATCATGTCTTCATATGTAGTCAGTTGTGATGTGATCGAACCTGATGATGAGTTTGTCTTATTCATATTGAATGATTATCTTATTGATATATGTACTTGCTGAGTCGTGGACTCACTCTTGCGTTGTTTGTTTATTTTAGGTAACCCCTGATGTTTGCTCTTGGGAGGGAGTAGACACGCACTACTTGTTCACAACATCAAATTCATGTTCAAGACTAAATTTTAGTTCCATATTTCATTCGTTAACGGTGAACTGTAATAATTAAACTATAATTGGAGAAGGAAGGATACCTTCTCCACCTGGATGTTGATTTATTACTACGTGTGAACCTTCTTTATTGATGTTCAGTATTAAATAACTTAGAAGGTGAAGGAAGGATACCTTCACCATGTTCTGTTTATCTTAATGCTGTCTTTAGTTGATATACTTGTTTCAAGTTCTTCCGTATTATGGATGTATGTTAGATGTTTTAGGTGACATCTTGGCTTCCGGATAGCCAGGGTGTTACACCCTTTCATCAAGGACACGCTATCATCCGACAATTCCACAGTCATGTAAACATAAGCCAACTATTCAATCACATCAGTTCAACTCGTAGTGATGCTGAACACCAAACTTCAACACACAATAATTACATTTCAATGACCGTTGTTATCAACTAGCTTCATCATGAAATCTAGTTTCTACCTACTTCCCTTTACAATTCACGTGAATTTTTACGAACACATATTCAACTATTCCTCCTCATGTTCAGATTTTGGTGTAAAATCTCAATAAAACTTTCAGAATCGTAGCCTTCCATCGATCAAAAGTCTCAACGATGCTACAATCAAATTCGTCCAACAATTCTAGCTAGAATAACTATCCAGAAACTCCTACCATAAATTCTAGATCAACCGATATTCAACCCCTCCAATCTTTTATACACAATTCTAATAATTAATCATACTAAGGATTATGTAAATCTAGCAATTATATATGATCACTAAGTATGTACAAAAAAAGATAACTCCACAGTTAATAGCCACTAAGGCAATAATCTAACACCCTCTTAACTTAACCATCCTAAATGGTCAGATTAATCCATTGAGACCCATTAATCTAATTTATCCAAGAAGTTTACCAAATTCAACAATCTTAATGATTAGACCAGTTCATCAATGTCTCACACTAGTAGGTATGGACATACCCTTAATCAACTACTAATAGCTAGGCTTCGTAACCAAACATTGCTAATAACATGACTAACATAAATTTCAGCAAGGAACTAAATACTAAATCTACAATTATTACAATCTAAAAAATACCAACAGCATCAAGAATAAACTTCGAATAGAAAAGATCACCATCTAACATTGATAAAATCTGTAGGGAACTATCGGAAGCAAAAGATAACCAATTATTACAATAAAAGTTTCTAACTGGGCTATGGTAACAGTAACATTATTTAGGTGATGTAATGTGCAACAGGGTGAAATTCATCCCGTGAGCTACTTCCACCCGATGGATGTTGTCCGCAACGCTCACCTAAAACAATAAATGGCAAGAGTGAGTCCAAGATTCAGTAAATACAAAAAAATACAACATACGAAACATTATTTCAATGACAGATCATTCTCATTATCCTATTTACATATGTAAATGTCATGAATGCAATGCAAATCACGCACATCTCTCCACTTCTCTTTTGCATATACCAGTATAGCCGAGTGTAATACCCGTCAGTGTTCACTCATGCCCGCCCTTTGCCTTCTAGTGAACTACTATAGTAGAGGGTGGAGGTACTGTAGCACGGCAGCTACTATAGTAGAGGGTGGCTAGGGTTTGGTGCCCCCCTTTTCCTTCTAGTGAACTACCGGCCCACTTATGGGCCTTGGGCCACTATGGCCGGCTCCCCTCCTCTTGAATATGGGTTAGAGGCCCATTCATCTCCTAAAATTCTGAATTTTTTTTTTCTAATTCTATTTAATTTTAGTACTAATCACTTATTTGTTTTATACTTAAATGAGATGTTACAATGGTTGAGGATGTGGCATCGTTTCTACCTTTAGTTTCTTGACGAGCTTGACACTAGCAGCATTGATCGAGGTGTTTTCATCGATCAACAAGTCAACGCCATTCTCCCCCACTTTGCAGGGAGAGTGAAAAAGCCATCTATTGTCGTAGCCTACCTTCTCCATCGTCATGTTGAGACTCAACACACTACAGTTTTCATACAAAGGAGTCATGGCAGCACCATCACCACTATGAACACCCATTGCTCTTGACTCCACCAGTGAGCAAGGAAAGCTCTGATACCACCTGATGTAAGAGCGTGGTTGATCATGGTATGGTAAAAAAAATTCTTGCTGATTTTAGATTGATCGTTATGTCGGGAACAAGATAAATTATGATTTAGATAAGGAAATTCAGAAAACCGTTTTGGCGCATAACAAGTTACGGTCCGTCATACTTGAAGGGGTCACCAAGGGTACTAGATCGTGACTCTTTCCAATAGTTATTCAAATTAAGTGTCACGAAATAAATCACAAAACAACAACTTAAGAAAATAATAGTGACACTCGAAAGTGTATCTTCTAGTGGCAACAATGCGTGGGGCCCCGGTTTTGGTGACTGCTACCAAGAGCGGGACGTGTCGGTCTACTCACACCGTCCACTCATAATTTCGACACGATCATGCTTCTTGTATATAGAGTTTTTGTGAGCTTAACACTCTTTGCACGTTACCATCAGTACACTGTTTTATTTGATGCCGCCATCTAATCCACCAACCTGATGTAGATCAGGATGAAGCTGCCGTAGCAAGCTAGTTAGCAGCAATGGAGATGGAGTACGTACGTGCTGGGTGTAGAACATGAAGCGACGGACCGTAGAGAAACACAACGTTGAAAAGAGAATGTACATGTTCTACAGCTACCCCGTGGCCCACTTTGAGTTTAACGAGCCCAGGACGTATCTTGTCTGCTCCGCTACCACCGTTCGTGTCACTTTCTTTCAACAAGTTCAGCTACTTGTCAACATAAGAGAAGCCCTCTTTGCTTTCTTTTGTAAGGGCAAACGTTCTTTTTTTTAAGGTATAGGGTATATACAATGGTATAGATAACTATTGTCTATAGTATATTTTTATATCATCTATAGACAGTACTAGAGATAATTTTTATAATGAATTGTCATTTTACATATCTATATAAACAGCTCCTTATGTATAATATGTCTTATTTCTCGGGTTACAGTCGACTACTACATGAGAGACATCCAATTCTCTATGTTTCTCCTCTCTCTTCTATACCGTACTATTATATATGCTCTAAGACGAACACACACTCAACTCAATGTAAGAGGACTTATGTTGAAGCCAATGTCCTCTTTGCTTTCTTTTTGAATGGCAAACGTCCTATTTACCTGTCACAAGGTTCCACTTGCACCGTCTGCGTCCTTTTCTTGGGCTAGATCCTTATTAACTTGGTCGGCCATCCGTTTGTCCCCGTGGCTATTGGCTGTTCGGCGGGCGGCGCGTCCTGCCGTTACAAGGATAGAAATTGACATGCCCAGGCGGAACGCATGTAATGGTCAGTTTGCAGTTTAATTTGTGAGACGTGTTATGCTAGTTAAGGTGATTTTGTGCTAGGGCCTAAAAAGATGCTTTCAAGTAGTAATTATAAATGAAAAAAATGAAAAATCGGATGGCTTTGGCACAAACAACTTTCAGTCAAAACATGTCTTTTTGTTCCCACTGCAATTCCTCCGCTTCCACCCACCCCTCACTACTACACACAGTTTCATCATAGACGGTTCAGAACCATCATCATAGACGGTTTTCGAACCGTCTGTGTTGTTACGTCTGTGATATGATGTTATCACAGATGGTTCAAAAACCGTCTGTGACATTATGATATCACAGACGGCTCTAGTTACCAACCGTCTGTGATATCATCATATCAACGATGGTTGGTAACTAGAACCGTCTGTGATATCATATATATCACAGACGGTTTAACTATCGAACCGTCTGTGATTGTTCTTTAATCATAACTATTTTTTTTTAATTTTTGGCTAGCCTCAGGAATTGCTAGCCATGCCCTCTGAAAACAAGCATGCAGAAAATATATACATATCACAGATGAATCAATCGTTGACAACTCAAAGTGATCATTTACAACTCAAAATCAATTACAAAAGAATTACAAATACTCAATTATTGTCGCTAGAGTTACAATTCGAATTACAACTACTCAAAGTGAATTACAATTGAATCAATTGTTTGAAGATGGTTCGGTGGTGTCGATGGAGTGAAACTCTCCGTCGGTGTGAACGATATCCATCATAATGAAGCTGCAGAGTCTCCCTCGAACCTCCAAGAGCTCCTTCGTAATGAGTGAATCTAATTGTATGTCCAAGCCCTGTAGCTAGCAGGAGTAAAGTAGTAAGCATATATATATTTAAATTTATAATTAGAAAATAATTATTACGAGATTGACAAACCTTAGGATCCTTCATCTTAGCACTCATGATTTCGTGCATATGATGGCAAACGTAGAATGCACATTGTTCTTGTTTTTGCTGGTGACAGTGCAAAAATAGAATTACATATATATGTATAATCAGTTCGAGACGCATTATTACGAAGTATGATATAGGATTATTGTATTGTAGCGTGTATCGGAAATCACGTCCTATGTTGCAGTGTGGCGCTCGATCCCTTGTATGCCCCTCAGTCGGCAACATAGGCAATGAACGACCTACATGTTTTCAAAAAGTTAACCTCTGCCATTTCAAATGAAAGAAGACTACAATAGAGTTATGTATGGAGGAAATGAGCATACCTGTCGAGTATTCCTTGCACAAGGGTGAAGTCGTGCATTTTGCTGAGTAGGGAATCAAGGTATACTACCTTGTTCCTCTTTGGTACAATGACTAAAATGATCCAGTGGAAGCTACGATCATGTATGTCGCTATAGTCATTAAACCTAAGTTCGTGCTGCGTATAAAGTACAAATAAAATTTGTATAGCAAGTAGTGAAGAACTTACTTATGGTTGTAGGGCACCAGTATGTAGTCCTTGTCGTCCTGAGCAAGCAATCCTGCCGTTATGTATTTCACGACGTAGGATGCGTCTTCCTTGATGGTTTGCTCAAAGACCATGTGTGGGTCGAGGAACCCACCGGTTCTCCGCATCTCCGGGCATCTTTCATCATGTATCTATGTATATAAGCAATGAGTTGTGATATTTTCATCATGTATCTATACATAAGCAATGGTTTGTACACACTTACAGTGTCCAGCATCGTAGAAGCGAGGCGTCGAAGGCTTGGAGGTTGAATAGGTCGAATAAGTCATTGAAACCCATGACGAAGTGGCCCGTCTCGTGGAGCAAATGCTCCTTCGTGTATTTGACGATGATTCCAGAATCGTACCGTTTATCTTTGGTCTTACGCATGTACCAGGTATGCAAAGACTAACAACCTAGTCCAACGTAGGCTAATACTGTGTTGCTCACCAACGGACTTTCGATAGAGTATTTCCTGAGAGGCGGAGGCGTCTTAATGTTCTGCGATTTCGACTTGGACTTAACGACTTGCCCGCTACGCGTCTTCCTGTGAGACGACTCGGGAACCGATACGGCGGCATGCTTTTCTTGTTCCTTAAGCATCTTCTCCACGAGAACCAATGAGGCGGGCTTCTGAACCGAAGGTTGAGGCGGCACTACAGGGTTGTGTCGAGATGGTTGAGGTGGAGTCATCGAGGGTCCTGTTGAAGAGGCATGGTCGTGTCGAGATGGTTGAGGTGGAGTCATCGAGGGTGCTGTTGGAGAGGCCTTCTGAATCGAAGGTTGAGGCAGCACTGCAGGGTCCAGGGCGATGTCCTTCTTGGGCCACTGGATAAAAGTGTACAAGGCATCTCTTAGTGTTCTGATTTTTTCGTTCAGGCAAATCTCCAGCGGGACGGCCCTTAAATTTTCATGTACCATGTCCACTTGGACCTTGGCGTCACCCTGCGCCACCTGGGCACCGTGCTGCACTGTCCCGTCCCTTCCTGGCATGGATGCACCATCCCCCGCCCAGCCTCAATAGACAACCCAGCCATCCTCACTTGGAGCATGCAAGGCGTCGCCTCCTACAAAACGATACTCAATTAGCTAAGGCGTCCTATAGGACTATCTTTGGAGCATTCCAGAGATGTACATTACCTTGATGGCGTCGATAGGTAATTGGACGTCATTATGCTCAGAATTTTGCGTGGACGCGACGCTACTCCGATGTTGAGTAGGATTGGCTCCCAAAATAACAGGGGTGCCTTGCGACTGGTTGAGGAGTTGATTGATTCGATCCTCTAATCTTGCTATATGTCCTTCAAATCTTGCAGTAAGCCTCATTTCCAACTGGTGGTCGTACTCGGCCTTGGATCTCTTCCTACTCCTGTACGTGTAGTAGTCGTCTGCGAATCCATCCCTCCAAGGTATGTTAACCCCTTTGCCTGGCGTGCGACCCGAGTGCTCCTTGTTTCCCAGGGCCGTAGATAGTACATCCTTTTCCCTGTCTGATTGGAAGGAGCCTCCGAAACATGTGGAAGTCAATGCTTGCTGCAAGGAGGTCATGATGTTATTATAGACACTATGAAGTTATGAACTTATTAACAACTAGGTAGTTCGATATATTTACCACATGTTTGGCCACCTCCTGGTCTGCCGGGTTTGTGAAAGAGATTCCACCCGAAGACGTGGCTGATGCCCTCGCTCTTAACCAGGAGAGAGCGCGCTTGTCTGTGATCTCAACAAATGGTCTTGTTTCGTTCTCGTCCTCCACCGCCCATTGTGCGGATTTACCCGCGTATCCAGCGGTGCCAAGTTTGTAGGGGTGAGTGTTCAGTGTCTGGAGAGCCTTGTGCGCCGCACTTTGCTCACGAAATTCGACCGTCGTCTTCATTTGCACAAAGGCGTCCCATATATCCCGATAAGAATTTATACGTCGTGAAGGGTGTTCGACCCGTGTTCACGTACTTCGTGACAAGCGTGCTCTTGAAGGTCCTCCACGCTTTTCCCATCGCGAGCAACGTCTGCCGTTCCACGTGTGCCATGTCTGCTTCTGGGAAAGTGAACGATTTAAAATTTTCTTTCCACAGCTCGCCTCTCCGATCATCCAACACAGTGTCCCAGCTTAGTGTGGTGATGGGGACCTGTTCCTTTCCAAGTATCCCGTAGATGGTCCGGAATCTCGCCGCTGCTTTGCGGGGACTCATAGGGATCCCATTGGCATTGACCTCCGTGATGGTCATTAGGCCCGTAGGAATTTTCGATATTCCTCTGCCATCTAGTGTACGTACCATTTTCCTCGGAGATCCAGACGCATTCAGTGACGTCGATGACGACGGCGAAGACGGTGCAGACGCCATGTGGCTTATTTGCTATCTACATAAATAACTAAAAATAGTTGGCACAATGTTCCTTTACATCATACAATAAAACGTTTTTAAAGATTTCAAATGATACTATATGTCAGTAGTAGCATAAGCAAAATAGATGTAAAATAATATGTACAGAAATAATATAAGATTGTATAGAAATTAATATGTAATTTCAGACATTAAATTTATGATAACAAGGCGATCAGTGGTCAATGTTTGGTCCATAACTGAAATCAAAGCAGGCTATATATAGATAAATTTCAAGTAGATGAAAATTATGCATGATAGTTTGTGCTCTCAGAAGGAGAGTTGCAAATAACAAGTCTTTGCCATCTCAATTCTATTGTCTATACTCTTCATTAAATGAATATGATAATATAAATTCAAACTATGAGCTCTAAACAATACTTTGCTTAATCACAAATGATCTCAATCATATCAAAAGCAGATTAAACTTTCAGTCAAATAGACTACTAGAAGAATCAAATTGAACATGAAGTCACAGTTTCAGTTAATTTAAATGCTAGAGATCAAAAGAACGAGAAGAATCATAATAACTAGCATTCAACCAAAAGTAACCAATTAACAGTATATCAAACTGACAGTAGCAAGTAATATAATAGAGCTCAAGAATGACCTAACTATCACATTCAATCTCAGTATAAGATAAAATTCATCACACAAAACCATATGAATAACCTGGTGACAAGTATGATGACATAACACATCTCCAAATAATTTGACTGAAAATCAATTTATCCACTGATAATTCGTTTGACTTCAAAAATTCATATCTAATTCAACTCAACTCCAAATTACAATGAACGTCCACATTGCCATCAATATATATTAAATATGACAAGTCCATAACACATTAACACATGAGAATGCAATAAATTAATTACAATGGAGTAAATTCTTAATTAAAATATAGCCCTTCATGATGATCGATGCGCATATGACTAGCTTCCTCACTGGGTTCTTCCTCGAGCCTGATGCCGTCTCCGAAAGGTGGCAACTCGTCAAATTGATTGTATTCTTCCTCGTCCACTATATTCTCAACTCCGACAATCATTCTTTTTCCATGAAGAAACATGTGTCGCTTCTTATTTGCCGGGTCGATTACATAGAAGACTTGAACAACCTGGTTAGCCAATACGAATGGTTCGTCTTTGTATCCGACACGTTCGAGGTCCACGGTAGTGATGCCGTACTTGTCGACCTTCACCTGTGGAAGATGGACCCAATAGCACCGAAATAGGGGGATCTTGAAAAGCACGTAGTCGAGCTCCCATATCTCCTTTATTTGCCCATAGTACGAGCTCCTCAGCCCATCGGTACTGAATGCATCTATGCGGACACCGCTGTTCTGGACTGTGCTCTTCCTATCCTGAGCTACCGTATAAAATGTGTACCCATTTATGTCGTATCCTTACTATGTGACAATTGTAAATTATGGCTCTTTTGCCAACCATAGCAGCGTATCATCACTTGATGACCTCCCAGTGATTCACACCTTTAACCATTCGTTGAACCGACGGTTGTGCTCTCTCGTGATCGAAACTCCGACCGATCTAGATTTTGTTGGCGTACCATGTCTTTGTGCTCGTCGATGTACGGGGACACTTGGGTCATGTGTTGCAAGACCGTGAAATGGGCTTGAGCGTACGTATCCAGATCGGGAGTGATTGATTTCCTTCCGATGGTCCCGATACCATCCAGCCTTCCCTCATGACGAGATAGAGACACATCTATCGGTTTCACCTGAGCCATGTAGTCGACGCAGAACTCAATGACCTCTTCAGTTGTATAACCTTCGATGATGCTGCCCTCCAGTCGAGATCGATTCCGTACGTAGGACATGAGAATTCCCATGTACCTCTCGAACGGGTACATATGACATAGGAACACTGTAATATCCCGTTTGGTTACAGAGAAAATAAGGAGATTGAGAGATTCCTTATTTGCCTCGCAAAGAAACGAGACAGAATCGGTAATCATATTGCAGCGTGATTTTCGCGATTGGAACGGCTTCGATTGGAAAACCTTATAACTACAAAGTTGTAGATCGTTTCTCATAGTACAATTTAGAGTCCCCATTGACCTAATTTGGAGTTCTGAGGTTTGAGATATGGGGCCCGCAAGGCAGGCTGTACAGAGAATCAAGGTCCGCAACTGAGTCAACTTCCAAGGCAAATTTCATAATGAAGACTGAATTTTCAGAATAACTCCACAACTAGGAAGTTGACGTACTATAAGTTAGCTAAATTTGAAGACAAGAATCACCCCATTCCGAGTTTTGGAGAGAAAGTTATGACCTCCGAGGTATTCGCTGCACAGAAAGAAATGTTCCGAACTTGGGCCTCAGGCCTTTAACCTTGGAGGCCCATGTGGGGTGCGGCTGAAAACCCTAGAACTCCTCCCTCCTTGTGCCTCCTCCCCCTAGAGCCTCCACTCTCTCTTCCCCATGCGCCACCCCTCCTCTCCCTCCCATCTTCTCCACCTCCTCCTCCCCATTGGTGCTGCCCAAGCGTTGGCCGAAACAAGGAAGAAGGGAGAGCCCTGAGTTTTGTCGTCGGCTAAGGAAGAAGAAAAGGGGAAGTGGGGGAGAGGAGAACCTCGCAAGGATTCAGCGGTCTCATACGAGTCTTCAAGGGTAACAAAGAGCGTTCTTCGCTGCTATGTTCTTATTAGATGCGAATTCGAATAGATTGATTGGATCGAATTGTTTCTTCTATTAGTTTGGTTCTGTCCAGTATGTTTCGTGGTCTATTTTGTGATCTTAGAGGCCGAATTTGAGTTGTCCATCTCCTAGAGTTATGTAGGTATTGTTCTTAGCTTTCGGTGGCCGCCAAGAACACTTGATTCCGACGTACGAATCAAAAGTTATGATTGTTTTAGTTTCTGCTGTCCAGATTTCTGACGAGAATTACCTTTTAAGTTGTCTTCTAAAATATGTGTATGTTAATGGACGAATCAGGGTTTACTCTCAACTAGGTTATTGTAGATAATTTTAGAAAATTTTCAGATTGATAAAGAACGCCTAATTCGTAGTTGTAGACTAAAAGTTATGGTCGTTTTAATTCTGATGTCTTAGCTGTTCAGACAGATTCTGTTCTGTTGTTTCATTTAGCTGTTAGCAAATTAATTTGGCCGATTTGGGTTATCTCGTCAACTGGAATGTTGTAGATATGTTCGTTAAGTTTATGTAGGATCTGGGTTCACCTCATTTCGGGCCCAGGTTATTAGTTATGAGTGTTTTCGCGCTGCTGTCCAGAACTAGTTCATTGTTGATGTAATCTGTTTTTAGATTAGAACAAGCTAAATATTGTGGGTCGTTGGGAAGGCGTTGTGGAACGTTATTGAAAGCGCCCTGTTATATGTTGTTCTTATGTCAAGTATACTATGTAGGCGGAGAGGCTTCAGGTTTAGGAGCACCGCCGTTGACTCCTAACGCGTCGCATCGCGGAAGGCAAGTACATTGACTTTTGTGTGATTTGTAAATACTGGATGCTCGATGATTATTATTGTGTTTGTTTGATATGAGAGAAGCTTCAATATTCATGTTCCGTCCACGGGAGTGGAATATCCACGGGAGTGGAGATTAAAGAATACAAGAGGTTCCAATGATTATGTTCCTTGCGTATGTTCTTTCATATGTGTGCAGATGATATTAGTCATAATACTTACGTTCATTAATGCATCCATGTTCATGTTCCGTCCACGGGAGTGGAGTCTAAAGTCTCATCAATTCCAGTATGGGCATGTGAAGTCCCACCATTCCAATGTGGGCAGTTTTGGACACCCGTATGAAACGTTCTTCATATGGTATTTTGGATCCTCGTATTTCGATAAATACGGGCTTAAGTGAACACCGACGGGTGTGTCACTAGCTATACCGGTATAAGCATTGTGTGTACTCCATTCCTTTCATTAAATCCATACATTCCATTATTCCATTTATAATCCTTCTGCATATGTTTCGCTTTCTTTAATGATGAGTATTTGTTCGTATTTGTGGTATGTTTAATTATTTACTGTACTTGCTGAGTCCCGGACTCATTCTTGTTGTTTGTTGTTTATTTTAGGTGATTATTGATGCTGGCCGACTGGGAGGGAGTAGACACGCACTCATTATACATTTCACCACATTCCAGTTCAACTTTATGATTTAGTCTCTACCGTTCTTTCATTATTGACGAATTGTAATAAATAACTCTAAATGGAGAAGGAAGGATACCTTCTCCGTGATACAGTTCAATCATTGTTACTTGTGAACCTTCATTATTGATGAACATTAAACAAAATAAGTTAATTGGTGAAGGAAGGATATCTTCACCACATCTTGTTGATTTAATATTTCCATTAGATGTTTATCTTTAGTCATATTCTTCCGTATTGTGTTGAATGTTAGAGTAAATAGGTGACATCTTGGCTTCCGAATAGCCAGGGTGTTACAGTTGGTATCAGAGCGGGCTTTAGGTCCGTGGCTAATAAAAATATTAATATGACACACTGTGCACAGTTGGTGGGGTTGGGAAATTTATTGCTTCCGCATTTCCTTTGTTATGTTCCACTTGTTGAGCAATTGTTGAATTGCTTTTGTACTTTTTTTTTGTTATTAATTTATGATATGTTGTGATATTTTATATCTATGAATTTGTTCTATGATTGTCATGAGATGATCCTATATATTCATGATTGATTATAACGGTCATGCGTATTGGTAACGGACGTTGAGAAGTTGAAGTCATGGATGTTGTCTTGGGTTTCGCCAGACAACACCACTGTTCGGGGTAGGGGATTAGAGAAGTACTTACCCCCATTCTGTAGTTGGGTGTTGAGGGCGAGTTTCTTTAGAAAAGTTATTCTCTTCCTTGACCATGAATTTGGCAAGTTCTGGTATTAGTTACGGTGATGAAGATTTCTTGAGTAATGGTTTATAGTTCTCATGATGAGCTTTCATTAGTCTTTCTTGGTTCCATAAGTCGACTACTTGTTCTTCGATTGCTGATCCATTGTTGATTTTGGTGTGAACGTCGGTTATCAGCAAAGTTGATCTTTTCATGGGAGTTCTGCCCTTCTTATTGGAAATTATGATTCCTTTATTCGCTTGGTATTCTGGATACTGAAGGTTTTCTGTTGCAAGTTCTTTAACATGTGAAAACTTTGGCTTTACGTATTTCTTTTGGATTATTTCGAGTATTGAAGTGTGATACCTCTTTTCTGAAAGAATGTGTTAAAATCCTTAAGTGATGTCGTGTCATGATTAAGTAAGGGATGTTAATTAAATAAACTAATCGTTGTGGTAAGAGTCATCAGATTGGGTTACTAGCTTTGTGCAAGCAGTTTATTCTTAACTAGTATCCATGGAAGTGAAATTGATTACTGTGAATTGTCGTCGTATTTGGTGCATGATGAAAAATTTAGATAAGAGTTTGTCCGTGTCTGTTCAAGAACCTATTGTTGTCAAGAAGGGTGGAAATGTTGTTGAGCCGATTTGATCTTTATGATCGAGTAATCTACTAAATTTATTAGATGAATTGGAATCTAGGCCATCTTTCGGTTATTCTAATCGCTAGAGGTGGTTAAGACATGGATGCGTTCAAATGTTGCTGTAGTAAACATTAAGCTTCAATCTGTCTTCTAATTAGATACTTGATGAACTTATTCAAATGTTTGATTCACCTAATTTTGCCATGCTAAACTGATGTTATATGTATTAAGAAATGAATGAAGGTAGATGTATTGACTTGTGAAACCTTGTCTTATGTATCCTATATTATTGAAGATTAAAGATACTATGTTCTAATTTCTGAACATAAGGTGGAATGTTGATCCTCATTATTAGTTGAATGGATAAATTTAATAAGTGGTCTACATGCGTATTTTTGCGAAATTGTCATATGATAGTATGTTCTTGTTAAATGAGTGTATTGCTTTGATGTTAGAATGATTATCAATATGTGGATGTGATGATATTGTTGAATGTTCTCTAAATAAAAGAACTTGAAAATTTTCGTGATACGGTTTAAATTAAAGGTTTTGATATTTGTGTGCACGATGTTTTGGCTCCATGATTTATGTTGTAACTAGAATCAGTTTGAGAGAGTGACGTATTGAAAGGTTCTATTTGGTGCTTAAGTGATTGAGGTGATTTGGTTTTACAAGCACTTCTTGTTAGATATGGCAAGTGAGGTGGTAGTTAAAAAGAATTGTTTCTTTGTTAAAGTAAAGAGTGGGGTAGAGTTATTTGGAGTTGGATCCAAGTTTTGTAGCTTGCAGTTATTCGAAGCGTGCTTAGCTTTGTTGATTGGCTGCTTAAGAGTTCCTCAAGGTTCAAAAGAAATTCTTTATTCTTATTGGTTGAGGTTTGGAATTCTCTTCTTGTGGGACTTATGTCCTCAACTGTTGACTTTCCCTTTTGTTGTCCGCGTTCATTGCCTAATTGATTATTTCTCTTAGTCCTGTGTTTTCTGCGAGTGGTAAATGTTTCTTTTGTATGAGGTCGAAATTGTTTTCAGTTGCCTTTTCTTTTAAGAAATGATCCACCAATTCGTTTCACAGGGGTCTTTCAAAGTGTTTATTAATTGTTGTTGTGAGACCTTGGGTTGCAAGGTAATTGAGGAGTATTTGAGGATGATTTGAATTCGTGATATAATTCTTGGATAGAATTTCACCTAAATGGAATGTTATATTTGGAGACTAAACTGATTGCTTTGATTGCGACCAGTGGACCCTATAGTGATTTGTGGTCCAAGATCTTTTGTTCATGTTGAGTGGAACATTAGAAGTGTTGAAAGAATAGAAATCTTGATCAGTTTAGTAGAGTATCCTGATTGGGTACCTCACGAGGTTGTCTAGGAGAATTGTGACGGTATAGCTTAATGAGGATAGAATTGTGAAGAAATCTGATTGTTATGACAACTATTGAGTTGGGAGGAATTGTTGAGTTAATGTCAGGTATGACTTGGACTTAGTGACTAACTCTCTAAGAGTTAGAATTGTTCTAAAGACAGTTTGGTCGAGAAAATGTTCCATGTTGGTGAGTATGTTTGGATTGTGAGAATTTTAGGGATTTAATCTAAGGCTTTCCCTATCTTCTGTATGAGAAGTTTTTTGTAGGGGTCTTGGAGGTTAAAATTTGGGCTTTGCATATGTTATGCTAGATCTTTGGTCGCCCAACGATTGTGTAGAGGAAATAGAGTAAGTGCGGATTTTGAAGTTGGGATTATCATTGATAGAACCCTTTTGAGATAGTACATGAGTGTTTGTGCTGAGAATTCTGAGTTGTTCATTCTTAAAAGTTTGAGGTGATGTGTTTGCGTGAGATCTATTTGAGATGCATTGGGATTCATCTGTCAAATTAATTCCGTCGGTAGAGGAGGTGTCGAGTGTTTGTTTCTGTGGGGTCGATGGAGCCTCTCTACAGAGGTGCGGATGATGTAATTCGATTTGAGCGTAGCTTTGAAAACGCCAAGTTAAGAGAGATGGGTTAGTGTGCTATGCGATGAATTGTAATTCCAAAATATGAGAGAAAATTTATTCCTAAAAGGGAAATTGAGAAGTGATGTTTCGTCGAATATTAAAACACTCTCTTGTTTCTTGTTTGAGCCATGTGTTTTATGACGGATGTCTTGCGCATTTTGAGCTTGGCTTTATGTTGGCATATGTGGTTCTTATCACTTCAAAAAGAGGAAAATAAATGATTGATCTGGTTATTCGAGTGATTTCTCCTTTGGCTTTCGTCTGCCTAATTAGAAAGTGGAATGGTTTTCGTGATGAATCTTCGATTTTGGTTTTGACCCTTTTGCTGGGGAGTTGGCGTTGCGTCGTTGCGATGAGAATCCTTTACTTTTAGTTAACCCTATTTTTTTAATAGAGTTTGTTCAAAGCGAGTTTTGTTGTGTGTCCCTCGTTAAAGAAGGTGATCCTCGTTTCGCTGAAGAATTCGAATGAGAGGTGGAACACAAGTTCCGTGTGCTATACGCATGTTATGTGATTTGGTACCAAAGGGGAGGTTAGCCCAAGGTACATTGGGTTGTTGTTGCTAATTGCGGGGATTCGAAAGTTGGCGTATTGCTAGGACCGTCTCGGGTCCATACGCGGTGTACGCAACATTTGGTATGTTCAGTACTGAGTGAGTACGCGAGAGGTCCAAAACTTGAGTTTTCGTTAGAGCCGTTGGCCAATGAGTAAGACCTTACATTTGTGTCCTGTGTGTTGAGAGAACCTGTAAAGATCGAGACGAGTGTTGAGGTGTAAGACGTTGGTATACGTTTTGGTGGTGTGGTCACGTCGATCTGAGTGTGATGAGACTTCGGACTCCGAAACTCGCATGTGCGAGCTTTAACCAGAGTTGTTAACGTCGAGCACGTGTTAATGATTATTAAGTTCAGTTGGTGTTCTTTCGAGTAGAATTCAAGGTCGAATTCTGTTTAAGGGGGGTAGAATGTAATATCCCGTTTGGTTACAGAGAAAATAAGGAGATTGAGAGATTCCTTATTTGCCTCGCAAAGAAACGAGACAGAATCGGTAATCATATTGCAGCGTGATTTTCGCGATTGGAACGGCTTCGATTGGAAAACCTTATAACTACAAAGTTGTAGATCGTTTCTCATAGTAAAATTTAGAGTCCTCATTAACCTAATTTGGAGTTCTGAGGTTTGACATATGGGGCCCGCAAGGCAGGCTGTACAGAGAATCAAGGTCCGCAACTAAGTCAACTTCCAAGGCAAATTTCATAATGAAGACTGAATTTTCAGAATAACTCCACAACTAGGAAGTTGAAGTACTATAAGTTAACTAAATTTGAAGACAAGAATCACCCCATTCCGAGTTTTGGAGAGAAAGTTATGACCTCCGAGTTATTCGCTGCACAGAAAGAAACGTTCCGAACTTGGGCCTCGGGCCTTTAACCTTGGAGGCCCATGTGGGGTGCGGCTGAAAACCCTAGAACTCTTCCCTCCTTGTGCCTCCTCCCCCTAGAGCCGCCACTCTCTCTTACCCATGCGCCACCCCTCCTCTCCCTCCCATCTTCTCCACCTCCTCCTCCCCATTGGTGCTGCCCAAGCGTTGGCCGAAGCAAGGAAGAAGGGAGAGCCCTGAGTTTTGTCGTCGGCTAAGGAAGAAGAAAAGGGGAAGTGGGGGAGAGGAGAACCTCGCAAGGATTCAGCGGTCTCATACGAGTCTTCAAGGGTAACAAAGAGCGTTCTTCGCTGCTATGTTCTTATTAGATGCGAATTCGAATAGATTGATTGGATCGAATTGTTTCTTCTATTAGTTTGGTTCTGTCCAGTATGTTTCGTGGTCTATTTTGTGATCTTAGAGGCCGAATTTGAGTTGTCCATCTCCTAGAGTTATGTAGGTATTGTTCTTAGCTTTCGGTGGCCGCCAAGAACACTTGATTCCGACGTACGAATCAAAAGTTATGATTGTTTTAGTTTCTGCTGTCCAGATTTCTGACGAGAATTACCTTTTAAGTTGTCTTCTAAAATATGTGTATGTTAATGGACGAATCAGGGTTTACTCTCAACTAGGTTATTGTAGATAATTTTAGAAAATTTTCAGATTGATAAAGAACGCCTAATTCGTAGTTGTAGACTAAAAGTTATGGTCGTTTTAATTCTGATGTCTTAGCTGTTCGCAGATTACTGCTCGTTGTTTCATTTAGCTGTTAGCAAATTAATTTGGCCGATTTGGGTTATCTCGTCAACTGGAATGTTGTAGATATGTTCGTTAAGTTTATGTAGGATCTGAGCTCACCTCATTTCAGGCCCCAGGTTATTAGTTATGAGTGTTTTCGCGCTGCTGTCCAGAACTAGTTCATTGTTGATGTAATCTGTTTTTAGATTAGAACAAGCTAGATATTGTGGGTCATTGGGAAGGCGTTGTGGAACGTTATTGAAAGCGCCCTGTTATATGTTGTTCTTATTTCAAGTATACTGTGTAGGCGGAGAGGCTTCAGGTTTAGGAGCGCCACCGTTGACTCCTAACGCGTCGCATCGCGGAAGGCAAGTACATTGACTTTTGTGTGATTTGTAAATACTGGATGCTCGATGATTATTATTGTGTTTTGTTTGATATGAGAGAAGCTTCAATATTCATGTTCCGTCCACTGGAGTGGAATATCCACGGGAGTGGAGATTAAAGAATACAAGAGGTTCCAATGATTATGTTCCTTGCGTATGTTCTTTGATATGTGTGCAGATGATGTTAGTCGTAATACTTACATTCATTAATGCATCCATGTTCATGTTCCGTCCACGGGAGTGGAGCTCCACGGGAGTGGAGTCTAAAGTCCCATCAATTCCAGTATAGGCATGTGAAGTCACACCATTCCAATGTGGGCAGTTTTGGACACCCGTATGAAACGTTCTTCATACGGTATTTTGGATCCTCGTATTTCGATTAATATGGGCTTAAGTGAACACCGACGGGTGTGTCACTAGCTATACCGGTATAAGCATTGTGTGCATCCATTCCTTTCATTAAATCCATACATTCCATTATTCCATTTATAATCCTTCTGCATATGTTTCGCTTTCTTTAATGATGAGTATTTGTTCGTATTTGTGGTATGTTTAATTATTTATCAGACTTTTTGAGTCCCGGACTCATTCTTGTTGTTTGTTGTTTATTTTAGGTGATTATTGATGCTGGCCGACTGGGAGGGAGTAGACACGCACTCATTATACATTTCACCACATTCCAGTTCAACTTTATGATTTAGTCTCTACCGTTCTTTCATTATTGACGAATTGTAATAAATAACTCTAAATGGAGAAGGAAGGATACCTTCTCCGTGATACAGTTCAATCATTGTTACTTGTGAACCTTCATTATTGATGAACATTAAACAAAATAAGTTAATTAGTGAAGGAAGGATATCTTCACCACATCTTGTTGATTTAATATTTCCATTAGATGTTTATCTTTAGTCATATTCTTCCGTATTGTGTTGAATGTTAGAGTAAATAGGTGTAACACCCCAGCCCAACATGAGCCTGGAATGCTACTAACAAAACCTAATAATTCTAATCAAAGCAAACTTAATAAATTTCGGCAGAACCTCCCTTGTAAAGTTAATTACACGGAGGTTCCAACATTCAAATGAATCATAAATTAACCAAACTACCATCTAGAGACATCAAAAGATAATCAAAGATATGCTACATATCCAGCAATCCAGTGAAGTATAAAGTTCCACTACTCATCATTATTACACTTAAACCACCTCAAGACACAAGATATAATAAACCTTTGAGCATCTCGCCCATTTACTAAAAACAATTACGATCTGAAGATCATTCAACTTTATTTAATTCATGTGGCATGTGTGTGACTAGTAGTCTACTTCCCCCATGCATGTCGTTCTTGGCTCGGGTACTTAAAATAACAACAAAAGCAAGAGTGAGTCCACAGACTCAGCAAGTACAGAAATAGAAGCCATAACATCAGCATCAATATATATAAGATCAACAACAAACATTTCACATGCAGATGCAATGCTCAAGGATCCTTTCTCTTTATCTTTCTGTGTGCATTACACCGGTAATGCAGAGTATGCAACCATCGCATACCCATGCCTGTGCGCGCACGCACAGGGACCAATTGCCCATTACTCCGCAAGTAATGGGGACCTCAAGCCCACACTCCACGAGTGTGGGGATCTCGGGTCCGTCACCTTCATGACGGGGATCTCAAAGGAAACATACTTGGTCACCACATGACCAAGCCTCAATATGATCTCAATATGCACATGCTCATCATTTATTCATCATCAAATTACCACAAGATAGTAACAACATATAACAATAGAGCATGGACATAGATGACGCATCCACCAATCTTAAATCAACATCAAGTCAACAATCCCACTATGCTACCACATATCGAGAAGCACACAATCATGACCAATCAAACACAACCACGAATCAAACAATGCACTTGCCTTAACCACGTGAGAACTGGGAACGTGAAGTCGGTGCTGCCTCTGGTACTCTTCCCCCACCTAAATTCAATCAAGAACATAGACTAAGACCACAGTAACGAACCACATGAATTCTAAAAACAAACACAACTAGCAATAGCTCGCAACCCAATCCCGACTCCAAATTTCTAATTGCTGTTCTGTACCTTCTGTGAACAGTCAAGTTCTAAAATTCATATCTTTCCGTACAGTGGTCCAAATTAGGTGTTCTTGGACTTCATTGAAAGGCAATCAAATTTCCCAACTAAACCTAGTTGGTGAGCTTCCCTGATTCGGCCATCCAAAATCACTTTTAAGCTGATTAACAAAACATCGATTTCACGTCACCCTTTCTGGACAGCGCATTAAAACTATCATAACTTTCAGATCGTTTAACCAAATTTCGCGTTCTTGTGTTTCCCTAAAATCTACGACAATTATCTACAACTTTCGTTATACTGAGAACCTCTAATTCTCTCTTTAATTGATCGCAAAGGTCAGATCACTAACACCTGTCCAGAAACTGACAGGGTTGCAGAACAGCCGCACCAATAAAATCATAACTTTTGCTACAGAGGTCTAAAAATCACGATCTAGCACTTCATTGAAAGCTATTGACGTCCTCTACAACTTTCTAGGAGACCCCCGAGACTGAATCCGCACTTAACTAAATCAAAGCGTCCCTCTAACGCGATATGTCCTGAGGAGACAGAAAACCGACATTGCTTCAACAATTAAATATGCATCTAATTAGGGGGAAACAGGGGTTACCCTTGAAGAACCACCACCAAACGTGATGAACACTCACCCCAGGCCACGATCTCTCCTTCCCCCTTTCCTCTTCCTCTTCTCCTCCTTCTTCTTGGCCGATCTGTCTCCCGGTGGGCCTCCTTCTTCCTCCTCGACACCGGCAGCGGGCAACATCTTCTTGGCTGCAGCAAGGGGCTTCAAGGGAGGAGGAGATGCTGCCGGACATGGGGAGGCATAGGAGGAAAGAGGGGATGGGGCGGCCAAAGGAGAGGGAGGGTGCGCCAAGAGGGGAGAGGAGGGTGGCTAGGGTTTTGGGGTTGGGGCGCCTCCCCCCCCCCTTCATTGGTCGGCCACCTCATGGCCAAATGGGCCAAGGCCCAGGCCCAAGTTGCCCAAATAAAGCTGCAAACCCCTCCGTTATCTGCGTAATTAAGTATTTTCTATTTGATCCTTCTCCTGGATCAATTTCTAAATAGTCCTTTTCTTCGAATATTCGGCTTTCTCTCAAAATCTACTCTAGAGTATTACAATAGGTGGCATCTTGGCTTCCGAATAGCCAGGGTGTTACAAACACAGGGCTGCATAGCTTTATCTCTTTGACAAGATGAACAATGAGATGGACCATGATATCGAAAAATGAAGGAGGAAAATACATCTCAAGATGACATAGAGTCGTCACCACCTCGGCCTGTAGAGCATCTAGTCCTTGAGGATCGATGACCTTCTAAGAAATTGATCGAGTTGAAGAAATAACACAGCGTCAAGATTGCCACTCGGACCTTGTTCGGCAAGATATTCCTAATTGCAACAGGAAGCATTTGTGTCATCAGCACATTACAATCATGAGACTTCATACCAATTAATTTCAAATCTTGCATAGAAACAAGTTTCTTAATGTTAGCGGAGTAACCAGACGAGACTTTGACACCATGCAAGCTCTAGCACAGTTTATTTCTCTCGGCCTTGGACATAGTGTAGCAAGCTGGTGGAAGGTATGTTCGTCATTTATCAGTCTCTTTCGGTGCTAACTCGTTCCTTATGTTCATATCAACCAAGTCACGTCGTGCGTTAACACCATCCTTTGTTTTGCCACTAATGTTCAGTAAGAGACCAATCAAGCTATCACATATCTTCTTCTCCACGTTCATGACGTCGATGCAATGATGAACTTCTAAGTGCTTCCAATAAGGCAAGTCCCAAAAAATTGACCGCTTCTTCCAGATGTTCTTCTGACGGATTTTTAATTTACGTCTCTTCCCAAGCACAACATCGATATCCTTAACCATATCATAGACCTCTTTCCTTCTAAACTCCATTGGAGCTGAACTGTCCTCCTTATTTTTGTCGAATTGTTTCTTCATCTTACGGTATGGGTGACTCTTGGGAAGGAACCTACGGTGACGCATATACACAGTTTTGAGCGAGTTATTCAGCCATACACTCTCCGTAGCATCTAAGCACTACAGACAGGCTTTGGCTCTTTTCGTACTGAAGCCCGATAGGTTAGCAAGGGCAGGAAAGTCATTGATAGTGCAGAATAACATGGCGTGTAAAGAGAAGTTCTCTCGTTTGTACGCACCCCATACTTGTACCCCCTTCGTTCCACAGTGTCACAAGATCATCCAGTAATGGTGCTAGGTACACATCAATATCGTTCCCAGGTTGTTTAGACCGTTGGATAAGTAGTGACATCAAAATGTACTTCCGCTTTATACACAGCCAAGGAGGAAGGTTATACATACATAGATTCACGAGCCAGGTGCTATGTCGGCTGCTCATGTTACCGAAAGGATTCATTCCATTTGTACTCAACCCTAACCTTATGTTCCTCAGTTCCGCACCGAACTCTTTGAAGGTCCGATCGAAATTTCTCCACTGGGTAGAATCAGTAGGGTGTCTTAGCTTTCCATCTTTCTTACGCTCATCCGAGTGCCAACGCAGCAATCTTACCTCCTTTCGTTTCGCGAATAAACGCTTCAAACGTGGGATCACAGGCAGATACCACAACATCTTAGCAGGAGGTCCTTGCTTCACCTTAGCAGTATTCTTACGCTTGTATCAGGATGCTTTGCACATGGGACATGCATGCAAGTTTGTATACTCTTTACGGTAGAGGATACAATCGTTCGGACATGCATGTATTCTTACCACTTCCATTCCCAATGGACAAAGAACATTCTTGGTTTGGTAGGTCATGCTGGGCAATACGTTTCCCTCCGGAAGGATGTCCGCTAGGAGACCTAACAACGCCGTGAAACTCTTATCGGACCAACCATTGATTGCCTTCAATTTCAGCAGTTGAAGTATAGTTGACAACCTTGTGTGTTCCGGCTTGCAGTCAGGGAACAAAGGTTTCTCTGAGTCCTCCATTAAGCGCTTGAATTTACAAAACTCTCTCTCACTGTAGTTCTCTTCTGCATCGCGTAGCATCTTATCCAGATTGTCATCGTGCGACCTATCCTCATCAAAAGCACAGTCCACATCCGGCATATTGTTGACTTCCTCGGCGATGTCGTCATTATTAACTTCCTATATAATCTGCTCTTCACCGTGACTGGTCCAACATGTATACCATTTTTTGAAACCGCTTCGAATCAAGTGCCCTACGATCTGCGTCGGGTTGTTAAACATCTTCAGATTACCGCAATCAATGCATAGACAGTACATAAATTCTATCCCCTTATTCAACATATCTTGCTCGACAGCTCTTTTAAAAGCAAACACGCCATTAATGTACTCTTCATTCACACGGTTCGCACCGTACATCCAGTTTCGATCCATCTACGCTACGCACATAATAAATTAGTAGTGTTAAATTATATTAATAAACTGTAAATACGTTACTTCTCCTATTAACCAAACACACTAAAATTGATTAAAGATTAACCTAGATCAAATATAAAGAGTTACTAATCGTTACCCTCGGAGCTGACGACGAAAATTCCAAATATCCTGCGAGATTCCTCACTGGCCTTCTCCTTCAGACCACAGTGCAATGTGAGAGCTAAGTGGCCAAGGCAAGAGAAGAGCCACAGCCAAAATACACCTCCCCCATAAGCTTCTCCCTCTCACAAAACACCAACTGCCAAAACAAAGCACTCATTCACAACACCCAAACCGAGAGCTACCACCAAAGCCAAGCCTCACAAAGTAAGCATGCAAGCCAAATAGCCATAAGTTGCCAGGGCTACCCACAACCAAGAACAAGGCAAGCAAAACAAGCAAGCCTCCTACAGCCAATACAGAGCAAAGCTTCTCAAGCCCCTCTATTCCAAAGAACAGATCAGAGGTGCTAGGGCAGGCACAGACGGTTCTTATTATCAACCGTCTGTGATGTGGAATATATCACAGACGGTTCCTTGCTACCGTCTGTCATATGTCATTATCACAGACGGTTTGTAAATAGAACCGTCTGTGATACTTCACAAATGGTTCGTCTTACAAACCGTCTGTGATGTGGAGTATATCACAGACGGTTCTTTTTACAAACCGTCTGTGATGTGGAGTATATCACAGACGGTTGGTAATAAGAGCCGTCTGTGAGGAGGCATATATCACAGACGGTTTTAAAGGGAACCGTTTGTATAAGTTCAATACAGATGGCTCTTCATGGAACCGTCTGTGATGAGGATATTATCACAGATGGTTCTTCATGGAACCGTCTGTGATAGCGTACGGAGCCTATATATGCGCAAATTATCAGCGATATTATCAGAGACGGTTCTTAATACGAACCGTCTGTAAAATATCACAGACGGTTCGTATTATGAACCGTCTGTGATAATAGTATATTACAGACGGTTCAATGATAGAACCGTCTGTGAAGTATCACAGACAATTTTATTTACAAACCGTCTGTGATAATGACATATCACAGACGGTTGCAAAGACGGTTTCTAAGTAACTGTCTGTATAAGTTCAACACAGACGGTTCCTTTGGAACTGTCTGTGATGAGGCGTCCACTATAGGCTGTTTTGTGGTAGTGCCTACTTGTAAGATGTGTACTTGAGGAAAATACATGTGTAAAATGCATAAAATACAAACACGTCTATCACAGTATACTACAAATGGTTTAACACATTGCAAAATCTATTTGAGCACTAGAAGGGAGTATACTACAACTGGAAACAATCAAATGGTTTAGCAATCATGTACGGTCAGTCACCTTTGTCATGATTATCTTAGGATATATATTGGGAACTTGAAAACTACTTGATGTTTGCATTAACTTCGAAGGGCAAACACGTTAGAAAGGTTAGGATTCATAGTAGCTTCTACTGTTAGAAACTTAGGAGGTTATAAATCATATCTCTGGCTGAGTTAAAGTAGCTATTATACACATTTTAGGGAAAAAATAGCTGGTGTCAAATTTTCTGTAATAAATTTAGCATGTAAAAACAAGATCTTATTGACATAACCAAGGTAGGATCATAACTAGGTGGTACCATAGAAGAAAATATTGTTTAGATCTAGTGGTTATTACGAACTAAATAAAAATATTTATGGAATAGAAAAGTTTTTGGGAAAATTCTTTTGTACATGCACTGCATTTAAGTAGTTCTTTATAAGCAAATCAACTCATGTCCAGTTAATAAGGTAGTAATTAATATACTTGATTGTTTATCATATCAAAATTTTGATCGATGTAATGAACCAACAAGATTTTCGAATCCAAATCGCACAAATGCATGATATTTATTTGACCATGGCTACTAACATTTTAAAGAGTTACTAGCTGAATGCCCATGTGTTGGTACGGATTAAAAAAATATTATCCCAGCAAATCGAGCCGCTGTCACTAGGCTTTACCTGCGCCACGCCTAGCGTGCCAAGTTCCGACCCACATTGCACCTCTGCCACCATGCTTGACCTACACCACACAGCAGCCTTGCCGCCATGCCTAGCCTGCGTCACCATCCTAATTCGCATATGCATTTTTTTGACAACTAAAATTAAAACATCCATCAATTTTCGCCCAAATTTGCATATCTACTATCGAAGAGAAGGAAGAGAGAGGGTGTGAGGGAGAGTGAAGAATGTGAGGATAGAAGAAGATCGGGGTGGGGATGGTGGAGCAGAGATGCGAGGGGATTGGAAAAGGAGTTGTTCATGGAGGCGAGGAAACAAGGTATTTGGTAGGCTGGGGAGGGGAGGGAAGGTCTGTGCTCGGGGAGGGGTGAAGCCAACCCCACATGTTTTTGGAGGAGGCAGGAGGGGGAGCGATTTGGAATGTCTCGACGCACATTTTTGCTGAGAATTTCGGGAGGGGACGGACAAGGGAAATATCCACTGACTGAGTCTTTTGATGTAGTATATAAATATAGATAGATGGGGGCTAAGGGCAAAGGGAACGGGGAGAGTGGATTTGGCGGAAAGGGGTATTTTTATTCATGGAAAATCACCTAGGGTAGTATATTGTTTTCTTTAATTAAAAAGAATTGCATAAAAACAGCAGTGGCATTCTAGTGAAGAAATTTTGTTTGTAGTGGCGTTGTTTGAAGGAAGTTTGCAGTGGCATTTTGGTAGAAAAGTTGAATCTTTGCGGTGTGTCATTCTTCCAATTTCCCGACATCATAGTTCGAGTGACTTGTGAACCAACTCGTCACCTCTTTTCCAGGCTGACACAGCAAAATTAAGTCCCCTGTTGATTAAATTTCAGTATTGAAAGTCAAGAGATCATAAGTTCAATCCATATGAATTATCAAATTCACCAAATGTATTGAAAAGATGTAACCAAATGTGGTCATTAAGCTATCTTTCCTAACCCCAAATATAAAAATTCTCGTAAATCTAGAAAGTGAAGTTTTACAAGAAATATTATTTAGATCTAGTGGATATTACCAACAAAGTACAAAATAGCTGTGCAATATAATTTTTTGGGGAAAATCTGTTTTACATATATTCACTACATATCAGAAGCATCTCTATAAGCCGATCAACTCATATCCAATATACAGGGTAATAAGATCACTGAATGTTTATCATGCATTTTGCTGGATGTAACCAACTGGATTTGGGAATCCAAATCGCACAGATGCGAGATATTTTGATTATATAGTTATTAAATATTTGAAAGAACTCGAAAACAAGATTTATACCCGGGACTCGGAGCGTTCGAGGATGGGCATCTATTTTGGGGAAATGAAATGCAGGAGCTCTACATCTTATTTCATTGTAGAGGAGAACACAAATGCGACAGATTATACAGCACCCCCATGACGATGAGCAGATTTTCTTCAAACAAAGGTGTTCTTCACGGCCCCCTCATGCCTGGGATGGATGTAAGTAACCCAGGTCACGAGCGGCGCGGCGCGCTCACCCGGAACATATTTTTTGCCCCAAACAACGAACATACACACCCAAACACAACGCCTAAGAGACCAATCCCCGACCAAATTCGCTCTAGACGACGGGTGATGTCGATGTGACTGATAACAGGGTAGAGTAAAAGATAGGAGTCAATTCTATTCTCGATCTCACGGAACTGCTCAGCCTGGCTGCCGGCCGTGTAGATGCGGCACACGACGTTGCTCTTCTGGCAGGACAAGACGAGCGCGTACGCCTGCCGGAGCGTGTCGTCCAGCCCGTCGAGTGGTTTCCTGATCTCCGGGCGCTGCATCATCTCCGAGCACTGGAGCTGCTTCAGGAGGTCGCCGATCATGGTCACGCGGCGCACGAGCTGCCGGCAGTCCTTCTTGTTCCGCTTTGCCGTCCGCACGGCCTGCATGATCATCGCGATGAGCCCGGCCGACTCCACTCCGGCTACCTGCGCGACGGTGGCGGCGTTCGTCAGGCCGTTCCATAGCGCCATCTTGCTTGCCTGATCACCCTCTGCGCATCACCTGCACATCCCATCGATTCAAGATGATGAACAACCATACTCGATCTCTCGAGAGTCGAGACCATAAAAAAGTAAAGCACTAACCTTTCTATGCAATTGACCACACCTGATCTACTTTGTGCGTGTAGGTAGGACACACTCGCACAAGGCTTAAATCTGCCAAGCACCACAACTGATCGAGAGTGGCCTCTTCTGTCTTATCTGGTATTCTGGTCTCATATCTAGAGAGTTCTTCGGTTACTTTGTGTGGAAAACAAACTACAAACATGACGTGGTTTTGTTCCTTAGTTGCCATTTCATATCATATTATATTGTCTTCAATATTAGCCGTCGGCACACTCGCTCCCTCACTGTGCCTGCCTACCTCCGTTGGCACTCGAACCCTCACTGTGCCTGCCTACCTACCTACCACCTGTCCCGAAATCACTGCTCCGAAGCATTGAGTTGTTATGCACTAAAGAGAACCTAGATAGACTATTAAAGCATGGCTACAAATTGCTGTCTTAGGCCAGTCTCAATGGTGGGTTTCACTTCCCAGTTACCAAGACTGTCACGTCAGCTTTGCAGACTAGGAATGATAAATAAAACTCTCTCTCAGTGGGGAGTTTCATTTTACTGTTTCCAAGTCAAGCTGCAGGAGTTAATATGTGCATGAAGTTGTGATCCCGAGGGCATGAGATTGAAATTCGCCGGCCTCAATGCGGGTTTCAGCGGTTTCATTGCCTGGGTAACGGTGACGAGCGGGTTTCACCTAGATGAAACCCTCTTCCTCTCTCTCCTCATGAATACTTTGCCAACTAAGCAAATTTGCTGATGTGACGTATCATTAAATGAGAATGAAATCCCTTTGAAACCCCCACTGAGACTGGCCTTACTCTGGATCTCTGACTAGTAGTCTAGATTTTACGCAGCAAGATAAATTTGATCGGAGCGAGCAAAATTATCTTTTTTCACATGAGAGAACTCGGATTCCATTATCATGGTAAGGAAATTACAAACTTTTACCACCCCATGTACTGCTGCATTCGTACATAAAGGGTCTTTTCACACCTCTAGCATGCGCAGCAAGCATCACACCAGAAACAGATCGAAAAGACAAAATAAAACCATACAGTACCATTCACTACCAAACTAGCTAGATCGAGATAATATGCGAAAGAAACTCTACAGCTATTACAAGGTGTTTAAAAACTTTCACTCCGTCGATTGCCACTTGCTCAGCTTCCTTTTTTTTAAGCTCTCTCTGATTCTTCTTCTGTCGTTCCTTAGAAGTAGCTGATCCGTCCTCGAGCTTGAGTAAGTTATTGTCGCCAAACTCTTGATGGCCTTCTCCTTGTGTTCGACCCTGATGTCGTAGGGCTTCAGACTAAGTTATTGTCGCCAAACTCTTGATGGCCTTCTCCTTGTGTTCGACCCTGATGTCGTAGGGCTTCAGACTGAAGAGCTTCTCTGCCACCACAATTTCTTTCACCTCTTGTTTCTGTAACCCTGCCCAAAATTTTAAAAAGAAACATGCATAACAGATGATCTCAGCAGGAGATCGACTCAGCTTATTTTCAAAACATGCCTTATTTTACAACTTCCACAAAGCCCAGCACACTGCTGCCAAACCAACCACCTGCACATTTCCCCACAGCTACAGGCAAATATTTTTGAATCCACACGAAATATTGAGCAAAAGAGATCGGTCTACATCCAGCCCCGATGGCATTGCCTATTATCCCCAGACATATTTGGCCGCCATACATTAAAAAAAAAAACAGATGTGGAACGCTTTAAGGGTCACTTCCACTTAGGCCTGATTAATGGACCGTAGTTAATAGGGTTTAAGGATTGGGAGTTTTGATGGGCTTGCAATGGGCTAGTTTGAAATGGGCCTTGTATTACAAAGGGTTGTGTCGGGCTGGGTTTTACTCATAATGGGGTGGCTCATGGCAGGATTTGGGTTGGTCAGTGGTCGGATGGGTGGGAAATCGGTTCAGCCCGCTGGAAACCCAGCCGAAAACGATGAGTAATCGTATCCCCCTGCTTTCGGCAAAACCAGAGGGAAACAGTTCCCTGCCTTTGAGTCAATATTGGCCGTTGGATAAAAAACGAGCAGTGCAGATTCGGACTGAACAGTGTATTCACCGCATCTAAGCCAATAGGCATTATATGCTCTTTTTGACAAAGATCTTCTTGGTTGTATTAATAACACAAGGTTAAAGTATATGACAAGGATTTTCTGCACATTGGTGTGTTTGTACCCATTTTGGTTTGTGCACTTGTGCATCTCAAAAAAAGAATAAAATTCATAGATGTAGGACATGATGTTTATGTGCTGTTTCAATTTTTTTTTGCAAAGATGTCGTCTTTTCTTTTTTCTAAACCTAGGAGACGGGCTTCTCTACCAAATAAGCGCCTCACCTCACGTGCGCCCAATTATTCCCTCTATTTGCACACACCTCTCTTCCCGTGCGCGCCATTCTTCCCCTTTTCGCAGGTAGGTTGCGGCAGTTCGACGTCCCCTTTCCCCAGCCTAACAAACACAGTAAATTCACCTTTCGTGGTACCATCTCCTCTCCTATGCTATCAAATCAGTAGAATCGCTCCAGTTTGTTTCCATGGCGACAAGAGGTGGAAGAAAGGGAAAAGGTATGCTCGCCTATCCATTTTTGCCTTTGCCCCCATCGTCTTCGATCAGAAAATTGCACGCAACGCCGTTGCCATGATTACATTGCCTCCGGATCCACGTCGTGTACCACCGCATTTCCTCATTACCTTAATGGTTTATTTGGCTAATTGGGTTTTGACCGATGCTTTGGTTCTAGATCTGATGCACACGCATATTGGGGTCTATGGATCTTTTATAAGCAGATCCTATTGAAACCTAGGTCGTGAATGAATTGGAGAGGTATGTAGTACATAGATTGTTCTTTACCTATTTTTAGAGTAGGAACTGTGTGTGATGCTATTAACGAGTCATTTTTTTTTCTTTTGTAATGCCTACTATGTTACAGATTATATGAGCACGTGGATAGGAATCTTGATCATTTTATAATATTTCCTAGTTGGAAGATGAATGAATATATATGGTGTTCTTGGTCATAGTTACTATATGAAAAGGCCATATGTTTTTTTTATGGTTTCATAAAGTATAAGCCAGAAATTACGTACTGATTGTAGGGGATAAAGGAAAATCAGAGGCATCATGGACTGCCTCATGGACCAAATTTCCCGTATCAACGAAGGAGTATAACCTTGCGGCAAGATACATGGCCAAAATGGATGGACTAAGAAAGCTTGGAATAGCATGGCCACACGCTTGAATGACAAGTACCCTGTATCGAAGTTTAATGTGACCTCAAAGATAGAGAGCGAAGACTCGAGAAGGAGCATAATATTGCGAAAACAATCCTGTCAAAGAGTGGATTCGGTTGGGATCCTAAGATAAAAAATGGCAACAGCATTGATCAGAAGTGGAAAGAATTGTTGATGAGCAGCAGAAGTGAAGAAATTGATAGTTCCCATATTATGATGATTTGTACTACATTTATGATGGTAAGTTTGTGAAACATGAGTACCACTCGGTCATATATATTTCTGATGGAATCATTACATTTTTTGTCTTTTTCATAACTGTAGGTAAAATAGCAAAAGGAAAGCATTGCAGAACGACAACCACTTCCAGGAAGTGTTAATTTACCGAGTGCCAAAAACACTCGGGAAAAAACACAAAACAATCGGGAGAATATTTTCCGAAGGTCGCCCGTCGGAAAAAAAGCACTCGGGATAGTTTTGTCAAGCAAAAACTGCTTTTCCGAGAGATACACTCGCGAGACAGACATTCGCCGTGTGTTCGGATTTACACTTGGAAGAAATTTTCCATAACAGTTTTAGCCACCAATAACGGAGTTGGACATATGTCCCCTTTTTGGCTTGGCACGTTACTCGCCTAGGTTTTCGCCACATGGCAATTCTTCCTCGACAGCTCCTAAAAATTGTCCCAAGTGTGAACACTCTGGAATCCTCACCACATGGTGATCCTTTCCTGATGGCTCCCGAAAATTGTCTCGAGTGTGCACGCTCGGGAATCCTCGCCACGTGGTGATCCTTTCCCCCACGGCTCTAGCAAATTTTCCTGAGTGTGAACACTCGGGAATTCTCATTTTTTCCCGAGTGATGTTCAACGAAGGACACTCGGGAATTACCCATCTTTCCCAAGTGTTTGTCAACCACACAGGAAACATATTTTCTCGGCATAATGCAGCCCATTTTTGCACATACAGTGCACATTTCATATGATGCATATTCCACAGCAACAAAAAATACCACCAAGCCACAAATCATTACATATATAGATTCGGCAACAACCCTGACATAATGTTCGAGTTAATAATACAACATTCACATATCTAGATCCGACATCCAAAAGATATTCGAGTTCAAATTCGAAAAACTAGGCATAAGGCATGATACATCTAACATTTACAAGTAGTTCAGCAACAAACTAGTTCAAAAATAAAAGTTCAATTTTACGGACTGAGTGCTTGATACATCAATTGTCGAGGTGCATGAGTTAACCTTCAGCTTGCCGCTCCCAGTGCTCAACTGCAAAGATGATGATCATAGATCAATTCTCTAACTCACAAACTCATTTTGCAATCAGGAAGCAGCTCAACAAAAATCACTAGAAAACACAAATGTGGCAAACTACAAGGCTCATGATCGACCTATTGTAGAGATGATCAACCTATTGCAGAAATCATTGAAAAATACAAATGTGACAACCTACAAGTTCAAATTCGAAAAGCTCATGATTCTGACAAATGTTTGTTTGATCGACCTATTGTAGAGATGATGGTGATTCATTGCCCTTGCATTGTTATAGATGTCACAACCCACTCGACACATTGAAAATGTTGGAAATATACCCTAGAGGCAATCATAGAGATGATTATATTACATTATGTTCATAACATTGGATAATATGTTATCTTGTTCCTAGAATTATATCGTTAATATTTATCATCAAGTATGTGACTTGATTGTGAAACTCTGTATTTCTGCGATAATTATTCTTAATCGTTCCCTGGTCGGAAATTTATGAGGACACATATGAATAGACTAGCATATGTATTGGTTGATGACCATATTTCACAGGTCATAGATATGGAGATATCAATGTTGGTGATATGCCCTAGAGGCAATGATAGAGATGATTGTATCGCGTCTATGTTTATGAGTTCTTGAATAAATGTTATTCTGTTCTTTGAATGAATCGTTAGTTCTGAAGATCAACGAGTATGTAACTTGTTGGTGAAACTCTTCGACTTATATGATGTCGTTCTAAAAGTATCCCTGGTTGAATGTCACTGATCGGAACACCAGTGACTCTACGACCAGCGCATATATTGATTGATGACTATGTTTCACCGGTCATGGATATAGGGATATCGAATCAATAATGTGAACACATGTTAGACAACATGGAGTTGGATTGACCCACCTTGAGACACTATTGAGATTGTTATGATACTATGTGTCATTAATTGGTCTCAAGCAATGATGATGTATAATCGTTAGACTTGAGATCAGCATGGTTCCCTACATGTGTAACAGCACTATTAGGGGTTGCCAAACGCTACTCGTAACTAGTGTAGTTATAAAGGTAGCTTTCGGGTATGCTATGAAACATGCGGAGGGATGTGACTGGTCGGATATAGGATTTACCCCTCCTAACATAACGCGAGAGATGTCTCTGGGCCCTTCGAAGTGGTTGGATAAAGAAAGTGCATGACCATGCCACTAGTGGTCGAAGTGTTCGACCATATAAGGTTATGCGGCAACTCGATCGAGAAAGTATTGAACAGTTCATAGATGACACATTATATCACGTGGAGTTCAACCAGATATCGTGAGGCAAAGGGAGAATACTAGAGTAGGTCACTTAGTTCGATCAGGTCCAGACAAGTCGTATGGTGATATGAGCAAGTCGTAGACTGGTCGAACGAAATCACATAGTGGTCGAAACCTAGTCGTAAGGAGTTACGAACTGGTCGTGACCGAATGCGAACTGGTCGTATAGAAATAGGACCTGGTCGTAAGTGATGAGGACCTAGTCGTAGATCATATTGCATTAAGGTTCGTCCGATATAATTTGTGTGTATTCGGGAATCGTTATGTCCTGCTAGGTACCGCTACGACTCGTGGTCGGAAAGGGTTTCCGAGTCACAACTGATTACACATAAACCTAACGGGTCACACACTTAATGGGTTGGAACAAACCAGTACGAATACGATTTGTCAAATGTGTTCGGATAGAATCCGACACGGGGCACTATATAAGGAGATGCTTGAGGCTAGTGTGCGCGACGTGAGAGAGACACGTAAGTTGATTCCACCGAAACCCTAGCCGCCATCTTCTTGAGAGAGCCTTCCCGTGCGACTTGGTGGTAGCACACCGGCGTACGGTTGTTCCTTCTCTGGACGTGTGGATACCGTAGAGGCGCTACTGCGGTCGATGTTGCGTTGAGGACGATCCGCAATCTTCACAAGGAACTGCGTAGGTTGCTGGAGGAGACGATCGACTATTAGGACGTTGGACGATCATCTACGACCACTACATCGGCGCGTTCATCGTCGGACTAGGCTGCTCCGACTCTACTTCCGCTGCACTGCACGTCTGGTGGTAATGATCTGTGATCATTTAACTTGCTTGGCATCGTGGTTTACGTGGTAAATTTTTTGAATTGTTGCTAGCGTAGCCTACCTGTTTCCCTACAGTGGTATCAGAGCTATCTTGCATAGTTTTTGATCTAGATCGGTCGCATATACTGGATATGTGGTAGTAGTAGATCGGATCTATTACTGGTTTGGTCTGATAACCTAGATTGGTTCATATGGATGAAACGATCTAGGCACTGGTCGATAGGATCGATCATTGTTCGGCGATTGTAGATGGGATTTTCGAGGAGGCACAAATTAAGAGTACCATATGATTCGCTCGACTTGTTTTTCGACTATCTTGCATGATACTCCTACCGGTCGGAATTCCGCCATCGGAGTATGTCGCAGTGTGTGGTCGTATGAAAGCAGTGATAAGATAGTACGCCGTATTGGGTTTTCGTACCGTGCATTATAGATAGTATGTGTTCATATCGCCTGATAGAATTGGATTCTATGCATAACTTGTTTTTGCAGGGTTTGATGTGAATAGTATGTCCCATTATGTATGTGATGCATGAATGGATTTTCATGGCCTACGTGTCATGTTGCGACATAGCCATTGAGCTACATATTATTGTATAACGGCCTATGTACCGACTTGTGATGCTTGAAAGTATCCTATGTAATTCTTTACTTGCGTTTAGGAGTAAATGCTTAGTAGATGAATGCGGTCGGAGACTTCAAGCATGGTGGTCGGAGAACAGGAAGCATGCTGATGGAGATCGACATGTTAAGGGCCATACTATTTCATAGTTTAATTTGATTATCTGTGAATGTTTATGTTTATTCCTGTTATGCTGTTTGATCATGTTTTATCATTAGATGTTTTGACATGATAGAATAGTATCCCTCAAGAAAAATCAGGTAAAGTTGATGCTTTTCCAATTACTGCACCTATCACGATTTTGATCGTTAATTGGCAGGTCTACCAAAGTAGGGTGCCATTAACTATCTTAATAAGATGGGGTGGGTGTCGGACACCCACATGCATAGTATTGGTTTGACTTGACAAGGCTATCAAAATAGTTTTGGGCCTTGAGGCATGGTGTTGGTAGCCGGGGTATAAAGATGTCACCCAACAAACAAGAGTCATATGCGATATGATTGGCAAGAGTTTGCCTACCTTAAATCACTAGGTTTCTAGCAGTGATGCCAAAGCTCACTAGAACTTAATGATTTATGGATCTTGGACTCACTATATGTTTTGAGGAAAACATGGTTTATAGTGGGAGTATCTTTTATTATCTATTGTTAAGTTGAGTTTGACCACTGGTCTTATGGTAATACGACCAGGTCCAGACAAGTCGTATGATAATACGAGCAAGTCGTAGACTGGTCGAACATAACCGCCGACATGAGTGATTAATAGAAGGTCTTTCATAAACATAGTGCTGAATCTTTGCATATATTTTCTGTTGTAGATCATGGCACCTACTACTTTTTCTGCATCTACCTTTAATTTGTGATCTATTCTTGAAAAGGAAAAGTTGAATGGTTCAAATTTTATTGACTGGTTTCGTAATCTGAGAATTGTTCTCAAACAAAAAAAGAAGGAATATGTTTTAGAGAATCCCTATCCTGAGGAACCGAGTGTTGATGCAACTCGAGCTGAAAAGAATGCTTATGAGAAGCATGTTAATGACGCAGTCGATGTGCACTGGCTAATGCTTGCAACTATGAACTCTGAGCTTTTGAAGCAATATGAGACCACGGATGCTTACAATATGATTGTGAGTCTGAAGGGTATGTTTCAGGATCAAGCAAGGGCAGAGAGGTTCAACACCTCTAAGGCATTGTTTTCTTGCAGGCTATCAGAAGGTAACCCGGTCAGTCCTCATTTGATCAAAATGATTGGTCTCATTGAGAGCTTGGAAAAGTTTGGTTTTCCCCTTAGTCAAGAGTTGGCTACTGATGTGATTCTTCAATCGCTCCCTACGAGCTTTGAGCCTGTCATACTGAATTTTCATATGAATGGCATGGAGAAATCAATGACCGAGTTACATGGTATGCTTAAGGGTACTGAGGAGAGCATCAAGAAAAGTTCCAATCATGTGATGATGGTTCAAAACACTACAGCCTTCAAGAAGAAGGGTAAGTCGGGAAAGAGAAAAGGCAAAGGAAAGACTAAAGATGAGATTGAGAGTCTCAAGGCTAAGCTTAAGAAGCTTAAACTGGGTCCTAAGCCTGACACAGAATGTTACCATTATCATGAGACTGGGCATTGGAAGATAAATTGCAAGAAGTACTTGGCAGAAAAGAACAAAGGAAGTATGACTTCCAGTTCAGGTATAAATGTTATACAAATTAATCTTGGCACTTCTCCGACCAGTTCTTGGGTATTTGATACCAGATCAGTTGCTCATATTTACAATTCGATGCAGGGACTAATAAGGAGTAGAAGTTTGACAAGAGGAGATGTTGATCTTCGCGTAGACAATGAAGCAAGAGTTGCTGCATTAGCTGTTGGCACTTTACCATTAGTTTTACCTTCAGGATCAATTATGAAACTAAATAATTGTTATTATGTTCCAGCCTTAAGCAAAAATATTATTTCTGCTTCATGCTTAGGAGCAGAAGGTTATGAATTCAGAATATAGAACAATTGTTGTTCAATTTATTTTGAAGATATGCTTTATGGCCATGCTCCATTGGTGAATGGATTGTATGTTTTGAATCTTAAAGATATGCCTATTTATAACGTTAATGCTAAGAGACTTCGACCCAATGAATTGAATCCCACTTTTATATGGCATTGTCGACTAGGTCATATAAATGAGAAGCACATGATGAAGCTCCATAAAGATGGTCTTCTAACCTCATTTGATTTTGAATCATTTGAAACATGTGAATCTTGTTTACTTGGCAAGATAACAAAGGCACCTTTCACGACCAGAGGTGAAAGGGCGAGTAACTTGTTGGCCCTTGTACATTCTGATGTATATGGACCTATGATCACATCGGCCAGAGGTGGTTTTCAGTACTTCATAACTTTCACTGATGATTTCAGCAGATATGGCTATGTCTACTTGATGAGACATAAGTCAGAATCCTTTGAAATGTTCAAGGAATTTTAGAATGAGATACAAAATCAACTTGGTAAGACAATCAAATGTCTACAATCAGATCGTGGAGGTGAATATTTGAGCCATGAGTTTGGTGATCATCTAAAGAAGTGTGGAATTGTTTCACAACTCACTCCGCCGGGAATGCCTCAATGGAATGGGGTGTCTGAACGACGGAACCGAACATTGTTGGATATGGTTCGATCAATGATGAGCCAATCTGATCTTCCATTGCAGTTCTGGGGATACGCTCTAGAAACAACGGCTTTCATTTTAAATAGGGTTCCATAAAAAACAGTAGAAAAGACACCATATGAGATATGGACCGGGAAGTGTCCCGGTTTGTCTTTTCTCAAGGTATGGGGCTGTGAGGCATATGTCAAACGTTTAACATCTGATAAACTCACACCCAAGTCTGATAAGTGCTTCTTTGTGGGGTATCCTATGGAAACTAAAGGATATTATTTTTATAAGCGGGATGAAAACAAAGTGTTTGTTGCCCGTAATGGTGTCTTCTTGGAGAAAGAGTTTCTTTCCAAAGGAGTCAGTGGGAGCAAGGTGCAATTCGAAGAAATTCGGGAAACATCCGAAAATGTTTCAACTCCTACTGAGCCTCTACAGGATGAACAAAATGTTGTTGAACCTGTAGATGAAGCATCAGCCCCACGTAGATCTAAAAGGCCATGTCAATTGCCTGTAAGGTATGAGCATGACATTTTATTATTGAATAATGGTGAGCCTAATACTTATTCGGAAGCGATGGTAGACCCAGACTCTAAGTCATGGCTTGAGGCCATGCGATCCGAAATAAAGTCCATGCATGACAATCAAGTTTAGAACTTGGTTGATGCACCTGATGGTATTAAAACCATTGAGTGCAAGTGGATTTTTAAGAAAAAGATAGATATGGATGGAAATGTTCACATTCATAAGGCACGACTAGTTGCGAAGGGTTTCAAACAAATTCAAGGTGTTGATTATGATGAAACCTTCTCTCCTGTTGGTATGCTTAAGTCTATCCGGATCATTCTAGCTATTGCTACATATTTCGATTGTGAGATATGGCAGATGGATGTCAAAACGGCTTTCCTGAATGGAAACCTAAGTGAGGATGTGTATATGACACAGCCTGAAGGTTTTGTCGATCCAAAGGAAGCTAGAAAGGTATGCAAGCTTAAGAAGCCCATCTATGGATTAAAGCAAGCATCTCGGAGTTGGAACATTCGTTTTGATGATGTGGTCAAAGGGTTTGACTTCATCAAGAATGAAGAAGAACCTTGTGTTTACAAGAAGGTTAGTGGGAGCAAGCTTGTGTTTCTGATCTTGTATGTAGATGACATACTACTGGTAGGAAATGATATTCCAATGCTTGAATCTGTTAAAACTTCATTAAGAAATAGTTTCTCAATGAAAGATTTAGGAGATGTAGCATATATTCTTGGTATAAGGATCTATAGAGATAGATCTAAGAGGCTAATTGGATTAAGCCAATACATGTACATTGACAAGGTGTTGAAAAGGTTCAACTTGCAAGATTCCAAGAAGGGTTTTCTTGCCCATGCCACATGGTATTAATCTTAGCAAGACTCAGTGCCCTACGACCACTGATGAGCGAGACAAAATGAGTAGAATTCTATATGCTTCGGCTATCAGATGTATCATGTATGCCATGCTGTGCACACGACCAGATGTGTCGTATGCTCTAAGTGTTACGAGCAGATATCAGTCAGATCGAGGTGAAGGTCACTGGATAGCAGTCAAGAATATTCTTAAGTACTTAAGAAGAACTAAGGATGCATTCCTTGTATTTGGTGGTGAGGAAGAGCTGGTCGTAAATGGTTACACCGATGCTAGCTTCCAAACCGACAAGGATGATTTCAGATCGCAATCAAGGTTTGTGTTTTGTTTAAATGGAGGAGCAGTAAGCTGGAAAAGTTCCAAGCAGGGAACGGTTGCTGATTCTACAACAGAAGCTAAGTACATTGTGGCTTCGGAAGCTGCGAAAGAGGCCGTATGGATTAAAAAGTTCATTAATGAGCTGGGTGTGGTTTCGAGTGCTTCCAGTCCAATGGACCTCTGTTGTGATAATAGTGGGGCCATTGCACAAGCAAAGGAGCCTAGATCGCATCAAAAGTCCAAGCATATTCTTCGGCGATATCACATTATTCGTGAGATCGTTGAGAGAGGTGATGTGAAGATATGCAAAGTGCACACGAATTTGAATATTGCTGATCCGTTGACAAAACCTCTTCCGCAACCTAAGCATGAGGCGCACACAAGAGTTATGGGTATTCGATACCTATTTGATTGACTCTAGTGCAAGTGGGAGATTGTTGGTGATATGCCCTAGAGGCAATCATAGAGATGATTGTATCACGTCTATGTTTATGAGTTCTTGAATAAATGTTATTCTGTTCCTTGAATGAATCGTTAGTTCTGAAGATCAACGAGTATGTGACTTGTTGGTGAAACTCTTCAACTTATATGATATCGTTCTAAAAGTATCCCTAGTCGAATGTCACTAATCGGAATACCAGTGACTCTACGACCAGTGCATATATTGATTGATGATCATGTTTCACCGGTCATGGATATAGGGATATCGAATCAATAATGTGAACGCATGTTAGAGAACATGTGGTTGGATTGACCCACCTTGAGACATTATTGAGATTGTTATGATTCTATGTGTCATTAGTTGGTCTCAAGCAATGATGATGTATAATCCTTAGACCTGAGATCAAAATGGTTCCCTACATGTGTAACAACACTCTTAGGGGTTGCCAAACGCTACTCGTAACTAGGTAGTTATAAAGGTAGCTTTCGGGTATGCTATGAAACATGCGGAGGGATGTGACTGGTCGGATATGGGATTTACCCCTCCTAAAATAACGGGAGAGATGTCTCTGGGCCCCTCGAATTGGTCGGATGAAGAAAGTGCATGGCCATGCCACTAGTGGTCGAAGTGTTCGATTGAGAAAGTATTGAACAGTCCATAGATGACACATTATCTCACGTGGAGTTCAACCAGATATCGCGAGGCAAAGGGAGAATACTAGAGTAGGTCACTTAGTTCGATCTGGTCCAGACAAGTCGTATGGTGATACGAGCAAGTCGTAGACTGGTCGAACAAATTCACAGAGTGGTCGAAACCTAGTCGTAAGGAGTTACGAACTGGTCGTGACCGAATGCGAATTGGTCGTATAGAAATAGGACCTGGTCGTAAGTGATGAGGACCTAGTCGTAGATCATATTGCATTAAGGTTCGTCCGATATAATTTGTGTGTATTCAAGAATCGTTATGTCCTGCTAGGTACCGCTACGACTCGTGGTCGGAAAGGGTTTCCGAGTCACAACCGATTACACATAAACCTAACAGGTCACACACTTAATGGGTTTGAACAAACCAGTACAGATACAATTCGTCAAACGTGTTCGGATAGAATTCGACACGGGGCACTATATAAGGAGATGCTTGAGGCTAGTGTGCGCGACGTGAGAGAGACACGTAAGTTGTTTCCACCGAAACCCTAGCCTCCATTTTCTTGAGAGAGCCTTCTTGTGCGACTTACTGCTAGCACACCGGCGTACGGTTGTTCCTTCTCTAGACGTGTGGATACCGTAGAGGCGCTACTGCGGTCGATGTTGCGTTGAGGACGATCCGCGATCTTCACAAGGAACTGCGGAGGTTGCTGGAGGAGACGATCGACTACAAGGACGTCGGACGATCATCTACGACCACTACATCGGTGCGTTCATCATCGGACTAGGCTGCTCCGACTCTACTTCCGCTGCACTACGCATCTGGTGGTAATGATCTGTGATCATTTAACTTGCTTGGCATCCTGGTTTACGTGGTAGAAATTTTGAATTGTTGCTAGCGTAGCCTACCCGTTTCCCTACAATCAAACAAATAATATAGACACATGTTAGAGAACGTGGTGTTGGATAAGACCCACCTTGAGACACTATTGAGATTGTTATGATTCTATGTGTCGTTAGTTGGTCTCAAGCAATGATGATGTATAATCCTTAGATCTGAGATCAGCATGGTTTCCTACATGTGTAATGGCATTCTTAGGGGTTACCAAACGTTACTCCGTGACTGGGTAGTTATAAAGGTAGCTTTCGGGTATGCTATGAAACATGCAGAGGAATATGACTGGTCAGATATGGGATTTTCCCCTCCTAACATAACAGGAGAGATGTCTCTGGGCCCCTCGTTGTGGTCGAATAAAGAAAGTGCATGGCCATTCCACTAGTGGTCGAAGTGTCGACCACATGAAGTTATTCGACACTTGATCGAGAAAGGTTTTGAACAGTTCATGGATGACATTTTATCTCACCTGGAGTTCAACCAGATGTCGTGAGGCAAAGAGAGAATACACAAGCAGGTCGGTCTGTTCTCGAAGTCGTATGGAGATGCGACCTAGTCAAAGACTACTCGAACATAATCACCAACTAGTAGTAAGGAGTTGCAAACTGGTCGTAGTTAGGTACTAACTGGTTGTAAGGAGTTACGAACTCGTTGTAAGTAATTATGAACTGGTCGTGACTAAGTACGAGCTGGTCGTAAGTGATAAGGACTTGGTCGTAGATCATATTTCATTAAGGTTCGTCCGATATATTATGTGTGTGTTCGGGAATCGTTATGTGCTGCTAGGTACCGTTGACGACTCGTGATTGGGAAAGAGTTGCCGAGTCATAACCGATTACACACGAACCTATAGGGTCACACACTTAAAGGGCTAGGATTTGATTTGGATGGTGATCTGAATTCTTATAGGCCTTGAATTCCTAATAGGCCTCAAGTTCGGGACCCATTATGGATGCCTATATATAGAGGGGCGGTGGCATGGGGTGAGGTGATAAATCTTTCTGGAAGAAATCCTGAAACCCTAATATCCACGCTCTCCTCAACCACACCGCCGATGCTAGCACTCCTGCGCGTGGTGTCCCTGCCCCGTACGTGTGGATACCTTGGAAGTGTTGTTGCAAAGCATCAGCACTAGGATGATCCACGACTTACGACGTTCATCGGAGTAGGAGGAGAAGGTGCGCGGCAAGTACGACTAGGACTGCTTCAATTCGCTACATCGACTCTACCTCCGCTACGAGTCGGCGCGTCTAGTGGTAATCTCGTGATCTATTACTAGCGGAGGTTCCTTGGTTGCGCTGTAGAATTTTTGTTTATGCTATCGTAGCCTTTCCGCCTTCCTTCAGAAAAGACTGAAAAGTGTACCTATTCAAACTCCTCAATTAACACTAAACTAGAAACCACAAAACTCCAAATCCATGAGACTCTAGTACTTGCATCCATACACTAACAATTTCTTTGGAACACACCCACGAAGCACACATCTGTGATACAAACTAATAGCAGTTGTTACTTCTTATGCATGCCCTTCTAACATTAAAGCAAGGTGGCAGAAATTCAATATACATAAGAAAACTAACAAGCACATGCACATTTTTAAGGCTAAACGTGGCACTGACTGCTAAGTGCTAAACAGAAGGGTTCACAAAATATTGGTATGGACTGTAGAACATAGAAATCATTGGAAAACACAAATGTGACAAACTACAAGATATTGTTAGCAAAATTTCAATAGTATGTCACTGTAGTTGACACATTCAACCATAAAGAGACAGTAAATGCAGAAAGACTTGTCTCTCCTGCTATTTGGTAAATTCTGCAACTACACTTCTTGATTCCTATGTGGCCATTTTTTATATCATTGCATTAATATCATGGCAATTACCCCTATAATGCAGTAGAGGGTCATCAAACACATGGGCTCAGTTCTGATACACATGGACAATTACCCGCATGGTGAATTTATACTTCAATGTCCGATCATATGTTACTATGCCTTGTTCCCAAGCATGTAACAATTCATCCACCATCGGCTTCATGAATACATTGATATTCTTCTCTAGGTATTCAGGACCAGGGATTATCAAAGAAAGGAATATGTTTTGCTTCTGCATGCAAACATCGGGTGGGAGGTTAACGGGAATGACAAACACATGTCAACAACTGTATAGTGCAGCCCCCTATGGGTTAAACCCATCTGTTCCAATTGCAATTCAAATGTTCCAAGGCTCTGTAGGAAACTCTACATAGTCTCGGCTAAATTGCTTCCTTGCTTCACCATCATATGGGTGGACCATCTTGTCATGAAGGTACCGACGACCATACTTGTGCCATATTATTTGTTTAGCAGGAAACTCAGTCATGTATATGATGGGATATGGGTAGGCTACACTAGCTGGCAATTAAAAAATTCTACCATGTAAACTAGGAAATAATACAAGCAAGAGATCATAGATCGTTACCACTAGACGGGCAGTGCAGCGTAAGAAGAGTTGGAGCAGCCTAATCTAACGTCAAGCGCGTCAATATAGTGGTCATAGTCGATCGTCCAACGTCCTCGGCACCAATCGTCTCCTCCAGCAACCTATCATGTTCCTTGCGTAGGTCGTGGATCGTTCTCGATCAACGCAACTGCAAACGTAGCAGCATCTCTTTGGTATCCACACATTTAGGGGTGGAACGTCATACGCCGGTGTGCTAGCACCAATGCACACAGTAGGACCTTTGGGGAGATGGCAGCTAGGGTTTCGGTTGAGCAACTCTAATACATCCCAACAGCCCCATACATCCCCTTATAAAGAGCCTGTAATGGATCCCATCTGAACTCATTTGTTCCAACCCGTTAAGTGTGCGACCCGGTAGATTCATACGTAATCGGTTGTGACTCGGAAACTCCTTTCTGACTACAAGTCGTTAGCGATTCCTAGCAGGATATAACGATTCCTGAATACACATAATCGGATGAACCTTATGCAATATGATCTGCGACTAGGTCCTTATCACTTACGGTCAGTTCGTATGACCAGTTCGTAACACCTGATGACCAGTTCGCCGACTAGTTAGTGACCATGTTTTGCATATTCTCCTTTTGCCTCATAATATTTGGCTGAACTCTAGGTGAGATACGTGTCATCCATGGACTATTCAATACTTTCTCGATCTAGTGACATATAACTTCATATGGTCATTTCTTCGACCACTAGTGGCATGGCCATACACTCTCTTTATCTGATCACATCGAGGGGCCCAAAGATATCTCTCCTATTATGTTAGGAGAAGCAAATTCCATATCTGACCAGTCACATCCCTTCACATATTTTATAGCATACCCAAAAGTTACCTTTATAACTACCCAGTTACGTAGTAGCGTTGGGTAACCCCTAAGTGTACTATTACACATATAGAAAACCATACTAATCTCAGGTCTAAGGATTGTATATCATCATTGCCTGAGACCAACTGATGACACACAAAATTATAACAATCTCAATAGTGTCTCAAGGTGGACCAATCCAACACCATGTTGTTTAACATGTGTTCACATTATTGATTCGATATCCCTATATCCATGACCGGTGAAACATGGTCATCATTCAATACATGTGTTGGTCGATAAGTCACTATTGTCCCTACCAGTGATATCCGACCAGTGATACATTTAGAATGACATGATATTACTTAAAGAGCTTCACCAACAAGTCACATAGTTGTTAATCTTTATAAATGATAATTCATCCAAGGAACATAATAACATTTATCTTATAAATCATAAATATAGACATGAAATAATCATATCTATGATTGCCTCTAGGGTATATCACCAATAGTATAATCGTTGGATTCACAGTATAAATGGTAGATAGTGGAGTATTTTTCTGCCAATAGGGAGCTGCCTCTTCTTTCTATCACCCGAGTCAACCTCAACATACCTAGACTCACAACACTTATCATAGTGATCTTTGTCCACATTCTTATTCCTAAATAACATGCAATGATTTGGAGAAACTTTATCTTCTCATATGGCGTATTAAGTGCGCTTACCAATTTCTTAGCCTCGTACAAGTTAGGGGGCAGTTTGTGACAATCTGGGAGAAGGGTGCAAAACACACTTAAGAATGCATCAAAACAGGCAATGATTATGCTGAACTGGGACTTGATAGCAAGTAGGCGTGTCATGGCATCTAGCTGGGACACCTGTGTTTGCCCATGAAGTGGTTGACTCGCTACGAACAACATATCAAAGAAAGCCCTTGTTGCAGGCTTCGGTTCTTCCTCTACAAGTGGCACACATGCATCACACACATCATCTAGCATGTCTTCTATCCTAGTCTCATTACGCCCACTATCGTTTGTGCGTTGCATGTCAAATCTACTACTTTCTGACTCTCCATGGTAGACCCACACTGTATAGCTAGCCTAAATCCATACTTGCACAAGTGTGCGATCATTGTCGCCCTCATTTGTGGTCGTGTGTTCGAACAATGACAAAAAGGACACAGCACACCACCCCATCGTGTACTCCTAGCAAATGTTCGAACAACAAAGTATGAGATCTTTTATATCCATTCTTGGTTGTACTCACCCATCTTTCTATACCCAGTGTACATCCAACTGCAATCCTCAGCCATCCTAGTGTCCAAAAAAGGTACAAAATTTAATAAATTAACTTGAAAAGCTTTGTAGTGTATATGCTTAGGTCTATGGTTCTTTTAGAATCACAAAACACTCCAGCTATTATCTTAAAAAAATGGAGATGTGCAGGCTGCATGAAAAGGTCTAGCCTTCGACACTTCAAAGTTCAGACCGAACTCTAAGTAAGAGGATATCAAATCACATTCTGAGGAAAAAGATGGCTCTTTTATGTGAGATAAGCAATGTTTATTTAGTGCTCGAATGGGAAATGGTTGCATGAGTGCACCAATAACACACCTACTCCGAAAAAGTTCATCATTCATCACTGTCGGTCCTTTTCTCCTTTCATAGAAACCTGACTCAGTGGAGAGAAACCGACCGATTGATTGATATTGCGCATAGAAAAGGGTCATTCTTTTTGTAACACCCTAACTCAACAATGAGCCTGGAATGCTACTAAGGTAACCTTACACAAATCTAAGCTAGACAATTTACTAAAATTCGGCAGAATCTCCTTTGTATTTCTCACTTCACAGGGGTTTCAACAGTTAAAAGAGAACTATAACGAAACATTGCAATATTCAAGATCATCAATAAGTTCTCAGGAATTTGTTAATCAACTGAACAAGTCCTCAAGCATCCAACTAAGCTAATCATCATTATTACAATTAATCCAACGCAGAAATATAATCATGACAAATCCTTGAACAGTAGCTTATTTATTAAGGCATGGTCTGAGAATTAAAGCACATGGTCGTGTGTGTGTAAACATAATGCTACTCCCTCCCATGCATGTTGCGCTTGAATTGGGTACCTAAAACAAAGAAAGAAAGGTGAGTGAGTCCACAGACTCAGCAAGTACATAAATAAAAAAGTCACATAAGTCAAATCATAACATCCGCATCCACATTCAGGAGCACATCATTAAATCATTCACATGCGTATGCAATGCTCAAGGATTCCTTTTCTTTATCTCTTTTTGCATTTTACCGGTAATGCAAAGTATGCAACCGTCGCTGCATACATATGCCTGTGCGCGCACGCACAAGGACCAATTGCCCAATACTCCGTAAGTATTGGGGACCTCAAGCCTACACTCCACAAGTGTGGGGACCTCAAGCCCATCACATTCATGACGGGGACCTTAAAGATGTGCATGCTTGGTCATCACAAGACCAGGCCTCAACATGATATCAATATGCATATGCACCATCTCTTTTCATCATCATAGAAACAAAGGAAATAAACAACATTCATGAATAAAGCATACTTGTCAACAACCCTACGACACTAACATGCTTCAAACACATACTCATGCCCAAGCAATCACAAACAAAGTACCAACGATGGACTTGCCTCAACCGTGCGGGAACGAAGGACGCGAAGAGGGTGCCGCCTCCGGAACCAGTCCCCCACCTAAACATTCAATTAAGAAATGCTAAGACAGCAACAAAGGACCAATCAAACCATAAAAGTAAGCACGAACTCACAAAAGTTCCTTTAGCGCGAACCCAACCCTAGTTTCTAGATGTCGCTTTGTCCCCTCTGTGGACAGTCATGTTCTAAAATTCATATATTTTCGTACAGGGATCCAAATTATGTGTTCTTGGACTTCATTGAAAGGTTATCAAATTCCCCAACTAAACCTAGTTGGTGGGCCTTCCTGTTTCGGCCATCTACTATCCCTAACATGCGAAAGAACAGAACATCGTTTTCACGTCAGGTTCTCTAGATAGTATACTAAATTGATCATAACGTTCAGCTCGTTCGTCCAAATTTCGCGTTCTTGTGCTTCCCTGAAAGCTACGACAATTATCTACAACTTTCGTTATACTGAGATCCTCTAATTCTCCCTTTATATGATCGAACAAGTCAGATTACTAAAACCTGTCAAACTACTAACAGACTCGCAGAACAGTTGCACTAATAAATTCATAACGTTTGCTACCGAGGTCCAAAAAATACGATCTAGTACTTCATTGAAAGCTAGTGACGTCCTCTACAACTTTCTAGGAGATGACCAAGACTGAATCCGCACATAACCACACCAAAACGTCCCTCTAATGCAATCTGTCCTGAGGCGACAGAATTACCCGCAAAGAACAATTAAGCGCTAATACATCTAAACGAGGGGAAAACGAGGTTACCCTTGACGAACCGATCGTCGGGCACGAAGAGCACCCACTAGCGAACTCTCCCCCCAAAGATGGTCCCGTTCCCCTCACCTTCTTCCTCCTCCAACAGCTGGCCACCTCCAGCAATCTCCTTCTTCTTGGCCAATCGATCTCCCGGTGATCGCTTCTTCCTCCAATTGGCGCGTGCATCGCTCATGATATCAGAGCGGCGGAGGGTACTGTAGCACGTCGTGCTACAGTAACTCATCTAGGTTTCCTCCTCTCTTTATTAGTAGCCAGCCCTCATGGGCCTAAATGCTGTGGGCTGAATGCCCATAGCCCAAGTTGTCGAAATTATGCATAAATCCCCCTCTAATCTCCTGTTAAAACACTTTTCTAATTGGTCATTGTCTCTAATTTATTTCTTCTCTCTCGAATACATTTGGGGTATTACATTCTACCCCCTTAAATGGAATTCGACCCACTCTGCTCACACTTAACGCCAAAGAATAACCACGACTAAGAACATACTGACATTACCACATACCTGCTGTGAATAATTCTGGATTCTGATCGCGCATGCGAGACTTCAATTCCCAAGTCGCCTTCCTGTCATAATTATGGAACCACCGCACCTTGATGCAACTGACGTGTTACGCCTTATTACTCGCCCCAACCTTTCAAGAGTCACTCGACGGATATGTCTCGAGGGCACGGTCTTACTCGTAGGTCACCGGCTCCAACGAATCTTCACACTCAGAATGGCTCCAGCATTCTCGTAACACCAGTTCACCCAACATGTTATATTCCCGCTCCATAACTCGAGACGGTCCTAGTGAATGGCTTCCTTCCAAGTCCCCGTAACTTCCGAACAACCAAATATACGTTAGGCTATCTATCTCTTCGGGTCCAAACCACCAAACTTGCATGTAACATATAGAACTCTTGTTCCATCTCTCATCGACCTCTTCATCATAACAAGGAGATCCTCCATTACGCAGGATGCACAACAAGATTTATTTTAATCAAACTTTAATAAGCGATTCAACCAAAAACAAAGGATTCACCATACCATTCCAACTTTCCTCCAAAACACGCAAATCCAAAATCAAGATTCCTCATGAAAACCTTTTCACATTCCAACAAGTTAGTTTGCAAATGAACACCACCTAAGCCAAAAAGAAATCACTCGAATGCTCAATCAAACACTTCATTTATTTTCCTGAACCGGAAAGAACCACCTTGCCAACATATAGTCAACTCAAATTGTACGTGTTCTCCGTCATAAAACCCAACTCAACCAAGAACCAATAGAGCACTTATTTACTCAAGAAAACATTCTTTTCTCGGATGTTATGTTAAGAAATAACCTTTTTCCAAATCATGCGTTTCCAAATCATCATACTAACTCCTTTCTCTTAACTGACAATCCTAAAACGATCCTCAAACCAAAAGAATAACTTTTCTTATTTAGAGGGACTCTACTAATCTACAAAAGGATTTTCTAGTCCACTCCTATACCAAGGAATTATTTTGAAAAAAAAGTTCTATTATCTCAATAAAGATTTTTCACCCACAACCACATCATCTTATTCTATTAAAGATAATCAACTTCAAATTCTCAGCACACAAACTCCTTTACTTTACCCAAAGTATTCTATCAAAGATGAACACACTATTCAAAATTCGCTTCTATCCATCTACCTCTACACTTAATATTGGGTCTCCAAGTTCCTAGCGTAAAATGCAAAGCCCAAAATCAACCCCAAGTCTCCTACCGTGGATTTTTTTAGTATATTTGATAGGAAATTCTCAAATTCATTTACTAAAATTTCACATAGCTCAACTATAACTTCAGTCATTAATATCCATATTCCTCACTAATCAAGTAATCGCCCAAGGCGGTTTATTTCACCAATCTTAGACTTTCTCTAATCCACACCAATCCAATTCAGATTACACAACCACAATATACACGTCGCAAAACCATAACTAATTGATCAAGATTCAAACATACTCAATCACTAACGTCGATAAATAAATATATTCTTTGACCAAGATATCCTTGGAAATAATTTAACTCTCATAGGGTCATCACGACAACAACTCCACAACCCTTGTTGTCTCTTTAATTGCCGTAATGTTTAGTTTACTCGCTAATTTCCTCTCATTAAACCATATCTTCATAAATCATCTACCCAACCTCGCAAAGTTAATTATCCAATCACGATACTCTAATAAATTTATCAGGATCCCATACTTTCAATAATCCCCTCATTCTAGCATGAACAAAAGTCCTTGGATTATAATTTGCCATAGGTTCCCCTACTTGTAGCACTAATCAATTGTATTCCAATGACAAACATTCCCTAGAATTCTCTCAAAGAAGTTATAAGTCGAAACCAATTCACCTTCTCTCGTTTCTTCACATAGACTGGTTCCCAAAATCTCACCACTATCATAAACTTGTTCACTACCAACCAATCGCCATAATACACTCTATGAGACTTGGCAACACAAGAAGGTTAAATCCTTTCTCAAAAGGGAAGAATCAAACAAATACAAGTCTCAATACACAAGAAAACTTCGCTCGTCGGAGAGGGCACGAAACCAAGAGAAACAGTCAAATAGTAATGATCTCGGGAAACAAAACATGAGTCCACAGTCGAGGGCACATGTCCCTCAAGAAAGAATTTTTTTTTAAAAAAAAAAACTCCATAAATCATAATAAAATATTGCTATGGAAACCCAAGAAACTCTTAAGCTGTAATGACAGAAAAGTTACTGATTTCAATTCTTAACTCCAACCTCAAATACTTATGGTACTCATTTTCCACAACAAATAAAGCAATTCTCTTTATTACATCATTACTTGTCAACCCAAACATGAAGTGTCTTTAAAATGAATCACATTAATCACTTAGAAACCAGTTAGAACCTTCCAAAATGTCACATTGTTCAAACTAATTTTATCTACTACATAAATCATGAACTCTCAAAGGATCACGAATGCAAAACTCCAAACATTTCATTTATCCAATATTACGAAAAGCAATCAACTTACTTTCTCTGTAGAAGAATCATCACCACTCCAACGCGTCACAATCTCTTGTAGACCATGCTACTAACATCAAGAATAATTCACTCTTAACAATGTTTGTTAACGTCAACTCTTCCTTTATAAAGTCCCCAAAGGCTTAACCAAAAAGTTACATATCCCTTTATCATCTCATCCTTAATTGAGTGTATTCCAAATTCTTACACTCTCACTACAACAACCACTCTATTTTAGAGGGAACCTACTACACAATCTAAAAGGTTACACCAAAACTCCTTCATCAACAACATGCTATTATCCAACAATTTCACCATCATGCAAACATCTTTTAACAAGGGCTTGCAGCCACAATACAACCCTACGGAACACATGTAAATAAATCACTTTTAAATTTCAACCCTGCTTCTATTCGAAATACTCTCACTACTTTAGTATACACTAATTCCAATCTAGAGGCTATCATAAATCATTGATGATCATTCAATCATGGACGAATTGATGGTCCTTTCTCTATTTGTATTCCCATGAGCTTAAATAAGATCGTCAAATAGCCCATTAAAGAAAATTCTATATTATCATCTATTAAGACAATGGTCGAACACATCATTATATTTCTCTTCCTACACAGTTAGATTAATCCATTGAGACCAAAATAATCTAACAAGTTTAGCAAACTAAACGATTCTAATAATCAACCTTTTCAGCATGTTCCACACTTCTAAATAACTCTTTTGATTCCAATTAAGTGTGGTCATGCTCCTGATCACAGTTCATCAAGGACTACTAGAGGATCGGACAATGTCAATTTGATCGATTTCACTCCCAGGGACACTCGTTAGGATTTATCAAGCACTACGCTACAGACCCACCTTGATAACTCATATCATATCCATCAATTTCTTTGATTATAACCTCTGCCTTAACCACGAGAAGACATTGCTAAAGGGTTTAATATTTTCTTTCATAAACAAGAACCATTCAACTTCTACACTCAAAATACCCAAAGAAACTTTATTAAGTCAAAGCTTCCACACACTAAAAGACTTGCAAGAGGAAACTTTCATTAACCAAAAACATCCAAATAATAAATGGGTCATGTTTCCCGACAAGAAAGACAAATCTCCAATATAAAGGTCAATATTGACAACTAACCAAGTCCACCAGCCGCAATACTAACTCAACAGTTGGGAAAATAGTAATTGCTTTAACGGTCAAATTAAGACAATGAAAACACATCAATCCTTCTCAACGAAACCCACCAACTGCAATGAACTATTGACCCAAAGAAATTCATTAATCACTACTAGACAAGAGTTGACCAAATTCAACTCACTAAGCGAACAAATTTCTAAAGATACTCACTATCGACGCCTATACTAAGACATCTGGGTAACTACTTCCCTGTTCTCATACCACAAAAGATGGCGTGACATGGTAAAGCCCAGGGCCACAACCACGACCTCAACCTCTCAACATGCGCTACCATCACTCATACTAATCATAGAATCATATTATAAGTATACAAGGTTATCTCATAACAGAACCATCAATACAATATAATGAGCGTAAATGCAATGCTTGACCCATCCCATCCTCATGCACAAGTGTGTCAAGTTTTAAGTTCATTAACCATTACAAAATGTTAGTAATTTAAATTGCCTAAGTTGTAAATCCAATCACCACGCACCTACTGACCGCTCGATACCAACTGTAACACCCTAACTTAACAATGAGCCCGAATGCTACTAAGGTAACCTTACACAAATCTAAGCTAGACAATTTACTAAAATTCGCAGAATCTCCTTTGTATTTCTCACTTCACGTGGGTTTCAACAGCTTAAAAGAGAACTATAACGAAACATTGCAATATTCAAGATCATCAATAAGTTCTCGTGAATTTGTTAATCAACCGAACAAGTCCTCAAGCATCCAACTAAGCTAATCATCATTATTACAATTAATCCAATGCGAAATATAATCATGACAAATCCTTGAACAAGAGCTTATTTATTAAGGCATGGTCTCGAGAATTAAAGCACATGGTCGTGTGTGTGTAAACATAATGCTACTCCCTCCCATGCATGTTGCGCTTGAATTGGGTACCTAAAACAAAGAAAGAAAGGTGAGTGAGTCCATGACTCAGCAAGTACATAAATAAAAAGTCACATAAGTCAAATCATAACATCCGCATCCACATTCGGAGCACATCATTAAATCATTCACATGCGTATGCAATGCTCAAGGATTCCTTTTCTTTATCTCTTTTTGCATTTTACCGGTAATGCAAAGTATGCAACCGTCGCTGCATACACATGCATGTGCGCGCATGCACAAGGACCAATTGCCCAATACTCCGTAAGTATTGGGGACCTCAAGCCCGCACTCCACAAGTGTGGGGACCTCAAGCCCATCACATTCATGACGGGGACCTTAAAGATGTGCATGCTTGGTCATCACAAGACCAGGCCTCAACATGATATCAATATGCATATGCACCATCTCTTTTCATCATCATAGAAACAAAGGAAATAAACAACATTCATGAATAAAGCATACTTGTCAACAACCCTACGACACTAACATGCTTCAAACACATACTCATGCCCAAGCAATCACAAACAAAGTACCAACGATGCACTTGCCTCAACCGTGCGGGAACGAAGGACGCGAAGAGGGTGCCGCCTCCGGAACCAGTCCCCCACCTAAACATTCAATTAAGAAATGCTAAGACAGCAACAAAGGACCAATCAAACCATAAAAGTAAGCACGAACTCACAAAAGTTCCTTTAGCGCGAACCCAACCCTAGTTTCTTGTAACACACCGGCTATTCGGAAGCCAAGATGCCACCTAATTACTCTAACAATCTACACATTGCGGAAGAATATGAAATAGTTATATCAACCAAATGACAGCATTAACATAAACAGGACATGGTGAAGGTATCCTTCCTTCACCTTCTAAGTTATTTAATACTGATAATCAATAAAGAAGGTTCGCATTCGGTAATAAATCAACAAAGTACTTGCCTTCCGCGTTGCGACGCGTTAGTAGGCAACGATGGCGCTCCCAAACCCGTAGCCTCGCGGCCTAAACAATTAAGTAACCGAAATAAGAACAACATAGAGCCCAACATGAATTAATATTCTACAATACCCTCTTGCACACCCAAAACATCGTCATAACCCAAATCTGAAATTCCAGCAGCAACATGGAATCCCATCTGGACAGCAGCACGGTAAAGACCAAAACTAATGTTCTGGGACTCCAAAAGAGATGAGCCCAGATCCTACACGAGCTTAACAAATATATCTACAACTTTGTAGTTGACGAGATAACCCAATTCGCCAAACTAAGTTGCTAATCGACAAACGAAACAGCAGAACAGAAACTGTCTGAACATAAAAAAAACAGCAGTACTAAAACATCCGTAACTTTTAAACTACAACTCCGAATTGAGTGTTCTTTAACAATCTGAAAAGGTTATGGAATTACCTACAATAACCTAGTTGGCACGACATTCATATTTTGCCTTTAACAAAAAGTGGCACACGGGTCAAAACTAAAGATAGAAACTGACATACAATCTGGACAGACTGATCTACAATCTGGACAGTCACAAAGAAAAGTGCATAACTTTTGATCTATAAATCCAAATGAGGTGTTCTTTATCAATCCTCAAAGCTAGTGATATCACCTTCAAAATTTGTTATGGGCAAGACCTCTGAATCACCCTCTAACTAGGCCATATATCAACCTAAACAGAGACTGCTAATTCTCGTCAGGATTCTGGACAGCAGATAGTAAATCTATCATAACTTTTGACTCGAAAGTCGGAATGAGGTGATCTTGGCGGCCAACGAAAGCTAAGAAGAAGACCTACAAAACTCCAGGAGATGATCATCTCAGATTCGGCCTCTAAAACCACGAAACAGACCCTGCAACATTCTGGACAGAATTGAATCTACTAAAAAAAACAGACTTGATCCAAACAACTAATCATATTTGCATCTAACAAACATCAAACCGTGAAGCTAGCTCTTTGTTACCCTTGCTTCAACCAGGGAGTAGGTAGACGAATCACGGAGAAGACGATCTCCCTCCTTCTCACCTCTTTTGCCCCAAACAAGCTGTTGTCCTCCTCAACTCCTTGCGCAACCGGCAGCGGGAGAAGGTCCGAAGGCCGGTTGGGGAGGCAAACCAGCAGGGACCAGCACCCGGGGAGGTTGGGGGCGGCTCCTAAGGGCAGGGGTGTGAGGAGGAAGAGAGGAGGAAGGGAGGGGGCGGCGGCCAAAGGGAAGATGGGGGTTCGGCCAAGGGGGAGGAAAAGGGGGCTGGTTAGGGTTTAGAGGGGGGGGCGCATGGGCCTAGGCCCATGGCCGGCCAAGGGGTTGGAAAGGCTACCCAGAGGCCCACGACCCTAAACAACTCCGAAAACCGAGAATTTTAAGCTTTCCGAGTTCCCGATTAAATTCTTTCTTTCCGACTAAAAACAGGTATGACATTCTACCCTTACTGCGAGTCGACCCGAATTCTACTCACGCAACGGACACAAGAGCAGAAGTCTAAGGAATTGAAAACAAAATTTACCCCGTACGCAGGCGGAAAGGATGCTATTTGGGTCATAGTGGACCGGTTTAGTAAGTCGGCACATTTTATTCCTATTCGTACGACTAACACGGCAAGTGATTTAGCTCCTCTTTATGTGCGAGAGATAGTGCGGTTGCACGGGGTGCCGAAGACGATTGTTTTAGATCGAGATGCTAAGTTTGTCTCCAAGTTTTGGTAGAGCTTGCAGAATGCTTTGGGCACTCAGCTTCGTCTTAGTACCGCGTTTCATCCCCAAACCGATGGTCAGTCTGAGCGCACCATTCAGACGCTTGAAGATATGCTCAGATGTTGTGTTATGTCTTGGAAAGGAGGTTGGGAAGACCATCTAGCTTTGGCAGAGTTTGCTTATAATAATAGTTATCACTCCAGTATCCGAGCTGCACCATTCGAAGTCCTTTATGGGCGGAAATGCAGATCCCCGTTGTGTTGGGATGCAGTTGGTATCAGAGCGGGCTTTAGGTCCGTGGTTAAAATAAAATTATTAAATTGACACACTGTGCACAGTAGGATGGGTTGGGTGATTCATTGTTTCCGCAATTTCTGTTGTTATGCTTTATTTGTTGTGAAAAACCTCCGGTATCGTCGTATACTAAAGAGGTTATGTCGAAATTTTGTGGTTTAGCTTAGGATAGTAGCATTCCAGGCTCATGCTGAGTTGGGGTGTTACAGTTGGTATCGTATACTAAAGAGGTTATGTCGAAATTTTATGGTTTAGCTTAGGATAGTAGCATTCCAGGCTCATGCTGAGTTGGGGTGTTACATTTCTAGATGTCGCTTTGTCCCCTCTGTGGACAGTCATGTTCTAAAATTCATATATTTTCGTACAGGGATCCAAATTATGTGTTCTTGGACTTCATTGAAAGGTTATCAAATTCCCCAACTAAACCTAGTTGGTGGGCCTTCCTGTTTCGGCCATCTACTATCCCTAACATCCGAAAGAACAGAACATCGTTTTCACGTCAGGTTCTCTAGATAGTATACTAAATTGATCATAACGTTCAGCTCGTTCGTCCAAATTTCGCGTTCTTGTGCTTCCCTGAAAGCTACGACAATTAGCTACAACTTTCGTTATACTGAGATCCTCTAATTCTCCCGTTATCTGATCGAACAAGTCAGATTACTAAAACCTGTCAAACTACTAACAGACTCGCAGAACAGTTGCACTAATAAATTCATAACGTTTGCTACCGAGGTCTAAAAAATACGATCTAGCACTTCATTGAAAGCTAGTGACGTCCTCTACAACTTTCTAGGAGATGACCAAGACTGAATCCGCACTTAACCACACCAAAACGTCCCTCTAATGCAATCTGTCCTGAGGCGACAGAATTACCAGCAAAGAACAATTAAGCGTTAATACATCTAAACGAGGGGAAAACGAGGTTACCCTTGACGAACCGATCGTCGGGCACGAAGAGCACCCACTAGCTAACTCTCCCCCGAAAGATGGTCCCGTTCCCCTCACCTTCTTCCTCCTCCAACAGCTGGCCACCTCCAGTAATCTCCTTCTTCTTGGCCAATCGATCTCCCGGGTGATCGCCTTCTTCCTCCAATTGGCGCGTGCACTGTTCATGATATTGTAGCGGCGGCGGGTACTGTAGCATGTCGTGCTACAGTAACTCATCTAGGGTTTCCCTCCTCTCTTTATTAGTAGCCAGCCCCTCATGGGCCTAAATGCTGTGGGCTGAAAGCCCATAGCCCAAGTTGTCGAAATTATGCATAAATCCCCCTCTAATCTCCTGTTAAAACACTTTTCTAATTGGTCATTGTCTCTAATTTATTTCTTCTCTCTCGAATACATTTGGGGTATTACACTTTTCTTAAGATCTAAGGAAAGGGGCACAGATCTAGGGAATTAATTGATATACACACCTAGTTTGTATACTTCATAAATTAATTGTGCACAAATCTAGGGAATGGGGAGTAGGAGAGGTTGTACATATGGTTGTCGGCATAGGGAACTACGTGTAATATTCGGAAGTGTGAAAAGTCAAGAATCGGATTAATTAAAATCAATCGGTAGAGAATAATTTAATCGGGGAAGTTTTATTTTCGCCACAAACCCAGCTTAGAGAGGGCTTTTCTATCGTTTCGCTTCATTTTGGGGCTGGGCCTTGGCCCATTTTCTTGTGGTGGCCGGCCAAAGGGGAGGGCCACCTCCCAAACCCTAGCCGCCCCTCTCTTTCCCTTTTCTCCTCCCACTTGGCAGCCGCCTCCTTCCTCCTCTTGGTCGACTCCCTTCCTCCCCTTGCACCTCCCCACTCCCAAGGTGCTGCCCCTGCACCTCCCTATCCCAAGGTGCTGCCCGTTGCAAGGAAGAAGTTAGAGAGGAGAAAAGAAGGAGAAGAAGGAGAAGAAGAAGAAGAAGAAGAAGGAGAGTTGGTGTGGGGTTTGGTTCAGCGATTTCTAGTGGTTCTACAAGGGTAACGAGATGCCTCCCCGCTGTTTAATCCTTATTAGATGCAAAAACCGATTAGAATTGATGGTTAATTGTTGGGCTGCAGTAGATGCAATTCTGTCCAGAACCTTGCGTGGGTTTTTTCGTATGTTTAGAGGCTGAATTTTAAGTTTCCATCTCCTAGAGATATGTGGGTTATGTCGTTATCTTTCAGTAGCCGCGAAGATCACTCGATTCCGAGGTCTGAGTCAAAAGTTATGATCGATTTAGTATCTGCTGCCAGAAATCTGACGAGAATAATCTGTCTGGTTTTTTCCTAAAATTTGAAAGGGAATTTGGTAGAATCTGAAAGTTCACCCAACTAGGTTATTGTAGGTAATTCGATAACCTTTTCAGATTGATAAAGAACGATCAATTCGGAGTTACCAATTAAAAGTTATGGTCATTTTAGTTTTGCTGTTCGTTTGTGTAGACAGATTCCGTACTGTAAGTTCAGACAATGGTTAGCCTTTTTTTTTGGCCGAATTGGAGTATCGTGTCAACTAGAGTATTGTAGATTAGTCAGTTAAGAATCTACAGAAATTTGGTTTACCTCTTTTTGACTTCCAGATCATGAGTTATGTCATTTACCGTGCTGCTGTCCAGAATCAGATTATGGCAGCAAACGTTGTTGTTCGCGTTCAACTTTGTAAACTCGTTCTGAGTAGTCTAGTAAGCATTGTAGAATGCCGATTAGTAGCGCTGGGTATTTTATGACCTTATTGAAGTTATTTCACTTGTTTAGGAGGTGAAGCCTCAGGTTTAGGAGTATCACCTTGGCCGGCTAACGCGTCACATCGTGGAAGGCAAGTAATTGTAGCAGTGTTACTACCGTTTAATTGGTTGTTCTTACTACTTGCAATCCCTATGAGTTTCGTATTTTGAGGTATTATGCCATGGTTGGTTGACTTACATATGAGATGATGACAGTAATTATTATTTAATGATTTACATTGGATATCTTGTGTGTAGCCATGAAATGGTTGCTTTATGTGCCGAATGTGGATCATGGATGTATTTTTCCATAATGACTATGTGGTAGTTGTACAAGTTAATCTTGTTGGTGCCATTATGAGATGTCACATATGTGGTTTATGTTTATCATATCACTCACAACATATCATTACATTGCATTGTGGATGTCGCCGCTTATGGCGCGATCAGACGTCTGACAAAGATCGCACATTGTCAGAGTACGATGCACATTCTTACCTTGATGGGTAAGAGTGCAGTGGAGCATGACATGCATTTGCATTAAGCATTGTGGATGGAGAACCTGCATTCTTTTGTCAATGGTTGAATTCTTATGAGATAGGACTCATGCTAGTCCATGTGGTTTATTGAATGAGATAGTGGATCGTGGTTGTGGTCATGCAATATTATAACCTGTGTTGTAGCTTGCTTGTCAATTGTTTAACCTGTTATGCAACTTACTTGCTGAGATTTTATCTCATTCTTGTTGTTTCTTTCCCCCTTTCAGGTGATTCTTAAGCATTCCTGGGATGGGTAGAGCGGCACTACAATAATGCACTCAATTCATAGTTTCATGGCTGTAATAAAGTTGAGAGGAATTTAGCCTATTGACTAGCTATTCACGAGTGATCTGTTGAATTATTTATTGATGCATTTGTGGACTACACTTGGATTGAACTGCTAGAGGTTGTTTAATTATTGAACTTGTTATCGTTATCTTTATTCCCATAGTGGTTTATGCTTCCGCTTATTGATTCTTGCCTAGAGTTGTCGCCGAAATTTTATATTCTTATGAAATTATTGGCTAGTCAGAGTGGTTAAGTAATATCCCTGTAATGTTGGTCCGGGTGTTACAGTTGGTATCAGAGCCTAGGCTTTAGGTTCTAGGAGAAGTAAGGAAATTGACACACTTGCACATGTAGGATGGGGAAGGGTTTGCATATCTTGCATATACCTTGTTGAATTCTTTAATTTATTGCTTGTGCTTCACTTGTCTGAGATTATTGTTTGTTTGTTTGTGGGTTGCGGTGGCTGCAGGAATGCCACCTAAGGGTAGTGGCCGTGTTCGTCCCGCTACGCCGGCAGCCGCAACCGGCAGTTGAGGAGGCTGAGGATGCTCACCTGTGGTGGTACCCAAGAGGAGCCGTTGGTCGTGGTCGGGCCATGCGGCAAGAGTTGAGGGCTTTGAAGCGAGGCGGGTGGCCTCGGTGCCGATGCCGCCCGGTGCTCGAGGTTGCGGCGGTGGGCAAGCGGCATCTCACTTCGTGAGTGGGTAGGGTTGAGGTGGACGGCCGACGCGGCGGCCACTCCGTCGTGCTGGCTGACCGTTGTCCCACGTGGAGGACAAGATGGAGGCTTTTGAGGTAGTGGCTTCCGATCGCGTGCGCTATGTGGCGCAATCTTTGAAGGAGAGGCCAGATCCGTGGAAAGGAGTGCGATCGCCGCACGGCCGCCCATGGACTCCCATCGTGGGCGGAGTTTGTCCGGCGATTTGAGAGGCGGTTCTATCCGAGACCTTTCGACAAGATGAAAATTGACTTGGGCAAATACACTCAAGATAAGCGATGCGTGGCGAGTATGAGGTGGGCTTCAATCGATAGTCCGCCGTCCCACATGTGGCTCGGGATGATGCGGAGAAGGCCGAGCAGTTTAAATCGTGGGCTTAGGCCTTCGATCCGCCACCTGGGTGCCTTTCCGATCACAGATTTTCGCACTCGTGGAGCAGCCTTGGGGATCGAGATGCGGCATGCGACACGGAGGACACTCGCAAGGCCTGCGAGGAGATCACCTCGAGGTCATAGCGAGAGGAGGGGCCATCTGGGGCCCTATGTTTAAGAAGGCAAAGGGTCGTCGTCATCACCCTACAGGTAGAAGCGCGGGCGCACCAGCTCACTGGAGGGAGCTCTCAGCATCAGTGCCACCTCGAAGCCGGAATGGGCTTAGTGTGTTTTCGTTGTGGGGATCCGCACAGGCGGAGTGACTGCTCTTGGAGGGGCAGTGTGCTATCTGTGGTCAAAACCACAAGGATGTGGTGTGCAGGGAGAATCCCAAGGGGAAACTACAGTGGGAGTTGGCGCCTACACCTTCGGCGGGATTCTCTCGTCCTGATGGCACCGTTCAGATGATGGCTGTGGCTCCTACCTCGCAGTCCCTACCTGCGGTCCCTGCACCGCGTTACCTGCCGGCGCCTCCAACACCTTCATCGATCGTCTTGGCGCCCCACCGGAGGATACTGGGTTCGCAGCCTACTCCATCGACCCCGTACCTCGGTGGACACTGCGCGACCTACCAGTGTGGGAGATCCTTCTTCTTCACTGTCCTGCGGCATTCTCCATGCCGACATCGGATGGCAGGGATCGTGGAGATGTTGTGACAGGTACCTTATCAGTTGACTCTTTTGATGCCTGCGTACTTTTTGATTCTGGAGCCAGTTTCTCTTTTGTCTCGGAGAATTTTGTTGAGCGGCGGGGCTTTGGTGCGATTAATTGGGAGGGCGGTGGTCGTTAGTTCTCCTAGTGGGCTTATATCCGGTTCCGTGTTTGCCCCGGTTGTGTGGTGGTTCTAGCGATGAGGAGTTCGTGGCGAATTTGGTGGTTATATCCCGGAGCCCTTCGATGTGATCCTTGGCATGGATTGGCTCACGCGGTATCAAGTCGTCATCTCTTGTTTCGGAAGACGGTCACCTTGCGTTCTCATGCGGGCGTGAAGTTGTTTTCAAGGAGTGCTCGCAGATACTCTCTCGTTGTTGTGCGCTTGTTTCCTAATCGGCGGATGCAAGTCGAGGTGTTGTGGGCTTTGGTGGAGGGTCACGAGGTCGCCTTGAGGTTAGAGAATATACCGTGAGTCCGCAAGTACCGGATGTTTTTCCCGATGAGCTCCCGACCGCCACCGAGCGGAGTCGATCTTCCGTATTGAGCTTGTTCCTGCACGCGCCTATTTATAAGTCCCGTGACCGGATGGCACCGTTGAACAGTTGAATTAAAGAAGCGATTGGATGAACTCTTAGCTAAGGGGTTCATTAGACCGAGCACGCCACCTTGGGCTGCTCCGGTTTTGTTTGTGGGAAAGAAGGATGGCACCAAGAGGCTTTGTGTGGATTATCGAGCACTCAACCAAGTGACAATCAAGAACAAGTATCCTCGCCTCGTATTGAAGATCTCTTCGATCGGTTGAGAGGTGCCAAAATATTTTCCAAGATTGATTTGCGCACCGTTATCATCAATGCGAATCGGGAGGAGGATATAGAGAAGACGACTTTTAGCACAAGGTATGGGCATTATGAATATGTCGTCATGTCTTTTGGACCGACTAATGCTCCTTTGTCTTTATGGAAGCTATGAACAGGATGCTCCATGAGTACTGGATTCTTTTGTGGTGGTCTTCATCGACGACATCTGGTTTATTCCAAAACGGAGGAGGACCACGAATTGCATCTCAACCTGGTCCTAGATACTCTTGGAAGAATAAATACTATGCGGCTAAAGAAGTGTGCTTTCAGTTATCCAGTAGGATTTTTGGGTCATACCATCGCCAAGACGGTATTACGGTGGATCCAAGAATGTGGCGCAGTGGTTGATGGCGGAGGCCAACCAATGTGTCGAGATCCGAGTTTCCTTGGTCTTGCCGGGTATTACGGCGCTTTGTGCAGATTTTTCTAGCATTGCTAAACCAATGACCCGACTCACGCAAAGGGGTTCCTTTGTGTGGACGGACGCCTGAGGTGGGTTTGGACTTTGAAGAACAAGCTGGTAAATGCACCTATTCTATCCTTGCCCGGGAGTGGCAAGCGCTTCACGGTGTACACGGATGCTTCTCGGATTGGACTCGGTTGTGTACTGATGCAAGAGGGCCGAGTAATCGCTTATGCTTCTAGACAGTTGAAGACTCATGAGCAGAATTATCCCACTCATGATCTTGAGTTGGCAGCAGTTGTGTTTGCTCTGAAGTCTTGGAGGCATTACTTGTATGGGGAACAGTGCGATATCTTCACTGATCACAAGAGCCTTAAGTATATATTCACACAGCGAGAGCTAAATTTGAGGCAGCGGAGGTGGTTGGAGTTAATCAAGGATTATGACCTGACTATCCAGTATCACCCTGGTAAGGCTAATGTGGTGGCTGATGCCCTAAGTAGGACAGGGGTACCTCAGGTAGCGTTATCCTTGGCCTCGGAGTTTGAGAAGATGGGTATTTCTTTCTGTCTTACTGGTTCTGCGCAGGCAGAGACACAAATGATCATCCAGTCTGCCATCCCCGAGCGCGTTCTTGAAGCTCAACAGCTCGATCGGCTCCTTTCAGAGGTGCGGAAAAGGATCTCGGAGGGGCGTTCCCGAGATTTTAGTGTGGATGAACACGGTGCGGTTCGATTCAAAGGCGGTGTGTGTACCCGAAATCACGGTGAAGGATGATATTCTTCGTGAGGCTCACCGTACCCCATATTCGGTACATCCAGAGAGACCAAGATGTATCGTGATCTTAAACAAATCTTTTGGTGGAAGCGGATGAGGTGGATATTGCTAAATATGTCCATTTGCTGTGGCGTTTGTCAACAGTAAAGGTCGAGCACAAACGTCCCTTTGGTTTATTGCAGCCCTTGGAGGTACACGAGTGGAAGTGGGAGCATATCACTATGGACTTTGTGGTTGGGTTGCGCGCTCGAGGCGAGATGCAATATGGGTCGTGGTGGACAGGCTTACCAAGTCCGCACACTTCATACCGATAAAAACGACCAACACAACAGCAGACCTAGCCCCGTTGTACATCCGAGAGGTGGTGAGACCGCACGGTGTACCCAAGTCCATTGTTTCGACCGAGATGCCAAGTTCGTCTCTAAGTTCCCGCGAGTCTTCAGTGCGTTGGGCACGACAGCTTCCTCAAGATGACTTTTCACCCTCGACGGATGGTCATCGAGAGGACCATTCAAACTCGGAGGACATGCTTCGTGCTTGCGTGCTATCTTGGAAGGGTAGTTGGGAGGATTATCGGCTTTGCGAGTTCGCTTATAACAATAGTTATCAGGCGAGTATCAAGATGCCTCCTTTCGAGGCTTTGTATGGTCGGAGGTGTGTTTCCCCTCTTTGTTGGGATGCAGTGGGTGAGAGGTCGTTGCTTGGTCCGGATCTTGTTCAGCAGACCGTGGAGAAAGTGCGGGAGGTTCGTCAGAACTTGTTGGCTGCTCAGAGCCGACAAAAGAGCTATGCGGATGTTCGGCGCCGAGAGTTGGAGTTTGCGGTGGGTAGCCTTGTGCTCCTTCGGGTGTCTCCAACCAAGGGTATTGTTCGTTTTGGTACCACCGGGAAGCTTAGCCCGCGGTACATCGGTCCTTTTCCAGTGGTTGCCCGGGTGGGTAGTTTGGCTTATCGTTTGGAGTTGCCAAACTCATTGAGTGGTGTGCACAATGTCTTCCATGTGTCTATGCTGAGGAAATACTTGCGGGATCCAGAACACAAGATTGACCTGGAGCAGGTCACAGTGGAGCAGGATCTCACTGTGGAGAGTCGTCCAGTTCGTATCTTGGATACATCGGAGCGGGTCTTGAGGAATAAGACCATCAAGTATGTGAAGGTCCTTTGGACGAATCAGTCTGAGAGAGAGGCTACGTGGGAGCTGGAGGATCATTTGCGGAAAAAGTACCCCGAGCTCTTCGAGGCTGGTGAGTACTCCTAGTTTGGGTTGCTGTTTGCTTGTTGTTCTGTTCCTTGTGGTCTGTAGATTTGGATTCGAGGGCGAATCCTTTTAAGGTGGGAAGATTGTAATACTCCGGAAGTGTGAAAAGTCAAGAATCGGATTAATTAAAATCAATCGGTAGAGAATAATTTAATCGGGGAAGTTTTATTTTCAGTTTTCGTCAAACCCAGCTTAGAGAGGGGCTTTTCTATCGTTTTCGCTTCATTTTGGGGCTGGGCCTTGGCCCATTTTCTTGTGGTGGCCGGCCAAAGGGGGGGAGGGCCACCTCCCCAAACCCTAGCCGCCCCCCCTCTCTTTCCCCTTTTCTCCTCCCACTTGGCAGCCGCCCCCTCCTTCCTCCTCTTGGCCGACTCCCCTTCCTCCCCCTTGCACCTCCCCACTCCCAAGGTGCTGCCCCCTGCACCTCCCCTATCCCAAGGTGCTGCCCCTTGCGCAAGGAAGAAGTTAGAGAGGGAGAAAAGAAGGAGAAGAAGGAGAAGAAGGAGAAGAAGAAGAAGAAGAAGAAGGAGAGTTGGTGTGGGGTTTGGTTCAGCGATTTCTAGTGGTTCTACAAGGGTAACGAGATGCCTCCCGCTGTTTAATCCTTATTAGATGCAAAACCGATTAGAATTGATGGTTAATTGTTGGGCTGCAGTAGATGCAATTCTGTCCAGAACCTTGCGTGGGTTTTTCGTATGTTTAGAGGCTGAATTTTAAGTTTCCATCTCCTAGAGATATGTGGGTTATGTCGTTATCTTTCAGTAGCCGCGAAGATCACTCGATTCCGAGGTCTGAGTCAAAAGTTATGATCGATTTAGTATCTGCTGCCAGAAATCTGACGAGAATAATCTGTCTGGTTTTTCCTAAAATTTGAAAGGGAATTTTGTAGAATCTGAAAGTTCACCCAACTAGGTTATTGTAGGTAATTCGATAACCTTTTCAGATTGATAAAGAACGATCAATTCGGAGTTACCAATTAAAAGTTATGGTCATTTTAGTTTTACTGTTCGTTTGTGTAGACAGATTCCGTACTGTAAGTTCAGACAATGGTTAGCCTTTTTTTGGCCGAATTGGAGTATCGTGTCAACTAGAGTATTGTAGATTAGTCAGTTAAGAATCTACAGAAATTGGGTTTACCTCTTTTGACTTCCAGATCATGAGTTATGTCATTTACCGTGCTGCTGTCCAGAATCAGATTATGGCAGCAAACGTTGTTGTTCAGCGTTCAACTTTGTAAACTCGTTCGAGTAGTCTAGTAAGCATTGTAGAATGCCGATTAGTAGCGCTGGGTATTTTATGACCTTATTGAAGTTATTTCACTTGTTTAGGAGGTGAAGCCTCAGGTTTAGGAGTATCACCTTGGCGGCTAACGCGTCACATCGTGGAAGGCAAGTAATTGTAGCAGATGTTACTACCGCTTAATTGGTTGTTCTTACTACTTGCAATCCCTATGAGTTTCGTATTTTGAGGTATTATGCCATGGTTGGTTGACTTACATATGAGATGATGACAGTAATTATTATTTAATGATTTACATTGGATATCTTGTGTGTAGCCATGAAATGGTTGCTTTATGTGCCGAATGTGGATCATGGATGTATTTTTCCATAATGACTATGTGGTAGTTGTACAAGTTAATCTTGTTGGTGCCATTATGAGATGTCACATATGTGGTTTATGTTTATCATATCACTCACAACATATCATTACATTGCATTGTGGATGTCGCCGCTTATGGCCGCGACCGTACCGGTACGGCATCGTACATTGCCGTAGTACGATGCACATTGTTACCTTGATGGGTAAGAGTGCAGTGGAGCATGGCATGCATTTGCATTAAGCATTGTGGATGGAGAACCTGCATTCTTTTGTCAATGGTTGAATTCTTATGAGATAGGACTCATGCTAGTCCATGTGGTTTATTGAATGAGATAGTGGATCGTGGTTGTGGTCATGCAATATTATAACCTGTGTTGTAGCTTGCTTGTCAATTGTTTAACCTGTTATGCAACTTACTTGCTGAGATTTTATCTCATTCTTGTTGTTTCTTTCCCCCTTTCAGGTGATTCTTAAGCATTCTGGGATGGGTAGAGCGGCACTACAATAATGCACTCAATTCATAGTTTCATGTCAGTAATAAAGTTGAGAGGAATTTAGCCTATTGACTAGCTATTCACGAGTGATCTGTTGAATTATTTATTGATGCATTTGTGGACTACACTTGGATTGAACTGCTAGAGGTTGTTTAATTATTGAACTTGTTACTGTTATCTTTATTCCCATAGTGGTTTATGCTTCCGCTTATTGATTCTTGCCTAGAGTTGCTGCCGAAATTTTATATTCTTATGAAATTATTGGCTAGCTGTAGAGTGGTTAAGTAATATCCCAGGGTAATGTTGGTCCTGGGGTGTTACACTACGGCGGTGGCGAATGAAGAAGAGGAGGATGGAGGCGTTGGCTGCTGCGGTGGCGGCAGGTGAGGAGGAGGCGACGGAAGAGGAGGATGGTGGTGTTGCATACGGTGGTGGCAGATGATGAGGCCGACAACAGAAGAGGAGCGGGATAGCAGTGTCGGGTGCGGTAGCGGCAGACGAGGAGGCCGACGATACAGGGGGCATCATGTTGCGTCTTGTTATCAAAAAATATTATCTGTTAAATTCCAAACTGACAAAAACTTGCATTCCATTTTTTTGAAAATTCTAGTGCATGACGTTGTGCAATTTCAATTATATGGCTATGCAAGTTCCTATTTCTAGTTCAATAGATTAGTACATCCAATCATGTATGTGTAGATAATTCTCGTTAGAGGATTACTTTTTTTTTTGTTAGGGTTCACCCAGGCTATGATTTGTTTTTGTCTAGGATGAAGTGATATCTATTTTTTGTAATTTGTTGGGGGTTCACCAAGTTTAGGAATTTTTTTTTGTATAGGATAGATTAAATTTGTCTGTTTCTGTCGTTTTGTTAGTGGTTCACAAAATTCAAGTTTGTTTATATCCATGTGTAGCAAATTTGTTTGTATCAGTTAATTGTTGGTGGTTTACCAAGATATTGAATGGTTACTTGTGTGTTACAATATGATCATTTGTGCATTGAGTCTCAAACTTGGTAAAACATTCTTTCCTAGCTTACTGTAACTTTAATAATTGCATGTAGTCTATTTTCTAATAGTTTACATTTTTTTTTAGGTTTTTACAGCTGTAGGTACTAAACTTTTTTCACTCCTTGGTGTACAGGTGTTCCATCAGCAAGTTTCACTTGTTCATTTCTATCTTTACTTTTATTATTTCTTTGTGATCTATCATTCTCCCTTGTTCTTACTATTGGATCAACCAGAGATTCACACTTCATAACATTTACATACAATTTTAGCTAAAATCGCAATATTTAGTAATATGCAATTTTAGAATAACCTCACTGCAATTTTCATCTCCATAGGTGTACGTTTTTTTGTTGTTGTAAAAAATGTAAGTTCACATATAATATGTAAGGACCCGGGAAGAACACCCTAAATTCTCTGTGCATTTCTGAACTAGTCACATAATCATGGCTAGCTCACACAGTACCACAACCATAATCGCAAAACTTTATTAATAAACAACAGAGTTGATTATAAGATAGGCTTACAAGCCAACAGAACAGAACACAGCGAAAGACGAAACAAGAAGCGGTAGAGCCCAACTAATCTGCCACAAGCAATCGACTAGGGTAGCGGCCTAGTCGTCGAGATCTTCAGCAGCTGCACGGTTCTTCTCCTCGGAACAACAATTTATTAAGCAAGAGTGAGCACAAACAATCGTGCCCCACAAATTACACCTAGTAACCGAATTATAATGCATGCAGGGATATAACAAAGGAAGGCTTATAGAGTTGATTTTGCATAATGCCATGTTTTCTTTCCAAATATTTGTACTAAGTTCCAAAGCAGATATTCTATAACTAAAATTCATTTTCTAAAACTCAAGTTTTGTAATCAGATAACATTCATCAACGAGTGGTGAAGGATATCCTCCTATCACATGGCTGCCCGCCCCAATTCCCATTTGGATAGAAATCCAAAACCATTGATAAAGTCTTTTGAAAATAAAACCAAAACTCTAACTTGGAGTGGCTTTGCTAGCATGTCCATGACCGTGGACACGGCTATTCGAATAGTTTTACACTCTACAGAAGTTGTACAACTTTTGTAACATCCCAAATCTTGGCTTGTGTTTCAAATGTATGAAAATGTGAAGAAATTAAAACTTTTCATGTATCTAGTTGTTGTTAGAATATTCTGAAAATTCTTGCAAAAGAATTATAGAATTCAAAACCACAAGCTTCTTTTAACTGGAGTCTTGACCCCTTGGAAACTTTTTTGGATAATCTTGTGATCATCCTCTGGAAATATTTTTCCTTGGTTCTAGGGCTTCTCTGTGACTCCTCTACAAAATTTTGTAATTTTTAGAAATTATTTGATAATTTTAAGAGGACAGTCAAACCAGTTGGACTCTTGGTCAAACCCTAGATCAGTACCTTGAGAAATTTTTGAAGAAAAATGCTTTGCATCAAAACCTCTGGAAATCTTATACAAGGTCAATCCTGGAGTTGAGCACCTCCTGTAAACATTTCGGGAATTTTTGAGTTGTGCAACTCTATATAAAAATTCCTCTAAGTTTCAGCCTTTTTCTCAACCCTAGTCAACGCTACTATTGGGTCTGAGTCGGACTCAAGCTCTTGGTTGAACCCAACCAACTAAACGCACTCGGGCCCATTCAAAAAGGTGCGCAACGTTTCAACCGTTGGATTTTCTTTTAACTGTCCAGATTTAAGTGAACATTCGGACCACCCGAGAGTCCGCTTCAATTAGGATCGTTCATTCCCCATCGGATCACCCGGATTGCTTTGAACGTTCGGACCGTCCGAGCGTTACTTTCAATCTGAGCCGTTCATTTCTGATCGAACCGTCCTTGAGTTCCGACCCTAATCCTTTTGACTCAACCCAACCCACTTGTTCTTTTCAACCCGAGCCACTTTGTTTGTCTCTCTAACTGGTGGGCCCCCACCGATTCTGTTCTTCTTCCTCGCTGGCTCGTGCACGAGCGCCAGAGCACTGTAGCATGGGCAACGTAGTGCCTTGTCAACCTTAGTGTGTCATCCTCAACAGCTACGCCCATGGTTTTGTTGACCGTTAGTGGTTTTCGCCCTCAAAGTCGCTGTCTCAACTGCTCCCATCTTCTCAAGTTCGTCCATGATAGAGCGTGAACCGAGTTCACTGTGAAGTTTTGTTTTCGCGTTGCCCTCTGCCCTCCGGCTATAAATAGCCCTTGAGCTCTTCATTTCTTCTTTTCTAGCACCACTCTGGTTTCCTCTAGCTTCTTCTCTATTCTTTTGTGCTCTAAGCCAGAGAACCCCCCAAATCGCCATTGTCAATTGACAAGCCCCTTCTTCGTCGCCAGTGCTCCAGTGGTTTCTTTTCTCATCTCCTTACATCACTTTGCGCCCCTCATCACCTTAATCTTTTCCCCTAACTCAATTTTGGATTGCGTTCACAGGAATCATCAAATTTGGGTTTTGTTCTTCTTCGGCCGAAGTTCACCCCTTTCTTCCTCAGCTCCGCTAAGGACCTCCTCTCTTCAATTACTTGCTCGTGTACCTTCATTGTGCGTTACTTAAGCTTTCCATACCACTTGGGCCCTTTCTTTTTGCTCAGGCCACCATCTCCTCGTTGTCTTCCTCAACGCCGGTACTGGACTTCATCGCCGACACAACTCCGACAAGCTTTTCCTATCCGGGTCATTCTGGTAAGGTCTTTGAGCCCTGCTGATGCTAGTGCACGCATTAGATGGCTTGAAGCTTTGCCATATCAATGTTGTCATTTTTCCCGTAGCTTCACCTCCGCTCCACCTCGTCGCGCCGCTGCGTAAGCTCGTCTCAGGCGATGCTCCGGCCACCGGTGGGTGAGCATTAGTATTAGGAATCCATTTTGGCCCTTGGCTGGCATCGCCATGGCCTCCTTCGCCGGCGATTGGCCGGAGAAGCTCACGGCTAGAGCATGCTCTTTTATCAGATTTGGACAGCCACTGTAGCACAATGATTAGCTTTTAATCACTGTCCTAAAACATACTTAACTGTGTAGATCCAGCAGTGTTAAGTTGTCTCACTGCCACGTGGGCCCTTGAGCAGAAAACAAGAGGTTTAAGCTTCAGTTAAAACCTGAGTCACTGACGTGTAGGACCCGACCCACCTATCAGTTAATTTGAACTCAGAGTTCGAGTGTAATCTTCGTTTTGGACCATCCGATCTAGATTCAATGATCTAGATCAATTGGGTCGTTTGGACCATACGAATGTCCCATTCCTTTTGGACCGTCCAATTTCAATTCAACCACTGGGACCAATTGGGCCCTTCGGACCATCCGAACGTCCCACTCGTTTGAACCTTCTGATCTTGATCTAAAAGGTCAAGATTTGTTACGCTCGTTAAAACGATCCAGCGCCTCCTCCTCGCTCGCTGACACGTGGGCCCGAGGCATTTTTTACCAAGTCTGTGTGGACTAGGACCGCTTTGACCATGGTCCCACTGATCACCGTCCTTGGCTAGAATAGGATGGGTATAAAAAGGATTTACTACTTTTATAAATTCCGGAATGCTTTATTTTTGTACTGTTAATTTGATTTAACTTGAAAAATGCATAAGTAATTCTCTGTAACTCCATTTTGAGTAAACTAAAATTTGTTAGATTCCTCTGTTACTATGCTTTAGTGTAGAATAGGTTTTAAGTATGTCTTTGCCTCGAAAAATCTTGTTTTACAAATTAATTGTGCACTACTTTCATAACTTGGAAATATCATAAGAAATTCATTTTTAACTCCAAGTGAAGTGAACTAATTTTTGTTGTTCTTAGAATGTCATGCTTTGTCTACCATAAAATTTTCATGTTCACCAACCTTCTGGAAATTTATGCATGAACAGTAACCGAAAGTTAATTAGTTGAATTTTATGTCCGATGAAAATTGTTTAGCCTATAACTTTTGCATGCATCATCCAAATAGATTGATTCTTATTGCTAAATTCATTTAAAATTATGCTCTACCTTCTGTGAAAATTTCATGGAATTTGGTTGATCTTAGATTTTGAGTCTTTTTCGGTGTTATTCGTTCTTATTGGGTCTTCTCGTTCTTTCGATAGGTTCCGACGATTTTATTGAGTACAAGAGTTATCCTCTATTGCAAGATAGTGATCTCCAACAAGGCAAGTAGATGTTTCATTCATTTGATCATATTGATCCCATTAATTTCAAAGTCTAATATCTATGTTTGCAAAATCTATGTATCCATGCTCTATAGTGATGTCCAGCAAGGCAAGTAGATGTTTCATTTAGTTGATCCTCTAGATGCATAATCTATAGGCAAATGTTCATTCTCTACTACTGAGCCTAGGATTATGTCCTCTGTGATTTAGGGTTCGTTGGTTTAGCCCTTGTCACTTAGCTTGTAGTCTACGGATTATTATTGCTTAGAAATGCTTAGAACGGTAGAATTGGGCGGTTATTGACATAGTCGATAACCTTGATCACACAAATCATATTATGACTTTATGTCCAGCACCTTGTGCTATGCTACTTTGAGAAAACTAAAACTGAAAATAAAATATTTTGGACTTGGGCATATTGGTATGATGGTGTGGTTTTTCAGTGTGAATGGATGGTGCCCGAGTCATCAAGGACCAAATTACTTGCGCCATTGATCCAAGCACTTTTGCGTGCTAACCAAATGAGAGGGATATGAGACCTCTCTTGACTTAGTACTCTGGCGTGTGTTGGCTCCGAGTCGCAGGAGGATGTGTGTGTGTGTTGTGGTAAAAAGAGGAATGTGTTTATGTGTTGGGTATGCGGGAGTGGAATCCTTTCTAGGTTTCCACACCGAGGGGTATTGTAGTTGTCCGGTTGCTTTACCCTATATGGGTAGTTGACTCCCGGCTTTACAATGACTCTGACACAACGTATGGGTTTCTATCCATACGGGTGACTTGTAGTTAATACACAATATTGGAAAACATCTCGTAGGACTTAGTTGTGCTGGCACACCAAAGGAAATGTACTAAATAGCTTGGCAAAAAGGCGGTCTGACATGTGGGTAAAGTTGCACACCCCTGCAGGGTTCAATCTATTCGAATAGCCTCATCCTAGGTTATGGACACGCTTGGTTATTTCCTGCAAGAATTAGACTATAACCTTTTTATTAAACTTGATTTCGGGTGGTACGAATGGGGAATTCATGCTATGCTGTGGTGGCTATTGGGTTAGTCACCTCTAGATTGTTATTTATGTTATTATTGTTGTCTCGCTCTTATTTTAACAAATAAAAACAGATTTGTCAAATTCCCTTCAATCTATTACAATATTGCTAATGAAAACTGCTTTATGTGTCCAATGAACCATATGACCATCTCCTTTGTTTCAGCTATGTATAGGCTTGTTACTTGTAAGTCTTGCGAGTACATATTTGTACTCAGTTGTATTGCTTAATTGTTGCAGAGGAGGTTGACCCCCATGGGGTTAGCTTTTGTGAGACAGACTACGTGCTGGGCGACTAGCTTAGCGGCCCGGTCGGTTGCCGTGTGGGTAAATGGCAAACCGGTTGGCTTTTGTTATTACCATCTTATGGCATTTTGCTTCCACTGTTCCTTCTGCTGTTATTGAGTCATTTGGCCGGTCAGCCCTTTTGTAATAACTCTATTATGTATGTCTTTTGCTTTAGACTCTGTATTGTAATCTTGTATGAAAATGATGCATGACTTTGTAAAGGTGTATGTGTACTGCAAATTCTGGGAAGTACATGTGAGGACCCGGAATATTTAACTAGTAACACTTAACCTCCAATTGGTTCTAGCATTACTAATTAAACATTCTAAGCCTCGATGGGCATATGTTTCCCAGAATTGCAACATATGCACATCATCACAAAATTACACATCATTTCCATACAGCATACATCACTAAGTCCAACAACGACATACATAAAGTAAAGTTATTACAAAAGAGAGCCGACCGCCAAAAGAACAATATACAAGAATGACAATGAAGCAAAAGTGCCATAAGATGGCTAGAACAAAAGTCGACCGGTTAGCCACACAACCCACAAGGCAACCAACCGGCCGCTAAGCTAGTCGCCCAAGCTACCACAACACACCGCAAAAGTGAGGCCCCTCGGGCTCACCTTCTTCCTCTCGCAATGAACAATTAAGCATAGCATCCGAGTACAAAGATTGTCTTTGCACCCGCAAGATCGACGTGTGGAATAGCAGACCTATTCATAAACTACATGCAAGCTTATTTAGGTGGAGGTTGTATGTCTCATTTGCATGAAGCCAACTTTATTTGCAATAATGTAATATATTTCAAAAGCAAGTTTGCAAATCTGTTTTGTTATCAAAGTAACAGTAAGTAAAGATACATACAAGTAACCACTGGAAGTGACTATCCCAATAGCCACCACAACATAGCACTAATCCCGATTCGTACCACCCATCAAGTTTTAATTTAAAAGGTTGTAGTCTAACTCTTGAAAGACCTTGCCAAGCGTGTCCATAACCTAGGACGAGGCTATTCGAATAGTTTTAACCTGCGGGGTGTACCAATGTACCCACACTTGAGACCGCCTTTAAGCCACAAAGCACACTTAGAAGGTATCTTTGCACGGCTAAGTCCTACGAGACTTTTTCCAATATTGTGTATCAACCACGAGCCGCTCGTATGGGTAGAAACACCATACGCTTACATTGCAAGCCGAAGACAACAAATCCCATCACGGGTGAAGTCTTTCGGACACTACAATGCTCCCAACACCATCCCTCCCGCGACCTCCTGCGACCCGAGGGCAATACACGCCAAAGTACTAAGTCAAGAGAGGTCCCATACCCTCTAATGTGGTTAGCACGCTAAAATGCTTGGTTTAGTGTAACAAGATGTTCGGTCCTTGTTGACCCGGCACCATTCGATCACACCCAAAAATCACACCATCATACCATTGTGCCCAAGTCTAAATCTTTTGTTTTCAGTTTTAGTTTTCATAAGTAGACATGGCACAAGGTGGAAATCATAATCATAATAAGTTTTAGTGATCAAGGTTATCGACAAGTCGATAACCGCCCATTTCTACCAAGCTAAGCATGGCTAAGCAATTAATTCGCAACTACTAAGTGACAAGAGCCCATCCATGAACTCTAAATCACAGCAAGTAACCTAGGCTCATGGTAGTAGAGGATAATCATTTGCTAAGGAAATGCATCTACTAGGCCAACTATTAAAACAAAGTAGCAATGCATACATAGAATTTGTAATCAACATAAATACTTAAAATCTGGGATTAACATGATCAAACTGCTTGCCTTCTTGCGTTGCTCAATGCATTGTGGAGGGTCGTTCTGGGATTACCGCAAATGTCGAATCCTAAGCGAGAGGCAAAAGAACCAAGAACAACCAATAAGACGAGCCACAAATAAACCAATGAGCAAGCAACAATTATCCAAATGCGACAAAATTTATACATAAGGTAGAATACGAATATACCTAGACATAGAAACTGGAAAAACCTAATTTGGATTTGTGGTGCAAAAGATATTGCCTAAAAACACATTTTCGACCATAATTAGCACTGTAGCAAAAATATTTTCTAGAAAGATTTTGAAGCTGAAATTTTTATGGTAGCTACCTACTGGTATAGAGGTAACCCATATAAAATTTCAGGTCATTTGGAGTTAAAATGATTTAGTTATGATTTTCCTAAGATGCAAAACTAGCATAATGCACTTTCCAGAAATATAAACATGTGCAAAACCTATTTCACATTATAGTATGATAACAGAGGGATTTCCTAACATCAAATTTCTATTTTTAGGATTTACAGGGAATTACTGGTGTCTATTACCTCATTAAATGAATTTTTAATTGCTACTAATAAGGTTAAATCTACTAACATATTTTTCAGGTGCTGATATAGACCTTCCACCATTTTTAGATTAAAGTTTAGTTAATGACAAATTTATCAAAGTTAAAATCATTCAATTAGCAGATATACAAAAAAAGATATGCATTTTCCAAGTTTTAATACAATTCTGGAATATATAAAAATAGCAGAAAACCAACTATTAAAGATTACAGAATTTTCTACTACAGAAGCATAGCTAAAAGCATTTTTATATTAAACTATAGTGGAATACAAATTTATTGCAGCTGGTTTCATGTAAAAAGGATTTATCTAGAATTAGTTATGAATTTCTAAAGTTTTGATACAATTTTGGTGGATAAATAAACACTTACGTAAATAAAACCAACCCAACCGAAAATAAACGACGTGGACGCCGTGGGCGTCGATGCGAAATCCAACGAGCCACACGCGACGGAAAACAGCGCACGCGCGCGATTCATAACAGAAACCCACCGTTGGATCAAGATCCAACGGCTCACAAGGAAGCATGCAACCGGAGGATGCGATTACCTCGGCGAACCACGACCGCAGATCTAAAGATGAACGGCTCAAAACCCAAATCTAACCGGAAGGTCCGATTGCACACATGATCTCAGCCGAAGATCACGAGATGGACGGTCCAGGATGATGAGGGGAACCGGATGGTCCGAATGCACTTACGATCAAGGCCGTAGATCTAAAAATGAACGGCGGTCCAAGATCGAAATGCAACCAGGAGTGCTGACACGTGGGGCCGCATGTCAGTGACTGAGAGTCACACATGCGAGATTAAACACACGTGCACAGTGCGCGTGGTCCCACCTGTCAGTGACTTAAAGGAGGTTTTTAGGACAGCTAATTAATTACTAATGACCAATGATTAGTGATGATCAGCCATTAATGTGTCCTAAAGATTTTGAACAGAGGCGATTTAGGGACAGAGGGCCCACACGTCAGTGACCCAAAAAGGTAATCTCGGACACATTTATTGCTAACAATGATTAGCAATAAATAAACCCAAAATCAGCCATAACGACTTCTGGTTTTCTGATTTAGGCTTACGGGCCCACAAGTCAGTGAGACATTAGGCCCGATTAAGACACCATTAATACTTCTAATGATTGGCAATCATTAAACATTAAATGTGTCCTAATTATCTGACGAAAACGGAGCTTCTCAACTGACAAAACCCGAGTGGCTTTGCCGGCTTATCGCCGGCGACTCCGGTCGCGGCGGCGCCGAACAAGACCCAAAATGGATTCGCAATAACAGTACGAACCTAATGGTAGCATTCGCCGCGCGAGGACTAGAACGCCGGCAGCCGGAAAGCGAAACGGAACCCTACGGCTAAACACGAAAATAGCGAAAGCTCAGTGCGGACCTAGGATGCGGGTGCCATGACTTCTAGGGACTATATAGAAGCTACCTTATCCGAGAGGAGCTTCAAAGATGGCGGGAAGACTTGAACACGATGAAGTCCACCGAGCGAAGAAGATGAAGTGGAAGATGAGGTTACGAGCAAAATGAGTGGAACCAAATCATCACCACACTTCATTATAGCTCAAAGAGGTTCCAAAAGCAAGTAATTGCAAAAGAATCACTTACTGAGTGGAGAAGAAAGGGGTGAAACTAACGAAAATCTCCAAACTTAAAATTGAGTGATTCCTGTGAATGCAACCCAAAATCAAGTTAGGGAGATATAAAGGAGGTTGAGGAGTTCAAAGGGTGCAAGAAAGGTTGAAGATGAACCACTGGACACCTGTGCCGCCATTGGAGCTCTACGGGCAACAATGGTGTTTTGAGGGTGTGAGGTGGTTTCTTTGCTCAAACACCGAGAGTAGCTAGGTGTGGTGCAAAAGAACACCAGGAGGACCTAGAGGGCCAATTTATAGGAAGGGAATTAGGGTTTTCGAGCAAGAACATGAGCCCATGGTGAGCTCGGTTCATGGCGCGGTCAAGGACCAAGAAGTGATGGGAGCAAGTGAGCACGGTGACCATGGAGGAGAAAGCCTGTTGCGCATTAAATGCATTGCAGAGAGACGTTGACGAAAGCAACTTGAGGTGACACCACAAGCCCCCCATGCTCTCTCTTTCTCTCTGCCATGAACGCCCGCGCGCCCGGAGAAGCCGAGGAGGAAGAAGAACAGAGAAGATAAACCACGACCGATGGATTAAAAATGGACGGTCACGATTAAACGAGTTCGCCGGACAGTCCGGTTGCCCTCAGGAATCTGGACGGTTGGATCGAGATCCAACGGTCCCAATTTGTTAATGTAACCGGAGGGTCCGAATGCTCACACGAACGTGGGCCACGCGATCTGAATCCAACGACTGAGATTGCACGCGCGTTTTAAACCGCGGCTCGGTGCAGTTAGGTGGTTCAACCGAGTCAAGTGGCTCGGACTCGAGCCCGACTCGAACCCAATGAATAGTGAATTTGGTTTTTAGGTTTTAATTAAGCTGAGACTTTTGAGGATTTATTTGGGGTAGCAAAATAACTCCAAAAATTCTGAAATTTTTACAGGAGCTTGCTGACTGAGACATTGACCTTGTGTAAAATTTTCAGAGAGTTTTATGCTGCGAATAAATCTCCAAAAATTCTGCAAGGCTCTGTTTTAATGTTTGGTGAGAGTCAAACAGGTTTGACTTCCTCTAAAAATATTCAAACAATTTCTAAAAATTGTGAAATTTTTCAGAGGGGTCACATACCACCACAGAGACTTAGGAAAATATATCCAGAGGATGATCATAAGATTTGACAAGATTGTTTTTGGAAGAACAAGATTTGGATCAAAAGACTTGTGACTTTGTACTTCCATAACCTTTGGTACAATACTTGTTCAGTACAGAAAGGAAATACATGATGTAAGAAAAAGTTTTAATTTCTACTCATTTTCTTACATTTGAAACACAAGCCCAAAATTGGGATGTTACAGTACATGTCCATCGAGGTCTAGGATATTTGATTGGTAATAATATAACCATTTGGAAGGTTAAGTATTACGAGTTAAATACCCTGGGTTCTCACAACTTTACCCACAAGAGATAATCAACTTATAATATCCGGCTGACACATACCTAAGGTGTACGACTAAGTCATTATCATAAAGCTTTTACAATGCATCATCCCACCGTAGTCCCGCCGGGTTCAGGCCCCCTCTTGCGCTAGGTGGAAATACATAAAAGTAGGTCATAAAAGACACCCACACAACCAGATGGTACAACCGTGGTGAAATGATACAAATTATTTAGCTAGGTTGTAACACCCCAACCCAACATGAGCCTGGAATGCTACTAAAGGAAACATTAACAAAGCTAAATTAGGACAGTCTACTAAATTTCGGCAGAACCTCTTTTGTATGCTTACTATAAGGAGGTTCCCAAAAGATAGAAAGTAGATCATAACTAAATATTTCCAACATCCAATATCATCACTAACCATTAAAAATATGCTACTCAGCTAGAACATATTCAAAGTTAACCAAAGTACGTTACTCATCATTATTACAAATAACCTCGAAGCATGAGGCCTAACCATGTTCATTTCTTAAGCAGTTCGCTTAATTATTAATGGACACCCTAAGAAGATTAATCAACTTTTAAAGAAGCGTGACAGTGTGTGACTCCAACTCAAGTCTACTCTCTCCTATGCATGCTGTTCTTGCAAAAGGTACCTAAAACACAACAAAAGTAAGGGTGAGCCCAAAGATTCAGCAAGTACGAATAATAAAGCATTAAACTCACAATTACAGCATCAACACTCCATTCCAAAGCTTTACTCGAAAAACATATCACATGATGTATGAATGCAAATATGCAATGCATCTTTTCTTTCTCTTCCACTTTTTCGCATTTCACCGGTAATGCGAGATATGCGACCGTCGCCGCATACCATGCTTGTGCTCGCAAGCACATGGACCAATTGCCCAATACTCCGCAAGTAAAGGGGACCTCAAGCCCGTCATATACATGACAGGGATCTCAACAAATGCTTAGTCACCACGTGACCAAGTCTTCATTATGTCAACATGATGCATATGCACAAATCTTGAATCATCATAATCATACCTCCTCAGCAACATCACTTATGAATTTAACTCATTCATACTTCTATCATTTATGTTCATAGACATTCATACACTCAAGCAACCATGCATAATACATATTTTCACAACATTAATAATCATGGTCAACAACATCTATAACACTCTAGCATTCATAGATATCACATTTATTCACAATACTAGTAAACAAGTACTTGCATTAACCGTGTGGGGACGAATGAAACGAAGAGGGCGCTGCCTCTGGAACCAATCCCTCACTTGAATATAAATATAAAGCATGCTAAGACAACCATACTGAACCAAAACTTAGCCAAAAGCACAACCGCACTCGCTACACTCTCAAGCGCATTCCCAATTCCAACTCCTAAAGTTCGATCTATCCCCTCTGTGGACAGCTATAATCTAAAATTCATATCTTTTTTTTTATAAGAATCCAAATGAGGTTTTCTTGGACTTCATTGAAAGGTTATCAATTTACCCAACTAAACCTAGTTGGTGGGCTTTCCTGATTCGGCCAACTAATACCCCTATTATACTAATTAACAGAACATCGATTTCACATCAGGTTCTCTGGATAGTACACTAAAACTATCATAACTTTTAGCTTGTTTGTCCAAATTTCACGTTCTTGGGCTTCTCTGAAATCTAAGACAATGATATACAAGTTTTGTTATACTGAGCTCCTCTAATTTTCCTTTTAACTGATCGTTCAAGTCAGATTACTAAAACCTGTTAGAATACCGACAGATTTGCAGAACAGTCACACTAATAAATTCATAACTTCTGGTACATAGGTCCAAATAATGCGATCTAGAACTTCATTGAAAGATGGCGATGTCCTCGACATTACTCTAGGAGACACCCAGAACTGAATCTGCACGAAACTATGTCAAAACATCGATCTAACACGAACTGTCCTGAACAGGCCTAATTACCGACATTGATAAATTAACCCGTAACGCAACTGTAACATCCCAAGTTTTGTACTTGTGTTTCAAATCCAAGAAAATGAGTAGAAATTAAAACTTTTTCTTACATCATGTATTTCCTGTCTGTGCTAAACAATTCCTGTACAAGAACTATGGAAATGCAAGTCACAAGTCTTTTGATCCAAATCTTGACCTCTCAAAAAAATTATTGTCAAATCTTGTTATCATCTCCTGGAAATATTTTTCCTAAATTCTAGGGGTGGTATGTGATCCCTCTAAAAATTTCACAATTTTTAGAAATTGTTTGAATATTTTTAGAGGGCAGTCAACCTGTTCGACTTTTAGTCAAAACCCTAAACCAGAACCTTGTAGAATTTTTGGAGAAAAATGCACTACATAAAAACCTCTGAAAATTTTACACAAGATTAATATCTAAGTTAGCTAGCGCCTGTAAAAATTTCAGAATTTTTGGAGTTTCTTAGCTACCTCAAATCGATTTCCAAAGTCTAACCCAATTCAAAACCCTAAAAAAATTGAACTCGGGTCTGAGTCAGACTTGGGCTCGAGTCAAACCCGAGCCCAATTCATTTGACTTGATCGAACCAAGCCACCTCGTTCTGAGCCGTTGGATTAAGATCCAACGCTCGCGATCTCCCCTGTTAGTTTGAACCACAAGAGCTTGAAGCAATCCTAGCCGTCCATTTTAAATCGGATCGCCCCCAACAACCCTAGCTTTTCCGCTCTTCTTCTTCCTCGAGCCGTGCGTGAACAGGGAGCGGCATGGCCGGGTCACTTCGATTTCCCTCGTCAACTCTTCTTGGTCGGGGCAGTGAATGCGTGCAGCTTGCTTTCGGACATGATCATGCCTTTTTCCTGCCTCCCATCATTTCTTTTAGGTCCACGGTTGTCCCGTGAGCCAAACTCACCCGAGGGCTTCATTTTAGCAAACCCTAGCTCTCCATCTATATGAAGCTTCCTAAAACCCTCTTTGAGCTCCTTTGCAGCACCACTTAGCTCCTCTTTGCTTGTGGAGCTCAAAACACCCAAAAAATACCCAAAACCACCATTAATGGCCGTGAAGCTCTGTTGATGGCTTTGGTGCTCCAGTGGTTCATCTTCAATTCTTCTTATACCCTTTTGAACTCCTTAACCCCCTATGCATTTCCCCTAACTCAATTTTGGGTTTCATTCACAGGAATTGACCAATTTTGAGTTTGGATCATTTCGGCCGATTTTACCCCCTTTCTTCCTCAGCTCCGGTAAGTGGTTCATTTAGCAATTACTTGCTCATGGAGCTTCTATGAGTCTTAATGGAGCTTTAGTGTTACTATGGTTTCACTCATTTTGCCCAGACCACCCTTTTTCTCTTCATCTTCACCAACTCCAGCGGGTTTCTCTGCTGTCCAAGCTCCTCCGGCCATCTTTGAAGCTCATCATGGTTGAGGTAGCTTCTTATTAGTCCCTAGAAGTCGTGGCACCCGCTTTTGTGGACCTTTGCGGAGCTTTTCGCCATTTTCATTTTCGGCAGTGCTTGTCCCCACCATTCTTTTCTGACTCGCTGGCGTTCTGGGCCACCGCCGCCGGCGAGGTCACGACCATTGGGTCCGCAAGGCTATTGCGAACCCATTTTGGCACTTTGCGGGTGCCGCCGTGGTCGGAGCCGCTGGTGGCGAGCCCATCAATGCCGTCGGGTTTTGTCGGATGAAATCGTCACTGGGAGTTGTCGTTAAGACATCATTAATGGCTAATCATTGTTTAATAATTGTTAATCATTGGTAATGATTGATTAGAAATTAATGGCGGTCTTTTATGGTGCGTAGCTGTCACTGACAGATGGGCCCAATCATTTAAAACCCCCCGCCAGAATAATCCCGTTCGGAAATCATTAATGCTAATGATTATCATTAATCACTGTCTTAACAATAAATGTGTCCGAAAGTGCCTCTGGTGTCACTGCCATGTGGGCCCGTAGGCTTTAAACCGCAGTCATGGGGTCTTTAGGACTAAATTTGAGTTCATTAAATGCTAATCATTGATTAGCACTTAATGTGTCTTAAGCTGTCCAGGTGTGCCACTGTCAGGTGGGCCCCCAACCACTTAAACCCCCTCTGTGCAAAATCATTGGGTTTAGCATTTATTAGCTGTCCTAAACCACCCTCTGTATCGCTTACAGGTGGGCCCGCACATTTAAAACCCACATGTGTTTATGCGTGTATCGTGGACTGTCGATCTCGAGATCAACGGTCCAGATCTTCGGGAACTTTCGGGTCCCCAAGCGTCCAATTCTTCAGGGGCGGTCAGATCTAGATCAACGGTCTAGATCTAAGTGGCCGTTCGGACCACCGAGCCCCAAACCGCTGCGGGCTGTCCATCTCGCGATCAGCAGCTGAGATGGAGCTGTCGTTCGGGTCATCCGAACGTTCCCGCGCCCTAAGCCCTCCATCTTTTGATCTGCGGTCGAGATTGATTGGGCTGTTCGGGTCCCCGAACGTCTCCATCCACGCGAACCATTGGATCTAGATCCAACGGTGGACCTCTTTTTGGACCACGCGCGTGCGTTGTGTGCGGAGCGCGTGGGCCGTTGGATCCCAAATCAAAGGCCCAAATTTATCCACGCCCTTTTATTTAGATCTGAGTCTGTTATATTTCGGCAAGCCTTTATTTGTCAACTAAAAATTGTATTAAACTTTGAAAACTCATAACTAATTCATTTTAAAACCTTTTTAGATGATTCCAGTTGGGATAAATTCATGTTTAACTAGAGTATAATCTAAAAATGATTTTAGACATGTTTCTGTAACAGAAAGTTTTATAAACAATATTAACTTGATTTCAGCCATTTTAGAATATTCCAAAAATTGATTTGAAACTTGTAAAATGCATATCTTTTTCTGTATAACTCCAAAATGTGCAAACTCAAGCTGGTAAAATTCCTCTGTTAGCATACTTTAATATGAAATAGGTTTTGATCATGATTTCATTTCTCAAAAGTAACATGTGCTAGATTTACAACTTAGAAAAATCATAAGTAATAATTCATTTTAACTCCAAATTAGGTAAACTCAACTTTGTTGTTCTTTGGATATCAATATCTACCTGCTGTAAAAAATTTAGGTTCTAGATCATTCTAGAAATTTATGCCATGAACAGTACCAGTAATTAATTTCATTGGAATTTACAGGCTGAGGGAAATTTTTTTAGCTATAACATTTTCATACTAAATCCAAATGACTTGATTCTTGCTTCTAAATTCATTTAAAATCATAACCTTGTCGCTGTATAAATTTCATAAGATTTGGATGGGTTTTGCTGTTGAGTTTTGTTTAGTGTTCTTCGTTCTTATTGGTTTTATCGTCTTTTTGCGTTAGGTTCCGAAGAGATTGTTGATCTCGAATCTGAGCCACAGCAGCCAGACTCTGCCCTCCAGCAAGGCAAGCAGATGTAGCATCATTTGATCATATTGTTCCTACTATTTTTCAAATTTTAATATGTTGTTTGCAAATTCTACGTATGCATTGCTATCTTGTTTTAAAATATTGTCGATTAGTTGGCCTATTAGATGCATAATCTGTAGGAAAATGTTTATCCTCTACTACTGAGCCCAGGACTATCTCGCTGTGATTTTGGGTTCGTTGGATGAGCCCTTGTCACTTAGTAGAAATGGGCGGTTATCGACTTGTCGATACCTTGATCACACAAACTTATGATGACTCTTTGTTTCAGTTTTGTGCTATGTTTAAATTGTGAAAACTAAAAATGAAAACAAAATGATTTGGACTTGGGCACAATGATAAGATGGTGTGATGTTGAGTGTGACTGGAATGGTGCCCGGGTCATTAAGGACCGAGTTACTTGCGCCACCATTCTGAGCAATTTGTGCGTGCTAACCACACTAGAGGGAAATGGGACCTCTCTTGACTTAGTACTTTAGGGAGTGTTAATTAATGAGTCGCGTGGTGGGTTGTATATTTAACTATATGCAACATGGACAAGTTTGTGGGGAGGGGAGCACCCGCCTAGGCCGGTGTATCCTACTCTACGTATGGGTCCTTAGTGGGGACCATAAAGGTGGTCCACTAGGTGATAACCCCCATACGTGCGGCTCTTGATTAACATTTTTCATTGGAAAGCGTCTTGTAGGACATAGCCGTGCCGGCATACCAAAGGAAGTGTGCTTAATAGCTTGGAAAAAAGGCGGTCTGAAGTGTGGGTACATTGGTACACCCCTGCAGGGTTAAAAGTATTCGAATAGCCTTGTCCTAGGTTATGGACACACTCGGATACGCCCCGTGAGAACTAGACTAAAATATTTTAATTAAAACTTGATGGGTGGTACGAATCGGGGATTCGTGCTATGTTGTGGTGGCTATTGGGTTAGTCACCTCTAGGTGGTTACTTGATTATTTATTGTTACTCGCTGTTACTTCAATGATTAAAAACTGATTTGATAAATTGCCTCTAATCTATTACATTATGGCAAATGAAAATTGTTTTACGCGTCCAATTAACTATATAACCAACCTCCTTTGATACAGCTTTCATGTAGCTATGTATAGGCTTGTTACTCGTAAGTCTTGCGAGTACATTATTGTACTCATCTGCATTGCTTGTTGTGTGCAGAGGAAGAAGGTGATCCCCAAGGGCCTCACTTTTGTGAGTTATGCTTATGCAGTGTGTGGGACGACTAGCTTGGCGGCCCGATCGGTTACCTTGTGGGTTATGGCTAACTGGTCGTATTTTGGTTAAAGCCATCTTATGACACCTTTTGCTTCCGCTGTTATTTGATACCTTTGTCTTTTGGCCGGTCGGCTGTCTTGTAATAACTTTATATTTTGTATGTCGTTGCTAGACTTGTTATAATATGATGTATAGAATTGATGCATGCTTTTGTAAAGATGTATGTGTGCTGCATTTCTGGGAAGCACATGTCCATCAAGGCACGAGTTATTTTGTTTGTGATGCTATGGCCAATGGAAGGCTAAGTATTACAAGCTTAATAAACCAGGGTCTCATAGCAACTAACAAGGGGATAATTGAGGTTACCCTTGAAGAACCTGTTGACGAACACGATGAACACCACACGATCTCTCTCCTTCCCTTCTCTTTTTCCTCTTCCTTCTCCTCCTTTCTCCCTTGGCTGGAAATAATCAATGGGGATCCTTCCCCTTTCGTTCTTCTTGGCTAGCAGCAGGGAGGCAACACAAGGGGAGGAGCTACAGTGGCAGCGCTACAGTAATGCATCTGTGCTATAGTAATTCGGCCATGCTACAGTAATGCGGTCGTGCTACAGTGTTAGGGCTAGGGTTTCCCCTCTTTTTAAGTGGCCTGCTTCCCTCCCTCTTGGGCCTAAATGTTGTGGGCCGAGAGCCCACAGCCCAGATTGTCTGAAATACTCAAATAAACCCATGAAACATTGTTAAATCCACTCTCTCCAATTAGTTCTCCTCCCTAATGTCTTTCTTCTCACTTAAATATACATGGGATGTTACATTCTACCCCCCTTAAACATAATTCGACCCCGAATTCTTATTATCGTTTTACTCGCTGGAACACCACCACCAAAACTGAACAACAGATAACCCATACCCGACGTGAATAACTCTGTATACTGCCTACGCATGTGAGGCTCCAGTTCGCATGTGGCCTCTCTTTCGGTCTGGTGTGACCAAAGCACCTTGACATACTTAAGCGTTTTGTTCCTCAAAACTCGCTCTGATTCCTCCAGAATTTGCACTAGTCGGGATTTGAATGTAATTTTTTACTCGATGGTCAACGGATCCTACGAAACCTCACACTCCAAGTCTCTCTGGTATTCCACCAACACCAGGTCACTGAAGATGTTGTGTACCCCGTGCATAGACTCGAGACGGTTCTAGCGCATGGCTATCTTCCGAAATCCCAGCAACTTCCAGAACAACCAATGTACCTTAGGCCAACATTTCCTTTGGTACCAAACCACACAACCTGCACATAACACATAGAACTATTGTTTCTTGTATCATTTGATCTCATCACTTTAACAATGAACACCTCTTTTAACTAGGGACGCACAACAGAACTCGTTTTAAACAAACTCTTTTAAAAAACAGAACCCAACTGAAAATAAATGATTCTCATTACAAACGCGCATTACCATTTTCCCACCAAAAGGGTTAAATCCAAAACCATAAGATTCATCATGAAACTCTTCCACTTTCCAAGTAGGCAGTTTGCCAATGGACAACACATAAGCCAAAGGCGAAATTACTCGTATGCCCAAAACAACTATTTCCTTTCTTTGTCTTGACCAAAAAGGATCACGCATACCAAGAAGAACCAACTCAATTTATGATTGGCATCTGTCATATAGACAAAGCTCAAATAAAAACCAAGAGAATATTTTATTATTCGAGAATACAACCTTTTCCTCAAATTTTCTTTTAAAAAGATTCAACTTTCTCTTAAACCATAGGACCCCAAATCATCGCATAACACATTAACTCATTTCTCTTAAATTGGCAACCTCGAAGCTATGTTCTACCAAACACAAAATCCACATTTGTGCAGGGAGACTCTTCCAATCCATAATATCGTACTCTATCCAACTTCTCTATCGAATGAATTATTTTGACAAAATAATTCTCAACACAACTCATTATATATTTCACCCACCATCACATCCCTCAATCCATTAAAGATAACCAATTTGAGATTCACATCACACACTCTCATTTACTACATCGAAAGGATACTATCAATGATCATCCCACTACTCAGAATCCACTCTTATTCTACTACTTTTACACATAACCGTTGGCAACCCAGATTCTAGCATAAAAATGCAAAGCCCAAATTTAACCTCCAAGACTCCTACAAGCAACTTTTCATATAAAAGATCGAGAAATCCTTATATTCATTCACTAAAATTCCCACACTCTAAACATACTCAAACATTATCCTTCACATGTAAATATTTTTCTCGACCAAATTACCTTTTAGAAGAATTCTATCTCCCAGAAGGTTATTCATTAAAACCAGGGCACACCTGCCGACATCTCAACATTACCTACTATTCCACCAATTGACATTATGATTAAATTACTTCGCTAATCCTACTCTCATTAAACTATACCGTCATATATCACCTACCCAACCTTGCAAAAATTACCCAATTGTGATACTCTAACACATTGATCAAGCTTCCAAACTTTCGATAATCCCAACAGTCCAACATGATTGAAGGTTCTTGGATTATAATTCGCTATGGGTTCCACTAGTTGTAACACTAATCTATTTTATTTCAACGACAATCTTTCCATTTAAATCCAATTTTTTTCCAAGAGTTATAGGACAAAACCAAATCACTTTCTACTGATTTCAAATAGCTTGGCTCCCATAATTCTCACTGCGATCATTTACTTGACCACCACCAACCAATCACCATATTACACTCTATAACACCTTACAACCCAAGTCGGTTAAACTTTTCTCAATAGGAAAGAGCAAACAAATACAAGTTTAACACACGAGGAAACACTACTCCTCACAGTAAGTGTGAGACCCCGGTTTATTTAGCTTGTAATGCTTAGTCTTCTATTGACTCTATCATCACAAACCAAATACACCGTGCCTCGGGAAAATGTATACTTCCCAGAATTGCAGTATACACACCCTTTTACAAAACATTGCATCAATTCCATACAACACATATAACCAAACCTTAAACTTTACAAGCAGAAGACATACATAATAGTCTTTACAAAAAAAGAGACCAACCGGTCAAGGACAAGCTAAAAGAGTTAGAAAGACAACGGAAGCAAAATGCCATAAGATGGCTAAGACAAAAGCCAACTGGTTTGCCTACACCCACAAGGCAATCCGACCGGGCCGCCAAGCTAGTCGTCCCAAACACCGCCACAGCACAACTCACAAAACTGAGGCCCTTGGGGCTCACCTTCTTCCTCTGCAACAATTAAGCAAAGCAAATGAGTACAAAATTGCACTCGCAAGACTTACGGGTAACAAACCTAGTTACTACTACATGCCGGCTTTAATCAAAGGAGAAGGCTCAAGGTTAATTTCAGCATAAAGCAAGTTTTATTTGCAATAAGTAATAATTTGAAGGCAGTTTTAACAATCTAAATTTTATTTGCATAAATAACAGTGAGACGGTAAAGTAATAACATAAAGACATCCTGGAGATGACCAACCCAAGGGCCATCACAATAATAGCACAAATTACCCATTCGTACCACCCACATCAAGTTTTAATTTTAAAAGGTTGTAGTCTAGTTCTTGCGGGAAATAACCAAGCGTGTCCATAACCTAGGACGAGGCTATTCGAATAGATTTAACCCTGCAGGGGTGTACCAATGTACCCACACTTTAGACCGCCTTTTCACCACTAGATTAAGCACACTTCCTTTGGTATGCCGGCACGGCTAAGTCCTACGAGACATTTCCAATGGATTGCATTCATTAAGAGCCGCACGCATGGGGGTTAACCCTTAGTGATCTGCCAGCGAAATTGTATCACAAGGACCCATACGTAGAGTAGGACACACCGGCCTCGGCGGGTGCTCCCCTTAATCACGTGACCCATCTTGTATATAGAAATATAATTAACACGGGTCCTTCCATCACGGGTCCTTCCACGCGACTCATTAATTAACACCCCCCAAAGTACTAAGTCAAGAGAGGTCCCATATATCTCTAGTGTGGTTAGCACGCAAAATTACTTGGATCAATGGAGCAAGTAACTCGGTCCTTGATGACCCAGGCACCATTCCATTCATACCCAAAAGATCACACCATCATACCATTGTGCCCTAGTCTAAAACATTTTATTTTCAGTTTTGGTTTGCACAAATAAACAAAGCACAAGGCATGGATCATAAGTGATAACAAGTTCTTGTGTGATCAAGGTCATCGACTAAGTCGATAACCGCCCAATTCTATCGGTAACTAAGCATTGCTAAGCATCAAATCGTAAGGACAATAAAATACTATAAATCATTCACCGGGCTCTAATTCACCAGTGAGGATAATAACCTATGGCTGTGGCAGGGGTGAACAATTTCAGGGCAACAATGCAATAGGCTTAGCTACCTCTAATCGACCAAAATTAATTTTGACACAAGAAGCATTGTAACAGCCCTAACTTAGGGTTTGTATTTCAAATGTAAAATTATGAGGAGAAATAAAAACTTTTGTTGTCTCATCAAATCATTTGGTAGTTTTCCAAATTTTCCCTAGCAATTTCTATTTTCTAGAATTAAATTCTTGTGAATGGAAATTGTTGTCAGCAAATTCTTAGCTTTCAAACTTGTGATCATCCTCTAAAATTATTTTTCCTATCATCTTGATCATCCTATCTACCTCCCTGAATTATTTCACAATTTTTAGATTTTATTTGCTATTTCAAATGCCCAAGTCAAACCAGTTTAGAAATCTGGTCAAACCTCTAGATAGCCGCTTGTGAATTTTATTGGGAGAAATCTAGTGCATGAAAACTCCTGGAAAAATTACAAAAGGTTGCCCTCTTTTCCAGTAAGCTTCCATAAAAATTTCAGAATTTTTGGAGCTCAGGAGCTACCTCTAAAAATTCCCAAAACCCTCTCTGTCTTTCTAATTCAAATCAAATCACTGTTCCTCGGGTTCAAACCCCACTTGGGCTCGAGTCCGACCGCACCTAATGGACTCGGTCGCACCGCCTAACTGCACAGCGCGAGCCCGATCATTGTCGACCGTCCGATGCAGATCGTGCGGCCCGCGTGCGTCGAATCAACCGACCTGTCCGAATGCATACATCAATCTCGACCGTTCATTTTAGATCCAACGGTCGATACATTTCGGGTCGAGTCAAACCACCGGTTCGCACCGCACTTGACTCCGGCTCGCACCGCTTCGCCGCTATCGCTGACTAGCGGACCCCACCTGTCAGCATCGTCCTCGTCTTCTCTGCGTCTCACCGGAGCTCGCGGCCGTTAGCGCATGCTCGCCACGTCCCTCGTCGCTGCCACCTCGTGGACGCGTGTCTGGTTGTGGCGTGTCGCCGGGGTCTCATCTACCCACCGAGCTCATTCATTCCTTCTCTACCCTATTCTCGTGCTTTCTCCGTCCATCTTTTAGTTTCGGCCGGAGAAAAACCCGAGAGCAGCGCCGCCGGGTTAACGCCGCCCTTGAGCCCGCGACCGCACCACCGTGATCCACGCCGACGCCGCCTCCATTTGCCCATCCGGGTCCTTGGCGTCGATGAATCACCAGGTGGTATCGTCGTCTCCACCTCCGCGCTCGGCCCGTGAGATCGTTTGCGTTCGTGAGTCTCAAGCCTCGGCAGATTGATCCCACTTGATCGCAATGCTTCACCGATGCTCACGGTGGGCTCGCCGTCTTTGATGCATCGTGGAGGGTGTGCGACTCCTTCTTCTCCGAGCACGGTATTTCGCCGCGGCGTTCCGCCATTTCCGTGCTCCATCGTCGCCTTGATCGTGGCGAAACCTTCCTGGAGTCAAGGCGAAGCTGAGGCGCACCTTCCGGGGTCTTCTCGAAGCTCGCAGCGTCCTCTCCGCGAGCACCGCACTTTCTTCTCCGCCTCCGGCCGTCGTGAGCTCATCTCCGGTGACCATCGGACCCCGCGTCGCCACCTCTGGGTTCGCGAAGTCTCTGTGAACCCGAAGGTATCACTCACTTGTTTTGAATCTCACTGGTTTGCGAGATCCACTGCGCGGCCGCGCCGCCGTCTCTGTGCGCGCCGGTGAACCGCCGGTGATGTTTAAGTTTAGCACTAATCATGCCTAGTTTGAGTCTCTGACTTGTGGGCCCTCTCTGTTAATCGCGTTTAGGAAATCCTTTAATCCAACCGTTATGTTATTCTCTTAGTCACTGCCATGTGGGTCCATGCTGTCAGTTGGTGGTTGTGCAGCTTTGATGCTATGTTTTCTCTGTTGGGAAACGTATTTCTCTGTGAGTATATGTTAGAAGTACACTTTGATAAGTCAAAGACGTATTCTTAGAATACGCCTTCGACGTCGCCGATGGCATTCTTTGGTCGAGTTTGACACAGTCGCCGTTGCCGCGGTCCGCTTTGTTAGTGTCTGGGGCTAGTTGGTTGTCGGTAGGGAAAGGTATTAATGCTATATAGAATTCTGTAATGTTTTTACATTTGCCTTTGTTAATTCATTTAAACTTAGAAAATGCATAACTAATTCAATTTTTATCCAAATTGCATGAAACCAGTCTTTGTTAATTTTCATTTTAAATGTACTATTTACTAAAATTAGTGTCAACCTTGTCCCTGTATCAAAAATCTGTTAATTAATTTAATGTTGTAGAATGTAGTCTCCAAATTAGAAAATGTATATCTCTTTCAATAAATGTCCAAATTCAATGAACCCAATTCTGTAAAATTTCATTTTTAGTATACTAATTATCAGGATAGGTTTTAGATGCTGTTTCTGTTCATGAAAATTTGTTAAGTAATTAACTAGTGTTTTAATGTGTTTTTAGCTTAGAAAATTCATAGAAAATTCTTAATAACTTAAAATGGTTTGTTCTCTGTTCTAAAATTTTGTTATATCATGCTTAGGTTGCTGTATGAGTTTGGTTTGTTTTGATGTTGTTGTATGGTTGAGTTTTGTCGGTGTTATTCGCTCTTATTCGCTGTTATTTGTTCTATCGTTAGGATTCGATATTTGCGGCAACCCTGAGAACGACCCTCCGCAACAAATTGAGCAACAAAGAGCCGTGCAAGCGTTTGATCATTTTTATCCCAGTATTTTAAAGTCTAATATTTTGTTTCAACTGTATGTATGCATCGCTTATTTTGTGTTAAATTGGTTAGTTAAACCTTTAGATGCATAATCTGTAGGTAAATATTTGTCCTCTACTACCTGAGCCTAGGTTATTTGTTTGTGATTAGAGTTCATTGGATGAACTCGTCACTTAGTAGATTACGAGTTCAGTTGCTTAGCCATGCTTAGGTACCGGTAGTTTTGGGCGATCATCAACTTAGTCGATGATCTTGATCACATAAAATTATTACTGTTCTTGTATTCCAGCTCATGCTATGTTAATTGCAAAACAAAAACCGAAAACAAAAATGATTTAGACGCAGGCACAACGGTAAGATTGGTGTGATCTGTTGGGTGTGACTGGAAAGGTGCCCGGGTCAATTAAGGACCGAACATCTTGTGAGTTTCTGTTATCCAGGCATTTCGGCGTGCTAACCACACTAGAGGGTATGGGACCTCTCTTGACCTAGTACTTTGGCGTGTATTGGCTCCGGGTTGCAGGAGGTCGCAGGAGGGATGGAGGTGGGAGCATGGTAGTTGTCCAAAAGCTTTATCACGAGTGGGTAGTTGTCTTTTCGGCTTTACCATGTAAGCGTATGGATTTCTATCCATACGAGCGGCTCGTAGTTAATACACAATATTGGAAAAAGTCTCGTAGGACTTAGTGTGCTGCATACCTTGGAAGTGTGCTTTGGCTTAAAGGCGATGTCCAAGTGTGGGTACATTGGTACACCCCTGCAGGGTTAAAAACTATTCGAATAGCCTCGTCCTAGGTGATGGACACGCTTGGGTAAGCTTATCAAGACTTAGACTACAACATTTAAATTAAAACTTGATGGGTGGTACGAATCTGGGATTCGTGCTATTGTTGTGATGACTATTGGGATAGTCACTTCTAGGTTGTTTATCTCTCGCTTTTGTTATTATTATCCTTATTGTTATTTCAATCTTAAAAATGAATTGCAAACTTGCCTTTAAATTGTATTACCTTATTGCAAATGAAAATTGGCTTTATGCAAACAAGACATATGGCCTCCACCAAACAAGCCTGCATGTAGCATATGAACAGGTCTGCTAGTTCACACGTCAGTCTTGCGGGTACAAAGACAATCTTTGTACTCAGGTGCTTTGCTTAATGTTTTTGTTGCAGAGCAAGAAGGTGAGCCCCAAGGGCCTCACTTACGTGAGTGTGTTGCCGTTTCGTGGACGACTAGACTTGGCGGTCCGGTCAGATGCCTTGTGGGTTGGAGGCACGCTGATTGGCTTTGTTTATAGCCATCTTATGGCACTTTTGCTTCCGCTGTCGTTCTTGTTTATTTGTGTATCTTGGCCTATCGGCCTTTGTCTGTAATAACTCTTCTATTTGTTTATCTTCCGTTTGGTAGTGTGGTGTTTGGACTCTATGTTTGTAATGGAGTTGATGTCTAATTTTGTAACGAGGTGTGTATACTGCTTTCTGGGAAGTATACATATCTCGAGGATCAGTTTATTCGATTTGTGATGCTAGGACCAGGTGGTTGGTTAAGCATTACAAGCCAAATAAATTGGGGTCCTCACAAAGTTGGTATCAGAGCCATTCTGACCGTAGTAACCCAAGCTTAGTCGTCTTTAGGATATTTTGAAAAAGCTTAATTTCAAAGTATAAAAAGGTTTATGAAAACCTAGGCAGATTCTCAGATTTTACTCCTTACCTATCTTAGCCTTCTACCCTCATCTTACTCTAATTTGAGTTTAAAACTTGGTTTCTCTCTTTCCTTTCAAAAGATAGTTACTACCGGTAGAATCAGTCTTTGGGAGAACCATAGAGAATTAGTCTAAGTAAAATTTGTGGGGGCATAAGGGTAAGATATGAGTTTGCTAAATGTCTGATTTTTGTCAGTTGGTTTTGTAACTTAAAAGTCTTGTGTTTGTTTTGTGCTGTTAGTAAGTTATTTGCAGTGGGTTGTCGACTTCGTGTTTTCCGGCTATTGTTAACTTGTCTTAGTGAAACAGGATGGCCGGGAGAACGCAGCGCGCGATCAGCGAGGTGGTCATGATGAGCTTCCCCTCCTCCGACCATGGTCGAGGTGCTCGCTCGATCGAGCGAAACCGCATGGACCGGATGCGCATCTTGGAGGTTATTGCTAGGAATACCTCCACTCCGCCGGTGGTGGCGGCCACGGACTCGCGGGGACTTGCAGAGTTCCTCCGCACGCGACCGCCGACTTTCTCCCGCCCGAGGACCCTCTCGATGCGGATGATTGGCTGCGCATGGTTGAGCGAAAGCTCAACATAGCTCAGTGCCAGGCGCAGGATAAGGCACTCTTCGCGTCCCACCAGCTTGAGGGCGCGGCACTCTCATGGTGGGAGAACTACCTCGCCATGCAGCCGCGGGCCATGTGGTCGCGTGGGAGGAGTTCAGATCGACTTTTCGTCGGGCCCACATCCCGGATGGCCCGATGAAGTCGAAGAAGAAGGAGTTCCTCGCGCTCAAGCAAGGGCGCAAGTGCGTGACGAGTACATGCGAGTTCAATCATTTAGCTCGTTATGCTCAAGGGAGGTGGCCTCGGATGAGGCTAGCAGAGAAGTTTATGGATGGCTTGTCCGAGGAGCTGCGGGGCGGTGTCTATTGTGGACTTCCCGACTTTCGTGCCTTCGTAGATAAGGCCATTATTGCCGAGCATAAGGCAAAGCGCTGGCGAGTCCCATAGCGCAAATGGGAGGCGATCGATGCTCACACTAGCCTCACTCGTCCTCGGTGGGCGGCACGATGGCCCGTTCTTTTGCTCCACCAGCGCCGAGGCCATCTCGCACAGCTCCTCGTCCACCGCAGCCGTGTTTGACCACGTGCGCTGCGATCCAAGACAGAGCGGCCTCGCAATCCGGCGGCCGAGGTTACTTGTTTTATTCGCCGCCACAACAAGGGCCACTACGCCAACGCTTGCCCTCGAGTGTTGCGGCGGCCCTCGCCCTAATGGAGGACGCGGGCGGGGAGTGGTCACCACGACGAAGACTATTCGAAGACCGAGTGCGGCAATGTCGAGTCAACCACCTTTCGGTGAGGAGGCTCGGAGGCGCCGGATGTCGTGATGGGTACACTTCTTGTTAATTCTCGTCCCGCTGCAGTATTATTTGATTACGAGCATCGCATTCTTTATTTCAAGATCATTTGCTGCTGCTAGTGGTCTTCATTGTGTTCCTTTGGGAGTTCCTTTGCTCATCCGCTCTCCGGGGTCGGAAATGAGAGCTGATCTACAGTGTCGGGGTGTTCCTATCATAGTTAAAGGAGTTGGGTTTTTGGCAAACCTTATTCTGCTCAGTTCAGCGAGTCTGGATGTGATTCTTGGCATGGATTGGTTGTCCCAACACTTGGGGCAAATCGATTGTGCCAGGAAGATTGTCTATCTCACCAGCCCTTCAAAGAACAGTCGGATTTTCGCGGCCGGGGCGCATCTATGTGCATTAGAAGCGAAGCGACCTTGCTTGCGGTCGGGATGTTTCCATAGTATCTGACTTTGTGGATGTCTTTCCTAAAGATTTGCCCGGGATGCCTCCGGTTCGAGACCTTGAGTTTGTCATTGAGTTGCTGCCCGGTACTGCCCCTATCTCGAAAGCGCTGTATCGGATGCCTCCCAATGAGCTAGAAGAATTGAAGAAGCAGCTTGGTGACCTCCAAGCAAAGGGTTTCATCCGTCCCAATTCATCTCCTTGGGGTTGTCCGGTGATCTTTGTGAAGAAGAAGGACAAGACTTTGCGCATGTGTGTTGATTACCGTCCTCTCAATGAGGTGACGGTGAAGAACAAATATCCTTTGCCCCGCATCGATGATCTGTTCGATCAGTTGACTGGAGCCCAGGTGTTCTCAAAGATTGATTTGAGGATGGGGTATCATCAGGTCAGGATCAGATCAGAGGATATTCCGAAGACGGCTTTCACTACTCGTTATGGGCTGTACGAGTACACCGTCATGTCCTTTGGTTTAACCAATGCTCCAGCTTTGTTCATGAACCTTATGAATTCAGTATTCATGGAGTATTTGGATAAATTTGTGGTGGTCTTTATTGATGATATTCTTATCTATTCCAAGACTAAAGCAGAGCATGCTGAGCATCTGAAGATTGTTTTGGGCAAATTATGGAGCACCATTTGTATGAAGTTCAAGAAATGTTAGTTCGTTGAAGGAAGTGGCATTCTTGGGCCATGTTCTTTCAGCTGGGGGCATAGCTGTGGATCCCAGCAAGGTCAGTGATGTTCTATCTTGGGGGCAGCCCAAGTCAGTCACTGATGTGCGGAGTTTTCTCGGTTTAGCGGGCTACTACCGCCGCTTTATCGAGAACTTCTCCAAAATCGCAGCCGATGACCGAATTGCTCAAGAAGGACAAGAAGTTTGTGTGGGACTCGCTTGTGATGAGAGCTTTGGGAGCTCAAACAAGCGATTGACTTCACTCCAGTTCTTACTCTTCCGATATCCACAAGAGCTTCGATATTTATTGCGATGCCTCTCGCCGTGGACTTGGATGTGTTCTTATGCAGAAGGCAAGGCGCTTGCCTATGCATCCAGCGATTGAGACCTCATGAGCTCAACTATCCCACCCATGATTTAGAGCTTGTCTTTGTGGTTCATGCACTCAAGATTTGGCGGCATTATCGATCGGTAATCACTGTGAGGTGTATTCCGATCACAAGAGCTTGAAATACTTGTTCACTCGGCAGATCTGAACCTCGTGCAGAGGAGATGGCTAGAATTGATCAAAGATTATGACATGGGTATTGATATCACCGCAAGGCCAATGTGGTTGCTTTGATGCACTTAGCCGAAAGGTGTATTGCAATACTGATGATCCAGAGCAAAGAACTCGCACTTCTTGCGAAATTTCAGCGCCTCAACTTGGGTTTGGTTGAGCATGGTTCCCTTGTTGCCTTGGTTGTGCAACCAACCTTGGTGGATCAAGTCAAGGCAGACAACAATCAGATGGCGGTGTGAACCAGATCAAGCCAGAATATCAAGGATGGGATAGCCAGGTGTTTCTCGGAAGATGAGCATGGTGTTGTGTGGTTTGGGCAGCGCCTCGTGGTTCCAAAGGTTCCGGAATTACGGGATTTGATTCTTCAGGAGGCCCATGATTCGCCTTTGTCCATCCATCCCGGTGCCACTAAAATGTACCAAGATCTGCGTCAGAGATTCTGGTGGACTCGCATGAAGCGCGAGATTGCCGGGTTCGTTGCCAGATGCGACGTATGTTGTCGCGTGAAGGCCGAGCATCAGCGTCCAGCAGGTCTCCTCCAGCCCTTGCCTATACCAGAGTGGAAGTGGGATTCCGTTGATATGGACTTCGTCACTGGTTTGCCCCGTACTTCTTCGGGGAAGGATGCTATCTGGGTGGTTATTGACCGATTGACAAAAGTAGCACATTTTCTGCCAGTGTGTACCGCCCTCAGCGTCAGTAAATTGGCAGACCTCTACATATCCCGCATTGTGAGTTTGCATGGTGTGCCACGAACGATGGTGTCAGATCGTGGTTCTCTTTTCACTTCCCGACTTTGGCATAGTCTACAGGAAGCCATGGGGACCCGTCTTTCTTTCAGTTCAGCCTATCATCCTCAGACCGATGGTCAAACGGAGCGAGTCAATCAGGTGCTTGAAGATATGCTCCGTGCTTGTGTTCTTTCCTATGGGAAGAATTGGGAGAAGTGCCTACCACTTACCGAAGTTCTCCTACAACAACAAAGCTTCGAGCTAGTCTCGGTGATGGCACCGTTTGAGGCTTTGTATGGAGGCGATGCGAACACCATTGAACTGGTCGAACCGGGAAAGGTTCTTTGGCCCGGATTCGATCAATCAGGCGGAAAGTCAAGTGCAGTTGATTCGTGAGCACTTGCGCGTAGCTCAGTCCAGGCAGAAGAGCTATGCAGATCGTCGTCGTCGTGAGCTGAGTTTCCAGCCCAATGACTTTGTGTATCTCAAAGTCTCACCTCTGAAGGGACATCGTCGTTTCGGTGTCAAGGGCAAACTGGCTCCTCGATATGTCGGGCCGTATCGCATCATCAAGAAAGTGGGAGCTGTGGCATACAAGTTAGAGTTGCCAGCTACACTTGAGGGGGTGCATGATGTTTTCCATGTGTCACAATTGAAGAAGTGCCTCCGTGTTCCGGTTGAGGAAACGCCATTGGAAAATATCGATGTGCAGGAAGATCTGTCTTATCGTGAGCGCCCCGTTCGTATCCTCGAAGAAGCTGAACGCAGAACAAGGAACCGTGTGATCAAGTTCCTTAAAGTTCAGTGGTCAAACCACTCCGAGGATGAAGCCACTTGGGAGCGGGAAGATCGTCTCCGAGCAGATTACCCATCCTTCTTCCCCCAGTGATCAGAATCTCGGGGCGAGATTCCTGTAAAAATGGTTTGTTCTCTGTTCTAAAATTTTGTTATATCATGCTTAGGTTGCTGTATGAGTTTGGTTTGTTTTGATGTTGTTGTATGGTTGAGTTTTGTCGGTGTTATTCGCTCTTATTCGCTGTTATTTGTTCTATCGTTAGGATTCGATATTTGCGGCAACCCTGAGAACGACCCTCCGCAACAAATTGAGCAACAGCAGCCAGGCAAGCAGTTTGATCATTTTTATCCCAGTATTTTAAAGTCTAATATTTTGTTTCAACTGTATGTATGCATCGCTTATTTTGTGTTAAATTGGTTAGTTAAACCTTTAGATGCATAATCTGTAGGTAAATATTTGTCCTCTACTACCTGAGCCTAGGTTATTTGCTGTGATTAGAGTTATTTGGATGAACTCGTCACTTAGTAGATTACGAGTTCGATTGCTTAGCCATGCTTAGCTACCGTAGTTTTGGCGATCATCAACTTAGTCGATGATCTTGATCACATAAAATTATTAATGTTCTTGTATTCCACTCATGCTATGTTAATTGCAAAACAAAACCAAAACAAAAATGATTTAGACGCGCACTGTGGTAAGATTGGTGTGATCTGTTGGGTGTGATCGAAAGGTGCCCGGTCAATTAAGGACCGAACATCTTGTGAGTTTCATTATCCAGCATTTCGTGCTAACCACACTAGAGGGTATGGGACCTCTCTTGACCTAGTACTTTGGCGTGTATTGGCTCCGGTCGCAGGAGGTCGCAGGAGGAATGGAGGTGGGAGCATGGTAGTTGTCCAAAGCTTTATCCGAGTGGGTAGTTGTCTTTTCGGCTTTACCATGTAAGCGTATGGATTTCTATCCATACGAGCGGCTCGTAGTTAATACACAATATTGGAAAAAGTCTCGTAGGACTTAGCTGTGTGCTTGCATACCTTGGAAGTGTGCTTTGGCTTAAAGCGATGCAAGTGTGGGTACATTGGTACACCCCTGCAGGGTTAAAAACTATTCGAATAGCCTCGTCCTAGGTGATGGACACGCTTGGGTAAGCTTATCAAGAGTTAGACTACAACATTTAAATTAAAACTTGATGGGTGGTACGAATCTGGGATTCGTGCTATTGTTGTGGTGACTATTGGGATAGTCACTTCTAGGTTGTTTATCTCTCGCTTTTGTTATTATTATCCTTATTGTTATTTCAATCTTAAAAATGAATTGCAAACTTGCCTTTAAATTGTATTACCTTATTGCAAATGAAAATTGGCTTTATGCAAACAAGACATATGGCCTCCACCAAACAAGCCTGCATGTAGCATATGAACAGGTCTGCTAGTTCACACGTCAGTCTTGCGGGTACAAAGACAATCTTTGTACTGTGTGCTTTGCTTAATGTTTTTGTTGCAGAGGAAGAAGGTGAGCCCAAGGGCCTCACTACGTGAGTCAGTGTTGCCGTTTCGTGGACGACTAGACTTGGCGGTCCGGTCAGATGCCTTGTGGGTTGGAAGCACGCTGATTGGCTTTGTTTATAGCCATCTTATGGCACTTTTGCTTCCGCTGTCGTTCTTGTTTATTTGTGTATCTTGGCCTATCGGATTTTGTCTGTAATAACTATTCTATTTGTTTATCTTCCGTTTGGTAGTGTGGTGTTTGGACTCTATGTTTGGAATGGAGTTGATGTCTAATTTTGTAACGAGGTGTGTATACTGCTTTCTGGGAAGTATACATATCTCGAGGATCAGTTTATTCGATTTGTGATGCTAGGACCAGGTGGTTGGTTAAGCATTACAAGCCAAATAAATTGGGGTCCTCACAAGCATGCATACTTAGTTTTTGCAATCAAGATATTAGACTTTAAAAGTAATAGGAGCAATATGATAAAATGATGTTACACTGCTTGGCTTGCTGTAGGTCACTTGTTTGCTGTAAAGGATCACTCTCCAATTCAACACAATCGTCGTCGCCTATTGAGAGAACGAGGAAATCCAATAAAGACGACGAACACCGAGGAAGACTCAAAACCAAAAGTGCTCCAAAATCCATAAAATTTATACAGCAGGAAGAGCATGACATTAGACAAATTTAGCAACAAGAATCATTAAATTTGGATTAAGGATGCAAAAGTTATAGCTAAATCAATTTCAGTCTCTCAGAAAATTCAAATTAAATTAATTTTGGTTACTATTTATGGCATAAATTTCTAGAAAGATCTGAAAATTAAATTTTTTTCTGGTCGGTAGATACTGGCATTCTAAGGTTAGCAAAACAGGGTTTACTTCATTTGGAGCTAAAATGAATTTATTATGATTTTTCTAAGTTATAAATCTAAGGCCTGATTAATTTCAGAGTTAAAGACTACATTAAAACCTATGCTATGTTAAAGCATTCTAACATAGGAACCTACTAAACTTTAGTTTGTTCAATTTGGAGTTACAGAGAGAAAGTTATGCATTTTTGAAGTTCAAAGCAATTAACAAATTGCAAATAAAAGCTTTCGGGACTTAATATTGAAAACCAACCCAAACTGGAGAGGTCGTGGGCCGCTGATTCGAAATCGCACGGCTCACGAGCACGGGCGCCAACTCTCCTACGGGTACCTACATGAAAAGACCTCAACGCGCCTAGGGGAGGTCTTAACCGTTAGATCATGACTTGGTGGTCCAGATCCAACAAGGAGGTCTTAAGGATGGAGGTCTACTAAGGGAGTTCTGGACGACTAAGATCGCCCGGGGGAGGTCCTTGTAGGGAAACAGGTAGGCTACACTAGCGCAAATTAAAAAATTCTACCCGTAAACCAAGATCACTGCAGTTATAGATCACGGTCTTACCACTAGACGCGCAGGTGCGGAAGTTGATGCAAAGACGTCGGGCGGTGTAGTCGTACTCGCTGATGCGAGACGTCGGAGGCGAGTAGTCGACTACTTCCTCGTCCTCGCCGCGGCGCCCCACGCATGCCTCCTTTCTTGCGGTTCGTCCCAACGCCACGATGCGCGCGCCCCAAAGGTATCCACACGCACGGAGGAAGCGCGCGACGCCGGACTACTAGATCCGCGCGAGCGACTAGGGCGTGGGAGGGTGGCGCGTGGTTTGAGGATGTCACGAAAAACTCAAACCTCAACCCGCGCCCTACCCTCCTTTTATAGAGGCGTCCTTATAATGGGCTTCTACGAATAGAGGCCCATTAGGACTCAATGCCCACTCTAATTTAGATCCAATCCGAATTAGGCTTCAGCCCCTTAAGTGTGTGACCCTATGGTTCACATATGTTTAGACATGACGCGAGTACACATACTTGGTCAATAGTTGGTAGCGCCTCTAGCAAGACGTACAACTCCTAAACATACGTAAAGATCATATCGGACGAACCATCACAACGTTATGTACATGCCAATCCCTTTGCCTCACGATATTCAGTCGAGCTCCAAGCTGACCACTCTTTCTCGATCCTGTGATCCGGAATCCCTTACTAGGTTAACTCTTAACCTTAAGTAGCATGGCCATGCATTTCGGATCCGATCACTCGAGGCCCAGAGATATCTCTCTCGGTAGAGAGGGCAAATCCCATCTCGACCGACCATGCCTCGCAAAGATGCTTCATGACAAACCCGAAAGCTACCTTTATAACTACCCAGCACGGAGTAGCGTTTGATAGCCCCTAAGTAGGTCGATTCACATCTCAAGTACATGCGACAATCTCGTGTCTAAGGACAAGGCGTACACATTGTGTAGAGAGAACCATAAGAATAATTACTATGTCTCATGTTGGGTCGGTCCAACCCCATGTTCTAAACATGTGTCCACATTATTGGTTTGACATCTCCATGTCTATGACACGTGAAACATGGTCATCAACCGATACATGTGCTAATCAATCATTCACGTGTGTCCTCACATGAACTCCGACTAGGGACAACTTTAGAATAACCATACAAGTAAAGAGTTTCACAAACAAGTCACATACTTGTTAATCAACACAAAGGCAATATTCAAGGAACATTTATTAAATCATGGATACAATGAAATATCATCATCAATATGATTGCCTCTAGGGCATATCTCCAACATCTCCCACTTGCACTAGAGTCAATCTAGAAGATATCTAATACCCATAGCTCTTGTGTGCGCCTCATGCTTAGGTGTGGGAGAGGCCGTCAAAGGATCTCAAATATTCAAATCCGTGTGTATTTTGCATATCTTTAAATCTCCTCGATTAAGGATCTCTCGAATGAGATGAAACCGCCGCAGATGTGTTTGTTCTTTTGGTGATTCCTCGGCTCCTTGGTTTGCGCAATGGCCCCACTCATATCACAAAGAAAGATCCGAGGACTGCACACACTAGGAACCACACCTAGTTCAGCTTATGAACTTCCTTATCCAAACACCTTCCTTTGCCGCTTGAAGCCGCAATGTACTCGGCCTCCGTTGTAGATTCAAAGAATGATCTCCGCTTGGAACTCTTCCAACTTACCGCACCACCGTTCAAAAGGAACACAAAACCCGATTGCGATTTGTAATCATCTTTGTCGGTTTGGAAGCTTGCATCGGTGTAACCATTTACAACGAGCTCTTCCTCACCTCCGTAGACTAGGAACATGTAACATCCCAATTTTGGGCTTGTGTTTCAAATGTAAGAAAATGAGTAGAAATTAAAACTTTTTCTTACATCATGTATTTCCTGTTGTGCCAAGCAATTCTTGTTCAAAGGATTATGGAATTACATTGTCACAAGTCCTTTTGATCCAAACCTTGGCATTCCAAAAACCATCTTGTCAAATCTTATGATCATCCTCTGAACATATTTTTCCTAAGTCTCTGTGGTGGTATGTGACCCCTCTGAAAAATTTCACAATTTTTAGAAATTGTTTGAATATTTTTAGAGGCGATCAAACTGTTTGACTCTCAGTCAAACATTAAAACAGAGCCTTGCAGAATTTTGGAGACTTATTCGCAGCATAAAACTCTCTGAAAATTTCACACAAGGTCAATGTCTCAGTCAGCAAGCTCCTGTAAAAATTTCAGAATTTTTGGAGTTATTTTGCTACCCCAAACAAATCCTCAAAAGTCTCACTTAATTAAAACCTAAAAACCAAATTCACTATTCATTGGGTTCGAGTGGGACTCGAGTCCGAACCACTTGACTCGGTTGAACCACCTAATCGCACCAAGCCGCGGTTTAACACGCGCGTGCAATCTCGGCCGTTGGATTCGGATCGCGTGGCCCACGCTCGTGTGAGCATTCGGACCCTCGGTTACATCAACAAATTGGGACCGTTGGATCTCGATCCAACCGCCCGTATTCCGAGGCAACCGGACTGTCCGGTGAACTCGTTTAATCGTGACCGCCCATCCGTAATCCAACGGTCGTGGTTTGTTTTATTGTTCTTCTTCCTCCTCTCGCTTCTCGAAGGCAAGCAATGGCGTAAAGAGAGAGGTTGAGTGGGTGGCTTTGATGGGTCACCTCAAAGTTGCTTTCGCCAACGTCTCTCTGCAATGCATTTAATGCGCAACAGGCTTTCTCTTCCATGGTCACCGTGCTCACTTGCTCCCATCATTTCGTGGTCCATGGTCGCACCGTGAACCGAGCTCACCATGGGCTCATGTTCTTGCTCGAAACCCTAATTCCTCTCCTATAAATAGCCCTCTAGGTCCTCCCGTGTTCTTTTGCACTACACCTAGCTACTCTCGTGTTTGAGCTCAAAACCATCTCAAACCTTCAATCCACCATTGTTGACCCGAGTGCTTCCATGGCGGCCTGGTGTCCAGTGGTTCATCTTCAACATTTCTTGCACCCTTGTGAACTCCTCAACCTCCTTTATATTTCCCTAACTTGATTTTGGGTTGCATTCACAGAATCGCTCAATTTTAAGTTTGGAGATTTTCGTTGGTTTCACCCCTTTCTTCTCCACTCGGTAAGTGGTTCTTTTGCAATTAATTGCTTTTGGAGCCTCTTTGAGCTATAATGAAGTGTGGTAATGATTTGGTTCTACTCATTTTGCTCGTAACCTCATCTTCCACTTCATCTTCTTCGCCCGGTGGACTTCATCGTGTTCAAGTCTTCCCTGCCATCTTTGGAGCTCCTCTCGGCTAAGGTAGCTCCTATATAGTCCCTAGAAGTCATGGCACTCGCTTCCTTGGACCGCAGTGAGCATTTTGCTATTTTCGTGTTTTGCCGTGGTCGGCCTTCATCTTTGTTTTCCGGCTCGTGGCCTGCACTTCCACCGCGGCGAGGTCACATTGGGTCCGCAACACTATTGCGAACCCATTTTGATAGTTTGTGGCGCGCGCGCGACCGAGTCGCGGCGACACCACCGCAAAGCCACTCGGGTTTCACACCGAGAAGCTCCTGCTGTCGGATCATTAGGACACATTAATTACCAATCATTAGTGTTAATTGTGTCTTAATCATTATTATTGAGCCACCGACTAGTGGGCCCGAGGGTTTAAAATCAAATCTCGCGATCATTAGAATCTATTTAATGTCAATCATTAGAATCACTAATTCGGTCTTAACCGCCCGCTAGTCGCCGACTTGTGGGCCCGGTGCTTGTAATGGCGTGGGTTAAATCGTTGCGGTCGTGACTCGTAGTCACCGACATGCGGTCCCACTCGTCGATACTCTTTTTGAACTTCGATCTATAGCCGCCGTCCATTTTGTGATCCGCGCCCGGATCTTGCATGCATTCGACCATCGGTTCCCCTCGCCGCCCCGGGCCGTCGATCTTGCGATCAATGGTCGAGATCGTGTGCAATCGGACAATCCGGTTGTTGGTGCGTTTCGGGCCGCCCATCCGCCGATCCGCGGTGGGATTGGCCCAAGCAACCGCACCGTCCGGTTGCATACACTCGTGTGAGCCGTTGGATCTTGATCCAACGGTGGGTTTCATTTGGGCGCGCGCGTGCGCTATTTTCGTAGCGTGAGCCGTAGGATGTTAGATCAAGGGTTGAGGTTGTCCACGCCATTTCCTTTTAATGGATTGTTACGTATTTGGTAAGCAATTGTTTATCAACGAAAATGATATAAAACTTTAGAAACTCATAACTAATTCATTTTAATCGCTTTTAGTTAATTCCAACTGTAATAAATTATGTTGTCACTTTAGCTCATTATAAAATGGATTTAAGCATGTTCCAAAGATGTAAAATTGTATAACTAGGAATAACTTGGTTTCTGTCATTTTGAATATTCGAAAATGGATAAAACGTTAGAAAATGCATATCTTGCTCGTGTATGTCCAAAATGAATGATTCCAACTTTGATAAATTTGTTATCAACCCAATGTTAATGTAAAATGATGGTAAGTCCAAGATTGTAAGCAGAACTGGATTAATGATTTAGTACCTATTTTCAAGCATTTAGAAAAATTCGAAGGCTTATAAAATGCACAAGTAATTCTCTGTAACTGCAAAATATATATGATAAATTCTAGAAAACCCTCTGTTGGTATACTTCATCTGTAAAATTAGTTTTGAACATATTTATGTTCTGGAAAGTGCATTATGCGAATTTTGCATCTTAGAAAATCATAACTAAATCACTTTAACTCCAAATGACCTGAAATTTTATATGGGTTACCTCTATACCAGTAGGTAGCTACCATAAAATTTCAGCTTCAAAATCTTTCTAGAAAATATTTTTGCTACAGTGCTAATTATGGTAGAAAATGTGTTTTTAGGTAATATCTTTGCACCGCAATTCCAAATTAGGTTTTTCCAGTTCCTATGTCTTGGTATATTCGTATTCTACCTTATGTGTAAATTTCGTCGCATTTGGTTAAGTTTTGCTTGCTCTTTTGTTTATTTGTGGCTGCGTCTTATTGGTTGTTTTTGGTTCTTTTGCCTTTCGCTTAGGATTCGACATTTGCGGTAATCCCAGAACGATCCTCCGCAACAAATTGAGCAACAGCAAGAAGGCAAGCAGTTTGATCATGTTAATCCCGTATTTTAAGTATTTATGTTGATTACAAATTCTATGTATGCATTGCTATTTTGTTTTAATAGTTGGCCTAGTAGATGCATTTCCTTAGCAAATGATTATCCTCTACTACCATGAGCCTAGGTTACTTGCTGTGATTTAGAGTTCGTGGATGGGCTCTTGTCACTTAGTAGTTGTGAATTAATTGCTTAGCCATGCTTAGATTCGGTAGAAATGGCGGTCATCGACTTGTCGATAACCTTGATCACACAAACTTATTATGTATTATGATTTCCATCTTGTGCCATGTCTACTTATGAAAACTAAAAATGAAAACAAAATGATTTAGACTTGGGCACAATGGTATGATGGTGTGATTTTCGGTGTGACTGGAATGGTGCCCGGGTCAACAAGGACCGAACATCTTGTTACACTAAACCAAGCATTTTAGCGTGCTAACCACACTAGAGGGTATGGGACCTCTCTTGACTTAGTACTTTGGCGTGTATTGGCTCCGGTCGCAGGAGGTCGCGGGAGGGATGGTGTTGGGAGCATTGTAGTGTCCGAAAGACTTCACCCGTGATGGGATTTGTTGTCTTCGCTTGCAATGTAAGCGTATGGTGTTTCTACCCATACGAGCGGCTCGTAGTTAATACACAATATTGGAAAGCGTCTCGTAGGACTTAGCCGTGCCGACATACCTACGGAAGTGTGTTTTGGCTTAAAGGATCAAGTGTGGGTACATTGGTACACCCTGCAGGTTAAAACTATTCGAATAGCCTCGTCCTAGGTTATGGACACGCTGGGGAGGTCTTTCAAGAGTTAGACTACAACCTTTAAATTAAAACTTGATGGGTGGTACGAATCGGGATTCGTGCTATGTTGTGGTGACTATTGGGATAGTCACTTCCTGTGGTTACTTGTATGTATCTTTATTACTGTTACTTTGATAACAAAACAGATTTGCAAACTTGCTTTTGAAATATATTACATTATTGCAAATAAAGTTGGCTTCATGCAAAATGAGACATACAACCTCCACCTAAATAAGCTTGCATGTAGTTTATGAATAGGTCTGCTATTCCACACGTGCCTTCTTTGGGTACAAAGACAATCTTTGTACTCGGTTGCTATGCTTAATTGTTTTGTTGCAGAGGAAGAAGGTGAGCCCGAGGGCCTCACTTTTGTGAGTGTGTTGTGGTAACTCATGGGCGACTAGCTTGGCGGCCCGGTCGGTTGCCTTGTGGGTGTGTGGCTAACCGGTCGACTTTTGTTCTAGCCATCTTATGGCGCTTTTGCTTCCGCTGTCATTCTTGTATATTGTTCTATTTGGCCGGTCGGCTCTCTTTTGTAATAACTTTACCTTATGTCGTTGTTGAACTTAGTGATATATGTTGTATGGAAATGATGTGTAATTTTGTGATGATGTGCATATGTTGCAATTCTGGGAAACATATGTCCATCGAGGCTTAGAATGTTTAATTAGTAATGCTAGAACCATTTGGAGGTTAAGTGTTACTAGTTAAATATTCCGGGTCCTCACAAAGTTGGTATCAGAGCCATACTGACCGTAGAAACCCCTAGCTTGGTCGCCTTGTAGGATGTTCTGAAAACCTATTTTCAAGAGTCAAATGGTTTATGAAAATTAAGTAAGTTATCTGATTTTACTCCTTATCTATCTTAGTTTTCTTCTCTCATCTTGTTCTAGTTTGAGTTTTGAAAATTGTTTTCCTCTCATCTTCTTCCAAAGGATAGTCCTTATCGTTTAATTTGGGTTTTGGGAACCAATGAGTTTGGCAAATTGAAGTGTTGGCTGCCCTTCTACAAGGTTTTGAAGTTTCGAATGGAGAATTTATTTGGGAGCTTGATGCAAAATCTGGACAGCAAGCGCCAATTTCCGGACAGCAAGCTCAAAGGTTCTAAAGAAGGTAGATAATGAGAGGATAAGTCAACTAAAACTTGTGGGAATGAAAGGGTAAGAAGTGATATGAGATTAGCTAATGCCTATACTCTATCGGTGGTTATACCTTGATTTTTGGACTGTTTTGAGCCAGATTTTAGTTCTGAAATTTTGGGTCTTCTCAAACGATTACTCGTTCTTCCATACGGGTTAGTCGTTTCGGGAAGTGGATTCGGTGACTTATGACCTCATGTTCTTTTGTGGCTGTTCGTTGGTCATTTTAACTAAGTTTGGATTCCTGTGCTCTTGGGTCTTGAACTGTATCTAACCTGTCTTAGTAAATCGGGATGGTGGTGGGACACGAGCGCCGGAATCACCGTAGTCCCGATGAGGAGCTTCCCCCTCCTCCGACCATGGCGGAAGTCCTCATGCAGATCGAACGCAATCGTTCGGAGGACCGCAGGGTGTTGGAGGTTATCGCCAGGAACACCTCCACTCCCTCTGGTGCCTCTGGATCTGGAGGTGGTCACCAATCTCGTGGGGGACTTGCGGAGTTCCTTCGCACGCAGCCTCCCACCTTCTCCCGGTCCGAGGATCCCTTGACGCAGACGGCATCGCTGCGCGCTCGGTGAGCGAAGCTCAACGTTGCTCGCCCGGAGCAGAGCGGCACTTTCGCATCCCATCACCGGAGGTGCGGCACTCTCATGGTGGGAGAATTTCTCGCCATGCACCGCGGGACACGTGGTCTCGTGGGAGGAGTTCCGTCGCTTTCCGTCGGGCCCATGTCCCCGCCACTGATGAAGTCAAGAAGAAGGAGTTCTTGCGCCAAACAGGCGCAAATCGTGATCGAGTACCTCCATGAGTTCAACCATTTGGCGAGGTACGCCTCGCCGAGGTGGCCACCGATGAGGCCAAGCAGAGAAGTTCGTGGAGGGTTTGTCGAGGAGCTTGGGACAAGCTCTCTATTGTGGACTTCCCGACTTCCGCACCTTGGTGGACAAGGCCATTATCGCCGAGCACAAGGCGAGGGCGCTGGCGAGTTCGCAAGCGCAAGTGGGAGGCCCGGCCGGTCCGCCGCACAGCCGGCCTCGTTCGTCCCCGTGTTGGACCCGCACGGTGGCCCGTTCTTTGGCTTCACCACCGCCGAGGTCTTGGCACCAGCTCCACGTCCTCCGCGGTCGTGACTCGATCCACGAGCGCCGCGACCCACCGCAGGCGTTCCTCGCAACCCCGCACCGACGCCACCGCTTATCGCCACGACAAGGGCTACTACGCGAGTAGCTGTCCTAAGAAGATCGAGCGGCCTCGCCCCAATGGAGGACGCGGGCAAGGGAGTGGTCACCCACCTGACCAGAAGACCCCAGGCTTGGGAAGCGGCCGAGTCAATCACATCTCGGCTGAGGAGGCACAGGAGGCGCCCGACGTGGTGTTGGGTACGCTCCTTGTTAACTTGCACTGCTACGCTTTATTTGACTCGGGCCTCGCATTCTTTTATTTCGAGGTCTTTTGCTGTTGATTGTGGGCTTCACTGTGTTCCTCTGGGGATTCCACTGCTCATCCGCTCTCCGGGTTCGGAAATGAGAGCTGACCAAGTATGCCGGGATGTTCCTATCCACATCGAAGGAGTGGGATTCTTGGCGAATCTTATCCGCTTTCGACTCGTGCGTCTGGATGTGATTCTTGGCATGGATTGGTTGTCCCAACACTTGGGGCAAATCGATTGTGCCAGGAAGATTGTCTACCTCACCAGCCCTTCAGGTGAACAGGTTGGGTTTTCACCGCAGTTGCGAGAACCCCATCTTTATGTCCTTGAAGCGAAGCCAGCATTGGAGATTCACGACGTCCCCACGGTGTGTGACTTCGCGGATGTCTTTCCTGAAGATTTGCCAGGGAGGCCTCCTGTTCGAGATCTGGAGTTTGTGATCGAGTTTGCCCTGCATCGCCCTATTTCTAAGAGGCCGATCGCATGCCTCCTAATGAGTTGGAGGAGCTGAAGAAGCAGCTGGGTGAGCTGCAAGAGAAGGGTTTTATTCGTCCTAGCTCATCTCCTTGGGGTTGTCCAGTTATCTTTGTGAAGAAGAAGGACAAGACCTTGCGCATGTGTGTTGATTACCGTCCGCTTAATGAGGTGACGGTAAAGAACAAGTATCCTTTGCCCCGTATTGATGATCTTTTCGATCAATTGACCGGAGCACGAGTCTTCTCCAAGATTGACTTGAGACTGGGCTATCATCAAGTCAGGATCAGGGCCGAGGATATTCCTAAGACGGCCTTTGCTACTCGTTATGGCCTTTACGAATTACCTGATTGGTAACCGTTGTGAGGTGTATTCCGACCACAAGAGCTTGAAGTACTTGTTTACCCAGCCAGATCTGAACCTCAGGCAAAGAAGATGGTTGGAATTGATCAAGGACTATGACATGGGCATTCGGCACCATCCGGCAAGGCCAATGTCGTTGCGGATGCACTCGATCGGAAGGTGTATTGCAACATGTTGATGCTCCAAGAGCAAAGCAGACCGCTCTCATTTCGAATTTCAGCGCCTTAATTTGGGTTTGACCGAGCACGGTTCTCTTGCTACTTTGGTTGTGCAACCAACCTTGGTGGACCAAATCAAGGCGCACAGCAGCATGATGTTGGTGTGAGCGGATCAAGCGAGAACATCAAGGATGGGATAGCCAAGTGCTTTTCGGAGGATGAGCATGGCGTTGTGTGGTTTGAGGCGTCTTGTGGTCCCTAAGGTCATGGAATTGCGGATTTGATTCTCCGCGAAGCCCATGATTCTCCTTTGTCTATTCACCCCGGCTACCAAGATGTATCGGGATCTTCGCCGAGATTCCGTGGACCCGAATGAAGCGCGAGATTGCTAGGTTCGCGTCGAGTGCGACGTGTCTGCCGTCGTGTGAAGGCCGAGCATCGGCGTCGGCGAGTCTTCTTCACCCTTGCGGCGCGAATGGAAGTGGATTCGCTGGCATGGACTTCATCACCGGATTGCCCCGCTCGTCAAAGGGAATGATGCTATTTGGGTCGTGATCGAAAGTTGACTAAAGTGGCACATTTCCTTCCCGCCAAGACGCAGCTTCGTGGGGCCTTTAGCCGAACTTTATGTCTCGAGGATTGTGAGTCTTCACGGTGTACCAAGACGATTATTTCGATCGTGGTGCGCTTTTCACCTCGCGGTTTTGGCATAGTCTGCAAGAGGCTATGGAACCCGCTTCACTTGATCTGCCTTTCATCCTCGGGATCGATGGTCGACGGAGCGAGTCAACCAAGTGTTGGAAGATATGCTCCGTGCTTGTGTTCTTTCCTATGGGAAAAGTGGAGAAATGCCTACCTTTGCCGAGTTCTCCTACAACAACAGCTATCGTGCCGATCTTGGCATGGCACCATTTGAGGCTTTGTATGGGAGGAGATGCGAACCCCATTGAACTGGTCGAGACGGTGGCGGCTTTTTCGCCCGCATTCGATCAATGAGGCCGAGAGTCAAGTTCGCTTGATCCGCGAGCATCTGCGCAAGACGCCCATCCGCATAAAAGAGCTATGCGGTCGCCGTCGCCGTGAGTTGAGCTTTGAGCCCAATGACTTTGTGTACCTCAAAGTCTCACCCTTGAAGGGCCATCAGCGTTTTGGCATCAAGGGCAAGTTGGCTCCTCGATATGTTGGGCCTTACCGCATCATCGAGAGTTGGAGCGATTGCATACGATTGGAGCTACCGGTGCACTTGAGGGTGTGCATGATGTGTTCCATGTTTCACACCAAGAAGTGCCTCCGTGTCCCAACCGAGGAAACTCCATTGGAAACTCGATGTGCGGAGAATTTGACCCACCGCGAGCATCCTGCTCAGATTCTTGAGGAATCTGAACGGAGAACAAGGAACCGTGTCGTCAAGTTCCTCAAGGTTCAGTGGTCAAACCATTCTGAAGATGAAGCAACTTGGGAGCGAGAAGATCGCCTTCGTGCAGATTTTCCTTCTTTCTTCTCCGAGTAAACGGAATCTCGGGTCGAGATTCTTGTAAGGGGGGGAGAGTTGTAACATCCCAATTTTGGGCTTGTGTTTCAAATGTAAGAAAATGAGTAGAAATTAAAACTTTTTCTTACATCATGTATTTCCTGTTGTGCCAAGCAATTCTTGTTCAAAGGATTATGGAATTACATTGTCACAAGTCCTTTTGATCCAAACCTTGGCATTCCAAAAACCATCTTGTCAAATCTTATGATCATCCTCTGAACATATTTTTCCTAAGTCTCTGTGGTGGTATGTGACCCCTCTGAAAAATTTCACAATTTTTAGAAATTGTTTGAATATTTTTAGAGGCAGTCAAACCTGTTTGACTCTCAGTCAAACATTAAAACAGAGCCTTGCAGAATTTTTGGAGACTTATTCGCAGCATAAAACTCTCTGAAAATTTCACACAAGGTCAATGTCTCAGTCAGCAAGCTCCTGTAAAAATTTCAGAATTTTTGGAGTTATTTTGCTACCCCAAACAAATCCTCAAAAGTCTCAGCTTAATTAAAACCTAAAAAAAACCAAATTCACTATTCATTGGGTTCGAGTCGGACTCGAGTCCGAACCACTTGACTCGGTTGAACCACCTAATCGCACTGCCGCGGTTTAACACGCGTGCAATCTCAGCCGTTGATTCAGATCGCGTGGCCCACGTTCGTGTGAGCATTCGGACCCTCCGGTTACATCAACAAATTGGGACCGTTGGATCTCGATCCAACCGTCCAGATTCCTGAGGGCAACCGGACTGTCCGGTGAACTCGTTTAATCGTGACCGTCCATCTGTAATCCAACGGTCGTGGTTTGTTTTCGCTGTTCTTCTTCCTCCTCTGCTTCTTCGAGCGCGCGGGCGGCAATGGCAGAAAGAGAGAGGTTGAGTGGGTGGCTTTGATGGGTCACCTCAAAGTTGCTTTCGTCAACGTCTCTCTGCAATGCATTTAATGCGCAACAGGCTTTCTCTTCCATGGTCACCGTGCTCACTTGCTCCCATCATTTCGTGGTCCATGGCCGCACCGTGAACCGAGCTCACCATGGGCTCATGTTCTTGCTCGAAACCCTAATTCCTCTCCTATAAATAGCCCCTCTAGGTCCTCCCAGTGTTCTTTTGCACTACACCTAGCTACTCGTGTTTGAGCTCAAAACCATCTCAAACCTTCAATCCACCATTGTTGACCCGAGTGCTTCCATGGCGGCCTGGGTGTCCAGTGGTTCATCTTCAACATTTCTTGCACCCTTGTGAACTCCTCAACATCCTTTATATTTCCCTAACTTGATTTTGGGTTGCATTCACAGAATCACTCAATTTTAAGTTTGGAGATTTTGGTTGGTTTCACCCCTTTCTTCTCCAACTCGTAGTGGTTCTTTTGCAATTAATTGCTTTTGGAGCCTCTTTGAGCTATAATGAAGCTGTGGTAATGATTTGGTTCTACTCATTTTGCTCGTAACCTCATCTTCCACTTCATCTTCTTCGCTCCGTGGACTTCATCGTGTTCAAGTCTTCCCGCCATCTTTGGAGCTCCTCTGCTAAGGTAGCTCCTATATAGTCCCTAGAAGTCATGGCACTCGCTTCCTTGGACCGCAATGAGCATTTTGCTATTTTCGTGTTTTGCCGTGTCGGCCTTCATCTTTGTTTTCCGCTCGCCGGCGTTCTGCACTTCCACCGCCGCGAGGTCACCACCGTTGGGTCCGCAACACTATTGCGAACCCATTTTGATAGTTTGTGGCGCGCCGCGATCGAGTCGCCGCGACCACCGCAAAGCCACTCGGTTTCACACCGAGAAGCTCCTGCTGTCGGATCATTAGGACACATTAATTACCAATCATTAGCTGTTAATTGTGTCTTAATCATTATTATTGAGCCACTGACTAGTGGGCCCGAGGGTTTAAAATCAAATCTCAGCAGTCATTAGAATCTATTTAATGTCAATCATTAGAATCACTAATTCGGTCTTAACCGCCCTGCTTAGTCGCTGACTTGTGGGCCCAGTGCACTGTGCGCGTGGGTTAAATCGTTGCGGTCGTGACTCGTAGTCACTGACATGCGGTCCCACTCGTCAGTACCTCTTTTTGAACTTCGATCTATAGCCGCCGTCCATTTTGTGATCTGCGGCCCAGATCTTGCATGCATTCGACCATCCGTTCCCTCGTCGCCCCGGGCCGCCGATCTTGCGATCAATGGTCGAGATCGTGTGTGCAATCGGACAATCCGGTTGTTGGTGCGTTCGGGCCGCCCATCCGCCGATCCGCGGTGGGATTGGCCCAAGCAACCGCACCGTTGCATACACTCGTGTGAGCCGTTGGATCTTGATCCAACGGTGGGTTTCATTTGGGCTTGGCAAGGCGCTATTTTCGCGCGTGAGCCGTAGGATGTTAGATCAAGGGTTGAGGGTTGTCCACGCCATTTCCTTTTAATGGATTGTTCTGTATTTGGTAAGCAATTGTTTATCAACCGAAAATGATATAAAACTTTAGAAACTCATAACTAATTCATTTTAATCGCTTTTAGTTAATTCCAATCGTAATAAATTATGTTGTCACTTTAGCTCATTATAAAAATGGATTTAAGCATGTTCCGAGAGTAAAAATTGTATAACTAGGAATAACTTGGTTTCGTCATTTTGAATATTCCGAAAATGGATAAAACGTTAGAAAATGCATATCTTGCTCTGTGTATGTCCAAAATGAATGATTCCAACTTTGATAAATTTGTTATCAACCCAATGTTAATGTAAAAATGATGGTAAGTCCAAGATTGTAAGGTGAACTGGATTAATGATTTAGTACCTATTTTCAGATTTAGAAAAATTCGAAGGCTTATAAAATGCACAAGTAATTCTCTGAATCGCAAAATATATATGATAAATTCTAGAAAACCCTCTGTTGGTATACTTCACTGTAAAATTAGTTTTGAACATATTTATGTTCCTGGAAAGTGCATTATGCGAATTTTGCATCTTAGAAAAATCATAACTAAATCACTTTAACTCCAAATGACCTGAAATTTTATATGGGTTACCTCTATACCAGTAGGTAGCTACCATAAAATTTCAGCTTCAAAATCTTTCTAGAAAATATTTTTGCTACAGTGCTAATTATGGTAAAAATGTGTTTTTAGGTAATATCTTTGCACCGCAATTCCAAATTAGGTTTTTCCAGTTCCTATGTCTTGGTATATTCGTATTCTACCTTATGTGTAAATTTCACGCATTTGGTTAAGTTTTGCTTGCTCTTTTGTTTATTTGTGGCTCGTCTTATTGGTTGTTTTTGGTTCTTTTTGCCTTCGCTTAGGATTCGACATTTGCGGTAATCCCAGAACGATCCTCCGCAACAAATTGAGCAACAGCAAGAAGGCAAGCAGTTTGATCATGTTAATCCCCGTATTTTAAGTATTTATGTTGATTACAAATTCTATGTATGCATTGCTATTTTGTTTTAATAGTTGGCCTAGTAGATGCATTTCCTTAGCAAATGATTATCCTCTACTACCATGAGCCTAGGTTACTTGTGTGATTTAGAGTTCGTGGATGGGCTCTTGTCACTTAGTAGTTGCGAATTAATTGCTTAGCCATGCTTAGATTCGGTAGAAATGGGCGGTCATCGACTTGTCGATAACCTTGATCACACAAACTTATTATGTATTATGATTTCCATCTTGTGCCATGTCTACTTATGAAAACTAAAACTGAAAACAAAATGATTTAGACTTGGGCACAATGGTATGATGGTGTGATTTTCGGTGTGACTGAATGGTGCCTCGAGTCAACAAGGACCGAACATCTTGTTACACTAAACCAAGCATTTTAGCGTGCATAACCACACTAGAGGGTATGGGACCTCTCTTGACTTAGTACTTTGGCGTGTATTGGCTCCGGTCGCAGGAGGTCGCAGGAGGGATGGTGTTGGGAGATTGTAGTGTCAGAAAGACTTCACCCGTGATGGGATTTGTTGTCTTTCGGCTTGCAATGTAAGCGTATGGTGTTTCTACCCATACGAGCGGCTCGTAGTTAATACACAATATTGGAAAGCGCCTCGTAGGACTTAGCCGTGCCGACATACCTACGGAAGTGTGTTTTGGCTTAAAGCGGTCCAAGTGTGGGTACATTGGTACACCTGCGCAGGTTAAAACTATTCGAATAGCCTCGTCTAGGTTATGGACACGCTTGGGGAGGTCTTTCAAGAGTTAGACTACAACCTTTTAAATTAAAACTTGATGGGTGGTACGAATCGGGATTCGTGCTATGTTGTGGTGACTATTGGGATAGTCACTTCTGTGGTTACTTGTATGTATCTTTATTATCAGTACTTTGATAACAAAACAGATTTGCAAACTTGCTTTTGAAATATATTACATTATTGCAAATAAAGTTGGCTTCATGCAAAATGAGACATACAACCTCCACCTAAATAAGCTTGCATGTAGTTTATGAATAGGTCCGCTATTCCACACGTCGATCTTATGGTACAAAGACAATCTTTGTACTCGGTTGCTATGCTTAATTGTTTTGTTGCAGAGGAAGAAGGTGAGCCCGAGGGGCCTCACTTTTGTGAGTGTGTTGTGGTAACTTATGGGCGACTAGCTTGATGGCCTGGCCGGTTGCCTTGTGGGTGTGTGGCTAACCGGTCGACTTTTGTTCTAGCCATCTTATGGCGCTTTGCTTCATTGTCATTCTTGTATATTGTTCTATTTGGCGGTCGGCTCTCTTTTGTAATAACTTTACCTTATGTCGTTGTTGAACTTAGTGATATATGTTGTATGGAAATGATGTGTAATTTTGTGATGATGTGCATATGTTGCAATTCTGGGAAACATATGTCCATCGAGGCTTAGAATGTTTAATTAGTAATGCTAGAACCATTTGGAGGTTAAGTGTTACTAGTTAAATATTCCGGGTCCTCACAGAACACATCCTTAGTTCTTCTCAAATACTTGAGGATATTTTTAACTGCTATCCAGTGACTCTCACCTGGATCAGCCTGGTATCTGCTCGTAACACTTAGAGCATAGGAAACATCTGGGCGAGTACACATCATAGCATACATGATAGATCCAATGGCCGAAGCATATGGAATCTTACTCATGCGATCTCGCCATCGCTTGTCGAAGGACACCGAAGTCTTGCCAAGATTTATGCCATGAGACATGGGCAAGAACCCTTTCTTTGCCTCCTCCATGTTGAACCGTTTCAACACTTTGTCAATGTAAGTACTACGGCTTAATCCTATTAGCCTTTTGATCTATCTCTATAGATCTTAATACCTAAAATATATGCCGCTTCCCTAAGTCCTTCATTGAGAAACTATTTTTGGTGAGGTCTTAACGGACTCGAGCATAGGAATATCATTTCCAATCAGTAATATGTCATCTACATATAAGATTAGAAATACGAGTGAGCTCCCACTTGTCTTCTTGTAAACACAAGATTCTTCTTCGCTTTTGATGAAGTCAAACCCTTTGACCACTTCATCAAAAGCAATGTTCCAATTCCGAGATGCTTGCTTCAATCCATAAATGGATTTTTGAAGTTTGCATACTTTTCTATCATTGTTTGATCGACAAAACCCTCGGCTGTATCATATACACGTCCTCGGTTAAATTTCCATTAAGGAAAGCCGTTTTGAGATCCATCGCCATATCTCATAGTCGAAATATGCAGCAATACCTAGAATGATCCGTATTGATTTAAGCATCGCTCTGGTGAGAAAGTCTCATCGTAGTCAACTCCTTGAACTTGCCGAAAACCTTTGCGACAAGTCGAGCTTTATGGATATGAACATTTCCATCCATATCAATCTTCCTTTTATAGATCCATTTGCACTCTATGGTTTTAACACCATCAAAGTGGTCAACCAAATTCCAAACTTGATTGTCTCCCATGGATGCTATCTCGGATCTCATGGCACTATGCCATTTCTCGAGTCTGGTCCATCATTGCTTCCGCATAGGTCGAGGCTCATCATTGTCTAACAATAATATATCTCGCGCATTGCGGAGCCTTCCGACCTTCGTGGTGGTGGTGCTTCCTTTGCCATGGGTTCCTCAACTTGTTCTCGCCACATGGGCATCATTCGTCGAGTCTTCCCGATTGGTTCATCTTGAACTTCTTCAAGCCGCACCGCTCTTCCACTTGTCTCCCTGTTGAGAAACTCTTTCTCTAGGAAAACACCACTGAGCGACAAACACTTTGCCCTCTAGTCGGTTGTAGAAGTAATATCCAAAGGTTTCTTCGGATATCCCACGAAGATGCATTTATCCGACTTGGGTGTGAGCTTGTCCGATCAGAGTCGCTGACAAACGCCTCACATCCCCAAATCTTTAGAAAAGACAAAGCGTGACTCTTCCCACCCATATCTCATATGGTGTCTTAACTACGGATTTAGACGGTACCTATTAAGTGTGAAAGCTGCCGTTTCTAGAGCGTAACCCCAAAGGATAATGGTAAATGATGGCTCATCATCGATCGAACCATGTCCAACAAGGTCCGACACGCGCTCGGATACCCCGTTTCTTTGAGGCGTTCCGGGCGGTGTTAGCTGTGGAACAATTCCGCAACTCTTCAGATGATTGCTAAATTCATGACTCAAATACTCGCCACCACGATCAGATCGCAGAGCCTTAATTTTCTTGGCACGTTGATTTTCAACTTCATTCTGGAACTCTTTGAACTTTTCAAAAGTTTCAGACTTATGTTTCATTAAGTAGACATAGCCATATCTACTAAAATCATCAGTGAAAGTTATGAAGTAATGAAATCCACCTCTAGCAGTCGTGCTCATTGGTCCACATACATCAGTATGTATGATTTCCAACAAGTCTGACGCCCTCTCAAAAGAACCTTTGAAAGGTGATTTGGTCATCTTACCAAGCAAACAAGCTTCACATGTCTCGTATGATTCAAAATCAAACGGTTAGAAGACCATCAGCATGGAGCTTCTTCATGCGCTTTTCACTTATGTGACCCAAACGACAATGCCAAACATAGGTGGGATTCAAATCATTAGGTCGAAGTCTTTTAGCATTTATGTTAAAGATAGGCGCATCATCAAGATTTAAAATAAATAACCCATTCACAATGGGCGCAAAAGCCATAAACATTCCATTTTTAGAGATCAAACAACCATTGTCTTTACTTGCAAATGAATAACCATCTCTCATCAAACATGAGGGGGATAAAATGTTTCGACTCATACTAGGAACATAATAACAATTATTCAATTCCATAATAAATCTTGAAGGAAGCTGAAGTTGCATGGTGCCGACGGTCAACGCAAAGAACCCTTGCTTTATTCCCGACGCGAAAATCAACTTCACCTCTTGCGACTCCTCTACTTCTTATTAGCCCTGCATCGAGTTGCAAATGTGAGCAACCGATCCAGATCAAATACCCAAGAGTTAATAGGAGAATCTGCGAGAAAATGTCTAAAACATTTATGACAAGTGTACCATGGGTGGAAGTCTTACTTCACCTTCTTCTTGCATTCATCGGAATCCATGTACTTCTTGCGCTTTCTCTTCCAAAGGTCCATTTCTTTACAATAGAAGCATACTTGTCTCGCCTCCAGTCCAAAGATTAGGCTTAGGCGTTGGCTTCGAGATCATATCTTTAACCTTACCCTTATTCTTTGGCCATGGCTTTTAACCTTTTCTTGAAGCTAGACTTGTTATGCACACCATCACATGGCTAGGCCCCGCACACGATCGGCGCCTACCCAAAGGTATCCACACGCACGGGAGGAAGCGACGCACGCGCGGACTACTAGATCCGCGCGGCGACTAGGGCGTGGGAGGGTGGCGGTCGTGGTTTGAGGATGTCACGAAAAACTCAACCTCAACAGTGCGCCCGCCTCCTTTTATAGACGTTCTTATAATGGGCTTCTACGAATAGAGGCCCATTAGGACTCAATGCCCGCCTAATTTAGATCCAATCCGAATTAGGCTTCAGCCCTTAAGTGTGTGACCCTATGGTTCACATATGTTTAGACATGACGCGAGTACACATACTTGGTTAGTAGTTGGTAGCGCCTCTAGCAAGACGTGCCAACTCCTAAACATACGTAAAGATCATATCGGACGAACCATCACAACGTTATGTACATGCCAATCCCTTTGCCTCACGATATTCATCGAGCTCCAAGTGACCACTCTTTCTCGATCCGTGATCCGAATCCCTTACTAGGTTAACTCTTAACCTTAAGTAGCATGGCCATGCATTTCGGATCCGATCACTCGAGGCCAGAGATATCTCTCTCGGGTAGAGAGGGCAAATCCCATCTCGATCGACCATGCCTCGTGACATGCTTCATGACAAACCCAAAGCTACCTTTATAACTACCCGATTCACGGACTAGCGTTTGATAGCCCTAAGTAGGTCGATTCACATCTCAAGTACATGCGACAATCTCGTGTCTAAGGACAAGGCGTACACATTGTGTAGAGAGAACCATAAGAATAATTACTATGTCTCATGTTGGGTCGGTCCAACCCCATGTTCTAAACATGTGTCCACATTATTGGTTTGACATCTCCATGTCTATGACCTGTGAAACATGGTCATCAACCGATACATGTGCTAATCAATCATTCACGTGTGTCCTCACATGAACTCCGACTAGGGACAACTTTAGAATAACCATACAAGTAAAGAGTTTCACAAACAAGTCACATACTTGTTAATCAACACAAAGGCAATATTCAAGGAACATTTATTAAATCATGGATATAATGAAATATCATCATCAATATGATTGCCTCTAGGGCATATCTCCAACAGTCCTAACGGTCTAGATCTCCAGAGGGAGGTCCTAAGGGCTAAGGTTCACACGAGGAGGTCCTGAGCGATAAGCTTAATTGAGGGAGGTCTTGACGGCTAGGATCTCACCGAGGAGGTCCTAACGGTCGAGATCTACACGAGGGAGGTCTTAAGGGTTAAGATCTACGGAGGAGGAGGTCCTGAGGTTCTCTTTATAAAAGATCAGGGGGTGGTCTTTTGCGGAATCGAAGAGAGTGATCCTAACAGTTCAGATTAAATCTAAAGAGGTCTTCAACGGTCACGATTTGATCTAAGAGGTCTGGAACTTAACGGGACGCACGATTTGCCGACAGGAACTGTATTTAACGCTAATGATTAGGCTCTAGGACAACATAAATGCTAATCATTAGGCTACAGGGCTTGTCCGAGTAAGGCACGGCAAAACTCGAGTTTGGGTTTAAGATCACCGCCGGCGACTCCGGCCATGGCGGCGGGAACCAAGGGCACGGATGGGCTCTAAATACACTACAACAAAACTATCATATAAAGACGTTTTTGTTTTGACGCATTTATATATGTCTCTATGCCGAGAAACAGCTCATATATAAAGACGGTTATCGAGATGTTTTATACGACGTCGTAAAATTTCTTACCGTAGGCATCTCTCCACGCTTCTATCTCTCCACCTCCCACTTCTCCAACCTCCCAACAAAATCCAATCCCTCAAATCCCCATCTGCAGGGCGACCACGACCTCCCAATCCAAGCCCCGCAATCCAGAAGAGGCCACCGCCGCCTTCCCCACAACCAAGCCCCGGAAGCTGCGCTGCGGGCATCGCAGCAATGCGGCAGCCGTGGAGGACTTCGTCCGCGGCCGCCTCGAGTAGGTCTTTGCCGACGCTTGCAACCGCAAGCTGCCGAGGATCGCCGCCTCTGCCTCGGTCGCCCCAGGTGGCCACCTCCGCACGGGCCCACAGGGGAACCTCGCTGTCGACCGGGCCCGCGCCCGCGTCGGGCTCGTCACCTGCAGGGGCCTTTGCCCTGGCCTCAACACCGTGCTGCGGGAGCTCGTCATTGGCCTCCAGGAACTCTACGGCGTCCGCGACGTCTTCGGCGTCGCCACGGGGTACCGCGGGTTCTACGGCGCCGACGTCGACCACGTGCGGCTGGACCCGGCCGCCGTTGACGACTGACACAAGAAGGGTGGAACCGTGCTCAAGACGACACAGGGTGGCTTTGATCTTAACACGATCGTCGACGGCATCGTGTCGTGCGGGTACACACAGGTGAGAACAACGAACGCACAGCTTTCAGATTTCGGATAGTGACAGTGATGCTTAATTAGATGCAAGACCACAATGTTCTGTGCTAAATTGATGAGAATGGGATTTAGGTGCTGAATGCTTTAACAATTAATCGATGTAAGATTGGAATTAGTTGGGCCTTTTATAATCTACCTAAAGTAAAGTCTTATTAGACGAACAATCTCATAGAATTTGAAAGATCATGATGTTTCGTATAAAAATACATCTTTGTATTAGTTAAGGTATTACGAAAAGTGCATTAAGGCTTATAACTATTCGTCTTCAGAGGAGTAAGTGTGATTGCAAAGGTTGCATATTTTTGAATTGTTTAACCACAATGGGATCAAGGTGTCTTTGGTTGACATGCCAATTGTTTCGTTCTTCCATGTGTTGACCTTGTTACAAACTGTCATATCAAAATATTTTGTTTATTGCGATATATGCAATTGTGAGGATGGAACCATCGAGGAGTGTGCAAATCTTTGAAGAGTTTAAGCGTCGTGGTTTGAACTAATCCATTACAGGATCCCAAAAGCGTGGACAATGACATCGGCATCATAGACAAAGTCATTTGGATTCCAAATCTGCAGTCTGATTGCTCGTGAGCAATCGACGTAGCACATGTGGAGGCTGAGTGCTGTGAATGGCCAAGATGTGGAGGAGCTCCGCAAAGTCGGGGTAACAATACTTACAACTATTTCAGACAGTGATAAAACTCTTTTAAAAGAAATAAAACATGTCTTTTTTCTCATCCCCAATCCCTATACAACCATTTTTCACGTGAGGATAACAAGGTGCTTTACTAGATAGATACCATGTATTTGAATTCCTGTTTTCTGTTGAATGTTTTCTAATTTAGCATGAAAATGCTCTAGTCCTAGGTCATACTCATTTGGCATGAAAACTTTGTTAACTGTAATTGAACTAATTGACATTTCTGTTAGGATTTTGGAATTGGGTGCTGTCCTGGTACTAGGGAAGACTCCTAAAATGGACAAATCCGCTCTATTGAATGATGCTATTCGTGTCGTTGCTGAATTGCGTAGTGAAGCACAGAAGTTGAAGGATTCAAATGAGAGTCTCCAAGAGAAGATCAAAGAGCTAAAGGTCTGTCCTGTTTCATATAGCTAATTTGTTTACTATGCATCTGATGGGGGATAAGCCTATCTTATGCAATTTGCATGTATTGTTTAGGCACTTAATATTATTTTATATTCTTGATTTATGACTCTTTTGTCAATTTGTTTGTTCTTTGTTGTATGAAATTTAATTCATTCAATCATATTACAGGGGAAAAACAAAGGGATGGTCAAATTATTTTGTAAATGGTAATATTGATGGTTTTCTTTGTTTTGGTAAGTACCATCCTTATAGGTGACATGTGCAGAAAATTGTTTGGGGGGGTATGCGTACGGTGCTTGTAGATGTTTTGGATTTGAAGGAACATTAGGGGAGCATCATGGTAACCGTTCTGTCTTATTTGCAAAACTATATGCTTGGTAGTTAGTTCTTAAATATCTGGGCAGCACTTTTGTCTCTATTTATGTTAGATGTATCGAGTGACTATCTTTTGTTCTCTAGCTGAATGAAGAGCACAGACAACGGTATTTATAGTAATGTGGATATTGATGAGGTCGATATTTTCTTGTGAGCAAGACTGCTCGTTAAGATATAGTTAATTACTTAGTAGTCGTATTCTTTGAAATAATCTTGGATTAGTCCTATATTGTTTTTTATTTGGATTTCGCAAAGACATGTGCTCTATGTAAATAATAAACAAGTTTATCACTGAACAGGTACCAAGCTCTTTGATTTGGAGGTGGATTAGACTGTTTGTTCCTGAAGACGCCGTCGCTGCTCTCTAGCCACTCGTCGCATGATTCAGTTGTAGGATTTGTAGGATTTTTTTTGGTGTGTTTGCACCTTTGTATGTGGATACTAGATTTAGTTGTTAACTCGATTCAGTCCGCAACGGAGTGTCTATGTTTTTTTCTAGTTTTTTTAATTATATATAGACAATGTAATTCTACATTTCAAATGGCTTTACCTCAGATCTGAAATTCTTATGAAAATATGTGATACTATATCTTCTGAATGATTGTAGTTTAACTAGCGATAAAATATTTCTACAGAATAAAATAAAAATAGATGTCTCTAGCTCAATCTAAATACGTCTATGAATGCGCATCTATGTTTCTTAGCACACAATAAAGCGTTACTAGGGAGAGTAAAGACGATATGGAAATGCATATATGAAAGCATCTCTAAGCTTGTAGAGACGCAATCTAAACGCCTCATATCATTGTAGACGCGCTTATGTGATATCCCGTACTTGTTTAGGAAGAAATTTGTTCGAATTCGAGTTCGAAAGAGAAATTTTCGGCGTTTGCGTCTGTTCTTTCAGTTTTGGCCCAGGTCTTTGGGCCAAAAGCCCCTAGTGGGGACATTGTGGGCCCATTGGGGGGCCCTGCCGTGAGGCCCATGGGCAGCAGTGAGGCCCATTGGGGGGGCCGGCCAAGTGGCTTTGGGGGAGGGGTGGTTAACCCTAATTTTCCTCCCCACCTCCCCCATCTTTCCCCCTTGTGGCCGCCACCTCCATCCTCCTCTCCCCCTTGCGCCCTTTCTCCTCCTCCCCTAGAGGCGCCCCAGCCCTGGTGCTGCACCTCCCCCTAAGCGAGCCACCGTTCTTTTGGTGCCGTGTCGTTCCTGCTGCTAGTGCACGAAGAAAGGAGGGGGATCTTTGCGGGGATCGCTGTTCAAGAAGGAAAGGAGGCCTCTCCAAGGATCCCTCATCTTCTCCCTGGTATTTCAAGGGTAAAGGTTGTTGTTTATGTCGTTTGGGTTGATTTTAGAATGCGTTTTGGGTAGGAGTGATTAAAGTAAGTGCTGTCAGTTATAGAATCAATTATGTCCAGAGTCTTGCGTGGGCCGTTTAGGGTTCTTAGATGCTGATTCAGGGGTTTTGATCTGCTGGAGATATGTAGGTCTTGTTCTTAGCTTTCAGTGGCCGCCAAGATCACTAAGTTCCGACTTTCGAGTCAAAAGTTATGATAGATTTATTATCTGCTGTCCAGAATTCTAACGAGAATTACCTTTTAAGTTGTCTTGTAAAATAGGTGTATGTTAATGGACGAATCAGGGTTTCATCCCAACTAGGTTAATGTAGATAATTTCATAAAGTTTTCAGATTGATAAAGAACACTCAATGCGGAGTTGTGGATTAAAAGTTATGGTCGTTTTAGTATTGCTGTCCTATTTGTTCAGACAGATTCTGTGTTGTTGTTTTGTTTTCTTTATTAGAGAAGTTTATTGGCCGAATTGGGAAACCTCATCAACTTGAATGTTATAGATATGTTCGTTAAGATGATGTAGGATCTAGACTCATCTCATTTCGAGTCCCACGTCATTAGCTACTGTCATTATCGTGCTGCTGTCCCGATACGATTTTGGGTTGCACTGTTTTTTTGATTAGGATTTATGGCGATTCCTTGGGTGATCAAGGGGGGTAATGTAGAATATTAATTCATGTTGGATTCTACGTTGTTCTTATTTCGGTTATTTAATTGTTTAGGCCACGAGGCTACGGGTTTGGGAGCGCCATCGTTGCCTGCTAACGCGTCGCAACGCGAAGGCAAGTACTTTGTTGATTTTAAGTCTTTGTGATTGTGAATGTTTACATGAATATAATGTGACATCTTGTGTTACCCGAGATGCTGAACGGGTTATGTTCTTTCAATATGTGGAGTATATGTTGAGAGATGGTATTATCACTGTTCATGTTCATATCATGCATCCTTTTATTCATGTTATGTCCACGGGAGTGGATTGTAAGTCCCACCGTTTCAATGTGGGCAGATTTGGACATTGTCATGTCCCGTCCACGGGAGTGGATTGAAAGACCCATCAATTCCAGTATGGGCACGTAAGACCCATCAATTCCAGTATGGGCAGCTTTGGACACCTATATGAAACGTTCTTCATATAGGACTTGGATCCCCGCACTTTTGTTAAGGTGCGGGCTTAAGTGAACACCGACGGGTGTGTCACTCGCTATACCGGTATAAGCATGTGTACAGTCCATCCTTGAATACATTCATTCATGCTATGCATTCCTAAGTTTTCATTCGATGTATGCTCATATTCTCTTATGATGATGATTTGTTCATATGTGTGTTATGTCCCTTTATCAGATTTACTTGAGTCGTAGACTCACTCTTGCGTTGTTTGTTTATTTTTAGGTAACCCCTGATGTTGGCTCACTTGGGAGGGAGTAAACACGCACTACTTGTTCACATCATCAAATTCATGTTCAAGATTAAATTTTAGTTCTATCTTTCATTCGTTAATGATGAACTGTAATAATTAAATTATAATTGGTGAAGGAAGGATACCTTCTCCACATTGATGTTGATTTATTATCGCATGTGAACCTTCTTTATTGATGATCGTGATAAATAACTTAGAAGGTGAAGGAAGGATACCTTCACCATGTCCTCGCTTATTTTAATCTGTCATTAATTGATATACTTATTTCATATTCTTCCGCTTTGTGTAGATTGTTAGAGTTTATAGGTGGCATCTTGGCTTCCGAATAGCGTGGTGTTACTGATTGGTATCGAGCGGGCTTTAGGTCCGTGGTAATTAAGTTATTAAAATGACACACTGTGCACAGTAGGTGGGGATTGGGTAATCCATCATATCTGTATTTCTAGTGATGTGTTTCATCATGTTGAACTGTTCTTGAATTGCTTCCGTACTATCATTCTTGTGTTTAATCTATGATCTGCTGTGATATTCAATATCTATGAACTAATACTATTATTGTCATGAGATGATCCTGTATATTCATAATTGAGTATTTTGGTGAAGCGTGTGGTTAACGGATGATAAGAAGTGGAGGTCGTGGTTGTTACTCTGGGATTCACCAGGTTACACCACTGTTCGCAGTACGTGGTTAGAGGAGTAGTTACCCCGAGTACCATAGTTTCAGGTGTTAAGCGTGAGTTGCTTTAGAAAGTTATTCTCTTTCTTGATTTCTGAATTTGTCAATTCTTGTTCTGTGGTGGTTGATGAATTTCTCCTGGGTTTGTGGTTCATGATAGTTTATGGTTTTCAATAGATCCCTCTTGGTTCTCTGAAACAAATATTGTTTTTCAACTGTTGAGTTGCTTTTACCACTTGTGGTCGTTGTCAATTGGCAAGATTGATGTTTTCATGGTTGCTCCTTCTTTCTCATTGAAAAAGAATGACTCATTTACTCGTTTGATATCTTGGTTAGTGAGAGTTTTCTGCTGTAAGTTCGTTTGCATGGGAAAGCTTTGGCTTTATGCGTTTCTTTTGGATTACTTCGAGCGTTGAGGTTTGAAGTCTCTCTTTTGCTGTAGTAAGGTGTTAGAATCCTTTTGTGATGTCTTGCCATGCTTAAAATGAGAAGTTATAACTAAACGAATAAATTGTTACGATATGAGTTACCAAGTTGAGTTATTAGCATGGTGCAAATCAATTATTCTTAACTACCATCCATGAAAGTGAAATTGATTAATTTGAAATGTCCTTGTATTTGATACATGGTGTAGGTTAAATAAAGACTGTCCATATCCATTCAGAACCTATAGATCTTACATAAGAGCTAGATTTATCTATTTCCTGGTATGCTAAAATTGTTGAAACTTGTATAAAGTACCGGATGGGTCTTGGTGAAACGATTCACGAAACCTTGTTTATAGAAAATGATGTTAGTGAATCTATGTTTATATATGGTTATGTGATTGCAAACGGAAATTAGTACCGTATGTACACCCATGATTAATACAATCATCAATTGTTAATGAGCGTTGAAGAAGGTGTTAAGCAACACCAATAGTTGAGTAGATGAATTTCGTAAGTAGTCTTTGATAACGTGCCTTGTGATATTGTTATTGCTTAGCATAATCTTGTTATAATAAATTTGTTTCAACCTTGTGGTTTGTGTTCCCTTTGGGAAGTTTTAGGATGGAGTAATAAAGTTTGATGATTCTCAGTACTAGTGTATGTTGTCGATGTTATTAAATCGTCAAAATGTGAGAATGAGGTTAATTCTCGTAGTAATTTGATCACCTATGGTGATATTCTCTAAATGATCAAATTTCAAGTTTTATGTTCATGATCTTTTGAGTGTTCAGGCTTTTATGTGGTAAATGAAGTTTATCGAGTAACGATACGTTGCAAAGTTATAATGGTCCTTCAGTGATGCAAGAGCTTCGATTTTGAATACTTATTTGTTCTTATCTGTTAAGATTCGATATTCTCTTCTTGTGAGGCTTATGCTTTCAACTGTGGACTTCACTTATGTTCTATGAGTTCATTGCTTAATTGGTTTCTTCATTGGTCCCGTGTTCAGTGCGAGTGGTAGATGAGTTTTCTAGTTGGTGAAAGTCGTTTCCATTTGTCTCTTCTTTTGAGAAAGAATCAACCCATTCTTTACACGTGGGTCTTTCGAAGTGTTTTCTAATGGTTGTGGTGAAACTGATGTTAATACCCATAGTAATTTGATCGCCTTCGATCATATCGTTCAGTTGAGAATATTTCAAGTTTAGCTTTCGTGATATTTCCTTTGAGCTCTTGAATCATCTGGTAGCTAAAATTATTTTAAATAAATTGAGGTATTGAATTGTCTTGTTGCTTCTTAAGAGATTAATGTGATTTAATCTTAAAGGATTTTTGGTTTGAGTTGGCAACGTGAAGCGGCAATTAAAGAAAAATTATGTTGGTTCCCTTAAGAGGAGAATAATCTGCTTGTTTTTCATGAAATCCTGTAATTGGAAATGTTTCGAGTTTGGTGGCTGAGATTATTTGGATCTCATGTTTCGTGTGTAGTTGAATTGTTCTGAACAAATATGACGTATTGAGGAATTTCATTGGTTCTTAATTAGTCCGTGTGATTTGGACTAAAGACCTTATCTTGTTCGTTGTGGCAAAGCGATGTTAGTCAAAGAATTAATTTCAGTGTTAAAGGAAAGAGTGCAGTAGGAATATTTGAGAATTTGAGTCAAGTTTTGTAACTGGTAGTTATTTGAATTGTTCATAAACTTTTTGCTCTTTTCACTCAAGAGTTGTCAAGTTTCAATCGCAATGTCATTTCTCTTAGTGGTGGTTATTTGCTATTCCCTTTTCGAGGGATGCGTGCCCTCCGCTGTGAACTCAACTTTCGTTTTTCCAGATCTTCGTTACTAGATTACTTCTTTTGGTTTCGTACACCTGTGAGCAGCAACATTTTCCTGTGTGGTGAAATTTGCCCTTATTCGCCTCTTTCTTTTGAGAAAGGATCAACAGTTTTGTGTTGTAAAGTTTTACAAAGTGTGAGTTGTCAATTGTTTGGTGGTGGTTAACTGATTATAGGGGTGAGATTTTGCTACCAAGCTATGGGAGGGGTAATAGAAGATGAGTTGGTTTTGACCTGAACCTCTTGGAGGGAAGTTGATTCAGATGGAATGTCTGGCTTCGAAGTAAAACTGAATAGTGTTCAACTAAGTAGAACCTATGATATAGTGTAGTTCCAGAACTTTGGTTCATGTTGAAATGTTGCGGATTATCAAATGTATGGAAACCTTAATCAATTTTATAGCGTAACACAATTGGAAAGAATTGCGATGTTGAGTGAGTGATTCCTGATGATGTCAATGAGTGAGTATGTCGGAATTGTGGGGATGTTAGAGATTTAATCCGATGATTTCACCATGTGTTATAAGAGGAATTCGTTGTAGGGGTCTTGGAGGTTAAATTTGGGCTTTCCATTTTCATGCTGGGCTTTTGGTGGCCCAAAGATTTGTGTGTAGAGGAGATAGAAAACTGGAGTACTCTGAGCAGTGGAATGATTGTCGATAGAACTCTTCTGATGTAGTTCATGAGCGGGTGTGTTGAGGATTCTGATGTGTTGTTCTTGAAAGTTGGAGGTGATGAGATTGCATGGGTTTTTGAGGGGTTTTTGTGCCCTCTATCAAAGTAATGTCATCAGTTTGTCTAGAGTGTTCAGTGGAATCAATAGAGTCTCTCCACAAAGGTGTGGATGATGTATTTCGGTTTAAGCCTAAATTTGAGGATGTTAAATTAAGAGGTTTGAGACCGTGTGGTATGCGATGAATTCGAATTCCAAGGTTGGAGAGATATTTTATTCCAAAAAGTGAAACTAAGGAAAAAGATGTCTTCTTGATTAATGAAGCATTTTCTTTATTCTTGCTTGAGCTTATATTGTTGACCAATGTCTTTCGTAAGTTGAGTTTGACTCGATTTTGGTATGTGTGGTTCTTATCGGTTCAGGAAGAATAAAGAAAGTTTTGATTTGGGCATTTAAAATTATTCCTCCTTTGGTTTTCGTGACATTTATTCGCAAACTGCCACTTGGAAGGTGGAAAGGTTTTCGTAATGAAATTCTGATTTCTGGATTTTACTCTTCTGTACCCAGTTGATAACGTCTAGTTGTGATGTGAATCTTTCTTATTCAGATGTGTTTTGCCGGTAAAAGAGTTTGCTTAAAAAGAATTCGATTGTATGTTTCCGGTTAAAGGAGGTGATCCTTGTTTTCAGTGAGGAGTTCAGTTGAGAGGAGGAATAGGAGTTCCGTGTTCTTTGTGCTTGTCGTGTGGTTTGGTATCATTGGGAAGGTTAACCCAAGATACATTGGGTTGTTTTCGCTAGTTGGCGTATCGCCAGTACTGTCTCAAGTCCATGCGTGGAGTACGTAACGTCTTGTATGTTCTCGTGTTGAGTGAGTACATGGGAGATCCAGAGTTTGAGATTTCGTTTTCGCCGTTGACCATCGAGTGAGATCTTACCTTCGAGTCTTGTCCGATGAGTGTACCTGGAAGTACCGGGTTGAGTGTTAGTTCAGACGTCGTGTTACGTCGTTGTGTTGTGGTATTTTCAGTCCGAGGGAGAGGCTACTTTGGAAGTTGGGGTTTCGCGTGCGTGAGCTTTAGCCGGCGTTGTTCACAACGGGTACGTGGTTACCGTTGTTCGTTCTCAGTCGTGGTTGTTCTTTCGCTTAAGTGTGTTTAGATTCGGGGTCGAATCCTGTTAAGGGGGGTAGAATGTGATATCCCGTACTTGTTTAGGAAGAAATTTGTTCGAATTCGAGTTCGAAAGAGAAATTTTCGGCGTTTGCGTCTGTTCTTTCAGTTTTGGCCCAGGTCTTTGGGCCAAAAGCTAGTGGGGACATTGTGGGACCATTGGGGCCCCGCCCTCGCCCATGGGCAGCCGTGAGGCCCATTGGGGGCCGCCAAGTGGCTTTGGGGAGGGTGGTTAACCTAATTTTCCTCCCCACCTCCCCCACCTTTTCCCATCTTTCCCCCTTGTGGCCGCCACCTCCATCCTCCTCTCCCCCTTGCGCCCTTTCTCCTCCTCCCCTAGAGGCGCCCCAGCCCTGGTGCTGCATCTCCCCCTAAGCGAGCCGCCGTTCTTTTGGTGCCGTGTCGTTCCTGCTGCTAGTGCACGAAGAAAGGAGGGGGATCTTTGCGGGGATCGCTGTTCAAGAAGGAAAGGAGGCCGCTCCAAGGAGCCCTCATCTTCTCCCTGGTATTTCAAGGGTAAAGGTTGTTGTTTATGTCGTTTGGGTTGATTTTAGAATGCGTTTTGGGTAGGAGTGATTAAAGTAAGTGCTGTCAGTTATAGAATCAATTCTGTCCAGAGTCTTGCGTGGGCCGTTTAGGGTTCTTAGAAGCTGATTCAGGGGTTTTGATCTCCTAGATATATGTAGGTCTTGTTCTTAGCTTTCAGTGGCCGCCAAGATCACTAAATTCCGACTTTCGAGTCAAAAGTTATGATAGATTTATTATCTGCTGTCCAGAATTCTGACGAGAATTACCTTTTAAGTTGTCTTGTAAAATAGGTGTATGTTAATGGACGAATCAGGGTTTCATCCCAACTAGGTTAATGTAGATAATTTCATAATATTGTCAGATTGATAAAGAACACTCAATTCGGAGTTGTGGATTAAAAGTTATGGTCGTTTTAGTATTGCTGTCCTATTTGTTCAGACAGATTCTTTGCTGTTGTTTTGTTTTCTTTATTAGAGAAGTTTATTGGCCGAATTGGGAAACCTCATCAACTTGAATGTTATAGATATGTTCGTTAAGATGATGTAGGATCTGGACTCATCTCATTTCGAGTCCCACGTCATTAGCTACTGTCATTATCGTGCTGCTGTCCCGATAGGATTTTGGGTTGCAGCCTGTTTTTCAGATTAGGATTTATGGCGATTCCTTGGGTGATCAAGGGGGGTAATGTAGAATATTAATTCATGTTGGATTCTACGTTGTTCTTATTTCGGTTATTTAATTGTTTAGGCCACGAGGCTACGGGTTTGAGAGCGCCATCGTTGCCTGCTAACGCGTCGCAACGCGGAAGGCAAGTACTTTGTTGATTTTAAGTGCTGTGATTGTGAATGTTTACATGAATATAATGTGACATCTTGTGTTACCCGAGATGCTGAACGGGTTATGTTCTTTCAATATGTGGAGTATATGTTGAGATATGGTATTATCACTGTTCATGTTCATATCATGCATCCTTTTATTCATGTTATGTCCACGGGAGTGGATTGTAAGTCCCACCATTCCAATATGGGCAGATTTGGACATTGTCATGTCCCGTCCACGGGAGTGGATTGAAAGACCCATCAATTCCAGTATGGGCACGTAAGACCCATCAATTCCAGTATGGGCAGCTTTGGACACCTATATGAAACGTTCTTCATATAGGACTTGGATCCCCGCACTTTTGTTAAGGTGCGGGCTTAAGTGAACACCGACGGGTGTGTCACTCGCTATACTGGTATAAGCATGTGTACAGTCCATCCTTGAATACATTCATTCATGCTATGCATTCCTAAGTTTTCATTCGATGTATGCTCATATTCTCTTATGATGATGATTTGTTCATATGTGTGTTATGTCCCTTTATCAGATTTGTGAGTCGTGAGACTCACTCTTGCGTTGTTTGTTTATTTTTAGGTAACCCCGATGTTGGCTCATTTGGGAGGAGTAGACATGCACTACTTGTTCACATCATCAAATTCATGTTCAAGATTAAATTTTAGTTCTATCTTTCATTCGTTAATGATGAACTGTAATAATTAAATTATAATTGGTGAAGGAAGGATACCTTCTCCACATTGATGTTGATTTATTACTGCATGTGAACCTTCTTTATTGATGATCAGTATTAAATAACTTAGAAGGTGAAGGAAGGATACCTTCACCATGTCCTGCTTATTTTAATGCTGTCATTAATTGATATACTTATTTCATATTCTTCCGCTTTGTGTAGATTGTTAGAGTTTATAGGTGGCATCTTGGCTTCCGAATAGCCAGGGTGTTACAGCTTACTAATACGTCTCTACAATCTTGACACGGTACGTGGGGAGGTGCTTTAGAGACACTTTACAAAAACGACTCTACGATGCTATAGAGATGATTGAAAACGTCTTTAACCCATAAAATAGACGTCTCTACAGGGCTTTTGTGTTGTAGTGATAGCGAGGAGAACCTAAAGGTGCCAAAAACTAGAGCTAGAACCCCTCCTACCGGCGGCTAGCCAGAGGTGACCACCGGAGACAAAATACGGCAAAATGAAAAGATTACGAGGTCCAACAGAGAAGGTTTCCAATACTAAAGTACTAACCTGAGAATGGAGGAGGTCTAGGGATGGCCGCAAGAGCTCCGGAGATGACGATGCTTGCCGGAGTTGGGGAAGATGACAAACCCAGACCCGAAAAGAAAGCTCCCAAATTGTCAACATCTGTGAAGGTCAAACAGAACAAGTTAGGGGATGCTTAAGGTGACAAGATGGACAAGATGACGCACCAAGATTGCAATTTGCACCACTGGAGCTAAGAGATCGGCGAGGAGCTCCAAGGTCCGGCAATGGCGACTAAGATTCTCGGAAGTTTTGAGCACAAGAGCACGGAGAGGAACTAGGGTTGCAAAAGGGTGTCTAAAGAAACTTAAAGAGGAAGCTTGGGGTTCTTATATAGCCGGAGAGCAAAAGGAACAAGGGCAATGTTACCCGGGTGCACTGAGCTAGGGTACACTTGAAATGATAGGGGTAGGTAACAGGGGGACTTTTGGGGCAAAGGTCTGACTCACATTTAATGTTGGCAGAAAATAGCCGTTTGTCAAGGACTGGGAATTGACAAGGCACCGCTCCCTACTGCCATGGCCCTGGCACGCCAGCATGCGCACGAAAATGATGATGACCAGGCCCAGAGAGGTCCCACCAGTCAGTGAAAGAGCCTAGGTGGACTGGTCAAAGAGCACAACGGCTAAACTAAGTGTTGAGCTCCAGCTAGGGAGGTCTGGACGGTTGGATTTAAAACGAAAGGCCCAGATTTTAAGTGAGGTTCGGAGGTCCTAACACTTAGGGAGGTCTGAGGCATAGATCAAAGGATGGACGGCCCACGAGCACTCAAGTGCTAACAGAGGAGGTCTTTTGAGGACGACCAAGGGTGGTCTTTGCAAAAATGCAAAGGGAGGTCCTAGGGGAGGTCCGGGGGGTGCTCTTTGCAAAAAGGACACGAGGTGGTCGTGCGAGTGGGAGGTCTTTTACAAAGACCAAAGGAGGTCTTTGAGGAGCTCCCGAAGATCTTCAGCGGTAGGCTGGAGATCTAACGGCCGACATTGTTTGCACCTCAAGGACAGAGCTTGAGGTGCTCCAAGGGGTTGGGTTCAACCCAGATCCCGAGTCTGACCTGAACCCAAACCAAAGATTGGACTTAGGGTTTCATTTGAGTTGAAATCTTTGAGGGATTCTTAGAGGTAGCAAACTAACTCCAAAATTTATAAAATTTTTACAGTAGCTTGCTAACTTTGAGATGGACCTTGTATAAAATTTTCAGAGGTTCTTATGCTGAGCATTTTTCTCCAAAAATTTCTCAAGGTGCTGACTTAGGCTTTGACCAAGGGCCAGGGTGGTTTGACTGCCTCTTAAAATATTCAAACCATTCCTAACAATTGCCAGATTTTTTTAGAGGGGTCACACAACCAAGGAAAAGTATCTCTCGGAAGTAGAACCCAGGATTTTCAACAAAGAGTCTAAGACTTTAGTAAAAAAGGAGATTTAGGTTTTTGATTCCCCACGATTCCTTTACAAGAGTTACAGGAAAAGTCAAAAACTTCAAGATGCAAATTTTTTTTAATTTCTACACATTTTCTTATATTTGAAACACGAGTCCAGAATTGGGATGTTACAGTAAGCACGGTACCAAGAGAAATAGTCAAATAGCATTGATATCGAAACATAAAAGACGAGACCATAATTGAGGGCACAAGTTCACAAGAAGGGAGTTTCAAACATCAATAAATCACAATAAAACATTGCTTTTGAAACTCAAGAAACACTTAAGCGGCAACGATAGAAAAGTTACAGGTTACAATCCTGAACTCTAACCTCAAATACTTATGGTACACCTTTATTTTATTTTATTGTTATTATTTTTTAACAGAGAAAACAGTTTTCTTTTATTACATCACCACTTGCCAACCCAAAGAAGAAGTACTTCTAAAACAATTCACATTAATCACTTAAGAACCCATTAGAACATTCTCACGCCTCGTCTTTCTCAACAATTTCAGCCACCACTTTAAGCATGAACTACCAAAAGCTCACAAATGCAAAACTCTAAACTTTCCATTTAACCGATATTACGGGAGGCGGTCAAACTACCTTCTTTCTAAAAGACTCATCACCACTCCCACAAGTCACAACCCTTTACAGACAATCTTATTAACATCAAGAATAATAAACTATTAACAAGAATCTTTATCGTCAACTCTTTTAACAAGGGCATGAGGCCACAAGTCACATTCCTCATGAGACACACATGAATAAATCATATTTCTTTTTCAACCCTTCACCTGTTAGCAATGCTCACACTTATTTTGTACACAACTTTCAATCTAGCGGTTATCGTAGACATTTAACGAATTATACAGTCATAGGAGAATTTATGATCCTTTCTCTATCGGCATTCCTACTAGCAAATATGAGACCATCAAGCAACCAATTAAAGGCAATTTTCTAGATTATTATCCACTAGGACAACAGTCAAATGCATCCTTATCTCTCCCTTCCTACACAATTAGATTTATCCATTGTGATCAAATGATCCAACCAGTTTAACAACCTAAGCAATTTTAATGATCAACCCTCTCATCAAAGACAAACTATTATCCTACCACTCCACCATCAAGTAAACAAAGATCGCCAACTACATCCCATCAGTTCATATCTTAGTGATGCTCAACACCATACCTTGATACATTATAATTGCACCTAGCAATTACATATGATCAGTGTAACATCCCAATTTTGGGCTCGTGTTTCAAATGTAAGAAAATGAGTAGAAATTAAAACTTTTTCTTACATCATGTATTTCCTGTTGTGCCAAGCAATTCTTGTTCAAAGGATTATGGAATTACATTGTCACAAGTCCTTTGATCCAAACCTTGGCATTCCAAAACCATCTTGTCAAATCTTATGATCATCCTCTGAACATATTTTTCCTAAGTCTCTGTGGTGGTATGTGACCCTCTGAAAAATTTCACAATTTTTAGAAATTGTTTGAATATTTTTAGAGCGATCAAACTGTTTGACTCTCAGTCAAACATTAAAACAGAGCCTTGCAGAATTTTTGGAGATTTATTCGCAGCATAAAACTCTCTGAAAATTTCACACAAGGTCAATGTCTCAGTCAGCAAGCTCCTGTAAAAATTTCAGAATTTTTGGAGTTATTTTGCTACCCCAAATAAATCCTCAAAAGTCTCACTTAATTAAAACCTAAAAAAACCAAATTCACTATTCATTGGGTTCGAGTCGGACTCGAGTCCGAACCACTTGACTCGGTTGAACCACCTAACTGCACCAAGCCGCGGTTTAACACGCGCGTGCAATCTCAGCCGTTGGATTCAGATCGCGTGGCCCACGTTCGTGTGAGCATTCGGACCCTCCGGTTACATCAACAAATTGGGACCGTTGGATCTCGATCCAACCGTCCAGATTCCTGAGGGCAACCGGACTGTCCGTGAACTCGTTTAATCGTGACCGTCCATCCGTAATCCAACGGTCGTGGTTTGTTTTTTGTTCTTCTTCCTCCTCTCGCTTCTTGAAGCGCGCGGCGGCAATGGCGAAAGAGAGAGGTTGAGTGGGTGGCTTTGATGGGTCACCTCAAAGTTGCTTTCACAACGCGTCTCTCGCAATGCATTTAATGCGCAACAGGCTTTCTCTTCCATGGTCACCGTGCTCACTTGCTCCCATCATTTAGTGGTCCATGGCCGCACCATGAACCGAGCTCACCATGGGCTCATGTTCTTGCTCGAAACCCTAATTCCTCTCCTATAAATAGCCCTCTAGGTCCTCCCCGGTGTTCTTTTGCACTACACCTAGCTACTCTCTGTGTTTGAGCTCAAAACCATCTCAAACCTTCAATCCACCATTGTTGACCCGAGTGCTTCCATGGCGGCCTGGGTGTCCAGTGGTTCATCTTCAACATTTCTTGCACCCTTGTGAACTCCTCAACCTCCTTTATATTTCCCTAACTTGATTTTGGGTTGCATTCACGAGAATCGCTCAATTTTAAGTTTGGAGATTTTCGTTGGTTTCACCCCTTTCTTCTCCATTTCCGTAAGTGGTTCTTTTGCAATTAATTGCTTTTGGAGCCTCTTTGAGCTATAATGAAGTGTGGTAATGATTTGGTTCTACTCATTTTGCTCGAACCTCATCTTCCACTTCATCTTCTTCGCTCGGTGGACTTCATCGTGTTCAAGTCTTCCCGGCCATCTTTGGAGCTCCTCTCGGTTAAGGTAGCTCCCATATAGTCCTTAGAAGTCATGGCACTCGCTTCCTTGGACCGCAATGGAGCATTTTGCTATTTTCGTGTTTTGCCGCGTGTCGGCCTTCATCTTTGTTTTCCGGCCGCCGGCGTTCGAACCTCCACCACCGCGAGGTCACACCGTTGGGTCCGCAACACTATTGCGAACCCATTTTGATAGTTTGTGGCGCGCCCATGGATCGAGTCGCCGGCGACCACACCAGCAAAGCCACTCGGGTTTCACACCGAGAAGCTCCGTTTCGTCAGATCATTAGGACACATTAATTACAAATCATTAGCTGTTAATTGTGTCTTAATCATTATTATTGAGCCAGCGACTAGTGGGCCCAATCTCCTTAAATCAATCTGTTTCACTCAGATCGTTCCGACATCATTAATGCCTAATCATTGCTTAATTAAGTGAGTCGGCATTTAATCATTATCGGAAATAACCTCTGGGTCGACTTGTGGGCCCGAGGGTTTAAAATCAAATCTCAGATCATTAGAATCTATTTAATGTCAATCATTAGAATCACTAATTCGGTCTTAACCGCCCGCTTAGTCGCCGACTTGTGGGCCGAGTGCCTTCGGCGCGTGGGTTAAATCGTTGCGTCGTGACCGTAGTCACCGACATGCGGTCCCACTCGTCGATACCTCTTTTGAACTTGATCTATAGCCGCCGTCCATTTTGTGATGCGCGCCCGGATCTTGCATGCATTCGGACCATCCGGTTCCCTCGTCGTCCGGGCGTCGATCTTGCGATCAATGGCTGAGATCGTGTGGGCAATCGGACAATCCGGTTGTTGGTGCGTTCTGGGCCGTCCATCTGTCGATCTGCGGCTGGGATTGGCCCAAGCAACCGCACCGTCCGGTTGCATACACTCGTGTGAGCCGTTGGATCTTGATCCAACGGTGGGTTTCATTTGGGTTTCGCGCGTGCGCTATTTTCGCGTAGCGTGAGCCGTAGGATGTTAGATCAAGGGTTGAGGGTTGTCCACGTCATTTCATTTTTAATGGATTGTTCTGTATTTCGGTAAGCAATTGTTTATCAACTGAAAATGATATAAAAACTTTAGAAACTCATAACTAATTCATTTTAACTGCTTTTTAGTTAATTCCAACTGTAATAAATTATGTTGTCACTTTAGCTCATTATAAAAATGGATTTAAGCATGTTCCAGAGAGAGAAAATTGTATAACTAGGAATAACTTGGTTTCTGTCATTTTGAATATTCCAGAAAATGGATAAAACGTTAGAAAATGCATATCTTGCTCTGTGTATGTCCAAAATGAATGATTCCAACTTTGATAAATTTGTTATCAACCCAATGTTAATGTAAAAATGATGGTAAGTCCAAGATTGTAAGCAGGAACCTGGATTAATGATTTAGTACCTATTTTCAGCATTTAGAAAAATTCTGGAAGGCTTATAAAATGCACAAGTAATTCTCAGAATCGCAAAATATATATGATAAATTCTAGAAAACCCTCTGTTGGTATACTTCATCTGTAAAATTAGTTTTGAACATATTTATGTTCCTAGAAAGTGCATTATGCTGAATTTTGCATCTTAGAAAATCATAACTAAATCACTTTAACTCCAAATGACCTGAAATTTTATATGGGTTACCTCTATACCAGTAGGTAGCTACCATAAAATTTCAGCTTCAAAATCTTTCTAGAAAATATTTTTGCTACAGTGCTAATTATGGCCGAAAATGTGTTTTTAGGTAATATCTTTTGCACCGCAATTCCAAATTAGGTTTTTCCAGTTCCTATGTCTTGGTATATTCGTATTCTACCTTATGTGTAAATTTCGTCGCATTTGGTTAAGTTTTGCTTGCTCTTTTGTTTATTTGTGGCTCGTCTTATTGGTTGTTTTTGGTTCTTTTTGCCTTTCGCTTAGGATTCGACATTTGCGGTAATCCCGAGAACGATCCTCCGCAACAAATTGAGCAACAGCAAGAAGGCAAGCAGTTTGATCATGTTAATCCCCGTATTTTAAGTATTTATGTTGATTACAAATTCTATGTATGCATTGCTATTTTGTTTTAATAGTTGGCCTAGTAGATGCATTTCCTTAGCAAATGATTATCCTCTACTACCATGAGCCTAGGTTACTTGCTGTGATTTAGAGTTCGTGGATGGGCTCTTGTCACTTAGTAGTTGCGAATTAATTGCTTAGCCATGCTTAGATTCGGTAGAAATGGGCGGTCATCGACTTGTCGATAACCTTGATCACACAAACTTATTATGTATTATGATTTCCATCTTGTGCCATGTCTACTTATGAAAACTAAAACGAAAACAAAATGATTTAGACTTGGGCACAATGGTATGATGGTGTGATTTTGGTGTGACTGGAATGGTGCTCGAGTCAACAAGGACCGAACATCTTGTTACACTAAACCAAGCATTTTAGCGTGCTAACCACACTAGAGGGTATGGGACCTCTCTTGACTTAGTACTTTGGCGTGTATTGGCTCCGGTCGCAGGAGGTCGCAGGAGGGATGGTGTTGGGAGCATTGTAGTGTCAGAAAGACTCCACCGTGATGGGATTTGTTGTCTTTCGGCTTGCAATGTAAGCGTATGGTGTTTCTACCCATACGAGCGGCTCGTAGTTAATACACAATATTGGAAAGCGTCTCGTAGGACTTAGCCGTGCCGACATACCTACGGAAGTGTGTTTTGGCTTAAAGGCGGTCTGAAGTGTGGGTACATTGGTACACCGCAGGTTAAAACTATTCGAATAGCCTCGTCCTAGGTTATGGACACGCTTGGGGAGGTCTTTCAAGAGTTAGACTACAACCTTTTAAATTAAAACTTGATGGGTGGTACGAATCGGGGATTCGTGCTATGTTGTGGTGACTATTGGGATAGTCACTTCCAGGTGGTTACTTGTATGTATCTTTATTACTGTTACTTTGATAACAAAACAGATTTGCAAACTTGCTTTTGAAATATATTACATTATTGCAAATAAAGTTGGCTTCATGCAAAATGAGACATACAACCTCCACCTAAATAAGCTTGCATGTAGTTTATGAATAGGTCTGCTATTCCACACGTCAGTCTTGCGGGTACAAAGACAATCTTTGTACTCAGTTGCTATGCTTAATTGTTTTGTTGCAGAGGAAGAAGGTGAGCCCGAGGGGCCTCACTTTTGTGAGCTGTGTTGTGGTAACTTGCGGGGCGACTAGCTTGGCGGCCCGGTCGGTTGCCTTGTGGGTGTGTGGCTAACCGGTCGACTTTTGTTCTAGCCATCTTATGGCGCTTTTGCTCATTGTCATTCTTGTATATTGTTCTATTTGGCCGGTCGGCTCTCTTTTGTAATAACTTTACTTTATGTCGTTGTTGAACTTAGTGATATATGTTGTATGGAAATGATGTGTAATTTTGTGATGATGTGCATATGTTGCAATTCTGGGAAACATATGTCCATCGAGGCTTAGAATGTTTAATTAGTAATGCTAGAACCATTTGGAGGTTAAGTGTTACTAGTTAAATATTCAGTCCTCACAAAGTTGGTATCGAGCCATCTTGACTGTAGAAACCCTAGCTTGGTCGCCTTGTAGGATGTTACAAAACCTATTTTCAAGAGTCAAATGGTTTATGAAAATTAAGTAAGTTATCTGATTTTACTCCTTATCTATCTTAGTTTTCTTCTCTCATCTTGTTCTAGTTTGAGTTTTGAAAATTGTTTTCCTCTCATCTTCTTCCAAAGGATAGTCCTTATCGTTTAATTTGGGTTTTGGGAACCAATGAGTTTGGCAAATTGAAGTGTTGGCTGCCCTTCTACAAGGTTTTGAAGTTTCTGGAATGGAGAATTTCGACTGGGAGCTTGGATGCAAAATCTGGACAGCAAGCGTCAATTTCGGACAGCAAGCTCAAAGGTTCTAAAGAAGGTAGATAATGAGAGGATAAGTCAACTAAAACTTGTGGGAATGAAAGGGTAAGAAGTGATATGAGATTAGCTAATGCCTATACTCTATCAGGTGGTTATACCTTGATTTTTGGACTGTTTTGAGCCAGATTTTAGTTCTGAAATTTTGGGTCTTCTCAAACGATTACTCGTTCTTCCATACGGGTTAGTCGTTTCGGGAAGTGGATTCGGTGACTTATGACCTCATGTTCTTTTGTGGCTGTTCGTTGGTCATTTTAACTAAGTTTGGATTCTGTGCTCTTGGGTCTTGAAGCGTATCTAACTTTGTCTTAGTAAATCGGGATGGTGGTGGGACACGTGGCGGCGGAATCACCGGGTAGTCCCGATGAGGAGCTTCCCCTCCTCCGACCATGGCGGAAGTCCTCATGCGCATCGACGCAATCGTTCGGAGGACCGCAGGGTGTTGGAGGTTATCGCCAGGAACACCTCCACTCCCTCTGGTGCCTCTGGATCTGGAGGTGGTCACCAATCTCGTGGGGGACTTGCGGAGTTCCTTCGCACGCAGCCTCCCACCTTCTCCCGGTCCGAGGATCCCTTGGACGCAGAGCGATCGGCTGCGTGCGGTTGAGCGAAGCTCAACGTTGCTCGATGCCGGAGCAGAGCGGGCACTTTTCGCATCCCATCAGCTGGAGGGTGCGGCACTCTCATGGTGGGAGAATTTCCTCGCCATGCAGCCTGCGGGACACGTGGTCTCGTGGGAGGAGTTCCGGTCAGCTTTCCGTCGGGCCCATGTCCCCGCCTACCGATGAAGTCAAGAAGAAGGAGTTCCTTGCGCTCAAGCAGGCGCAAATCGTGTGTGAGTACCTCCATGAGTTCAACCATTTGGCGAGTGCGCTCTGCCGAGGTGGCCAGATGAGGCCAAGCAGAGAAGTTCGTGGAGGGTTTGTCGAGGAGCCAGGACAAGCTCTCTATTGTGGACTTCGACTTCCGGACCTTGGTGGACCAAATCAAGGCGGCACGTGAGCGGATGTTGGTGTGAGCGGATCAAGCGAGAACATCAAGGATGGGATAGCCAAGTGCTTTTCGAGGATGAGCATGGCGTTGTGTGGTTTGGGCAGCGTCTTGTGGTCCCTAAGGTCATGGAATTGCGGGATTTGATTCTCGCGAAGCCCATGATTCTCCTTTGTCTATTCACCCCGGGCTACCAAGATGTATCGGGATCTTCGTCGAGATTCGGTGGACCCGAATGAAGCGCGAGATTGCTAGGTTCGTTGTCGAGTGCGGCGTGTCTTTGTCGTGTGAAGGCCGAGCATCGGCGTCAGCGAGTCTTCTTCACCCTTGCCGGTGCGAGAATGGAAGTGGATTCGTTGGCATGGACTTCATCACCGGATTGCCCGCTCGTCCAAAGGGAATGATGCTATTTGGGTCGTGATCGACGGGTTGACTAAAGTGGCACATTTCCTTCCCGTCAAGACAGCAGCCGTGTGGGGCCTTTAGCCGAACTTTATGTCTCGAGGATTGTGAGTCTTCACGGTGTACCAAGACGATTATTTCGATCGTGGTGCGCTTTTCACCTCGCGGTTTTGGCATAGTCCGCAGAGGCTATGGGAACCCGCTTCACTTGATCTGACCTTTCATCCTCGGTGATGGTCGACGGAGCGAGTCAACCAAGTGTTGGAAGATATGCTCGTGCTTGTGTTCTTTCCTATGGGAAAAAGTGGGAGAAATGCCTACCTTTGCTGAGTTCTCCTACAACAACAGCTATCGAGCCGGTCTTGGCATGGCACCATTTGAGGCTTTGTATGGGAGGAGATGCGAACCCCATTGAACTGGTCGAGAGGCGGTGGCGGCGATTTTCGGCCGATTCGATCAATGAGGCCGAGAGTCAAGTTCGATTGATCGCGAGCATCCGCGCGCGGCCCGATCCGGACAAAGAGCTATGCGGTCGCCGTCGCCGTGAGTTGAGCTTTGAGCCCAATGACTTTGTGTACCTCAAGTCTCACCCTTGAAGGGCCATCGCGTTTTGGCATCAAGGGCAAGTTGGCTCCTCGATATGTTGGGCCTTACCGCATCATCGAGAGTTGGAGCGATTGCATCTGATTGGAGCTACCAGTGCACTTGAGGGTGTGCATGATGTGTTCCATGTTTCACACTGAAGAAGTGCCTCCGTGTCCCAACCGAGGAAACTCCATTGGAAACTCTCGATGTGCGGAGAGATTTGACCTACCGCGAGCATCCTGTTCGTATTCTTGAGGATTCGAGCGGAGAACAAGGAACCGTGTCGTCAAGTTCCTCAAGGTTGATGGTCAAACCATTCGAAGATGAAGCAACTTGGGAGCGAGAAGATCGCCTTCGTGCGATTTTCCTTCTTTCTTCTCGAGTAAACGGAATCTCGGTCGAGATTCTTGTAAGGGGAGAGTTGTAACATCCCAATTTTGGGCTCGTGTTTCAAATGTAAGAAAATGAGTAGAAATTAAAACTTTTTCTTACATCATGTATTTCCTGTTGTGCCAAGCAATTCTTGTTCAAAGGATTATGGAATTACATTGTCACAAGTCCTTTTGATCCAAACCTTGGCATTCCAAAAACCATCTTGTCAAATCTTATGATCATCCTCTGAACATATTTTTCCTAAGTCTCTGTGGTGGTATGTGACCCTCTGAAAAATTTCACAATTTTAGAAATTGTTTGAATATTTTTAGAGCGATCAAACTGTTTGACTCTCATCAAACATTAAAACAGAGCCTTGCAGAATTTTGGAGATTTATTCGCAGCATAAAACTCTCTGAAAATTTCACACAAGGTCAATGTCTCAGTCAGCAAGCTCCTGTAAAAATTTCAGAATTTTTGGAGTTATTTTGCTACCCCAAATAAATCCTCAAAAGTCTCAGCTTAATTAAAACCTAAAAAAAAACCAAATTCACTATTCATTGGGTTCGAGTCGGACTCGAGTCCGAACCACTTGACTCGGTCGAACCACCTAATCGCACCAAGCGCGGTTTAACGCGCGTGCAATCTCAGCCGTTAGATTCGGATCGCGTGGCCACGTTCGTGTGAGCATTCGGACCCTCGGTTACATCAACAAATTGGGACCGTTGGATCTCGATCCAACCGTCCGTATTCCGAGGGCAACCGGACTGTCCGGTGAACTCGTTAATCGTGACCGTCCATCGTAATCCAACGGTCGTGGTTTGTTTTATTTGTTCTTCTTCCTCTCTGCTTCTTGCGCGCGGCGGCAATGGCGAGAAGAGAGAGGTTGAGTGGGTGGCTTTGATGGGTCACCTCAAAGTTGCTTTCGCGTCTCTCGCAATGCATTTAATGCGCAATGAGCTTTCTCTTCCATGGTCACCGTGCTCACTTGCTCCCATCATTTCGTGGTCCATGGCGCACCATGAACCGAGCTCACCATGGGCTCATGTTCTTGCTCGAAACCCTAATTCCTCTCCTATAAATAGCCCCTCTAGGTCCTCCCAGTGTTCTTTTGCACTACACCTAGCTACTCTCGTGTTTGAGCTCAAAACCATCTCAAACCTTCAATCCACCATTGTTGACCCGAGTGCTTCCATGGCGGCTGGGTGTCCAGTGGTTCATCTTCAACATTTCTTGCACCCTTGTGAACTCCTCAACCTCCTTTATATTTCCCTAACTTGATTTTGGGTTGCATTCACAGAATCGCTCAATTTTAAGTTTGGAGATTTTCGTTGGTTTCACCCCTTTCTTCTCCACTCCGGTAAGTGGTTCTTTTGCAATTAATTGCTTTTGGAGCCTCTTTGAGCTATAATGAAGTGTGGTAATGATTTGGTTCTACTCATTTTGCTCGAACCTCATCTTCCACTTCATCTTCTTCGGCTCAGGTGGACTTCATCGTGTTCAAGTCTTCCCGGCCATCTTTGGAGCTCCTCTCGGTTAAGGTAGCTCCCATATAGTCCCTAGAAGTCATGGCTTTTCGCTTCCTTGGACTGCAGCGGAGCATTTTGCTATTTTCGTGTTTTGCCGTGTCGGCCTTCATCTTTGTTTTCCGGCTCGCCGGCGTTCCAGACCTCCACCGCCGGCGAGGTCACCACCGTTGGGTCCGCAACACTATTGCGAACCCATTTTGATAGTTTGTGGGCGCCGCCGCGACCGGAGTCGCCGGCGACCAGCCGGCAAAGCCACTCGGGTTTCGTCAGCTGAGAAGCTCCCGTTTTCGTCAGATCATTAGGACACATTAATTACCAATCATTAGCTGTTAATTGTGTCTTAATCATTATTATTGAGCCACTGACTAGTGGGCCCAATCTCCTTAAATCAATCTCTGTTTCACTCCGCACTGTTCCGACATCATTAATGCCTAATCATTGCTTAATTAAGTGAGTCGGCATTTAATCGCTGTCGGAAATAACCTCTGGGTCGCTGACTTGTGGGCGAGGTTTAAAATCAAATCTCGGCGATCATTAGAATCTATTTAATGTCAATCATTAGAATCACTAATTCGGTCTTAACCGCCCTGCTTAGTCGCTGACTTGTGGGCCCAGTGCACTGTGCGCGTGGGTTAAATCGTTGCGGTCGTGACTCGTAGTCACTGACATGCGGTCCCACTCGTCAGTACCTCTTTTTGAACTTCGATCTATAGCCGCGTCCATTTTGTGATCTGCGGCCCGGATCTTGCATGCATTCGGACCATCCGGTTCGCTCGTCCCGGGGGCGTCGATCTTGCGATCAATGGTCGAGATCGTGTGTGCAATCGGACAATCCGGTTGTTGGTGCGTTACGGGCCGTCCATCCGCCGATCTGCGGTGGGATTGGCCCAAGCAACCGCGCCGTCGGTTGCATACACTCGTGTGAGCCGTTGGATCTTGATCCAACGGTGGGTTTCATTTGGGTTTGGCGGCGTGCGCTATTTTCGCGCGCGTGAGCGTAGGATGTTAGATCAAGGGTTGAGGGTTGTCCACGTCATTTCCTTTTAATGGATTGTTCGTATTTGGTAAGCAATTGTTTATCAAGCGAAAATGATATAAAACTTTAGAAACTCATAACTAATTCATTTTAAGCGCTTTTAGTTAATTCCAAGCGTAATAAATTATGTTGTCACTTTAGCTCATTATAAAAATGGATTTAAGCATGTTCGATGCGAAAATTGTATAACTAGGAATAACTTGGTTTTGTCATTTTGAATATTCGGAAAATGGATAAAACGTTAGAAAATGCATATCTTGCTCTGTGTATGTCCAAAATGAATGATTCCAACTTTGATAAATTTGTTATCAACCCAATGTTAATGTAAAAATGATGGTAAGTCCAAGATTGTAAGCAGGAACCTGGATTAATGATTTAGTACCTATTTTCAGCATTTAGAAAAATTCTGGAAGGCTTATAAAATGCACAAGTAATTCTCTGTAACTGCAAAATATATATGATAAATTCTAGAAAACCCCTCTGTTGGTATACTTCACTGTAAAATTAGTTTTGAACATATTTATGTTCCTAGAAAGTGCATTATGCGAATTTTGCATCTTAGAAAAATCATAACTAAATCACTTTAACTCCAAATGACCTGAAATTTTATATGGGTTACCTCTATACCAGTAGGTAGCTACCATAAAAATTTCAGCTTCAAAATCTTTCTAGAAAATATTTTTGCTACTGATGCTAATTATAACGAAAATGTGTTTTTAGGTAATATCTTTGCACCATAATTCCAAATTAGGTTTTTCAGTTCCTATGTCTTGGTATATTCGTATTCTACCTTATGTGTAAATTTCGTCGCATTTGGTTAAGTTTTGCTTGCTCTTTTGTTTATTTGTGGCTCGTCTTATTGGTTGTTTTTGGTTCTTTTTGCCTTTCGCTTAGGATTCGACATTTGCGGTAATCCCGAGAACGATCCTCCGCAACAAATTGAGCAACAGCAAGAAGGCAAGCAGTTTGATCATGTTAATCCCCGTATTTTAAGTATTTATGTTGATTACAAATTCTATGTATGCATTGCTATTTTGTTTTAATAGTTGGCCTAGTAGATGCATTTCCTTAGCAAATGATTATCCTCTACTACCATGAGCCTAGGTTACTTGCTGTGATTTAGAGTTCGTGGATGGGCTCTTGTCACTTAGTAGTTGCGAATTAATTGCTTAGCCATGCTTAGATTCGGTAGAAATGGACGGTCATCGACTTGTCGATAACCTTGATCACACAAACTTATTATGTATTATGATTTCCATCTTGTGCCATGTCTACTTATGAAAACTAAAACTGAAAACAAAATGATTTAGACTTGGGCACAATGGTATGATGGTGTGATTTTGGTGTGATGGAATGGTGCCCGAGTCAACAAGGACCGAACATCTTGTTACACTAAACCAAGCATTTTAGCGTGCTAACCACACTAGAGGGTATGGGACCTCTCTTGACTTAGTACTTTGGCGTGTATTGGCTCCGGTCGCAGGAGGTCGCGGGAGGATGGTGTTGGGAGCATTGTAGTGTCCGAAAGACTTCACCGTGATGGGATTTGTTGTCTTCGGCTTGCAATGTAGCGTATGGTGTTTCTACCCATACGAGCGGCTCGTAGTTAATACACAATATTGGAAAGCGTCTCGTAGGACTTAGCCGTGCCGACATACCTCACGGAAGTGTGTTTTGGCTTAAAGCGATGCAAGTGTGGGTACATTGGTACACCTGCAGGTTAAAACTATTCGAATAGCCTCGTCCTAGGTTATGGACACGCTTGGGGAGGTCTTTCAAGAGTTAGACTACAACCTTTTAAATTAAAACTTGATGGGTGGTACGAATCGGGATTCGTGCTATGTTGTGGTGACTATTGGGATAGTCACTTCCAGTGGTTACTTGTATGTATCTTTATTATGTTACTTTGATAACAAAACAGATTTGCAAACTTGCTTTTGAAATATATTACATTATTGCAAATAAAGTTGGCTTCATGCAAATGAGACATACAACCTCCACCTAAATAAGCTTGCATGTAGTTTATGAATAGGTGCGCTATTCCACACATCGATCTTAGTGGTACAAAGACAATCTTTGTACTCGGTTGCTATGCTTAATTGTTTTGTTGCAGAGGAAGAAGGTGAGCAGAGGACCTCACTTTTGTGAGTGTGTTGTGGTAACTCATGGGCGACTAGCTTGCGGCCCGGTCGGTTGCCTTGTGGGTGTGTGGCTAACCGGTCGACTTTTGTTCTAGCCATCTTATGGCGCTTTGCTTCATTGTCATTCTTGTATATTGTTCTATTTGGCCGGTCGGCTCTCTTTTGTAATAACTTTACTTTATGTCGTTGTTGAACTTAGTGATATATGTTGTATGGAAATGATGTGTAATTTTGTGATGATGTGCATATGTTGCAATTCTGGGAAACATATGTCCATCGAGGCTTAGAATGTTTAATTAGTAATGCTAGAACCATTTGGAGGTTAAGTGTTACTAGTTAAATATTCCGGGTCCTCACAATCAGTACTTATCCATGAAAGATAACTTCCAAGATGAATTTTCACTATGATACTAATCTAACACCTTCTGGACTTATCCATCCCAAAGGATTAGTTTAATCCGTTGTGTCGAGCAAATCCTAATCTACCAGAGAAGCTTACCAAATTTATCACCCATAGTGATCAAACCAGTCTCATCAGCGTTCCATACATCTTAATAACTCTTTTGACCCTAATTAGGTATGGACATACTTTTTGTCACTGCCCAATAGGTATTTATCCTAAGACAACATCACATTAATCAACTCCAATTCCAATAATTTGGCCTAAGACTAGTCATGCACCACGCTGCAGATCCGACTTGAGAACTCAAACCTTATCAATGAACTTCTATGTTTAAAACCTCTCGCTTAACATATGAGGATCTCATAAAGGATTTTCTTAACCCCCTTCAGGAAAAGAGGCATCCCGAATACCAAGCGAATAAATGAATGAGATGTTCCAATAAGAAGGGCAGAACTCTTAAGACATAAATAGAGACCAAGTGAAATCCCAACAAATTTTCACCATCCGCATCTATACCCAGAATTGGTCTAATTCAAGCTCAAGAAGAGAACAACTTGGAACAACTTTTATAAAGGTATTCACCCACAGTACCTGTAGCTATAGTACTCGAGGTAATCACTTTGCTAGTCTCATACTACGAACGGTGGTGTAACCTAGTAAAGCCCAGGGCCACAACCACGACCTCTGTAACACCCTGGCTATTCGGAAGCCAAGATGCCACCTATTTATTCTAACAATCTACACAATGCGGAAGAATATGAAATAAGTATATCAACTAATGGCAGAATTAAAACAAACAGGACACGGTGAAGGTATCCTTCCTTCACCTTCTAAATTAATTATTACAGTTCATCAATAACGAATGTAAGATAGAACTAAATTTAATCTTGAACTTGAATAGGATGATGTGAATGAGTAGTGCGTGTCTACTCCCTCCCAAGTGAGCCAACATCAGGGGTTACCTAAAATAAACAAACAACGCAAGAATGAGTCCATGACTCAGCAAGTACAGTAAAAAGGACATAACACACATACGAACAGGACATCATCATTAAAGAATGCGAACATACATCGAAAGGAAACTTAGGAATGCATGACATGAATGAATGTAATCAAGGATGGACTGCACACACGCTTATACGGTATAGCTAGTGACACACCGTCGGTGTTCACTTAAGCCCGCACCTTAACAAAAGTGCGGGATCCAAGTCCCGTATGAAAAACGTTTCATACGGTGTCCAAATCTACCCATCTTTGGAATTGATGGGTCTTACGTGCCCATCTTTGGAATTGATGGGTCTTTCTATCCACTCCGTGGGCGGGACATGACAATGTCCAAAAGCGCCCACATTAGAATGGTGGGACTTACAATCCACTCCCGTGGATAAAACATGAATTATAGATGCATGATATGAATTTGAACAATGGAAAGTATTAACTCCTAGCATAGGTTCAACATATCTGAAAGAACATCGACAGTTCATCATCTCTTGTAACACAAGATGTCACATCATAATCATGTAAACATTCACAATCACAACACTTAAAATCAACAAAGTACTTGCCTTCTGCGTTGCGACGCGTTAGCAGGCAATGATGGTGCTCCCAAACCGGCCTCGCTGCCTAAACAATTCAATAAACGAAATAAGAATCACATGGTACGCGACATGAATTACTATTCTACACTACCATCTTGATCACCCAAGTAATAGCCATATACCCAAATCGAAAAAGCAGCGACCTATTGAATCGCAACTGGGCAGCTGCACAATAATGACCATAGCTACTGACCCGGGATTCGAAACGAGGTGAGTCTAGATCCTACATAAACTCAACGACCATACCTACAACATTCTAGTTGATGAGATAACCCAATTCGGCCAAATTATTATACTAACCGGTAATTGAAACAGCAGAACAGAATCTGTCCGAACAGTTAAGACAACAATATTAAAACGTCCATTACTTTTAATATACAACTCTGAATTGAGCGTTCTTTAACAATCTGAAAAGTTTATAAAATGCTCTACAATAACCTAGTTAAGTGAAAACCCTGAATCGTCCCCTAACATAATCATATTTTAGGAGACAACTAGAAAGGCGATTCGTCGAATTCTGGACAACAGATACTAAATCTATCATAACGTTTGACGCGAAAGTCGGAATCAGGTGATCTTGGCGACCACCGAAAGCTAAGAACAAGACCTTCAAAACTCCAGGAGATGAACATCTCAAATTCGACCTCTAAAACCACGAAACAGACCGCGTAACATACTGGACAGATTTAACTTTCTACTCGCAGCAATACGATCTAATAAAAAATGAACCAAAACACCTCTACCACTACTCAATCCATGAGGACCAGTACTCGTTACCCTAGGAGATGCGCGAGACACCGATCCTTGCACGAAACACCAATGGTCGACGGCCTCCGGGCTCTCCCTTGATTTGGCCGGCCGTACCATGGGAGGAGGGAGAGGATGCTACCACCAATGGAGAGGAAGGGCCGGCTGCCACCAATGGAGGATGGAGATCACCTTGGGGCTGCAGGGAGGTGCGGCCAAGAGAGGAGGGGGATAAAAAGTGGCGGCCAAGGGGGGAGGGAGAGGGGGAAAAGGTGGCCGGCTAGGTTTAGGGGGGTGTGGGGGCGCATGGGCTTTAGCCCCATGGTGCCTCCCCCCCCCTTGAGGAGGTCCGGCCAGCCCACAGGCCACACCCAGCCCAGTTCTGAGAAAACCGTAACCCCCTCTCTAAACAAGATTTGACGAAAAACATTCCCCCGAATAAAATTAATCGCTACCGATTAAATTATTTTATCCCGATAGTTGATCCTCACACTTTCGGAATATTACAACCTCAACCTCTCAACAACAACTATAGTTACATAGCTATCATAATAATCAAGTTACAAGCATTTGTAATCAATTCATAACAGCAATGATCAATGCGATGTAACAGAAACGTAAATACAATGCTTAACCCATTCCCAACCTACTGTGCACTAGTGTGTCAAGTTTTTAAGTTCATTAACCATTACAAAATTTTAGCAAATTAAGTTACCTAGGTTGTTAATCATTTCACCACGGACCTACAACCCGCTCTAATACCAACTGTAACACTCCAGCCCAACATGAGCCTGGAATGCTACTGAAGAAAACATTAATAAAGATAAACTAGGACAGTCTACTAAATTTCGGCAAAACCTCTTTTGTATGGTTACTATACGGGGGTTCCCAAAAGATAGAAAGTAGATCATAACTAAATATTTCCAACATCTAATATCATCACTAAGCATTAAAAACATGCTACTCGAGATAGAACATATTCAAAGTTAACCAAAGTCGTTACTCATCATTATTACAAATAACCTCGATGCATGAGGCCTAACCATGATCATTTCTTAAGCGGTTAAGCTTAATTATTAATGGACACTCTAAGAAGATTAATCAACTTTTAAAGAAGCATGACAGTGTGTGACTCAACTCAAGTCTACTCCCTCCCATGCATCTTTGTTCTTGCAAAAGGTACCTAAAACATAACCAAAGCAAGGGTGAGCCCAAAGACTCAAGTAAGTACCAATAATGAAGCATTAAACTCACAATTACAGCATCAACACTCCATTCCAAAGCTTTACTCGAAAAACATATCACATGATGTATGAATGCAAATATGCAATGCACCTTTTCTTTCTCTTCCAGCTGTTTCGCATTTCACCGTGTCGAGATATGCGGCAAGTCGCCGCATACCATGCACGTGCTCATAAGCACGAGGACCAATTGCCCAATACTCCACAAGTGCAGGGGACATCAAGCCCACACTCCACAAGTGTGGGGACCTCAAGCCCGTCATATACATGACGGGGATCTCAACAAATGCTTAGTCACCACGTGACCAAGTCTTCATTATGTCAACATGATGCATATGCACAAATCTTGAATCATCATAATCATACCTCCTCAGCAACATCACTTATGAATTTAACTCATTCGTACTTCTATCATTCATGTTCATAGACATTCATACACTCAAGCAACCATGCATAATACATATTTTCACAACATTAGTAATCATGGTCAACAACATCTATAACACTCTAGCATCCATAGATATCATATTTATTCACAATACTAGTAAACAAGTACTTGCATTAACCGTGCGGGGACGAAAGAAACGGAGAGGACGCTGCCTCTGGAACCAATCCCTCACTTGAATATAAATATAAAGCATGCTAAGACAACCATCTTGAACCAAAACTTAGGCAAAAGCACAACCACTTTTCGCTACACTCTCAAGCGCATTCCCAATTCCAACTCCTAAAGTTCGATCTATCCCCTCTGTGGACAGCTATAATCTAAAATTCATATATTTTTACAGAGTCCAAATGAGGTTTTCTTGAACTTCATTGAAAGGTTATCAATTTACCCAACTAAACCTAGTTGGTGGGCTTTCTGATTCTACCATCTAATACCCTATCAGTTACTAAAACAGCCAGAATCACAATGATTTGCGAAACAGTCACACTAATAAATTCATAACTTCAGTACAGAGGTCCAAATAACGCGATCTAGCACTTCATTGAAAGATGGCGGCGTCCTATACATTACTCTAGGAGACGACCATAGCGAATCTGCGAAACTATGTCAAAACATCGATCTAACACAAACTGTCACGAGCAGGCCTAATTACGACATTGATAAATTAACCCGTGCGCAACTAACAAGGGAGAATTGAGGTTACCCTTGAAGAACTGTTGTGAACATGATGAACACCACACGATCTCTATCCTTCCCTTCTCCTTTTCCTCTTCCTTCTTCCTCCTTCCTCCTCCTTTCTCCCTTGGTGGAAATAATCAATGGGATCCTTCCCTTTCCTTCTTCTTGGCTAGCGACAAGGAGGCAACACAAGGAGGAGCTACGATGTGGGGTCGTGCTATAGTAATTCGGTCATGCTACGATTGTTAGGGCTAGGGTTCCCCCTTTTAAGTGGCACTGCTTCCCTCCCTCTTGGGCCTAAATCTTGTGGTAGAGTCCACACCAGGTTATGCAAATACTCAAATAAACCCATGAAACATTGTTAAATCCACTCTATCCAATTAGTTCTCCTTCCTAATGTCTTTCTTCTCACTTAAATATACATGGGATGTTACATAGGTCCCACCCACAGAGGACATGTGGTAGTACAACGGGGCTTAGCAAGATGTGACTCGAAGACCGGTCCTTAATTGACTCAGACGAGTTCCAAAAGAACCCTGGGCCTCGATTATAGAAATGAGTCGATCTCGTGCATGAACATGCACCAATCCAAACATCCATTTCACCCAAGTCCAAACCAATTTTTATTTTGTTTAACAAGTCAAATCATTTTATAAACTTCTATGGTGAAGACAATACCATAGCATCAATTTAAATTCTAGACAAACTTTTGGCTAAATTCCCCAAATTAAACGCTTTTGGTCTAAGCTTTGTCTAAGCATACTATTTTTCAACAGATTCTAGTCATACGAGTGTATCGACGGACTTTTATCTAGGGTGACAAGGTGTGAGAATTCAATGTCTAAGAATTATCAAATGCAGTCGATATTTCAACCACCAACAACCCAAAAGCCACGACCGGGTCTCGACTAGATCCACGACTAGATCCCATGGTGAATTCCACAAGCTGGATCCACAACGATTCTACGATCAGATCCCATGACTAGATCGCACGACCGGATCCATGGTGGATCCACGACTAGATCTACAACTACGACCAAATCCACAACTAGATCTATGACCAAGTCTCACGACTACGACGAGATCCCTTGGTGGATCTATGACCGAGTCTCATGACTACGACTAGATCACATGACTAGATCTCGACCAGTTCTCACAACTATGACCGGATCCACGACTAGATCTCGACCGGTCTCACGACTAGACTTCTATCATCCAATCTTTTAACAATTGTTTTCTAATAATCCAACAATGATATATCAACATCAGTCACTTTCGAACCCAACCCCAACAATCCAAAATTCAATAATAGCTTAATCCTATGATTTGACCTCAATGATCCTTCAATCCCATAATCCAATCAATAAACAATTGTATAATTCTAAATCAATATCCAAGAATCATGCATTCCTTCCATCAATCTTTCATCAACCGTACCTTTGCTATAATATAACAATAAGATATTCTTATAATCAAACATCCAATGAAATGTATTCTTACAGTCCAATCGTACACTACAACACATTCGGTACGATTCTCCATACTATTGATCTTGATAACACATGGCTATATAATAGAATCGGGAATAACTATAAAACTTAGAACAGGACATTAAATTACTTGACTTGAAATAAACATGCAATAATAATTTAAAACGAAATTTAGATAAATTAAAATACTAGGATTCAAATATAATCAAAGGTGTAACTTGTTTTGCTTAATTAGTGTTGTTCTTAAGCGGTGTTGAAAAGGAAACATCGAAAATTGGTCCTCTGAAGTCGTCGAAAACTACGTGAAAACAAGCCAAAATCAAATAAAATCCAAATAAAATCAAAAGAAAATACAAACGAGAACCAAAAGAAAGGTCTGGGTTTAGATGAAGATAGAAATTTGAATCACTCAGTCGGAGTTGAGCGAAGGAGAACGAGCTCTCGGAAGTCTTAAAATCATAAGGTCGGAAGGAGGTTTCGACTACGGTGGTTGGAAGGACTACAGTGGAAGGATGTTCAAGCGGTTGTAAAGAGGTTGACTACAGTTGAAAGGGTTCGACTAGTAGGAAAGATAGAGAAGGATTCGACGCTTGGCGTGGTCAAAGGAAGAAAGAAGGTTTTGATTGCTCAACGAGGTCGAAAGAAGCAAGGATTCGACTACCCAATGTGGTCTAAAGAAGTAAGGATTCGACTACTCAACATGGTCAAAGAAGCAAGGATTCGACTACTCAACATGGTCAAAAGAAGGTTGCAGAAGATACGACTACATAGCGTGGTCGTAAGAAGGATAGCAAGAGGATTACGACTACTCGGCGTGGTCGTAAAGAGAAAGGATTCGTCTACGGTCGAGAAGGTTTCGACCCAGGTCGGAAGGATGTCAAAGAAAGCTTCGACTACCAAGTCTAAAGAAGGATACGACTATTCAATAGTGATCGAAGGAAAGAGGGTTCAACTACTCAACGGTGGTCGAAAGGAGGACTAAAACCGAGAGGGTGGTCTCAGCTGGGTGGGTGGTCCAAACCGAGAGGAGGTCTAAGGCGAGAGGAGGTCCAAGGCGAGAGAGGTCCAAGCGAGAGGAGGATAGAGCACGAGAAACTCACCAGGCGAGCAGAGAGGTGGGGAGGTCGGTGGATGGCGAGCGACGGCGGGGTAGCTCACGATCAAAGGTGAAGGAGGACGGCGGTGGGGCTCGGCGGGCGATCGAAGACGGCGTGGCGCTCGGGAGAGTTGGAGCTTCACATAGCGCATGGGGCTCCGCGGGTCTCTAGAGAGAAGAAAGCAAGCACCGTGTAGAACACGACCTTGCGAAGCCATTGGTGAAGACCAAGCAGGCGGAGAGGATCTTATGGTGCCACTAGAGGTGATGGAGTGAGCTACGGACCGCAGGCACCATGAAGAGCACGGCGAGGCGATGCCAGGGGTGGAGGTTTCGACAGCGAAGGACCCTCAACGGCGCGCAGCCACGGCGGCGAGACGGCCGAAGCACTTGGAGCTCAAAATCCCATAAGCGATGGGGAGAGAGAGAGGGAGAGAGCAATGGGGAAAAGGAAGAGGAAGGTGAGAGGCTTTGGGGCTTCTGTTTATAGTAGCCGAGGAGGAGGGCGGAGAGATCAATGGGCGGGCGCTCGAGTGGAGCTGCGGCGTGTGAGCAGCGGGATGGGGCGGTAGGCGAGGGTGACGGGACGGGCGCGAGGCATTCAATGTGCTTGTGACTTGGAGGAGGAGGGGAGGAGAGAATCGTGCGGGGCGCGACTTTGCAATGGAGGTGATGACAATTAATGCGCGAGGACTTTGCGGTAGCCGTGATGGTGACGAGGCGAGGAGCGGTGACAAGCGGTGGTTGAAACCAAGCGACTAGTCAAAACCAAAGGGTGGTCGACAATCGAGAGGTAGTGCGGTCGTGCGAGGAAGGAGCGGTGACGAGTTTGGAACAAGCAGAGAAAGGAAATAGGTTTTAGAAAATACTAAATAAAGTCCAAACATTCTAGAAAGATACACAAAATTCCTTGAATTGATTTGAACTTAATAAGATTATTTACAACTTAGAGTTATCTTTTATACTGCAAATAAATCATTTTTAATTTTTTGGGAAAAGGAAAAACCCCTTTTAGAATCCAGAAAATCCAAGAAAATACTTAGAACTTTCTTTTTTTAACTTTAAACCCAATAAAACCCAATAAACTCAATAATTTTTTTTGGGATTTTTTAAACTTAGGGAACTCAAGAGAAGTAGTAAAAAAACCTTTTTGATTTTTTTAGAAAATCAAGGAAACTCTTTTACAACTTAGAAAAAGTGATAAAATAATAATTTTATTTATTTTGAAATAGTAAAAAAACCTTGGGATGTTACATAATATCTATTGAAGGCTTTAGCCCATTTGAGTAGTTGAGGTCATCTCGAAATTTCTTTCCTTTGAATTTGTTTCTTATTATACGTTTGATTTTTTTTATTATATTCAGTGAAAATATCCTAGAGATTTCTGCTGCAATGTTGATATTTATCAATTTATATCTTTTTGTAAGGCATTAGTGGTAATAAATATGTTTATTTTTCCATTGTTGCTGCATATTCTTCTATGTTCCCCGTCATAAAAATATCTGCCATGTGGAAAATTACACAGTACTTAAGCTGTGATTACGGTGCTATGTAATATGCAATTACAGAAAAGCTTAATTGCAATTTTTGTGTCTTTTTCATCCATGTAACAAGTACTGAACTGAAGGCATTAGATGAATCAATTAACACTAATATCTGGATGGTTGACTCTTATAAATGTAGATATACATTGGGAATTAATATGTACACATCCTTTGCTATCATGAACTCTTTATTAAAATTCTACCATAAAACTTGCACACTTGTTGAGCTAAAGTTGCAGTATCTAGTTGTGTGCAATTTCAACTAAAAAGAAGTGCAAGTTTGTATCCTAGGATATGTTTTTTTTTTCATTTCAGGTTCATCAAGTTTACTATTAGAATAAATTATGTTTCAGTTTTCTACCAGGGTTACTAGGTACTACTAAACCTATTTTAAAGATTGCTTGCTATTAGCTACTACTAAACCTATCTTCATCGCTAGGCTAGTAGTATATTTTGTTGGAAGGACAGTCTGTCCCAGTGTCCCTGGCCTTTGATACTGAATTGTAATCTCAGAACGTGCAAATCCTCCACTTTATTTTTCTATTTTTAAGATTTGAAGACTGGTCATATTACAAACCTCTATGTTCTGAGAACAACATTTATAGTTTGATACATGAGTTGTCAATTTAGTGAGTTGTTCCTGTATTTCAGATGTATAATGCATAGCTATCAATACTCGTCAAAAGTAATATTATTAGAAGCAGTGACAATAGGCCAAAATTGCAGATGATCAATTAAATAAAACTCGAATATGTGGCTTTGTGCACTTTTCTTATATTAATTTTTTGTCATCATATTGCTATTCGAGTTGCTCTATTAATGTCTAACTGAATCATTTTTTCTTTTACTGTATATAGTTCTCCATACAATGTACAATTTTAGAGCTTAATTATTATGTTATTGTTTATAGGTTTCTATGCAATGTACAATTTTAGAGCTTTATTATTTAAGTTATTCTCATTTGTATTTGTTAGATAAGCTTCTATACTACCCCAAATGCAAAGAAATATAAATTTTAAAGAGATTTGATTATGATTTGGTGAGTTGAGACAATAAAATAGCCAATTCAATCTAGTTCTATGGACTCTTGATCTAAAAATGATCACCTCTGACTTTGCAACAAAAAATGTTTGGTTTTATCTATGAGATGATTATGTTCGGGAGGTGATATCATCTTAGGATTTTCATTCTCCAAAGTTCCCAAAAATCATTCTATCGAAGTTCAATGCACAGAAGTTAGCTCATATTTTGAGAAAAGAAATCAATGAGGCTTTCTTAACATTGCGCAATGTTGCTTCCGGCAAAGACTTGAAAACATATCTAATGGTAAGCTAAGTCCTACAATCTATTTTCTTTTTCCTTTTTTTCATGTAAGTTTGTGCTCAATGTCATACTAAAGCATTTTTCTTGCAGTCAGTTGCAGCGCTCTGGTTCATTTCTATAATTGGGAGCTGCTTCAGCTTCTTGACTTTGTCTTACACTAGTAAGGCCCTTAACTACTTTCTGTTTTGTTTTCACTATAATTAGTTCATATTAGTTTCTTCTTAAATGTGTGATGTATATTACTTACGCCACTTAATTGAATAATACTTTAAAATTACAATAGCACAACAATGTTTTGTATGTTTCCTGTGTACATACGACAATACTATATGTTTACGTTTGTACTTTCATAAATAGAAATGACAGTATAAGCAAAGAATGATTTTCTGATTCAACATATTTGTTTTGTTATTTTCTACCCAATGTTCAATTAAATGCAATTTTTCATGACAACAAGGTTTTTCCATAAGCAAATTTAGATATGTCAGATAGTTTATTCCATTCTTGGCTACAATATTGGGCTAAAGTGTAATTTTTGGAATTTTTGTAGCTCTATAAACCAGTACAACTCTATGTATACTTCATTTCCATTGGAAAACCAGCACAAAAAATAGTAAATGTGGATGCTAGCATACTTCCCTACACCTTGTTTTTGTTTTTTGATTTTATATTTTGTTGGGGTTCGCCGAGGGAAAACTTTTGTCTAGCTTATAATTGTTTTTCTCTTATCATTTGTAGGGTTCATCAAGATTAGGATGATTTTGTGTATGTTAGAATAATTTTCTTGTCTTTCTGTTTTAGGGTTCACCTAGGTTCTCTAGCTTTGAGCAATGCTTTTTTATATGACTTTTAAGGGGGAATCACCTAGTCTTAATTTTTTTTTCTACCTCGTTTGCTACATATTAATTATGTGATATTCAAATTATGGTGCTGACATGGAGAAGAATGTCTACAAAACGGATATTCGAGGATGGTCAGATTGCAAGAAGCCAACAATTGTCTGAAAATATGTACGACTAAGTAGCTGTTGACCTGTTGTAAATATTAGTGCGATTATATTTCTAAATGAGACGTAAAACTGAGAAAGGTTTCTGAGGTAGATAACTCGTGTTCCTTAATGAACCACTACTGCACAAAGGGTCATCACAGATGGCTCGTAACCATCATCACAGATGGTTTTTGAACCATCTGAATTTATGTGTCTCTGAGGACAGGCGGTTATCACAGACGGTTCACAAACCATTTGTGATAAGTCACAACACGGATGGTTTTTTGTTGAAACCGTCTGTGAAGGCCTAGTATCATAGACGATTTCCACTAAAAACCATCTGTGATACGTAGGATATCACAAACGGTTCTATTTACAAACCGTCTATGATTAGACACATATCACAGACAGCTAGTAAATAGAACCATCTGTAATATCCGATATATCATAGATGGTTGTTGGTGTAAACCGTTTGTGATAGTATCCCTTCACAGACGGTTTAACGATAAAACCGTCAGTGATAGTTCTTTATACCTAACTAAATTTTTTTGATTATCGGCTAGCCTCAGGAATTGCTAGCTTTACCCTTTGAAAACAAGCATGCAGAAAATAGATAAATAATTGTTGACAACTCAAAGTGACCATTTACAACTCAAAATCAATTACAAAAGAATATGTTCAAATATTGTTGCTAGAGTTAGAATTGAATTACAACTATTCAAAGTGAATTACAATTGAATCAATTGTTTCAAGATCGTTCAGCGGTGTTGACGGAGTGAAACTCTCCGCTGGTGTTAACGATCTCCGTCTTGATGAAGTCGTAGAGCATCCCTCGATCCTCCGAGCTCTCGCTCATAATGAGTGCATCTAAATTTACGTTGAGCCCTATCGCTAGCTAGAGAAAAGTAGTGAGCATATATATTTAAATTTATAATTAGGAAATAATTATTGCGAGATTGACAAACCTCGGGATCCTTCGTCTTAGCACTCATGATTTCTTTGCATATGACGACAAGCGTAGAATACACATAGGTGATCTTGTTTTTCTTGGTGGCTTTGCAAAAATAGAATGATATATATAGGTATAGTCAATTTGAGAGGCATTATTACGAAGTGTGATATAGGATTATTGTGTTGTAGCGTACTTGAAAATCACGTCTGTGTTGTAGTGTGGTGCTCGATTCCTTGTGTGTCCCTCCCTTGGCAACATAGGTGTTGAAAGACCTACGTGATTCCAAAACGTTATCCTCGATCATTTCAAACGAAGGAAGACTACAATAGAGTTATGTATGGAGGAAATGAGCATATCTGTCGAGTATTCCTTACACAAGGGTGAAGTCGTGGTTTTTGTTGAGTAGGGAATCAAGGTATATTACCTTGTTCCTCTTTGGTACAATGACTAAAAGGATCCAGTAGTACCAACTCATGTATGTCGCTATAGTCATTAAACCGAAGTCCATGCTCCATATAAAGTACAAATGAAATTTGTATAATAAGTAGTGAAGAACTTATACGATTGAGCGGAGTAGCATGTAGTCCTTGTCGGCCTAAGCAAGCAATCCCGTCGTTATGTATTTCACGACGTAGGATGTTTCTTGGTTGATGCATTGCTTAGAGATCAAGTGTGGGTCGAGGAAACACACGGTTCTTGCCATTCTCGGGCATTTTCATCATGCATCTACACATAAGCAATTAGTTGTGACATTTATCGGTATTACGTGAATGTAGAACTTGATTGTACACACTTATAGTGTCCAACATCGTAGAAGTGAGGCGTAGAGGGTAGTGAGGTTGAATAGGTCGAATCAGTCGTCGAAGCCGAAGTAGCCCGGCTCATGGAGGAAATGCCCCTTTCTCTTTGTATGTGACGGTGATTCCAGTATCGCACCCTTTCTCTTTGGTCTTCAGCATGTACCAGACATGCAAAGACTGGCAACCTAATCCAGCGTGGGCTAATACTATGTCGGGGACCAACGGACTTCCAAGGGAGTATTCCCTGGGCTTGGGAGGCACCTTAATGTCCTTCAATTTTGATTTGGCCTTCGGACTCACCCGCTACACGTCTTCTGTGAGATGACTCGAGGCGATATGGTGATATGCTTTTCTTGTTCCTTGTGTCTTCTCCATGAGAACCGATGAGGTGGCCTTCTGAAGCGAAGGTTGAGGTCGAGTCATCGAGGATCATGTTGGAGAGGTATGGTTGTATCGAGATCGCGGCACTACAGGGTCTAGGGCGATGTCCTTTTTAGGCCACTGGATAAAAGTGTACCTGGCATCCCCTAGTGTTCTAATGTCTTCGTTCGGGCAAATCTCCAGTGAGACGGTCATGAAATTGTCATGTAACATGTCTACCTAGAACCTGGCGTAACCTCTGCGCATCCTGGGCATCGTCTTTGCATTGTCCCTTCTTTGGTATGGATCGCCATCTCCCCGATCTCAATAGAAATGGACCCAACTAGCCTCACTTGGAGCTTGCGGGGCATCGGCTCCTACAAAATGATACACAATTAGCTAAGGCGTCCTATAGGTCTATCTTTGGAGCATTCGGATATGTACATTACCTTGATGTCATTGATAGGTAATTGGGCGTCGCCATGTTCAGAATTTTGCATGCCGGCGCTACTCCGATATTGAGGTGGCTCCCAAAATAACGGGCGACTTGCGGCTAGTTGAGGAGTTGATTCATTTGATCCTACAATCTTGTTATCATCCTTGAAATTTTGTAGTAAGCCTCGCATTAATCTCCTCTACCAATGGTCCTCGCGCTTGTCCTTGGATCTCTTCCTATGCCTATACATGTAGTAGTCGTTTGGGAATCTATCCCTCCAAGGTACATAAACCCCAAGACCTCGCGTGTGACCTAGGTGCTCCTTGTTTTCTAGGGTCGTGAATAGTATATCCTTCTCCCTGATTACTTCGAAGGAGCCTTGGGAAGATTCGGTAGTCAATGTTTGCTGCAAGAGGCTATCATGTTATTTTTTGGACACTATGAAGTTATGGACTTATTAACAACTAGGTAGTTGAACATATTTACCAAACGTTGGGACACTTCCTCATCTACCGGGTTTGTGAAAGAGATGCCGCCCGAAGGCATGACTAATGCCCTCGCTCTTAACCAGCTTCGGGCTCGCTCGTCTGTGATCCCACCAAATGGCCAGGTTGCATTCTTGTCCTACGTCGTCTATTGCGTTGTTTTACCCGCATACCCAGCGGTGCCGAGTTTGTAGGGGTGAGTGTTTTGTTCCTGGAGAGCTTTGTGCGCTGCACTTTGCTCCACGAAATTGGTCGTCATCTTCATCCGCACAAAGGCATCACATATATCCGCAACAAGAATTTATACGCCGTGAAGGGCGCGAACCGTGTCACGTACTTCATGATGAGTGTGCTCTTGAAGGTCCTCCACGTGTGTCCCATCGCGAGCAACGCTGTCGTTTCACGCGCGTGCACGATCTATACAGGATAGTGAGCGAGCTTGAAATTTCAGTCTATAGCTGGCCTCTTTATGCGTCCGTCGGAGACTTCCATCTTGGTGTGGTGATGGGGACCCATTCCCTTCCAAGTATCCCGCAGATGGTCTGAATCTCGCCGTTGCTTTCATGGGATTGAGAGGACTCCAACGACCGACCTCCGTGATGGTCATTCGGCCGCACGCAATTTCGATATTCCTCTGTCATCTAAACACGTACCACTTTCCTTGGAGATTGAGGCGCATTCACGCGTGTTGATGGCGGCGGCTGATCTGAATGCCATCTCACTTACTTGCTATCTATATAAGTTACATATGCAATGAACTAAAATTTGAATTCAAAACAACGAGAGTTTAAATAAAATGGATTCCAAGTTGATATCCACTAGGTATTTTTGAAGATAATTTCCCTTGAAACATATTTTATACAAAAAAATAGAAGTTACCCAACCAATGAACTAAAATTGCCTTGTAAATGATTAACTATATAAACAAATAGAAGTTACCCATTGAACTTAAATATAGAATCGTAATAAAGAAAATTGAAAATGAAAAGGTATAGATGTTAACATCGCTAGGTAACATATACCACATGTATATGAACGAAATCGACATAAAGCTCAAATAATTGAAGTTATGGAGTGCTCTTAGAAGCGAGTTGGAAAAGAATTAATCCTTCTTGATGAGGACATCCCTAACTTGGATACAACCACGCCTACACACACAAGCGATCCACAACCCGGTGTTACAAGGACCAATTACTCGAGCTCGTGTTGCCAGCTTAATCACCAAGTGAATTCGTTCATAGATTTATATATTACTAAGAATAGACCGCTACCTAATGCAAGTGATTTAATTGTGCTTACGAACATGGAAAAGATCAAGGAGAGGTATATGGAGTCATGGACAAGCATAGGAGGCATAATGGAGGTCATCACGTCACCTTGGGTGCAGCCAAGCAAGAGTTTGAGTTGGGCTCGTTCTCTGCGACATCACTAAGTTCAAATGGCCATAACTTCTTCATACATACTTCGTTTGGGACGTTCTTAGACTTCATTGAAAGCTTATCAAGTCTACTTTCCAATAGATCCAACCTCGACTTCAAATTCCAGCCGAGCTGGCCACAATCAAGAAAATAATCCACATCTATTTTTGAGCTCGAGTCAAAAGGGTGTTGCGCCACCTCCTCTTGGGCCCATGGGCCTTGTTGTAATACCCCAAATTTATTTAAGTGAGAAGAAATAATTTAGGAGAAGAACCAATTAGGAAATGGATTTAATGAAGTTTAGAGGGGGTGTATTACTCGAAATGTGTTAGAGAGAAAACAAAAATAGTTAAAGGGTTTTTTGAAATTTCTTCAAAACACAGGCTATGGGCTTTTGGTCCACAGCACCAAGGCCCAAAGGGAAAACCCTAAAACTGCTACAGTACCAACCCATGCTCATGGCAGCCGCCATGCTACAGATGGCAGCGGTGCTACGGTGCATCACCCTCGCCTCCCCAAGCAGCCCCCTCCGTTGGTGCCTCCTTCCTCATTGTTGGTGCTCTGCTGCCGATCAAGTGAAGAAAGGAGAGGAGATTGTCTTCGCGGGGAGATTTCTTCATCTTTCTGTGATTCTACAAGGGTAACGTCGCGTGTTCTTCATTGGTTGATGCGTGGTAGTTGCGGTTGATGTCGTTTGGTAGATCGATTTTCGTCGGTTTAATAGATCGCGTTCTGTCCAGTAGTTTGCGCGGCTGTTTTCGTGATCTTAGAAGCTGAATCAGAGGATCCCATCTCCTAGAGTTATGTGGGGTTCGTTCTTAGCTTTCAGTGGGCATAAAGATCACTTAATTCCGAGTTACGGTTCAAAAGTTATGTCCATTACCGTGCTGCTGTCCAGGCGTGTTAGACAGATCTGGACAGATGTTGTTCATTGATCTATTAGAGTCATTTACAAATAGAATTTGAGATGTCCACCAACTAGGTTTAGTTAGGGAAATTGATAACCTTTCAATGAAGTCTAAGAACACCTCATTTGGACTCCTGTGCTAAAAGATACGAATTTTAGAAGTTGGCTGTCCACAGAGGGACATATCGATCTATAGGAGTTGGAATTGGGAAATGCGCTTGAGAGTATAGCGAGTTCGGTTATGCTATTATTTATGCTTTTGGTCCAGTATGATTGTCTTAGTGCGCCTTATAAATATATTCAGGTGATGGATTGATCCGGGCAGTACCTTCGCACATCCCTCGTTCTCTCGGGGTTAAGGCAAGTATAATGATGGATATAATTGGAATTATTGAATGGCATTCTTTGATAAATACTTATAGAATTTGTGTTGTCATGATTGTTATGGTGGTATGATTGGTAATGTTCATGGTTTCCGATGATATGAGTTACGTGTTATTCATGGATGTTTGAAAGTTATGGGGTCTATGATTAATTGTTATTCATGAGTGATTGTTCATGTTTGCTAGTATTATGAATATATGTGCTATTCATGGATGCTAGAATGCTATGAATGTCAACGATGATGAATGCTAGAAGTATGAATAAGTTTATTCATGTATGGCGTTATGAATACAAATTTATGATGGTTTAAAGTTTTGTTCATGTGCATCATGCTATCATTTGACTATGCATATTCGAGGTCCCGTCATGTGGATGGCGGGAGAAGTCCCACATTCGTGGAATGTGGGCATTGAAAAGAGGTCCCCATCATGAAAGCGATGGGCTTATGGTCCCCACACTTGTGGAGTGTGGGCTTGAGGTTCAGCTTTACTTGCGGAGTATCGGGCAATTGGTCCTGCGCTTGCGAGCACGGGCATGGGTATCTGTAATGACGGTTGCATACTTTGCATTACCGGTAAAATGCAAAAGATAAAGAGAAAGAGAAAGTGCACTTGAGCTTCTTGCATAGTATGAGCATATGACATGTTTATAATAGAGATTGTAGATGGATGTTGATGATTCTGAGTTGTTTATGTTATTATTGCCATTTATTGCACTTCTTTGAGTCTTTGGGCTCACTCTTGTTGTTGTTGTGTTTTTAGGTACCACTTTACAAGAACGGCATGCATGGGAGGAGTAAGACTTAGAGTGGTTGCACAATGTACGAACTACACATTTGAATTGATAGAATGATAATTTAGTAGATGAGAAACTTGCTTAAAGAATTCTTTATGATTACTCCTCTGCTTGGAATAATTTGTAATAGAGTTGATTAGAGGATCATGGATGTCCTTTTATTTATGCTTGTAGTTGTTTAGCATGCTATGGATGATATAGTGTTGATTAGTATAGTTTTGGTGGTCTCTTGATTATCTTTGGATGTTGGATTAGTTAACTATGTTACATTTAAAAGTTGGGATCTCGGTTTAGTAACTAAACAAAGGAGGTTCATCGGTTTTAGAGAATTGTATCAATGTTAAAATGGTTATAGTGTTAGTTTAGTAGCATTCCGGCCCTTGTCGGTGGTGTGTTACACTTGTAACCCTAGGGGCATGCGTCCACTTCCACGCGCCACCCCGGTCGTCTTCCCATATAGGAGCGGTCGTCTCCTTTGCTAGAACTTAGATTTCGTTGAGTTTAGGTTTAGCCATTGTACAAACCATTCTTGATTGTGTTTGACGACCACCATCAAGACGACCTTGAGGATCCCACCTTTATTTTTCAATACCATCTACACTACATTCTTATTCGCAATATCAGATTGCCTATATTTTATTCTTGCTAGTTCTTCGATTGCTCACAAGAATTGAACCTTGTGTTCAGTTGATCGCGCTTCAGCCACATCAATAACATCTCGAGTTGGTTCAACGATTGCTAAAGCACAAGCGTCATTGTGCGGTTGTAGTTGGATCGCGAGATTCACCTCCACCAAAATCAATAGTTATCAATCTCATCGAAAGATCGAGCACCCCACCTCCATCAAGTATCAGAGCTCAAGGTTGCTCAGTGAGAATTTACTGTTTTTTCTAGTTATGTTGCTTAATTCCGAAAGTCCAGAAAAAGCCAAAAAAATTATAGGATTAGATCACCTATCTATCTAAGACCAATTGCGCCATTGCATCTTTCTTTTCGGTCGCGTTGCATTGTTGAACTTTTGGTTGCATCGTCGTGTCCTTTCTTGGTCTTAGTGTCTAGTTCCTTTAGAGTTTCGAGTTACGCTCACGTTTGGCCGCCTTTATGCGTTTGGGTTCAATCGCCGCCTACCTCCACCGTTGCGATCCTTGTTGGGCCCAGAGACGTTGTCGTCTCTGCCTTCCACTACCCGCGACCACGAGCCGTTGCCACGACCACCACGCCGCCGCCATCCCCGCGCGTCCTACAATGACCACCATCCTTCCGCGCGCAAGCCACCATCCTCCCTGCCGCCACACCACTGAAACCCTAACCAAGAACAAAAGTTTGTTTGGTTTGTGACAGAGAAAAAGAAGAAAAAAAAAAGAGGTTGTTTTGTCTTTGCGAAGAAACCTAAGATTCATCGACTTGGGCAACGCGATAAAAAAATCAAAGTTTAGAGAGATAGAGAGATATAGTATCTTTTAATTACCTTTTTACCCATGCTTTTACAAAATTTTATGACCCATATACCTCCCTAGGCACGGAAGAGGACTTTGAAGAGTTTTCGATGAGGTGCAGATTTGCCAAAAAGAGGAGAAAAAAGAGCGACAACAAAAATCAAGTTTCTCGAATTTGCTCAAAATTGTGAGCCCTTTTGCAAATGATTCTATGGTTCCCGTGAAGGCGGCATCATTTTCGAGCCTCGCGCACCATGCTTTCGTTTGTGTTCTAGGCTCGCATCTCTAGTACGGTCTAGCCTAGGACCAGCACTAACCGGCGTTGAATGATTTTTCAGCTTGCATTCTCTGATTTGATAGTTGCTAATCCATTGCTATCATACTTGAGCCTTCCCAGCTACACCTTTTCTACATCGTACAGGTTGAACTTCACCTGGCAATCGCTCCATCCAATCTTCGAAGATACATTGACACCGCTGGTTGCCGATCACCCCTGTTTGCTTGGTAAGAATTGGTAAGAATTCGATAGAAGGCTTGAGTGTGAGTGACTTTTGAACCACCACATCCTAGTAGTTGCTAGGGACATATACTTGTGTTTTGCTAACAATGGCGGGTTCTGAGCATTTGGATGATGATGCATCTCATACTCCTCGTACAAAGGCAATCGTACAACATTTCTAGGGCATCATGAACCTTCGTAAGGAGGGTCTTGAGGAAGATGTTAGGGTCATGAATGAGCGACTTGCTCAACTTGAGGGCACCCAGATTGAGACAAACGCCACGCTCACCGTGATGGAGAGAGTGTAAGGCGTCACTAACACTTCTTTGGCAAGTATTATGGCGCGCCTTGACGAGTGTAATACCCCGGAAGTAATTCGGAAAGATTTTCGGGAGAGAGTTAAGAAATTACTGGAAGGATTAAATAGTAATTGGCTAATTAAGAGACAAAGAGGGGAAAACAGCAAATTTTGGACAACTTTGGGCGAGGCCTCCGGCCATGTGCGTTTGGCCCATTGGTGGGATGGAGGAGGCCGGCCTTAAAGGGGGCCAAACCTAAGCGCCCCTCTCCTCTCCTCTTGCCGCCACCCCTTGCCCTTGGCTGTCGCCTCCCTCCATTGGCCGCCCCTAGTCCTGTGCACTCCTTGTCGCCCCTGCTGGCGAAGCTCGTCTGTCTCCGTCATTGCCGAGTCGGGAGAAGAAGGAGGTTGATTGGAGGAAGCCGGCCATAGGAGGAAGAAGGGAGAGAGAGACCATCTTCTTGGGGGTAGTGCATCATCTCCTGCGTTCTTCAAGGGTAACGAAGTTTTCCTCCCCGCTGTATTCTTGTATTAGACGCGCTTATGAATTCGTTTGGTAGATCGAATCTCGTCACCGGTTAGATCGCGTTCTGTCAGAGGATTGGACGACAGTTTTCGGTATTTAGAGATAGAATCTGTGGATCCATCCTCCTAGAGATAGTTGGCTTATGTTCTTAGCTTTGGTGGCACGCCAAGAACGCCCAAATCCGATTAACGGTTAGTGAGTTATGAATTCTTTAGTATTGTTGTTTCGCTGATCCGTCAACATTTGAACGATTCAGAGAAAACCGATTTACAACGATGGTTAAATTGGAAATCGGAGAACTCCAAGTATAACGAATGTTGTAGATAATTGTCGTAGCTTTTAGGAAGCACAAGAACGCAAATTTGGTTAAACAATCTGGAAAGTTATGATAGATTTAGTGTTCTGTCCGAGAACCTAACGTGACAATTGATGCTTTGTTAAACAGCTTAAAAGGGTTCGTGGATGGCGAATCAGGAAGCTCACCAACTAGGTTTAGTTGGAAAATTTGATAAACTTTCAATGAAGTCCAAGAACATTTAATTTGGACCACTATGCGGAAAGATATGAATTTTAGAACTTGATCTGTGTCACAGGGCGCTCGACACTTAGGAAAGTGGGTCGGATCGCGTTGCAATCTGCTACTTGGTGTGCTCGTGTATATAATTCATGTTTTTCGTTATCGTGGTCTTAGTTTATATTCTTAATATATTAGGTGGGGATTGGTACCGGGGCAGCACCATCTTCACGCCCTCCATTCTCACATGGTTAAGGCAAGTGCATTGTTTGATTCGTGGTTGTGGTTGATTAGTCATGTTTGTGTGTTTTTTGATATGTGATAGCATAGTGAGATTGTTGGCATGATGTTGGTTTAAGATTGGTGGATGCTTCAAATATGTCTATGCTCTATTGTCGTCATGATGTTATCGCCGTGGTGGTAATTTGATGATGATTAAATGATGAGCATGTGCATATTGAGATCATGTTGAGGCTTGGTCACGTGGTGACCAAGTATGTTTTCCTTTGAGATCCCGCCATGAATGTGATGGGCCGAGATCCCCACACTCGTGGAGTGTGGGCTTGAGGTCCCCATTACTTCATGAGTAATGGGCAATTGGTCCCTGTGCTATGTAGCGCAGTGGCATGGGTATGCGCGCAATGCAGATACTTTGCATTACGGGTAATGCACAAAGAAAGATAAAGAGAAAGGATCCTTGATCATTGCATTTGCATGTGAGATGTTTTAATGTTGCTCTTCTATATATGGATGCTGATGTTATAACTTTTATTATGTACTTGCTGAATCAGTGGACTCACTCTTGCTCTTATTGTTGTTTTAGGTACTTGAGCCAAGAACACATGCATGGGGAAGTAGTCCGATAGTCACACACATGCCACATGAACTAAATAAAGTTGAATGGTCTCTAGATCGTAATTGTTTTAGTAATTGGGCGAGATGCCCAAAGGTTTATTATGACTTGTCTCTTGCAGTGGTTTAAGTGTAACAATGATGAGTAGTGGAACTTTATACTTCATTGGATTGCTAGATACTTAGCATATCTTTGATTATCGTTTGATGTCTTTGGATGATAGTTTAGTTAATTTATGAATTATTCTGTATGTTGGAACCTCCGTGTAATTAACCTTACAGGAGGTGTTCACAAATTTACTAAAATTGCCTTGATTAGAATTATTAGGGTTTTGTTTAGTAGCATTCCGTGCTCATGTCGTGTCAATGTTACAGCTTGGTATCGTGAGCGGTCAGTAGGTCCGTGGTATTTGAATGATTAAACTTGACACACTAAGCACTGATGGTTGGGGTGGGTTTTGCATTGCATTTACGCTTATGTTGAGTTGTATTGATGATACTTGTTATGAGATGATTTGATATATCTATATATTGTAATACTATGGTTATTATGTGGGGATAACCCATGTTGAGAGGTGGAAGAAGTGGTTGTGGTCCGGCTATACTAGGCTACACCACTTGCTCGTGGTATAGGAATAGCGAAGTATCCCCACCGAGATCGTAGTTGATGAACCCAAGAGTTCGATTTGGTCGGCCGATCTTTCGATGAGAACGATAGGTTCGGTGGCGCCGCTCAACTCTCACGATCCCTGCTACGAACACGCAAGGCTCAAACCACGCAATCGCTGAATGTTCAACAAATCGTTATCAACCGCGGCACGAATACCCGCTGACTGACCACGAGGGTCGATTCCTCGATACACCAAGAAGCACGCAAGAACAAGATTAAACAATCTGAAATTGCAAATAGGAATTAAAGTATTGAATTGAGTTGGGATTCTGAATAAGGATCTTAATTGGGTGGTCTAGCCGACACGCAAAGATTCAAGTTGCAACGAAGGCAAACTAAACATAAACAAAATCCGAAAACTAGAGGGGTGCGGCCTCCTTAAATAGGAGATGAGGAGCCACACATCTAATAGCACCAACGAGGTGGGACTAAACTCATGGGTACTGTTCACGTGAACAGTAACCACACCTCAGTGGCCCGATGAGATGATGGCCAAGTTCAAGAGGATTACAAGGCCCTGATTGGCCCAAACAAGTGATATTACGTCTTATTTTGATGATTGCGATCAGTCCAGAAGGAATTTGAAGATGAGGCCGGATCCGTTGGAAAGAGGACGAAATAAGCTTTCAATCAAGTACTCGTGGGCCGCCAACGGACTCTGATGTGAAAGTTATGGCGTTGCTTTAAGTTGGTGTTATCAGGCTGATTTCGAGGCCCGGACTTGTTGTGGTAGTTGTGGTACCCCCTTGCCTTCGTTCTCGAGTAGAATAACATCACTAGACTTAGGTAGCAATCCATCCTCAATGGAACAATTATAAACTCCTAGAAAGAAGTTACCGATAATCTGGCCATGAGCTTGTGCTCTAGTAATTGGTCATTGCATATCAAGTTGAAGAGTAGACGCAGAGGGATGGTTGTATCAATGGAAAGGATGTCCTCATCAGAGAAGTAAAGCTAGTGGGAGTATACTTAAAAGAGTGTTCTCTTCCTTGAATTTGAATTTGGTCAACTCTTATCTAGTTGAGATTGATGAGTTTCTCTTAGGTTATTTATTCTTGTGGTTGATGAGTTGCTTTGAGAAAAAAAAAACTTGACCCATTTATTCATGTGATGTTTTTAGTTAATGAAAGCGTTCTTCTGCAAGTCCTTTAGTGCGTGGGGGCTTTGACTCAATGTATCTCTCTTGGGTATTTGGAGTGTTGAAGCTTGATGGTTCTCTTTTATGAAAGAAGTTGTTAAACCCTTTAGTGGTGTGTTGGCTTGGTTAAGTGGGAAGTTATAATCAAAGCAATTAATGGAAAAGATATGGATTAACAGGTTAGGTTTGCAGTGTGTGTATGATTGATCTTAACTAAGATCCTTGAAAAGGAAGTTGATAAATTTGAAGTGATTTGTAGAAGTTCTTGACGAGCCGTGATCAAGAGTATGGCTATACCTAATTGTAATGAATAGAGTTAATAAGAGGTGTGGGACATTGATGAATTGAGTTGATCATTAATGGTGATACATTTCGTAAACTTCTTGGGTAAATTGGATTTACAGGTCTCAATGATTTAATCTAACCTTTTGGGAAGGTTAGGTTCAAAAGGAGTTAGAATATTGTCTTAGTTGGTGTTAATCCTGGAGTAACCTTTTTGTGGATATGTAGTGATTATAAGTAATTACTAGGTGCAAATAATGTCTATTAATGTTTGGTGATGAGCATCACTAAGAGATAAATTGATGGGATTTAACGGATGAACAATGTTTACATGATGGTAGAACAAGTAGATAAAAGTATGTTTTTGATGGAAGGGTTTTGGAATAACCTTTTAAATTGTGTAGTAGTTTCCTCTAAAATAAAGGGGTTGTTGTAGTAAGAGTGTAAGAATTTGGCATACATTCATTTTGGGATGAGGTGACAAAGGGTATGTAGCTTTTTTGGTGAGCCTTGGGGCTTTGTAAAGGAAGAGTTGACAATAGCTAATCTTGTTAAGAGAAGAATATTCTTGATGTTAGTAAGATTGTCCATAAGGGATTCGAATTCTGTAGTGGTGGTGATTCTTCTAGAGAGAAAAGAAGTTAATTACCTA